>CM060309.1:66739033-66769033 GCA_030674185.1 Monoplex corrugatus
GTAATGACACCGAGATAATAGTAATGACACCAATATTGTTAAATAATAACAATGACACCGATGTTGTTAGATAATAAAAGTGACACCAATGTAGTCAGACAATAGTAATGACACTGAGATAATAGTAATGACACCAATATTGTTAAATAATAACAATGACACCGATGTTGTTAGATAATAAAAGTGACACCAATGTTGTCAGACAATAGTAATGACACTGAGATAATAGTAATGACACCAATATTGTTAAATAACAACAATGACACCAATGTTGTTAGATGATAGTAATGACACCAATATTGTTAAATAATAACAATGACACCAATGTTGTTAGATGATAGTAATGACACCAATATTGTTAAATAACAACAATGACACCAATGTTGTTAGATGATAGTAATGACACCAATATTGTTAAATAATAACAATGACACCAATGTTGTTAGATGATAGTAATGACACCAATATTGTTAAATAACAACAATGACACCAATGTTGTTAGATGATAGTAATGACACCAATATTGTTAAATAATAACAATGACACCAATGTTGTTAGATGATAGTAATGACACCAATATTGTTAAATAACAACAATGACACCAATGTTGTTAGATGATAGTAATGACACCGAGATAATAGTAATTGCACCAATGTTGTTAAATAATTGATAGTGATGACACGGATGTTGTTAGATAATAGAAGTGACACCAATGTTGTTAGATGGTAGTAATGACACCAATGTTGTTAGACAATAGTTATGGTACCGATGTTGTTAGATAATAGAAGTGACATCGACGTTCTTAGATAATATTAATTACACCAATGTTGTCATTTCCTGGACAGCAGAGAAAACAAACGAGACAGTTTTGAAAAAAAAAAACAGACACTAAAACAACATCAATGAATTAGGAACAGATAAGCAACATGTATCGAACATTTTATGAAGCAAGAGAAATTTGAGCGCCTGGTTACAACAAGAAAGCTAGAGGGAAAAAGAAGATCAGGTAGATCTAAGGAGAAAATACCTGACAGTCTTGCAGAGTGGGTGTGGGCAATAAGGGTAGCTACAAAAGATAGATTCGTATCTAAGGTGATGATCGCCAGCATCATATAAGGTACATGGCGTACATAGTATGTACAGAGACGACACATCTGCAAGAGGAAAGCTCAAGAAATTCATAGTAACATACAAAAGAGCGCTCATTCGCTGTGTTTGTATTTGTATTCATGTCATCTTTGTCCACAATACATTACGTACGCAATGCACAAGAGACCTTGGTTCATCGTTTCATTGGAAAGTCTAGCACCTAGACCATTAAGATCTGGTGAAGATGAGGAATGAGGGGAAAATCCTTGTCCGCTTCGTGAGTCAGACCCTGATTCCTCGCATCCTAGGTATTTGCTTTAATCCTGTAAGGCCACGCACGCACTCCACGAGTTCTAATCCCGTGAGTTACTTTAGAGTATTCCGTACAGTCAGTTTGTTGACACCGTGACTTCGTGTGGGTAATCATATGAAAGTCATCATCATCACCATGTGCCCTGTCTCATGACGTTGGCGATCATGGCCCTCCATATAAATCTATCCCTTGTCGCTGCAAGTACATCTCCCTCTCTGTCCTCAGCCACGCTGCAAGTCCGCCCAATAGTTTCTCCCTGAGTCTACCTGGTGTTCCCTTTCCCTCCAGCTTTCCTGTTGTGAACAGGTGCTCTAACTCCCCTTTCCTCGTAAAATATCCTATAAATATTGTTTTTCTTTTCTTAATCTTCGTGATCTTCTTGTGTCTGTCTCTTTCAAGTATAAAAGTACAATATGGCAATTCATGAAGATGCATGCTCAAAGGCGCGGAGACACATGCCTATCATTGCCCAGAACATTACATCGTGTTAAAACCTGTCTGGTGGTGTACGCAGCTGTGGGTCGACAACTCATTGATTTCACTTCGCGAAAAACGACGGAATAAACCCACCTTCAATTGGCTCCACAGTCAACTCAGAATGAGGTCATCTGGCTGGTTACAGACTTCTATAAGCCCGTTCCCCAATTTTCTTCTTCTTGTTCTTGTTCTCGTTCTTCTTGTTGTTCTTCTTCTTCTCTGCCTCTCTCTGCCTCTCTCTTTCTCTCTCTGTCTCTCTGTCTCTCTGTCTCTCTGTCTCTCTGTCTGTCTGTCTCACTCTCTCTCTTTCTCTCTCTCTTTCTGTCTTTCTCTCTCTTTCTCTCTCTCTCTCTTTCTCTCTCTCTTTCTGTCTTTCTCTCTCTCTCTCTCTCTCTCTCTCTCTCTCTCTCTCTCTCTCGTTTCTATCTGTTTCTCTGTCACTCTCTGTCTTTTTCTGCTTCTGCCGGTCTGTCTCCTTATCTCTGTCTCTCTCTTTCTCTTTGCCTGTATCCGTCTCTGTCTGTCTGTCTGTCTGTCTCTCTCTCTCCCTCCCTCTGCCTCTCTCTCTCTCTCTCTCTCCCTCTTTGTCTCTGTCTATCTGTCTATCTCTCTGTCTCTCTGTCTCTCTGGCTCTGTCTGTCAGTCTACATCTGTCCTTCTGTCTCTGTGTGTCTCTCTATCTCTCTGTCTCTCTGTTTGTCTATGTCTGTCCTTCTACCTCTGTCTCTGTCTGTCTGTCTCTGTCTTTGTCTCTGTCTGTCTGTCTGTCTCTCTCTCTCTCTCTCTTTGTCTCTCTGTCTCTCTGTCTCTCTGTCTCTCTCTCTCTCTCTGTCTCTCTCTCTCTCTCTGTCTCTCTCTCTCTCTCTCTCTCTCTCTCTCTCATTCTGTGCACTTGGTAGGCTGCAGATTTCATTTCTTACGCCGGAAGAGAGACAGAGTCCTGTAGCAAAAATAGCTGGCAGACAACATGCGCACTAATCACCCCAGTTCTGCCATTTGTGAGTGAGTGAGTGAGTGAATGAGTGAGCGGGTGAGTGAGTGAGCGAATGAGTGAGTGTGTGTGTATGTGTGTGTGTGTGTGTTGTGTGTGTTAGTGTGTGTGTGTGTGTGTGTGTGTGGTGTGTGTTATATGTTGTGTGTGTTGTGTGCGTGTGTTTGTGTTTAGGGAAGGGGATTAAGCAGATATCTCTTTTCGTCGAGCATGGCAACAGAACATACGTGATCTATGAGTAAACTAGATAGGTCATAAGGCAATGGATCGGTAGAAAGAAACTCTAGGGAGAGCTAGACAACAGAAGGTCTTCAGAGAAGTAACCCCCTTTAGACAAGTGTTTCGGCCCTGAATTCCTTACACTCTCGGGGGGCCGGGCCACATCCAGGTCATGACTCCTGGATGCCCTTCTGCTGTTGTCTTTTTTTTTTTTTTTTTTCCCACGCCGGGGATCGAACCTGGGCGATTCTGCGCTTCAGAACTGCGGTACGCGGTTTTACCAATGTGCTAACGGGGCACACATCATCTGTAGGGAATTTAATCCTTATGAAGTTCACTTTTTTCGTTCCTCCTTGCCCAGATCCAGCTTGAGCTCCTTTCTGCTGCCTCTGCCATCGCTTTAAGGGCTCTAGTCCTCTTCTTCCCAGAAATGGCGAGTTGTTTCATGAGATCATAAGCGGAGGTGCCCACAAACCCTCTTGCCCCGACCTCTATGGCGAAGATTTTGACCCGCAGACCTGCTTTCTTCAGGGTGCTGGCAAGACCGGCGTATTTTTCGGTCTTGTAGATATGTGCTTCTTCCATTCTGCTTTCGTATGGCACAGTGAGTTCTATCAGAATCACTTGTTTCGAGGAGTCAGAGTGGAGAGCGATGTCTGGTCTCATGCCTGTCTTGCTGATGACATCTGGGTAATTTCTCCACTCTGGGAGGTCTGCTGTACACTCCCAGTCGACTGCTCCATCCAGAAGACCCTTTGGCAATGTGCTGGTTGTCATAGCCCTTTCGGGCCAGACTTGTTTCCCTCCTGCTTTGTAGAACGTTGCCATAGCAATTGGTGCGTTTGGGGTCATGGTTTTTTCGCTAACCACATCTGTGATTACTTTCAGAACTTGGTTGTGCCTCCATGTATACCTTCCTTGGGCTAGCGCTACTTTGCAAGAGCTTAGGACATGTTCCACTGTTTGTTTCTTCTGATCGTAAGATAATGGCTCATGGGGCAATGGGCTATGAGTAACAGGTTATGGGATATGAGTGATGGGTCTGTGAGGCAATGGGTGGCGACTAGTCAATCCATGAGGCAATGGGTCCATGAGGTAATAGGTCGTGAGGCGATCACTTATGAGAAAAGGGTCATGAGGCAATGGGTTATGGGGCAATGAGTCCTGAAGCAATGGGCTATGAGGCGATCACTTATGAGCAATGGGCCATGAAGCAATGGGTTACGAGTGATGGGTCTATGAAGCATCGGGGTATGAGTGTTGGGCCTATGAGGCATTGAGTTTGAGTGACATGAGTGATATGAGAGGTATGTGTGTGTGTGTTCTGTTCACTGTCAAAGTGATGATGATTCTTCCAAACTGACGGTGCGTGAAAGAATGGATATATGTGAGAAACTTGAGCTCCTATAACGTTGCCAGATGTACATCTCTAGTAATAGCAGCATTCATTGATGGTAATAAATGCAATAGAAGTAGTAGTAGTAGTAGTAATCAGCAATAATGGTAGTTGTAGAAATAATAATAAACTGCAATAATACAGTCTAACGGTAAAGATTGTCCTGTAACCCTGCTATCATAGAGGAATGAGGTGGTAGAGATTCAACTTTTCTCAGGGTCAGCACGGGTGGATAACTGGAGGCTGTAGGCACAAGTATTTTGACTGAATGACATTGCATCCGTACACACCCATACAGTTATACTGGAGGCAAATCATAGACTATGTCCCGAACAGTCAGATTAGCTGCAGTGTATTTTGATGCCAATTGTAGCAACGACATAAGTCTTGAAGTAATGGTAGCAGCAGCAGCAGTAATAGTTGTAGAAGCAGAAGCAGCTGCCATACCAGAGCAAGTAGCAGGAGAAACTTTTCAGATGATCCTCAACCAAAACACCTAAAGCTTATCGGCATACCAAAGTGCAGCAGACCATTAGCAACCAGACGTTGAAAAAAGAAATCCATTCTAGCTATGGAACACACTGTGTTAAGCAACAAAGGACAAGAGACACAGAGCACACACTGCAGACTAGTCGGTCCTTGCCAGTCACACATGTGTTGGGATGAACACAGAGATGTGAACACACATTACATCAAGCCCACATCAGTGTGAGAGGGCAAGGGGAGATGTACAACCATCATATCCACACAATCCCAGTCGAAAGAACCGGACGTGACGCAGCTGCAGGAAGACTGTGTGACGAGCTGACAGATGGAAGAAAAGTGGAATGTTGGGAAAGCATGGCGCTCGGCGTCCCCTCATAGAATTGATTGTTATTGAAGAGTGTTTTGGAAATGCTGGGGGCTGTTTGCATGGAGCCAGACTGACTGAAGCAGTTAAGAAACTTTTCAAGATCCTTACAATTGGCCAGAGTGACTGCAGCAGATTAAAAACATTTCTCAAAATAAAGATTCAGGAACATTTCCAGGTCTTTACAGGGAGCCAGAATGACTGGAACATTTAAAAACAAACATTTCGAAATCTATGAAAACCTTGTGGGCTTTTTTTCACGGATGGGAGTCGAGGGTTGAAAGGAGGGCAGAGATGAGTGAGATTAAGGTCGTTTACTGACAGCAGTGAGGGAAGCTGATGATGTTCATGATGCCATTCATACATACATCACTCCTTCACACAATGTTCACCCCATTAAGATTATGGCCTTTGCCATACATAACGCAAAAGATGTGATATGTTTTATCTAAACTGTAATCAACCTGCTGATAGCAACACGAGAATGATTTCTTTCAAACTTGTTTTTCATTCGTTTTTGACAAAACACAAATGAAGACAATGATTGCCAGCATTATTACGATATTCAACACGAGAATTTTAGTCGTGCGTGTGTATAAGGACTGATTAATGTTCTTTGTAAATCTGATCAGTTGTGCATCAGGCAGCAAGCAGTAATGATAATGATGACGTATGAAGGTTTAACTTGTCTTCGGAGTCGATCTTCGAAAGAACGAAACATGGTGTCAGAAGTGGGATTTTGAAAATAGAACAGGATCAGGTACCAATTCTCTCCCTGGATCGACTGGGGGAAAAAAAACACGCAAAAAAGTTTGTTTTCAACCGGGGTTCAAACTCATGCTGTCATAATGGAAGTCTGGAACTTTACGTCTAAGTCATCCAGGCCATCTACGCCAGCACGTTGAGAGAAAAAAACATTCAAAATATAAATGAGAAGTTGCACACAGGAAAGGGCGAGTGGCACAGAACACACGACTGAATGCTCCCTTCCTACAACAGATGTGCGTCATCGCAGTTGTTGGTACAGTCGTCATAACAAGTCATCGTCACAACAAGTCATCATCACAACAAGTCATGAGTATAAAGCCCTGCTAATAAACTGTTTGTATCGATACGAGGATTACGTGACCAAGCCACAACCCCGATCCAAAGAACCGGAAGTGACGCAAATGCCCACAGGACGGTATTCGTAGCTTACAGACGAAAGTAGAATGGAATGATGAGAAAACTTGGCACTCAGAGCCTCGCTTTAGGAATTCATTGTGTTTCGAGAACGGACTGAACACGTCATGAGCTATTTGTATAAAGCTAGAGACTAAAGTGGTTTTAAGACGTGGGCTATTTGTACAAGGCTAGAGACTTAACCTATTTTAACACATTGGCTATGTGAATAATGCTAGAGACTTAAGTTGTTTTAAGACGTGTGCTATTTGAATAAGGCTGGAGACTACAGTGATTTTAAGACGTGGGCTATTTGAATACGGCTAGAGACTAAAGCGGTTTTAATATCTGGGCTATTTATACAAAGTCAGAGACAAGAGTGGTTTTAATACGTGGGCTATTTGTATGATACCAGAGACTAGAATGGTTTTAATACAGAAACTATTTGTCCAAGGCCACGGTGACTACAATGATGTTATTAACACGTTGATGTCAATTTATATAAGACAACAGACCAGAGTGGTTTTATTATATGGGCTATTTGTACAAAGTCACAATGACTAAAGCTGAGGGCTAGTTGTATAAGCTAGAAACTAAATATATTTTAAGTCGTGGGCTATTTGAACAAGGCCATAATGATTAGAATCAGTTTTAAGCGTTATGGGCTAGTTGTATAATGCTAGAGATTAGAGATGCTTTAACAAGTGGGCTAGCTGTACAATGTGACAGAGACGACTAAAATGATTTCAAAACGTTGTGGGCTATTTCTATAAGGTCACAGGCAAGAGTGGTTTTAACATATGGGCTATTTGTATAAGGCCACAGTGACTAAAGGGATTTTAAAACAATGAGGGCTACTTGCATAAGGCCAGAGTGATTGGAGTGAACTGAACACACCGAGGGCTACTTGTACAAGGCCAGAGCAATTAGAGTGATTTGAACACATTGAGGGCTGTATGTACTAGGTCAGTGTGATTAGAGTGATTTGAACACGTTGAGGGCTATGTGTACTAGGCCAGTGTGATATAGAGTGATTTGAACACGTTGAGGGCTATGTGTACTAGGCCAGTGTGATTAGAGTGATTTGAACACGTTGAGGGCTATGTGTACTAGGCCAGTGTGATTAGAGTGATTTGAACACGTTGAGGGCTATGTGTACTAGGCCAGTGTGATTAGAATGATTTGAACACGTTGAGAGCTATGTGTACTAGGCCAGAGTGATTAGAGTGATTTGAACACGTTGAGGGCTATGCGTACTAGGTCAGTGTGATTAGAGTGATTTGAACACGTTGAGGGCTATGTGTACTAGGCCAATGTGATTAGAGTGATTTGAACACGTTGAGGGCTATATGTACAAGGCCAGAGTGATTAGAGTGATTTGAACACGTTGAGGACTATGTGTACTAGGTCAGTGTGATTAGAGTGATTTGAACACGTTGAGGGCTATGCGTACTAGGTCAGTGTGATTAGAGTGATTTGAACACGTTGAGGACTATGTTACTAGGTCAGTGTGATTAGAGTGATTTGAACACGTTGAGGGCTATATGTACTAGGCCAGTGTGATTAGAGTGATTTGACACGTTGAGGGCTATATGTACTAGACCAGAGTGATTAGAGTGATTTGAACACGTTAAGGGCTATATGTACAAGGCCAGAGTGATTAGAGTGATTTGAACACGTTGAGGGCTATGTGTACTAGGCCAGAGTGATTAGAGTGATTTGAACACGTAAGGGCTATATGTACTAGGCCAGAGTGATTTGAAAAACGTGAGGGCTATATGTACAAGGCCAGAGTGACTAGAGTGATTTGTACACGTTGAGGGCTATATGTACTAGGCCAGAGTGATTAGAGTGATTGAACACGTTAAGGCCAGAGTGACTACAGTGATTTGAAAACATTGAGGGCTGTTGTTATACGACTACAGCCGAGAGTGATTTGAGCACGATGTCGGCTATATGCATAAGGCCCACAACGACCAGAATGATTTCAAAATGGTGTGGGCTATTTGCATAAGGCCATAGTGACTGCTGTGATTTAAACACGCCGAGGACTATTGACTGGGTGCGGTGGTGGCGGACGGGGAGGGGAGAGAAGGGCAGAGATCAATGTCATCCAATGACATAGGAGTAAGCTGAGCTGGGTTTGTTCAACAAGCCATCATGGAGCTGGGAGATGCCAACAATAAACACAGGGAGCGGCAACGGTGGGACAGTTTGAAAACGTTGTAGCTGAAGTGGAAAGATGAGTGGAGATGGGAAAGGGGGATGGGGTGGGGCAGAGATGAGAGCCATTCAGTGACACAACAGTAAGAAGAGCTCGGTTTGTTTAAAAAAAAAGAAGAAGAAGAACAAATCAAAAGACACTCGCTGAGTGGGCTGATGTTATAAATATTTATCATCGTTATATATCATTCTTGTACACTGCTGTTTTCTGACTCATTAGACTCATGGAACAATTAAACAAATCAGACTTTAGGCGAACTGACCACATTCTCTCCCTGTGCTCACAGTGTATGTCTTTTGGTCATGATCAAAGGGTGGAGTAGCCTCTCCTGGAAAACTTGAGGGCTGAAATCAGAGATATCAGGTCTGAAGCTGCCTTCAAAGAATCCACAGTGCTATTTACAATATACGCAAAAACCTACGCGTTCATGTACATCATCTGAGAATGGTGCCAGCCCACTGAGATCTCTCTCCACTGTATAGCAGTGCTGGGTCTTGCATCTCAACAGACTCCACCCTCTGCTGCTAGAGGTCCTCTCATCCATCTTCTTGCGTCAGGGGACGCGAGAGGAGAGCTCCAAGTCAGTTGGCAGGAACTGAAAGAAACGGCCACATTAATCAAAGAATGTGGCCTGACTACGTAACATGGAACGAAGGAAGAAGAAGATGTAAATACTAATAGTACCAACAGTAGTAATAATGCAGCAGAAGCAGCAACTATTGTAGCGGAAGTAGAGTAATAATAGTAATGGTAGTAATATTGCAGCAAAAGCAGATAATAGTAACAATAGTAGTAATGTTGTAGCAGAAGTAGAGTAATAATACTAATGATAGTAATATTGCAGCAAAAGCAGTGTAATAATAGCAATAGTAGTAATATTGCAGCAGAAGCTGAGTAGTACAGCGACAGTAGCAACACTGCTGCAGAAGCAGTGTAACAGCAGGCAACAGTAGTAACATTGCAGCAGAACCAGCGTAATAGTAGCAATAGTACATGTAGTAATATTGCCCATAAGCAGAGTGTAGTGATACTGCAGCAGAAGCAGAGTATAGTGGCAATAGTTGTGATACTGTAGCAGAAGCAGAGTAATAGTGGCAATAGTAGTGATACTGCAGCAGAAGCAGAGTAATAGTGGCAATAGTAGTGATACTGCAGCAGAAGCAGAGTAATAGTGGCAATAGTAGTGATACTGCAGCAGAAGCAGAGTAATAGTGGCAATAGTAGTGATACTGCAGCAGAAGCAGAGTAATAGTGGCAATAGTAGTGATACTGCAGCAGAAGCAGAGTAATAGTAGCAAAAAGTTTTAACATGCAGTAAAGCAGCGTAATGTAGCAAAGTGTAACACTTGCAGCAACAGCGTAATAGATAGTTTAACATTGCAGCAGAAGCTGATAATAAGGTAGTGACCTGCAGCAGAATGGAATAATACGGTACTAAAGTTGAACGCTGCATGAACATGAATAATCGATAGCAACAGTGTAACATTGCAGTGAAGCAGGTAATTAACATAGTCAAAGTCAGTAAATTGCAGCAGACGCGTAGGTTAAATAGTTGCAATGGTAGTAATTTGTAGAGCAGCAAGATGCAGCAAGCAGCGTAATGGTAGCAATAGTAGTAATATTGCAGCAGAAGCAGAGTAACAGCAGCAACAGTAGTAACATTCCAGCAGAACCAGCGTAAAGGTAGAATTAATAGTCATATTGCACACAGGCAGAGTAACTGTAATAATATTGCAGCAGAAGAAGAGTGATAGTGGCAATAGTAGTGATACTGCAGCAGCAGCAACGTAATAGCAGAAATATAATAGTATTGCAACAGAAGTAAGTAATAGTGGCAATACTTGTAACACTGCAGCCGAAGTAATAAGAGTTTTTGCTGCAACACCATGGCACGGTAAGTCAGTAGAACAATGGAATCGGACCCGGTTATTTGATGTGACCCCAGCCTACAATAAAAAAAATAAAAGTCCTGTTCACCGCCTTCCATCATTGCTCCAATCCGTCGTTATCATCATCGTCGTCGTCGTCATCATCATTATCATCATTATCATCATTGTTCCGATGGTATCAGTGTTTCTTGGATTCTGTTTCCATACCACAGTTTCAAACCCTTGCCAGTGTATATGGTTTTGCACAGACTTAAGGAATCTATCAGATATTTTCTGGGAGATTTGACTGGAACTCATTGACATTGGAAGAGTGCCATAATTCCCTCTTGAAAATGTTCAATACTTTAAATCTGTAGCTGCAACACAATAGTTGTAGCATTAATAATAATAATAATAATAATAGTAATAATAATAAAAGCAGCAGAAAACAACAGTAGTACTAGTAGCAGCAGCAGCAGCAATACTAATAATAGCAGTAGCAGCAGCAGCAGTATTGGTAATAGTAGTAGCAGAAGGCTTTCAACCAAAACGCTTAATGCTTAATGCCACATCAAATTACAGCAGACAGTTAACATCCGGACGTTGAAAAAAAAAACCTGTTCTAGGTAGGCCCTATGGGGCACACTGTGTCAAGCAGCAAAGGACAAGAGACACAAAACACACACGGCTGACTGGTCCTTGCCCACCACATGTGTTGGAATGAACATGGAGATGTGGACACACATCACACCAAGCCCACATCAGTGTGAGAGGGCAGAGATGAACATGTATATACACACTGGGCAGAGAGAATAGTAAACTATTGATTGATTGATTGATTTGGTTCAGTTTTTACGTCGCCACCCACCCCTAGTGATATGGCCGACGGGGATAACCATCCCAGGGAAGTGGGAGAAGGGGGGGCCTATCTAATCCTACACTGACACCACCAGAACAACAACGATATTAAAGATGGGACAGTGAGAAGGCCAGCCATCACACCTACCACCCTTTACTTCGACACACGGACCACGTGACTACCCACACAGCCCCAGCCAACAGAACCGGAAGTGACGCAAATGCCGCAGGGCGATGCGAGCTGCCCCGAGACAGAAGTAAAGAGGTATGCCGGGAAAGGTCGGCACTCGGCGGCCCCTTGTGGAATTGATTATGGTTGAAGAGAGGTTTGAAAACATTGGGGCTATTTACAATGAGTCGAGTGACGGGGCGGTTTGAAAACATTGGAGGCTATTTGTATGGGGCCAGATTGACTGACGCCATGTGAACACTTTGGAGGCTTTTTACACGGAGCGGCGAGGAGGGATGATCAGAAGGGCAGGGATGAGCGCCATTCAGTGACATAGCAGTGAGGAGAGCTTGGGTTTGCTGACCAAACTGTCAAAGAGTGTAGGGGATTCCATGAATAAACACATCACGCCGTCACACAATTTTAGGATCATGGCCCTTGCCACAAACTACAAACACTCTATGGGCTGGCAATGTGTTTGGAGTCTACATTACTTCACTGTTGATGGGCCCATGTGAAAGCATATGAATTCACCGAATCCTAATTTACTGATGAGTACAAGTGTGTTCGCCATGTGCATTTTCTGACCTATACAAACAATAGTGTGTTAAACGATAGCTGCTTTTGCCAGAGGAATTGACAATTTTCATGTATTTTTTCTTTTTCTTTTTTTTTTCTTTTTTTTTTTGTGAGATATAAAGCCATGTCTGTCTGGACGTGTTATCTGTCTTTGTGCCCAGCCTACTGGCAGTTTCTCTTGTTGGTTATTGTTGCTGTTGTCGCCGATCATATGGTATTTCCACTGAATAATTTTCTGTTTGTTTGCTCGCTGATTGTTGTTTTGTCTTCTGTGTGCACCAACCGAGTTCTGAATGTGTTGACAGGTTTGTGGCAAACATTATTTCTGAATTTGTTTTCTGGTTGTTGTTTTTTACGACAGACCTCGAACATATGGCATGGAAAGGGTTTAATTCTTTGTCTCTCTATTGCTCTCTCTCTCTCTCTCTCTCTCTCTCTCTCTCCTCCCTCTCCCACTCTCTCTCTTTCTCTCATTCTCTCTCTCCCTCCCTCCCTCTCCCTCCACTCTCTCTCTTTCTCTCTCTCTCTCTCTCTCTCTCTCTCTCTCTCTCTCTCTCAGCACGTTCATTTCCTCCTTTGAGTACCAGGTGTAATACTGGAAATGGAAACTGGAGGTAAACAAATCTATCAGTTACCTCTTTCTGATGTTGTATCTAAACTGAGTTTCCTGCTGTCTTCCTGCTGGTGGAGCTGGCTCTGTGAAACAGTCAAAACAACTGAACGATTCACTTGCTCACACAGTGATGAGATTCGTACTTCAGGTATTGATCTGTGTGTGGGTTTTCTGTTCACTGACAGCCTGATGGGGATTCTAAAACGTTGGCAGTAGGTGGATGGGTAGAGGGATGTCTGAATGAATGGATGGGTTGGTGGATGGATGGATGGATGGATAGATGGAGGGAAGGAGGGAGGAATGAATGGATGGTTGTTTCGATGGATGGTTGGGTGGACGGAGGGTTGGATGGGTGGATGGTTTGGTGGATGAATGGGATGGATAGAGGGAGAGAGGGATGGTGGTTGGGTCAGTCTGTGGGTGGATGGTTGGATGGATAGATGCATGGTTGGGTGGATGGATTGATGGATGGACAGATGGACGGATGGATGCATGGATGCTTGCATGAATGCATGAATAGATGGATACATGGATGGATGTATCATTTGTAAATGAGTTGAGCTCTTGTGAGATTTGCCAATGGTTAACCTCTAGTAGTAATAGTGGTGGTAGTGGTAGTGGTGGAGGTAGTAGCAGTAGTAATATCAACAGCAGCAGAGCAGCAGTAGTATTAGTAATAGCAGCAGCAGTAGTAGTAGTAGTAGTAGCAGTAATAATGGAAGTAGTAGTTGTCATTGTTGTTGTTGTTGTTGCTGCTGCTGCTGTTGTTGCAGAAGTTGAAATGGTATAGTGTTACATTAGCTATAATAGTTGATTTTGTGCAGGCAGCAGCAGTAGTATCACCAATAGTGATGCTAACGGCAGTAGTTTCAGCTGTACTATTTTAACACTAACAGCTGTTGCAAAATGCCTGCATCAAGTTTTTACTGCCTTCTCAAAAGACAAAATGCTTAATGATACGCTGACGTACTTTAGACCACGAACACCCAGACATTGAAGTCATAAATCTATTGAGATACAGACATGTGGACAGGCATGATATCAAGCCCACATCGTTGTAAGGGAGATAGAACTGCCATAATTACAACTTCAAATCACTGAGATTTCCCAGGCAAGTGCACAGTCGTCACATTGTTGCCCGCATGATTGTCAGAAGACAGTTAGTCGAGTAGAGCAGGACCATATCAATTTTCACACGGACACAAAGTTCATGTGACTATGTCCTATGGGATGGAGATATAGAATTACAGTAGGACTCTCTCTCTGTCTCTCTCTCTCTCTCTGTCTCTCTCTCTCTCTGTCTCTCTCTCCCGCTCTCTCTCTCTTTCTCTCTCTCTTCTCTCTCTCTCTCTCTCTCCCTCCCTCTCCCCCCCTCTCTATGCTGGTTTATTGTGAACACTTACACAAGGACCACGGACCACGTGCACAACCCTGGTCAGAAGAACCCGCGAGGTTTGAGTAACCGAAGGAAGGAAGGAAGCAGAATGAAATGCTGGAAAGCCAGGCACCCAGTGGCTTATTGAAGAATTGTTAGTGCAGAGATGTTCGAGAAGGTTTAGGGGCTTTTTGTTTGAGACCAGATTGACTGAAATCTTGTGAAATGGTTGGCGGTTTTTTAGATGGGGTGCGTCCGATGTGGCAGAATGGGAGGAAGGCAGAGATCGTATAAGCTTGATCAGGAAGTATCTCTCTGTGGAAACAACTGCAAAACTCGTTCTCTCCTTCATAATGTCTCGCATTGACTATTGCAATTCACTCCTGTCTGGTCTTCCTGCCTCCACCATTTACATCCTACAGCGCATTCAAAACAATGCTGCACGCCTTGTACTCAAAAAGAAAAAAGCTGACCACATATCTCCTCTCCTGGCACAACTTCACTGGCTCCCTGTATCAAAGCGCATACAGTACAAACTAGACACCATGTGCTACAAAAGCCTCAATAACGCAGCCCCCGATTACCTGTCAAGCCTACTTGAGATCTATCTTCCCTCACGTACCCTCCGCTCTGCCTCCGATCCTCTGACTTTTCGCTTTCCACGCACCAAGCTCAATACCTATGGTCCACGAGCCTTCTCTGTTTCTGGTCCACTTTCCTGGAACAAACTTCCTCTCTCTGTCCGTCAGCAACCTACTTTTTGTCTCCTTCAAGTCCGCTCTCAAAACTCACCTTTTCTCCTCTGCATAAAATCCTGACCTCACTCATCCCCCCTCTGTAGCCTGTCTCCACTCGGAGGGGAATCACATTGTAATATATATTTGTATATAATATGCTCTCTATAATTTTCCATTGCTTTTATTCTTTTTCCCCATTTATAGCCATGTGTAAGTGTGTGTGTGCGTGTGTGTGCGCGCGTGCGTAAGTGTATGTTCAGCGCTTAGATTTGATTTTTATCGAGATTTTGCGCTATATAAATATTGTAATTATTATTATTATTATTAGATGGGCACCAGTCAACGACACAACAGTGATAGGAGCTGGGTTTGTTCAATAAACCGTTTTAGGGTGAGGCGATGCCTACAATAAACATACCACATCATCACACAATACTG
Source organism: Monoplex corrugatus (assembly GCA_030674185.1). NCBI lineage: Eukaryota > Metazoa > Mollusca > Gastropoda > Littorinimorpha > Ranellidae > Monoplex > Monoplex corrugatus. The sequence goes on from CM060309.1 coordinate 66,754,391, forward strand.
TCTCCATTCGGATCATGGTCTTTCCACATGCTACACAGAAATTCTGTGCACAGCCAAGGTATTGACAGTCTCCATGAAAATGCGCTATGCATATAGAGCAATGTAAAAATCATCAAGCCACAAGTTGGGTGAGTACACGTGTACTGGCTATGTACAGAGACGTTTATTTTATACTGTATTTAAAGGATAGTCTCGTGAAGAAGCAGCCTTCCTTCATACTTGACACGAACACTTTCATCGTCAAATTCTTGCCTCCTCCTTCACCTTTCTGTCTGTCTGTGTGTTTGTGTGTCTGTACGTGAGTCTGTCTCTCTTTGTCTCTGTCTTTCTGTCTCTGTCTCTGTCTGTCTCTGTTCCTGTCTGTCTGTCTGTCTCTCTCTCGCTCCCTTTCACTGCTGTAACAATAGTAGTAGTAGTACAAGTAGCATTGTAGTAGTAGTAGTAATAGTAGTAGTAGTAGTAATAGTAGTAAAAATAGTAGAAGTGGTAGTGGTGGTGGTAGTAGTAGTAGTAGTAATAGTATTAGTGGTGGTAGTAGTAGTAGTAATACTGGTAGTAGTAGTAGTAGTAGTAGTAGTAATAGTAGTAGTAGTTCCTGTAGCAATTAAAGGTAAATGTCGTTCTATAATGTACACCCATAGCTGTGAAACAGTAAGGTAAGACACTTCAGTGTTTCTCTGGGTCAGCATTATGAAGGAAGAACCCAGTGTTTCTCTGGGTCAGCATTATGAAAGAAGAACCCACCTCCTTTTACTTGCTGATTTATCTTCCCCAACTCTGAACGGGACCAGGTATCTTATTCACAGTTAGTAGGACTGCAAGCTGCACACACAAGTCAGACTCACACCTACTTAGTCAATATTGAAAGGCAGATATCTACCCACCCACCCCTACGCCTATCAGGCCTCAAAATAGTAGTAGCTGTAGCAGAAGCCAAACGCCCATACTACTACGTTGTCTTGCCTTGCCTTCTATCAAAATGTCAAGTGTCTGCGGGCACGTTAAAGTACAGAAGACCATTAGCATCTAGGGGATGAAAGAAGAAATCCATTCCAAATACAGATGTAAGAGTGTGACACAGCAAAGGGCAGAAGGCATAGAGCACACGCCTCACTGGTCCTCGCCCACCACACATGTCTGTGATCTGGGTGATAGGACAAAAAGTGTGTACAGCCATTAGATCAAGCTGTGAACTAGAGACAGGACAAAAAATGTGCACAAGCGTTAGATCAAGCTGTGAACTAGGAGACAGGACAAGAAATGTGTACATCTATTAGGTCAAGCTATGATTTGGGAGACAGTACAAGAAATGTACAGCAGTTAGACTAGGCTGTGATGTGGGACATTGTACAGTAAATGCGTATATCTATTGGACCAAAATGTGATCTGAGAGATATGTACAACAAATGTGTACATCCCTTAGACTAGGTTCTGATCTGGGACATAGTACAGTAAATGTGTACATTTATTAGGTCAAGCTGTGATCTAAGAGATGTGTACAACAAATGTGTACAGCAATTAAATGAAGCTGTGATGTGTCAGCGGGCAAGCGATGTGAATCAACGACTAAATGATTGATTTTTTTTTCTGTCAGCATCCATCTTAAATGATATGGTCTATAAGCTGGAGTGGTGGAGAGTTTTTTTTTTTTTCACTGACGCCACAGGCATGACAATACGTTAGAAAGACGGTAAGAAAAGCAGCTGAATATAGCAAATCCCAGCATACAAAGTCACGACCATTGGCATGTAGACAAGATGCTCAACCGTAACCAACCCAGCTATTGAAGACCACTACATGGTTCAACCTTGACAACAGTCCTTCACACCGGCACAAGGACCGCTGAGAAATTCAACACTGCCAACAAGACTTTACACCGATTACAAGGACCATTGAGTAGCTCAAAACTGCCAAAAAGACTTTACACCGAAACACAAAGGATCGCTGAGTAGCTCAACCCTGCCAACAAGACATCACACCGACTCAGTTTCAGTGTCAGTTTCTCAAGATGACGTCTTCGCGGTCGGAATGAATTCCACATGCACTAACGTAACAGGCGACATGTGTATGGTGATCATGGCACAGGCCTTAAGCCTGCACATAAACTGACGAGCTGGTCAAAACCTGAGGTGCTATCTAGCCTATGTTTTACCTAGTCAACATTTTTTATACTAGTATTGTATCAGTCTATCATTGAAACACTCTTGGTTATATGTACACCCTCTTAACACCGACACAAAGACCACTGAGTTGTTTAACCCTTTGACTCCCGCACTCTGTCCACCAGCATCCTGCATTGTAAACCATGGTAGCAGAGCAAACACTTAACCCTTTGACTCCCTCACCCAATCTACCAGCTTCCTGCAGAAAGCTGGTGGATAGGGTGAGGGAGTCAAAAGGTTAAGTTTTTGCAATTGGTGGATAGGATGCGAGAGTCAAAGGGTTAGCCCTGTCAACAAGACTTTACACCGACACAAGGACCATTGGGTGATTCAACCCTGACAACAAAACAAGACTTTACACCGACACAAGAACCACGTGGCCACGCACACAATCCAAGACAAAACACAAACGGAAGTGACGCAAATGCTGTCACAAACCATAAGACTGTGTGAGTAGCCCATTGTTTCGTTCTTTCTACAGCCAACTCGGAAGACAGGGCAATGCTTCTTCGTCTTTACTCGTCGCTGTCTGATTCTCAACTGACTACAATATATATACATTTCACAGTGAACAGCAATCAGTTATCATTTAAACGAATATCATGCCGTGCTGTTATCCGCACGCTGTTTACTGTTAACACACGTCACATCTCCCTTTCTTTAAGGAAACAAAATCAATTAATCATTTTTCCTATCTTTCAGTCCATACGAAATAAATGTTTCCCACCTTTATCACAGCATTAACTTAACAAACACTCATTCTCACGCACAGGGCCCAATCATTCATTCACCTCATTTTATCTCGGATCATTATACTATCCATCATCATCATGATGTCCATATTTCGCAATGCTTTCAGTTTATCTGATTGTGGTAGAGTCTTCAGTTTCATTCATATTTCAGGAAATCTGGCCTTTTGCTTTGTCTTCCAGATCTTGTTCTGTAAGGAGAACTAACTGGTTCAGGTTGTCCTGTCCTTGTTTGTTTGGTAACTTCATCTGGCTCCTTGATGCTGGTTGTCTCAGACATTTTGATGACTGGTGACTGATCAGATGAGTTCTCACGGACAGACGATGCTGGCGTCCTGACATCTGTTCCAGTTCCAGTTTTCTTGTTATCTTCCAGCATCTGTTTTGATGGAATGATGATTTGCTGTTGCTTGCCCGATGTGTCGCTTTCCTGATGTCTTCCAGAAATCATCCTTCTCTGGACAAGTCGTTGAGGGTTGATTGTCTGCTGAAGCTCCGTTTCTGTTGTGTCTCGTAGCTGACGACGATTCCTTCTGTACTGACGTCCGTCCTCTGTGCGAATGTTGTATGACCGGATGTTCACCTGTTGGTCTACTTTGGCGCTGATCCACTTTTTGGATCCTGGAGGTTGGAATTTCACAATCTGTCCCGGACTCAGTTCTGTCAGCTCTACTGCGCTTCTGTTGTAGTAGTGCGCTTGCTTCAGTTTCCTTTTCTCAAGTTCTTTCTTGATTGATACAACTGTAGGTAGGAGTAATGTCTTTGATGTCGGCACTTGTGTTCGTGTTCTTCTGCCGAACAGTCTCTGAACAGGCGAACTGTATACAGTCTCTGTCGGGATGTTTCTCAGCTCAAGTAAAGCGAGGAAGGGATCTTGATTGTTGTGTTCTGCTTTCTTCATGCACGTCTTTGCAGCCTTCACCGCGCTCTCTGCTTTTCCATTGGACTGAGGGTAGTGTGGTGAGCTTGTTACGTGTTCAAACCCATAAGTTTTTCTGAACTTTCCAAACTGGTTTGATGTAAATTGAGTTCCACAGTCTGTTGTCAGGCGTTCTGGTATTCCGTGTCTTGCCAAGTGTCTCTTCAGACAGATGATGATCTCTTTGGATTCTCTTGTTTGTAACCGATCAATCTCAAAGAAATCAGAGTAGTAATCGACCGTGACCAGGTATTCATTGCCATTATGTTCAAAGATGTCACAAGCGATGTGTTGCCAGGGCAGGTCAGGGATCTCTGTACTGATAAGTGGTTCCTTCTGTTGACCACGTTGGTATGTGTTACAGACGCTGCATGTTTTGACAAAATCTTCAATGTCCATGTTCATCCTGGGCCAGTAGACTACCTCACGTGCTCTTCTTATGCAGCTCTGAATTCCTGAGTGGCTTGCATGAAGTTTTTCAAGGATGTCTGCTCTTTCGCTTTCAGGTACAATTACTCTGTGGCTTTTGAAGACAAGTCCGTTGTGGACTGACAGTTCCTCCCTGAAAGGAAAGTATTCTTGTAATTGTAATGAAAGTTGTTGTTTCTCCTCTGGCCAGCCTTGTAGAATGACAGCTTTCATGGTTTTCATGGTTGCATCTTCCTGAGTTGCTTGCTGCAGACTGTTCAGTCTCTCTTGGCTGATGGCCAGTTCTTGCAATGAGTCTGTTTTCTCCAGGTCTGTGAGGAAAACGGCTTCCTTGTGGGTGACTTGCTGTTCTGCTTTTCCACAGACTGCTCTGCTGAGGGTGTCAGCCAGGTGCATCTCAGATCCACGCTTGTACACTACCATGTACCTGAACTTCTGAGTTCTGAGTAGCATCCTCTGAATCCTCTTAGGTGCTGAGAACAGGCTCTTTTTGTGAATGGTCTCTAGTGGTTTGTGGTCGGTCTCCACCAGGATGTCTCTTCCATAGACGTATCTCTCAAACCTTTCCAGACCGAAGAGTATTGCCAACATCTCCTTTTCTATTTGAGCATAGCTTTTTTCTGTCTCGGTCAAGGCTCGTGATGTGTACTGAATCGGTTGACCATCTTGCATGAGACAAGCTCCAAGTCCAAACAGTGAAGCATCACACTGAAGGGTGGTTGTACGCTTCCCTGAAGAGTCAAAGTAGCGAAGTACCGGTGGCTCAGAGAGTATCTTCTTCACTTTCTTCAGGGCTTCTCCGTGGACGTCTTCATCCCATCTGAAGTGGACGTCTTTTTTTACCAGTTCTCTGAGTGGTGCTGCTGCCTCAGACAGGTTTGGTGCAAATTTCTGAAGGTATCCGACTACACCGAGTAGTCTCTGCACAGCTGCTTTGTCTTCTGGCACTGGGAGTTGTTGGACAGCGTCCAATTTCTTTGGGTCGGCTTTCAAGCCTTCTCTTGAGAAGATGTGTCCCAAATATGATATCTCTGTTCGTTTCATCTCAACCTTCTCCTTGTTGAGTTTGATTCCAGCCTCCCGGTATCGTTGTAGCAAACGGTTCAGGTTGGTATCATGAACTTGTGCTCCTGCTTCGTCGGTTGGTCCTCTGCCAAAAACAAAGATGTTATCATGAACCGCTACCACGCCTGGCAGTCCTGCCAGAGCGATGTCAATCCTCCTCTGGAATTCTTCTGGGGCTGGTGAAATACCAAAGGGCATTCGTTTCCATCGGTATTTGCCAAAAGGCGTCTCAAATGTTGTCAGGTAGCTGCTGTCTTCGTCCAGTTCAACGTGCCAAAACCCGTTTTTCGCGTCCAGGTGTGTGAAGTATTTTGCATCTTTGAGGAGAGGCAGTACGTCATCAATGGTTGGCATGGGGCACTCGTTTCTCCTGAGGGCCTTGTTCAGTGGCTTAGAGTCGATGCACAGTCTGACTTTGCCATTGCTCTTTGTTGCTACGACCAAACTGCTTATCCACTCCGTTGGCGTGTCTACTTTAGTGACCACGTCCAGTTTTTTCAACCTCTTCAGCTCGTCCTTCACTTTCTCTTGCACTGCTATCGGCCACTTTCTGCAAGGCATCTTCACTGGAGCAATACTGGGGTCTGTTTCTAGGTGTGATTTCCCTTCTAGTTTTCCTTCTCCTTCAAAGACATCGTTGTACTTTGTGAGCATATCTTTTGCATTTTCCTCCTCTTTCTGATTCGCCGCTACCGTTGCAATGTTCTCTTCATTGATCGTCAACAATTGCATGTGCTGTACAGCTTTCAGTCCCAGTACTGGCTTACAGTCCCTTTTGGTGATCGCGAAGTTGACTTTGTATTTCCTTCTGTTCTTGGGGTTTTTCACTCGCAGCACTATCTCCCCCACAGGCTTCATTTCTGTTCCGTTGAACATCACCAGCTTCTTCTTCGTCTCTTGCAGGTCAGACTTTCTTTCATCTCCTGTGACTTCTCTGTACAGGCTCTCAGACATCACGTTTGTTGTTGCACCTGTGTCAAGAAGAAATGTTACCGGCATTTCATTTATCAGCATTTTTGCTCGTATATTTCTCTCCTTTTTTCTGGTTTTGTCTTCGATCCCGAGGATTTCATTATCGCTTTCAGTGTCGGTCTCTTCTTCTTCGAAGTGCCGAACTCTTGTTTTCTTTTGATTTTTCTTGGGTGTTCTGCAGCATGAAGCAAAGTGATTATTTCCTCCACAACCTTTGCATTTTCTTCCAAATGCTGGACATTTCTCTTTTGCTCTTGGGTGCTTTCCACCACAATATCCGCATTTCTCTCTGTACTCTGGTTTGTTTGCTTTACTGCTTTGCTGTCTTCTTTTCTTTGAAAGCTTGGACTTCTTGCGTGTCCTGCGTTTTTCTCATCATTTGGACGGTTTGACGTTGACTTGATTCATGCACTCTGCACATATCAATACATGCAGTCAATGTCAACTGTCGCACTTCCAGTAATTTTGATCGCAGAATCTCGTCATGTACACCCAGTACGATTTGATCTCTCAACAGTCTATCTTCCAGTGTACCATAGTTACAGGTCTTGATCAGTCTCCGCAGTTCTGCTACAAACTGTTCGACAGATTCTCCTGCTGCTTGATGTCTGCAGTTGAATCTGAATGCTTCGTAAGTTTCATTGGTTGAACCCACACAGTATTCTTCGAATTTCTGGAGAACAGTGTCAATGTCATTTCTTTCAGCTTCATTAGCAAATGCCAATCCTTCATAGATGTCAATAGCATCCAGCCCGATGCAAGAAAGAAAAACTGCTGTTCTGTATGTTGAGTCTTCTTCTGTCTGTGTTGTCACAATTTCATAGCTGTCCCAAAGCCTCTTGAATTTCCTCCAGCTGCTCTGCAGGTTCCTCCATTCACATCAAGTTTAGGAGGCAAGGAAATCTTGGCATGTCGTCGACTGGCTCTTCTCTCTTCTTGTTCATCTTCCATGGTTGAACTTAGTCTTAAATATTCTGGATTTTTGTAGAGTTCGTAATCCCACTTCTGACACCATGTTTCGTTCTTTCTACAGCCAACTCGGAAGACAGGGCAATGCTTCTTCGTCTTTACTCGTCGCTGTCTGATTCTCAACTGACTACAGTATATATACATTTCACAGTGAACAGCAATCAGTTATCATTTAAACGAATATCATGCCGGGCTGTTATCCGCACGCTGTTTACTGTTAACACACGTCACACCCATAGACGGAAGCAGAGTGGGATGCTGGGACAGCTTGGCGCTTGGCACCTATTTATGGAATTGATTGTTACTGGAGAGTGGTTTGAAAATGCTGGAGGCTACTTGCGCGGGGCCAGAGTGACTGGGGCAGTTTAAAAACATTTCAGGATTTTTACATGAGGTGGAATTGGCTAGCAGGGAGAAAAGCATAAATCAATGAAATAGCAATAAACATATATATGGGTTTGCCCAACAGACGGCTATTGAGTGAGCTGACGCTATAAATAAACACACTACGTTATAGAATGGGCCAATATCATAATAAACACATCACGCCACAGCGTGAGTTGATGATATAAACAAACATTCCACCCACATTATACAGGGGATATGGATAAATACCTATATCATAGAATCGCTGAAGCTGTAATTAAACACACAACGTCACAGAATGGGCTAAAGCTATAAATAAACACACCACATCATAGACAGGGCTGATACTATAAATAGACAAAGTAACAGATTTGAAGCATTAGATAAACATGATGCTGTAATCAAATATACAACGTCATAGAGAGGGTTGATGTTGTAATTAATGTAATAGAGAGGGCTCGTGTTGTAATTAAAACAGACAAACGTCATAGAGAGGGTTGATGCTGTAATTAATTTAATACACAACGTCAAAGAGGGGGCTGATGTTGTAATTAATGTAATAGAGAGGGCTCGTGTTGTAATTAAAACAGACAAACGTCATAGAGAGGGCTGATGTTATGATTAAACAAACGACGTCATAAAGAGGGCTGATGTTGTAACAAAATACTTAACGTCATAGAAAGGTCTGATGTAGTAATTAAACACACAACGTCATAGAGAGGGTGGATGTTGTAATTAAATACACAACGTCATAAAGGGGTTGATGTTGTAATTAAACACACAACGTCATAGAGTGGGTGGATGCTGTAATTCAATACACAACGTCATCGAGAGGGTTGATGTTGTAATTATTTACACGTCATAGAGAAGGCAGATACTATAAATAAATGTACCACGTCACAGAGCAGGCTGATGATTGATTAATAAAATGCACAACGTCATAGAGAGGGCTGATACTGAAATTAATTAAATACACAACGTCATAGAGAGGGCTGGTGCTGTAATTGTTCAAATACACAACGTCATAGAGAGGGCTGATGCTGTAGTTATTTGAATACACAACGTCATAGAGAGGGCTGATGCTGAAATTAATTAAATACACAACGTCATAGAGAGGGCTGATGCTATAGTTATTTAAATACACAACGTCATAGAGAGAGTTGCTGTTGTAATTAAACACAAAGCCATAGAGAGAGTTAATGCTGTAATTAAATACACAACGTCATAGAGACGGCTGATTCTGTAATCAAACACACAGCATCATAAAAGAGCTGATGTTATTGGTAGACGTAGTTATGGTGGTACTTGTAGTAGTGGTAGGAGTGGTAGCAGCAGTTGGTATTACATAAATGTTGTTTTTGTTTCTTCGTTTAATTCTTTGTTTTGTTTGTTCGGTTTTGATCTACTAAAACCAAAGCGATGATTTTTTGTTGTTGTTTTTTCTTTTTCTTTAATCTACAAAAGTCAAAGTACGCATCACATTTTTCGAGAAAACATCAAGATAATTTTCTATAAGATTTTGTCTTTTACTTGGATGCTTCTTTCCGAAAAAGCAGTAATACTGTTAACAGCAACAGTGCTAGTATTCATTAAAGAGGCACTGGCAACAACTGCACTAAAAGTATAAAACTAGTAGATGTTGTTAGATGAGAAGTAACAGCAGCAGGAATAATCGCAAATTGTTAACTCTAAGAGGTGAAAGTCTTCAACAAAAATACAAGACCCTCAGTGGTATACTGAAACACAGCAGATCAAAAGTAGCTAGACATTGAATAACGCACACACCACACACACACACACACACACACACACACACCACACACACACACAACACACACTCATGCACACACATGCACACACACACACACTCACACACACAAACACACACAATTTTAACTGCTGTAGAGTAGACATGTCATACAGGAAAGGGCAAGAGACACAACACACAGGTTGCCTGGTCCTGGCCCATTACACATCTGGTGGAGATCGGAACATCAGAACGAACTCATTTGTTGCCAGTGGACAGGGAGACATCGCATCAAGCCATGATGTGTGAGAGCCATCAGGTTTCGGTTTGCAGTTTTCAGCTTTTTCAAAACTGTTCTTTACGCTCAGGGACATCGGTATGCATAGCACATCAAATGTCATGTGATGGGGAAAAAAGATCCAGTTAATCATGGTCCATGTCATCAATATATTCATCCATCTCAAAAGATCATGGAATTTCGTGCCGTGTTGGTTTTGAGGTACAACTTCTGATTTTGATTGCGATGTCTTCCTGGCAGCTGCCTGGTACCTTTCAGGCTCCTTATACCATAGACCTGCACATAAAACTACACTCTGGTGAAGTCTTCAAGTTCTACCTAATTTATGAAGTCCACACACTAGTGTCTGTCCATTCGTCACTGAAACTAAATAGAATGTATTGTAGTTAAAATAATCTCTCAATTGGTAATGCCTTATCACGCTTCATGAAACCTATTAGGAATGGTCTCAACTTGGCTGGAAAAAAAAAAACCCACACCAGACAATGTCCCTTTAATATCATACATTATTAGTGTGATGACCAGATCTAGATATCCCACGTAATGTAGGCTATATGCTTCTCCTGAACTATCAACTTCTATCCTTCTTGTCATCTTCGAGTCAGTCTTTACCATCTACGCCGAAAAAAACTCCATCCCCGCCCCCCATACTCAACAACCCCACCCCATTGTGCAGGCCACAGTCACTGTGTGGAAACAGCTAAGAGAGAGGAGTATAGGGGTACCAACTACCCAGACAGCATGGACAATTGAAGAGCCCTGGAAACAGCTCTTTAGAACCAGCTCTTCAATACCAGCTTTTTAAAACCCAGCCCTTAAAAAAAACAACCACCCTTTAAAAGCCAGCCCTTTAAAAAAAAAAAAAAACAGCCCTGTATAAATGCAGTCCTTTCCTCCCACATACACAAGGATCGCATGGCCACGCGCACAAACCCAGTCAAAAGAACCGGAAGTGATGTAAATGCCCACAAGACGGTGTGAGTAGCCTGGAGACGGAAATAGAGTGGAATGCTGGGAAAACTGAGTGCTCAGCGCTCCCTTGAGGAATTGATTGGGGGCTGGAAAGTAGTTTGGAAACGTTGGGGTCTATTTGTATGGGGCCGGAATGACTGGAGCATTTTGAAAAAAAAACGTCGGGTGGGAGACTCTTTACAAATGGCAGGGCCAGGGGGAGAGGGCAAAGATGAGCGCCATTCAATGGCACAGCAGTAAGGAGAGCTGGGTTTGTTCAACAAACCGTTACACAGCGAGCTGCTGCTGTCAATAAACGTCACACAATGCCGTCTCCATTAGGATCATGGCCCTTGCTACAAGCCACACACAGTTTTCACTCGTTCTGAACAATGTTTTCTCGGATACGTGTATGCACGTTGCTCTACTTCTTCGGCCTATACTGTGCAGGGTTTACAGCGCTGCGCAGTCTGCATATTCCATCTTCAATGAGTTAACCCACCATGTAGCACTAATACTCAATTGTTTGCGATGTTCACAGTCATGTTCTCACGCGTCATTGAACACTAATATGGCTTACTGAATCTTTAGTCTGTGTATTTATTGTTGTACTGCTGTACGTGCGTACACACACGGCGGAGGTTAAGCGGTAGCAGGTCTGCAAATATGCTGACCTGGGAGATAAGGTAAAATGTCTACTCTTTAACCACCAGTGGTACCTGGGACAACTCTTAAAGTGTCCTCCCTGTATCCACCAGTGATACCTGGGAGACCAGGTCAAATGTCTAGCCTCTAGCTACCAGTGGTACCTGGGTAAAATGTCCATCCTGTACCCACCAGTGGTACCTGCGACACCAGGTAAAGTGTCCATCCTTTACCTACCAGTGGTACCTGGGAAAAAAGGTAAAGTGTCCACTCTGTACCCACAGTGGTACCTGGGACACCAGGTGTAATGCCTATCTTATACCCATCATTGGTACCTGGAACACCAGGTAAAATGTCTATCTATATCCACCAATGGTATCCGGATACCAGGTAAAATGTCCACCAGTACCCACCAGTTGTACCTGGAACACCAGGTAAAATGTCCACCCTTTAGCCACCAGTGGTAACTAGGAAACCAGGTGAAATGTCCACCCTGTGTCAATTAGTTGTACCTGGGACACATCTTAAAGTGACCACCCTTTACATACCAGTGGTACAGGAACACCAGGTAAAGTGTCCGCCCTATACCCACCAGTGATATCTCGGACACCAGATGAAATTCCCACCCTTTACCCACCAGTGTTATTTGGGACACCTCTTAAAAAGTGTCCACCCTGTACCCAACAGCGATACCTGGGACACCAGATAAAATGTCCAGCTTATACCTACCAATGGTACCTGGGACACCATATAAAATGTCCAGCTTATACCTACCAGTGGTACCTGGGACTCCAGGTAAAATGTCTAGCCAAAACCTACCAGTGGTACCTGGGACACCAGATAAAATGTCTAGCTAAAACCTACCAGTGGTACCTGGGATACCAGGTAAAATGTCTAGCCAAAACCTACCAGTGGTACCTGGGACACCAGATAAAATGTCTAGCCAAAACCTACCAGTGGTAACTGGGACACCAGATAAAATGTCTAGCCAAAACCTACCAGTGGTAACTGGGACATCTGGTAAAATGTCTAGCCAAAACCTACCAGTGGTACCTGGGACACCAGGTAAAATGTCTAGCCAAAACCTACCAGTGGTACCTGGGACATCAGGTAAAATGTCTAGCCAAAACCTACCAGTGGTACCTGGGACACCAGGTAAAATGTCTAGCTTATACCTACCAATCGTACCTGGGACACCAGGTAAAGAGGCCAACCCTGTATCCACAGTGGTACCTGGGACATCAGGTGTAATGTCTAACCTATACCCATCAGTGGTACCTGGAACACCAGTAAAATGTCCACCCTTTAGCCATCAATGGTACCTGGAACACCAGGTAAAGTGTCTACCATGTACCCACCAAGTGTACCTGGAACACCAGGTAAAATGTCCATCCTTTCACCACCAGTGGTACCTGGAACACCAGGTAAAATGTCCACCCTGTACCCACCAGTGGTACCTGGAACACCAGGTAAAATGTCCACTTTTTAACCACCGGTGGTACCTGTAACTCCAGGTAACGACGTCCACTCTTTAACCACCAATGGTACCTGGAACACCAGGTAAAACGTTTATCCTGTACCTACAAGTGGTACCTGGGACACCTGGTAAAATGTCCACCCTTTGCCCACCAGTAGTACCTGGAGCACCAAATGAAATGTCTAGCTTATACCTACCAATGGTACCTGGGACACCATATAAAATGTCTAGCCAAAACCTACCAGTGGTACCTGGGACACCAGGTAAAATGTCTAGCCAAAACCTACCAGTGGTACCTGGGATACCAGGTAAAATGTCTAGCTAAAACCTACCAGTGGTACCTGGGACACCAGATAAAATGTCTAGCCAAAACCTACCAGTGGTACCTGGGACACCAGGTAAAATGTCTAGCTAAAACCTACCAGTGGTAACTGGGACACCAGGTAAAATGTCTAGCCAAAACCTACCAGTGGTAACTGGGACACCAGGTAAAATGTCTAGCCAAAACCTACCAGTGGTACCTGGGACATCAGGTAAAATGTCTAGCCAAAACCTACCAGTGGTACCTGGGACACCAGGTAAAATGTCTAGCTTATACCTACCAATCGTACCTGGGACACCAGGTAAAGAGCCAACCCTGTATCCACAGTGGTACCTGGGACATCAGGTGTAATGTCTAACCTATACCCATCAGTGGTACCTGGAACACCAGTAAAATGTCCACCCTTTAGCCATCAATGGTACCTGGAACACCAGGTAAAGTGTCTACCATGTACCCACCAAGTGTACCTGGAACACCAGGTAAAATGTCCATCCTTTCACCACCAGTGGTACCTGGAACACCAGGTAAAATGTCCACCCTGTACCCACCAGTGGTACCTGGAACACCAGGTAAAATGTCCACTTTTTAACCACCGGTGGTACCTGGAACTCCAGGTAACGACGTCCACCCTTTAACCACCAATGGTACCTGGAACACCAGGTAAAACGTTTATCCTGTACCTACCAGTGGTACCTGGGACACCAGGTAAAGTGTCCACCCTTTGCCCACCAGTAGTACCTGGAGCACCAAATGAAATGTCTAGCTTATACCTACCAATGGTACCTGGGACACCATATAAAATGTCTAGCCAAAACCTACCAGTGGTACCTGGGACACCAGGTAAAATGTCTTGCCAAAACCTACCAGTGGTACCTGGGACACCAGGTAAAATGTCTAGCTAAAACCTACCAGTGGTACCTGGGACACCAGATAAAATGTCTAGCCAAAACCTACCAGTGGTACCTGGGACACCAGGTAAAATGTCTAGCTAAAACCTACCAGTGGTAACTGGGACACCAGGTAAAATGTCTAGCCAAAACCTACCAGTGGTACCTGGGACACCAGGTAAAATGTCTAGCTAAAACCTACCAGTAGTACCTGGGAAACCAGGTAAAATGTCTAGCCAAAACCTACCAGTGGTAACTGGGACACCAGGTAAAATGTCTAGCCAAAACCTACCAGTGGTACCTGGGACACCAGGTAAAATGTCTAGCCAAAATCTACCAGTGGTACCTGGGACACCAGGTAAAACGGCTAGCCAAAACCTACCAGTGGTACCTGGGACACCAGGTAAAATGTCTAGCCAAAACCTACCAGTGGTAACTGGGACACCAGATAAAATGTCTAGCCAAAACCTACCAGTGGTAACTGGGACCCCAATTAAAATGTCTAGCCAAAACCTACCAGTGGTACCTGGGACACCTGGTAAAATGTCTAGCTTATACCTACCAATCGTACCTGGGACACCAGGTAAAGAGCCAACCCTGTATCCACAGTGGTACCTGGGACATCAGGTGTAATGTCTAACCTATACCCATCAGTGGTACCTGGAACACCAGTAAAATGTCCATC
>CM060309.1:66776533-66786533 GCA_030674185.1 Monoplex corrugatus
CTCTAACACAAAGCCATTGGCCCCCTCGCCGTTCACTTAGAGTCTAATTTGAAAGTCAAGACGGCGGTTAACGGGGCTGTGTGTGGAAACTGGGACAGACCGGGATAAAAGCTGTGTGGTGTGATGGTGGGTGGAAGATTGGGACACAAGCTGTATGGTGTTATGGTGGGTGGAAGATTGAGATAAAAGCTGTATTGTGTTATGATAGATGGAAGATTGGGATACAAGCTGAGTGGTGTTATGATGGATGGAAGATTGGGATAAAATCTGTGTGGCGTTATAACGGGTGGAAGATTGAGATAAAAGCTGTGTGGTGTTATGATAGATGGAAGATTGGGATACAAGCTGTGTGGTATTATGACGGGTGTAAAATTGGGATAAAAGCTGTGTGGTGTTATGACGATGGAATTGGATAAAGCTATGTGTGTTGTGATGATGAAGATGGATACAAGCTATATGGTGTTGTGATGGGTGGAAGATTGGGATAAAAGATGTCTGACGTTATGATGAAGTCATGGTGATCAGTACAAAACATGAAATCTCCTCATGCAAAATAACAGCAAACGGCACAACCTTGAGACAGGTTGATAAGTTTAAATATCTGGGAACGATCAGCAGATGCACATCAGCAGAATCGGCCAAGCCAAAACAGCATTCAAGAAGATGAAAAGCATTCTTACCAACAAATGTCTATCAATTAACACCAGGAAGAAAGTTTTTGAATGTTATATAGAACCGATAATGTTATACGGTTGTGAGGCATGGACAGTCAACAAGCAAATCTAGAACAAGATTGAAGCAGCCGAGATGTGGTTTTAAAAATGTTATATTCCAAACTGGACAGATCAAAAAACACGATCATGTATACAGCATGACGTACATGCAAAACATGATACATTAAGCATAATAGTGGTTTCTGAGAAGAATGTTGAAGTTCATGACAGCAAAGAAACAATCGAGGCAACCAAAGATCTTGATAAGGAAATAGAAGACAGGCAAATTTATAGTCATTTATGAGGAAAACGGAATTAGAGTACCTGGTCACAACAGGAAAGTTGGAGGGAAAGAGAGCACTAGTAGACCTAGGGAGAAAATATTGGACGGACTTGCAGGGTTGCTGAGGACTGAGACGGTGGAAGATGTGCTTGTGGCAACAAGGGATAGATATATATGGAGGGCCATGATCGCCAACGCCATGCGGCAGGGCACATGATGATGATTATGAACCCTGGAGAGGGTCAGATACCCTTTTGCAGCTGGGTGGACTGCAGGCCACTTGAGTAGTTTTTTTTCTTGAAACAAAGAAATAAAAAAAAAAATCACAACGATCAGCGGTATGCCAAAACACTGGCCATAAGGAACAGCGTTAACACAGTGAGGGTCAGGTGCTCACTTACAGCTGGGTGGGTTGGATGCTACTCGTACAGGATTTTTTTCCATGACAGAAAGAAGTTAGGGTGAACAAAAACAACGATTCGTGGTAGGCAAAAAAAAAAAAGAGTCCACACAGGGACCAGCACTAACCTTGTCTGAGTCTGCTGCGTCAGTGAAGTCGCCAGCAATAAAACCCTCCCCTAGATGTCGTAAAAGACTGTTACACTGATCTCTTTTCCCCTCAATATACTTTGGTACCGAGTCCATTGCTGCTTCACTTCCTTCCAGGTCTGTCTGTCTGTCTGTCTGTCTGTCTGTCTGTCTGTCTGTCTGTCTGTCTGTCTGTCTGTCTGTCAGTCAGTCTGTCTGTCTGTCTGCCGCACTGTCCTAGTGACACCAACTCTTTTTAGTATCAGACAACCTAAACACGATCAAAGGCTTTATTGACGTTACAGAAAAATAAAGCAAGAGAAAAGAAATGTACACAGACCCAATAGTTTGCAGACTAAAGGCATAAAAGACGTACATTTCTGAGCCAAGTGCTTTCAGAGTCAGTCGTGTATGGTTTAATGATACCAGACAGTTTGGTTTAAAACTGCCGAGGTACATTGCCGTTATAACTTGGTGAACGAAATAATGATTGTAAACCAAACAGTTCATTAATTTTTAATATGAGATGGGATTTTATTTCGTTATATAAAGAGAGCATCTTGAATGCGTGGTTGAGTGTGTGTATGTGTGTGTGTGTGTGTGTGTGTGTGTGTGTGTGTGTGTGTGTGTGTGTGTGTGTAGTGTGTGTGTGTGTGTGTGTGTGGGGGGGGGGTGCAGGGTTGGTGGGGATGTGGGTGGGTGCGTGCGTGTGTGCGTGCTTGTTTTCAGGCAAAATATTGACAGAAATGAAATTTAGCACACACACACAGACCACACACACACACACACACACACACACACACACACACACACACACACACACACACACACACACACACACACACACACACACACCACACACACACACGGAACCACGCACACACACACGGACAAACACACTCGGGACACACACACACAGACACGGACACACACACGGCAACACACACACACACATACACACACGGCCGATACACGCACACACACTCACACTCACTCACACACACACACACACACACACACACACACACACACACCACACACACACTACGCACGCACACACACACACCCCACACACACACACACACACACACACACCACACACACACACAAATGTCTGGAAGACAACATCTGCGATTAGACCTTTCAGTATCTGCAAGAGGATTACACATACGGAGACATGGTGGAGTCATTTGATGAAGTGATCAGTTTAACATCCACGACAATGTCCAGCGCTACTGACCCGTAGCTCTTATCTCAATGAATTGGGATGTGACAGTGTTTAGTTGGTATGTTGCAATAGTGTCCTGTTCTTGGCTGGTATATGGACTACAGTGTTTTGGTCCATGGCCGGTATGTGCACTACAGTGTCCTTGTCCATGGCCGGTAAATGCACTACAGTGTCCTGATCCATGGCCGGTATATGCACTACAGTGTCCTGATCCATGGCCGTATATACACTACAGTGTCTGATCCATGGTCGGTATATGCACTACAGTGTCCTGATCCATGGCCGGTATATGCACTACAGTGTCCTGATCCATGGCCGGTATATACACTACAGTGTCCTGATCCATGGCCGGTATATGCACTACAGTGTCCTGGTCTATGGCGGTATATGCACTACAGTGTCCTGATCCATGGCCGGTATATGCACTACAGTGTCCTGATCCATGGTCGGTATATGCACTACAGTGTCCCGATCCATGGCCGGTATATGCACTACAGTGTCCTGGTCTATGGCCGGTATGTGCACTACAGTGTCCTTGGTCTATGGCCGGTATATGCACTACAGTGTCTTGGTCTATGGCCGGTATATGCACTACAGTGTTTTGGTCCATGGCCGGCATATGCACTACAGTGTCTTAATCTATGGCTGGTATGTGCACTACAGTGTCTTAATCTATGGCTGGTATGTGCACTACAGTGTCCTGGTCCATGGTCGATATGTGCACTACAATGTCCTGGTCCATGGCTGGTATGTGCACTACAGTGTCCTGGTCCATGGCTGGTATGTGCACTACAGTGTCTGTCCATGGCTGGTATGTGCACTATAGTGTTTTGGTCCAGGTGTATGTGCACTACAGTGTCTTGGTCTATGGCGTATGTGCACTACAGTGTCTTGGTCTATGGCCGGTATGTGCACTACAGTGTCCTGGTCCATGGCCGGTATGTGCACTACAGTGTCTTAATCTATGGCTGGTATGTGCACTACAGTGTCCTGGTCCATGGCCGGTATGTGCACTACAGTGTCTTGATCCATGGCCGGTATGTCCACTACAGTGTCTTGATCCATGGCTATGATTCCTTGTCTATGCCTGCTGATGGGATCGGAGGAGAAGTTTGGAGCTTAGAGTTTGTTTAGGAAGGAATCAACGCACTCGGACAATTCCATATACGTTCCATCTAAATCTATTACCATTTATCTGCCAGATTGGGGAGGGGGTTAGAAGGGACCAATGAAGCCCCACACTGACACCACCAGAATAATGGAAACATTACGAAGAGCGTCGAACAGGCCTGATTTTTTAGCGTTACGGGCTGGGATTGAACTCGAGATATCAGATCTAGAGATATCTGACTTGAGTCTGTGGCATCCAGCAGCCTGCAGAGAACTTATTGATGACCTCCGTCCTGCCTGGCCAGCCAATTACATTCAGCCATAACCATTAGCTCTAACTCGAAGCTATTGGCCCCCTTGCCGTTCACTTAGAGTCTAATTTGAATCAGACGGTAACGGCTGTGTCGGAACTGGACAGACGGGTTAAAGCTGTGTAGTGTGATGGGGTGAAATTGGGAGTACAAGCTGTAGAAGGTAAGCTGTATGGTGTGGTAGAAGAAATTGGATACAAGCTGATGAATAATGATGGGTAGAAGATTGGGATAAAGAGTGTGGTGTCAGATGGGTGGAAATTGGGATAAAATCGTGTGTTATGATGGGTGGAAGATTGGGATAAAATCTGTGTGATGTTATGATGGGTGGAAGATTGGGATAAATCTGTGTATGTTATGATGGTGTGAAGATTGGAATAAAATCTGTGTGATGTTATGATGGGTGGAAGATTGGGATAAATCTGTGTAATGTTATGATGGTGGAAGATTGGAATAAACTTGGTGTGTTATGATGGGTGGAGATTGGATAAAACTGTGTGGTGTATGTTGATGGAAGATTGGGATAAAACCTGTGTTGTTGTGATGGGTGGAGATCGGATGAAAACAGTGTGGTGTATTGGTCGATGGAAGATTGGGATAAAATCTGTGTGATGTTATGATGGGTGGAAGATTGGGATAAAATCTGTGTGAGTTATGTTGATGGAAGATTGGGATAAAAACCGTGTTGGTGTTATGATGGGTGGAAGATCGATAAAAACAGTGTGGTGTAATGGTCAAATGGAAGATTGGATAAAGCTTTTGGTGTTAAGGGGTGGAATATTGGATAAAACTGTGTGATTTGTGTTCCAAGGAAGATTGGCATAAAAGAGAAGATTGGCATAAAAGCTATATGGTGCCATGGTGTGTGGAAGATTGGCATAAAAAGCTATATGGTGCCATGGTGTGTGGAAGATTGGCATAAAAGCTATATGTGCTGTGTTACATGGTTGTGTGTGGAAGATTGGCATAAAAGCTATGTGGTGCCATGGTGTGTGGAAGATTGGCATAAAAGCTGTGTGGGATAATGGTGAGCAGAATGTTACAACAAACCATCAAGCAGACACTGGATCGTATGATGACCTGCTGACATCAGTCAAAAAAAAGAACTGTTGAGGAAAGAACATGGAGGGGAAGACAGAAACAACGATGGACTGAAAGCATTGAGGAATGGATAGAGAAACTATTTGCAGAAACGCAGGCTTTGGCACACAACCGACAGTGCTGGTGAACGGTTGTCTAATGCAGCGCCACAATGACTCTTCATAGAGTTAGGGGAGATAAAGAAGAAGAAGAAAAAAAAAGAAAGAGCCTTTATGGTGGGTGAAAAATTTGATGTAATGGCTGTGTCATGTTGTGATGAGGGAGAAGGACAGAGGTTGTGTAATATTATGGGTCCATGACGTGGACAATGATATGAGACTGAGTGTACAATAGCCCAGACTTGATTCTAGTTGAAGCCATAAAAGGGGCTTTGGGGAAGAAAAGCGGCGAACAAAAACTGAACACACCGTCCCACTGGCAAAAGAAGATTAGAAATAAGGTAAGTCTAGACAAAAACTAGATATAAACATCCACTATAGACAAAGACTTAAAGATTTTGTATAGAGAAAACAAAAACAAAAACCGCAAAGAGTTGCTATGGGCAAAGCGTAAAAAGAAACATCTGACACGAACAAAGACTAGACATGATATTCTAGTGTGAAGAAAGACTAGACACAAAGATCTAATGTGGACAAAACTAGACACAAAGCTTTAGTGTGGACAAAGACTAGACACAAAGATCAAGAGTGGGCAAAGACTAGACACAAAGATCTAGAGTGGACAAACACTAGAAACAAAGATCTAGAGTGGACAAAGACTAGATACAAGGATCTAGTGTGAAAAAATTTAGACACAAAAATCTCTAGTGTGGACAATGAGGAGACATGTTAATCTAATGTGGAATAGACTAGATATAAAATTCACCACGAAAAAAGACTAGACACAAAGATCTACAGTTGACAAAGACTAGACACAAAGGTCTAGATACACAAAGATTACACACAAAGATCTAGACGTAGCCTTTTCCCCCCCTTAGAAGAGAATGGGGTAGTGGCAAAGGGAACAAAGACTTAGACACAAGCAGCGTCACTGTCGTAGTCTGGTCCCAATCCATCAACGGAATCACCCCCAATAAAAACCTCCCCTGTTTGTTGTAAAAGACTTTTAGACTCGTCCCTTTTCCCCCTCAGTTCACTCCGGTACTAACCGCATTGCAGGCTTCATTTCATTTACTCCTATTGTCTGTCAGTACATCACAGTGGCTGACTCTGACTCCTTTTAGTATCGTAAAAGGAATGACGAACACAACAGAAAATTACCACAAGACGAAAGAAATAAAAACACAGCCATCAATCCGCAGACTGGGCCAAATTAGTGCACGTGCACTTTAATGAGCAATGTATTTATTTATACATTTGTATACATACAAGGTAGTTCAGCTTGTGTATAGTCTTATGACATAAAGAAATCTTCGGTTTATGCTACCAACGTACACTTGGTGAACGAATGAATGATTGTGAACCAAAACCTCTCATAAATAACAACAAGAAATGAACGCAAATAGAATCAGAACGCGCATTTCATCGACGAAACAAGACAGAAGCAAATTTTCCATCAACTGACTTGTGTCAAGAGTATATAAAAGGTTACAAAGAAATAAGTCTATTAGATTTAAGGGGAAAGCCATTGATCTCAGATAGTTTCATGTATAGCATGGTTCCTTTCGTTTATAACTATAACTGTCAAAATGGCGCGTGATCTCATTCCTTCATGCAGATAGCAATGTGTATGTGTATGTGGTGTGTGTGTGTGTGTGTGTGTGTGTGTGTGTGTGTGTGTGTGTGTGTGTGTGCAAGTGTGTGTGTGTGTGTGTGTGTGTGCAACTGTGTGTGTATGCAACTGTGTGTGTGTGTGTGTGTGTGTGTGTGTGTGCAAGTGTGTGTGAGTGTGCAAGTGTGTGTGTGTGTGTGTGTGTGTGTGTGTGTGTGTGTGTGTGTGTGTGTGTGTGTGTGTGTGTGTGTGTGTGTGTGTGTGCGCGCGCGAGCGCTATTTCCACACAGGATATGAATATTTTATTAAAACCATTTCCGCAGCTTACAGGAAGCCTTTAATTAAGCGATGCGTGAGCGTGCAGCAAAAGAAGGCGCGTGGCTTGGCAAGATGGACGGGTACGTTTCTACAGGAACTGACAATGACGTCATAGAGAACAGAGAAGGAACATGTTCTTCAATGGCCAACGATGTTCATCGTACCTTCATTTACTCCTTTTGCACAACGAACATGAGGGTCATAGGGTCACCATTAAAGTCTGTGTACCCTGTGTATGTTGATGAAGCCTGTTTCACCTTCTGTCTGTTGATGAAGTCTGTGTAACTCATTGTCTGTTACAGAAGTCTGTGTAACCCTCTGTCTGTTGGTAAAGTCTGTGTAACCCAGTCTGTTAATGAAATCTGTGCAACCTAATGTCTGCTGGTGAAGTTTATGTAACGTTTCTGTAGGTGAGATCTGTGTAACCTTATGTCTGTTCGTGAAGTCGGTATAACCCTCTGTCTGTTGGTGACGTCTGTGTAACCCTGTCTGAAGATAAAGTCTGTATAACCCTGTCTGCTAGGGAAGTCTATGTAACCCTGTCTGCTAGGGAAGTCTGTGTAACCCTGTCTGCTAGGGAAGTCTGTATAACCCTGTCTGCTAGGGAAGTCTGTATAACCCTGTCTGCTAGGGAAGTCTGTGTAACCTTCTGTAGGTTGGTGAAATCTGTGCAGTCCTGTCTGTTGGGGAAATCTGTGTAACTTTCTGTCTGTTAGTGAAGTCTGTGTAATCCTGTCTGTTTGTGAAGTAAGTATAAGTCTCTGTCTGATGGTAAAGTCTGTGTAACCTTCTGTCTGTTAGCGAAGTTTGTGTAACCTACAATTTTTCTCTAAATGACGTCGACCCGTAACCAAACACAAGCAAACACACACATACACACACATACACACACGCACACACACACACACACACACACACACACACACACATACACACACACACACACACACACACACACACACACACACACACACACACACACACACACACAAGTACCTGCTGATGGCAAAAGATTGTAAATCATACAATCATTGGATGAGCTAGCAAAGTGAATATAACGGTGGCTGTTAGCAATCAATACATAACAAACACACAAGATTAAAGAGTGACAGGAATGTTACTTTGCCAGGTGAAAATTGGTTACAGCATGCTAAAACAAAAATGAGAATTATTCTCCTCACCATGTTTCATGTTTCTCCTCTCCATTTCGATAACACAAATGATTTCAACATGTATTGGGTGTGATGAGCATACGGTACACACCACAAAAGTACTCTCACATTTCTACCATTGTAACCATTGGTTATTTTCAATCATACACTTTTACAATTGCAGGCGTGCATACAAACAACAGTCGGACCAACTTTTGAAATATCCTGTGAGTATCAAACTTCAAATGTTCTTCAGGTGAGACTGCCGTCTATTGCAGAAATGGTGTCCTAGCTTAGAATCACGTCAATATATAGCAAATTGTACGCATAACCCGCCAGAGTAGAGGGGGAGATGCATAACTAGACCGTATACTGGCTGACTCCATATTTAGTGGTTATGAGCAAGTGCCTGCATCTCAGCAAATCTCTTCCTGGTCTATTCACCAAAGCTGTTGCTGCTCCATTCACCGATGTTGTCTGTCCATCTCTTCCTGTCCATTCAGTAGTATTATCAGTCCATCTCTTCCTGGTCCATTCAGTACTATCATCAGTCCATTTCTTCCTGGTCCATTCAGCAGTGTTGTCAATCCATCTCTTCCTGGTCCATTCAGTAGTATTATCAGTCCATCTCTTCCTGGTCCATTCAGAACTATCATCAGTCCATTTCTTCCTGGTCCATTCAGCAACGTTGTCACTCCATCTCTTCCTGGTCCATTCATCAATGATGTCAATCTATCTCTTCCTGGTCAGTTCATCAGTGTTGTCAGTCCATCTCTTCTTATTCAATTCAGCAATGTTGTCAGTCCATCTCTTCCTGCTCAATTCAGCAATGTTGTCAGTCCATCTCTTCCTGTTCCATAGAACAATGTTGTCCGTCCATTTCTTCTGTGCCCATTCAGTAATGTTGTCAGTCCATCTCTTCCTGGTCCATTCAATAATGTTGTCAGTCCATGTCTTCCTGGTCCATTCCACAATGTTGTCAGTCCAGTTCTTCCTGGTCGATTCAACAATGTTGTCAGTCCATCTCTTCCTAGTCCATTTAGCAATGTTGTAAGTCCATGTCTTTCCGGTCCATTCAGCAATGTTGTCAGTCCATCTGTTCCCGGTCTGTTGAATAATGCTCTCAGTCCATCTCTTCCTTGTCCATTCAAAAGCGTTGTCAGTCCATCTCTTCCTGATCCATCCAGCAATGTTGTCAGACCATCTCTTCCTGGTTCATTCAGCAGCGTTTTCATTCACCACTTCCTGATCTGTTCAACAATTATATCAGTTATCCCTTCCTGGTCCATCCAGCAATGTTGTTCGTCTCTTCCTAATCCATCCAGCAATGTTGTTCATCTCTTCCTGATCCATACAGCAGTGTTGCCAGTCCATCTCTTCCTGGTCCATTCAGCAATGTTGTCCATCTTTTTCTGGTCCACACAGCAATGCTATCAGTCCATCTCTTCCTGGTCAATTCAGCAATGTTGTCAGTCCATCTCTTCCTGGTCCACACAGCAATGTTGTCAGACCATCTCTTCCTGGTTCATTCAGCAATGTTGTCAGTC
>CM060309.1:66791533-66796533 GCA_030674185.1 Monoplex corrugatus
AAGAAAAAATATGATGACAGATGGAAGGATAGGGGGGGGGGGGGGGGCTTGGTACAGAGCAAAAAGATACATCAGAGATACAAATAGAAAGACAGACAGAAACAGAGACAGAGAACGGAAAAATAGACAGAGGCAATGGGAGAGAGAGAGAGAAGAAAGAAGAGAGAGAGACAGGGAGGAGGGAGGGAGGGAGGGAGACAGACAGACAGGCATACAGGCAGACAGAGACACGGAGACACAGAGAGAGACACACACACAGAGAAAGACAGAGAGACAGATTTATCGTTATCACGATAATACAGTGCATCCCATATTTTCCATATAGTTAGAATGAATACTACAACATTGCTTTGTTTGTGTCCATGACAAAAGCTTTTTTGTTTCCATAACAAATGCTTTGTTTCCATTACACAACGCAAAGAGAATGGCTTGGATGTTTCCATACCAAAATGAAAAGAAAATGGGTTTTATTTTTTCTTGTTTTCACATGGACAGAGAAACGTTCGTTTTCTAGATATATCATGATTATTATTATTATTATTATTATTATTATTATTATTATTATTATTATTATTATTATTATTATTATTACTAGTGTAGTAGTAGTAGATTAGCAGTAGTACTAGTAGTAGTAGTCGTAGTAGTAGTAGTAGCAGCAGTATTCTTGTTGTTCTTGTTCTGTGTTTGTTGTCTTGTTGTTCTTGTTCTTGTTCGTGTTCTTGTTCGTGTTCTTACTATTACTAGTAATATCACATTTACATTTTAATTGTTTAAACTGTGATTGTCAAAGGAATTGCATCGGCAGACACGGTAAACTGCCCAAGCTTTACTGCATCATATCCATGTCTTTACCGCTGGATAAGAAAGACTATTGATATTTATCCATCGACTTCAAAAGAAAGCCTACGTTTGTGCGCAGCTTGTTTTGTTGTTCTTTCTTTCTTTTCTTTCTTTCTTCTTTTCTTTCTTTCTTTCTGTTTGTCTGTGTGTCTTTCTTTCTTGCTTGCTTTCTTGCGTCTGCCTTTGTGTTATGTTATTATTCATTTGTTCTTTTAGAGGACATCCTGCCAGAACGGTGTATCTGTCTTCTTTCTTCCTTTGTGATATTCCATTGAAACAAGTAACCCTGGTTATATATTGGTTACACATTTGTGCGATACTCCATTGAGACAAATAACCCTCGTTTGTTACATGTGCGTTACACATTTGTGTAAATACTCCACTGAGACAGATAACCCTCGTTTGTTACATGTTCTTTACTAATTTGTGTGATACTACACTGAGAGAGATAACCCTGGTTATGTTACATGTTGGTGGCTTGGATATGGGCGCCTTGGCGTGAGAGTGTGTGTGTGTGTTGTGTGCGTGTGTTTCTTTGATTCCGTGGATGACTGACGAATTTGTCTTTTATGATGTTGAATATTGTAATTGTTGTGAGGAGGGAGTGTGATTGTATGCATAGCCAAAACATTTTCCATGTGTCTGAGCACTGGGCTAAAATAAAATCTTGTTCTTGTTCTTCTCTTGTTTAACCTTGTCCTCTTAGTCTACATACTCATTTTATTGTATTTAACTCATTTTGATTTTAATGTGCATATCGCGTTGCATCTTTAATCATTTTTTCTATACCTACCAAAGTTGTTTTTCAATGAGTACAGCCCTTTTTGTCCATTGTTAAAAGTCCTGACCAAGGCATCTGACTCTTATGATGTGCTTTTTTAACCGTACATATTTAGAATTAGTCATTATCTGTGATATTGTTTCGACAAAGAGGGAGGGAGAGAGAGATGAGGGGAGGGAGAGGGCGAGAGAGGGGTGAAAGAGAGAGTGAGAGAGAGAAAGAGCATGTGTGTACATTTGTTTATGCGTTCTTGTGCCCATATGTATTTTAATGCGAATGCCAAAACAATTTCCCATTGTGATGCTTTGGGCTAAATAAAATTCTTGTATCTTGTATCTTCTTGTATCTTCTTGGTTACACATTTATGTGATACTCCATCGAGACAGGTTACCCTGGATTATGCTATATGTTGGTCACACGTTTATGTGATACTGCAATAGATAACCCTCGTTATGTTACATGTTGGTTACACATTTGCGTGATACTCCACTGAGACAGATAACCTTCATTATGTTACATGTCGATTGCACATTTTATGTGATTACTTCTTTGAGACAGACAAGCCTCGTTATGTTACATGCTGGTTAAACATTTGTGTGATACTAAGACAACCTTCGTTATGTTACATGCTGATCATACATTTATGTGATACTCCATTGAGACAGTTAACCCTCGTTATGTTACAAGCTGGTTACACGTTTGTGTGATACTCCATTGAGACAGTTAACCCTCGTTATGTTACATGCTGATCATACATTTATGTGATACTCCATTGAGACAGTTAACCCTCGTTATGTTACAAGCTGGTTACATGTTTGTGTGATACTTCATTGAGACAGTGAACCCTCGTTATGTTATAAGCTGGTTACACGTTTGTGTGATACTCCATTGAGACAGTTAACCCTTGTTATGTTACATGCTGATCATACATTTATGTGATACTCCATTGAGACAGTTAACCCTCGTTATGTTACAAGCTGGTTACACGTTTGTGTGATACTCCATTGAGACAGTTAACCCTCGTTATGTTACAAGCTGGTTACACGTTTGTGTGATACTCCATTGAGACAGTTAACCCTCGTTATGTTACATGCTGATCATACATTTATGTGATACTCCATTGAGACAGTTAACACTCGTTATGTTACAAGCTGGTTACACGTTTGTGTGATACTCCATTGAGACAGTTAACCCTCGTTATGTTACAAGCTGGTTACACGTTTGTGTGATACTCCATTGAGACAGTTAGCCCTCGTTATGTTACAAGCTGGTTACACGTTTGTGTGATACTCCATTGAGACAGTTAACCCTCGTTATGTTACATGGTGTTTACACGTTTGTGTGATACTCCATTGAGACAGTGAACCCTCGTTATGTTACAAGCTGGTTACACGTTTGTGTGATACTCCATTGAGACAGTTAACTCTCGTTACGTTACAAGCCGGTTACATGTTTGTGTGATACTCCATTGAGACAGTGAACCCTCGTTATGTTACATGGTGGTTACACGTTTGCGTGATATTTCATTAAGACAGACAACCCTCGTTATGTTATGTATTGGTTACACATTTGTGTATTATTTTATTGAGACTGGTAACCATTGTTCTGTTACATGTTGATCATACATATGTGCTATACTCCACTGAGACAGGTAATCCTCTTTATGTCACATGTTGGTTACACATTTGCGTGTACTCCATTGAGACAGGTATCCCTCGTTACGGTACAAACGGATTACACATTAGAGTGATACTTCATTGAGACTTGTAAACCTTGTTATGATACATATTGGTTACACATTAGAGTGATACTTCACTGAGACTGGTAAACCTTGTTATGGTACATGCTGCTTACACATTTGAGTTATACTTCATTGAGACAGGTAATACTCGTTATGTTACATGTTGGTTATACGTCTAATTGCTTGTTTTTGTTTGTGGTAGTTTATCGCTTATCTGTTTTTCGTTTTTCTTTCTTTATGACTTCCTTTCATTTGTTTTTTGTTTCTTTCTTTCTTTCTTTCTCTCTTTCTTTCTTTTTCTTTCTTTCCTTTCTTTCTTCTTCCTTTGTTTCCTTCTTGTTTTCTTTTTTTTTTCTCAATTTTTGTTTTTGTTTCTTTCTTTCCTTCTTTCTTTCCCTCTTTCTTTTTTCGTTTTCTGTTCTTTCTTTCCTTCTGTATTTCATTCTTTTTATTCCTCCTTTTTTTCTTTCTTTCCTTCTCTATTGGTTCCATTGGCCAATCCAAACTATATAAACCCTAGCAATAACCTGTATCTTTCTGTCTTTCCCCACCCGCATGCCACAGGGAAAAGTCAATGCACCAACATTGCGAAACACACAATGTGTACTGAGTATTCCGTGTAAGCAGAGAAATAATATATAGAAGTCTGGTTCGTGTGTTTGGTTGATTGATTGGTCGGGTAAGTGGTCAGCTGCTTGATTGTTTTTTTGTCTAGTTTTCTTTTGTTTGCTTGCTTGTTTGACTGCTTGGTTGATCCATAGGTTGGTTTGTTACTAGTTTGCTAGATTTGTATTCGTTTGATTAAAATGTTTCAACTGATTCTTTGCTTGGTTGTATGAAATCCTTCAGTTGTTTGTTTGTTTATTAGTTTGTTTGTTTATTTGTTTGTTTGTTTTTTTGTTTGTTGTTTGTATGAAATCACTGAATTGTTTCTTTGTTTCCTTGTATAATATCTCTGAATTGAATTCTTAGTTTGTTTGCATGCGTTTTGCTGCTCTTTAATGTTAATCATTGCTTAAAATCAACAATAACAGAAGCAAGAAACAGTACAGTAATAATCAAAACCAAAATCTACACGCATCTTCCAGTACCATACAAAATGAATGTAAAACAGATGATTCACATGACCCGGGTCTGTCATGAAGTCACTAACCAACAGTGGCAGAATGCCTGGCCCTCATACAAGCCTCTGTAAATAGACACAGGATTGTCACACAGTCAGTCAGATCAGACCAACAGTAGCAGACTGCATGGTCCTTAGAGACAAGCTCCTGCAGACAGGAAGTGTAATGAAACTGTTCTGCACAGATGTCAGAGGCAGATAATGGAATGGACAACGAAGCAGAATGCGAAGAGAAGAGATCGAAAAAGAGATGCTCAGAACAATCGTGCCGTTGACACGTGGGAAGACACACCAACACGTCCCATAACACTGGTATATAGACACGTAAGACGACACCCAACATGCCCCATAACACTGACACATGGACACATAGGAAGACACCCCAACACACCTCATAACACTGGCACATGCACATATAGAAAGACACCCCAACACGCCCTGTAACACTGACACATGGACACATAGGAAGACACCCCAACATGCCACATAGCACTGACACATGGAAACATAGGAAG
>CM060309.1:66801533-66811533 GCA_030674185.1 Monoplex corrugatus
TTTTAATCAATTGTTCACGGTGCAGATCAGAAAACAAAAGGTAATCCTGAGGTATGCATGTCCATGTGACTGGCACAGTCGTAAAGGCAATCCTCCAACTGGGATTCCCTGAAGATGCTGAAGACGTTCAGATGACCACCACAGACCATGTCCCTTGGCACGCGCCCTGGTCAGGTCAGAGGTCACTCGCAGCCTGGACGATAAAGGGTGAATGAGTGGGGGGTTGAGTGAGAGGGGTGATGACACCCCTAACTGACCGAGTGTTGTGGACAGAAGAGGTAGACGGGAGATGACGAGAGGACCAAGACAGAAGTCTGACTTGCTAGCGCCACTCCAGCCTGCAATGCCTGCAGTGAGGCCACCACTGCAACCAGACCTCGCCGTTCACCACGCCACGCCACGCCACGCCACGACACCACGGCACCACGGCACAGGCTGTCACACTGCTCCTCTCCTCTCTGTCAGACACTGGAATCTCTGAGAGTAGGGGCGTGTGTATGTATGTGTATGGGTGTGCTTGTGAGTGTCTGTCTGTGTGGGTGACAGGTCTAACATCATCCACACCTGTCTGTCTCAATAACAACACATTAATGATGACATACCAACAGACTGTGACAGTGGCGTGTTCGTAATGTTTCTGCCTTCCCCTATCAATGCTCATCTTCTTCCCTTGCCCCTATCCGGCTAAATGATGTTGTAAACAATTCAAATCAAACTAATGGCAAGAACAAGGTTTCACATAACTTACTCTATGGTAATACAAAGCTTAATTAATATAATATCCTATTTGTTCAAAAGAGCAGAAACAACATTATACATGTATTTTCAATCATTTATTCTGCATATTTATTAAATTAAACAAATACACGAAAACCACAGACACACATACGAACAAACCACACAAATAAACATATAAGCAAGTATGATATTAAGCACATTCTGATTTCAATATTTTATGTAAACAAACATTACATGAACTGAGGTGGATGCAGTTTCATAGGAACACTATATCATAATACAGTTTGTTTTGTTGTTGTTGTTGTTGTTGTTGTTGTTGTTTTGTTGTCGTTGTTCTTGTTGTTTGTTTTGGTTTCAGTAACAACGGTCGTTTCTTTCTTATATACCTTCACAGATAAGTGGTCTGGAATGTGCTGAGTTTAATCATACTGCAACACAACCACAGAACGAACCACGTAGTCCAGTCCATGTATCACATATATTCAACTTTCCAATAACTTCACGCAAATAACTTTTCTTTCTGAACTTCAGTGCAGTAAGTTTCTAGGTGATATCTATGGGATTTTGTGTAAAAAAAAAAATTTAATTTTAGTCAATAACTGCGTGCATGCATGATGGATCTGGATGTGCGCTCAGTCGTGCAGACATCTCACATTCATTTTACAGATTATCTGGAAAATCAAGCAGAGGCTGACCCAAAAGTGACAAGGAATGGTGGATATTCGTCGCTGCCCGACATGTCAATGGCATAGCGGGTAGTACATGTACATCATCATCAGGTGCCCTGCCGCATGGCGTTGGCGATTATGGACTTCCATCTGTCTCTATCTCTTGTTGCCTCAAGCATCTCTTCCACCCTCCCTGTCTTCAGCCACTCTGCAAGTCCGTCTAGTATGTTCTCCCTGGGTCTACCCGGTGCTCTCCTTCCCTCCAGCTTTCCCGTTGTGACCAGGTGTTCCAATTCCCCTTTCCTCATAAAATGGCCTATGAATGTTGCCTGCCTTTTCCTAATCTTCCTTATGAATTATCTGCTTGTGTCTGCCTCCAATCAGACTGATCCGTTTGTTTTCTTTGCTGTCCATGGAACTCTCAACATCCTTCTTAGAAACCACATTTCGGCTGCCTCAATCTTGTTCTGGCTTTGCTTGTTGACTGTCCACGCCTCGCAACCGTACAACAGTACTGGTTCTGTATAACATTCAAGAACTCTCTTCCTGATGTTAATTGATAGGCACTTGTTGGTAAGAATGCATTCTTACATGTACATACGTAATGTAAAGAACTGTCATAACTCTTCTCGAAATGATTGCCGATATCGGTAAGAGCACATAATGTCAAGATGAATGTTACAATGAGCATATCTTTGAGACAGAAAGGGTAGTTATACCATCCCGTTGTTTGTGTATACCCAGTGATAAAACAAGACTCATGTAGACATGCAGAATTAGGAGTGTAATGATAATCATTCCATTTACATTGCGCACACAGCCCATGTCAGAGACTGCTCGTTGCACTTTACATACAAAAATACGTGTCATCATAATAAGTGTCTGCATTTCCTTGCGTGAGCAGAATTTAATGTCACCCCCTGATACTACCGTTGAAAAATAACCCAGTTGACTTGTTTTGGCTTGTTTTATTAAAGTATCAAAAAAGCTTACTGTTGTAAGGTCAAAGGCGGAATGAATGTTATTTCTTTCCACAAAACTTCCGTCTGTCATTTTTTGCTAAACCCATTCGTACAGGCGGAGTTGCAGGGTAGATTTCTCCGAATCATTTCCAGATACACTGTTCAGGGTATTCTCTTAATTAATCAACAATATTTTGCCAAACATTCTATGCTATTTTCAGTTTTCGTTCCCAGTATTATGTGGTAAAACAATGTTCATCCCTAACACAATATCAGTTGACACGCTTCGCTTTATTACTGATATTGTGTTTTGTAGTTTCTCAGTATTGTTGGATCACCAAAATATCTCTCAAACGATTTAAATGGTTCGGAGTTATTCTTCATCTTACGGGCGTGGTAATCAAGTGGGTGAACATCAGACTTCCCATCGAAAAGTCCTGGGGTTGGATCCACCTAGACACCCATGTCTGGTGGGCAAAGGGTAGAGAGTTGTCCCCTTTCCCAGGTCAACACATGTTCATATCTGCCGTTGCCTAAACCACCCTTTTTGTGTATACGTATGCAGAATATTAAACAGGCGCATTAAAGATTATGTACGTCATGCCAGTGGTTGGCCTACGGAAATATGAAAATATCAGGTGAACACAAAAACACACAGAAATCACGCTCACTAAAGATGCAGACTGTGCAAAAGCTTCAGTGTCAGTTTCAGTTTCAGTTTCTCAAGATGACGTCTCCCGCTCGGAACGAATTCCATATGCACTAACGTCACAGGTGCCACGTATATGGTGACCATGGCACATGCCTTAAGCCCGCACATAAACCCATGAGCTGGCCAGATCTTGAGGCCCTACCTTGACTATGTACATGCCTTAAGCCCGCACATAAACCCATGAGCTAGCCAGGTCTTGAGGGCCCTACCTAGACTGTGCAAAAGCAAAAGCATAGTAGAATGTGATCAGCTCGCCTGACAGATTGAGTTCTCCGTGCTCAGCTATAAAGTCTGATTATGTGTAATGCTCAGTGAGTCCACACGAGTTTGGAGAAAAGTGCTATACAGGAATGATTTATAACAATCTTTGTTTCGTTTTTTGTTCAGTCGTTGTAGTTAAACAGTCACCACTCTCATTCAAAATGTCTTTTAGTAGATATTCTTAAAAGTCCAGTGATTAAAACACAATCATCTACTGTTTGCTTTGTTTGTTTGTTTGTTTATTTGTTTGTTGTTTGTTTGTTTGACTGACTGATTTTGGTTCTATTGATGTCTCTGGGCGTGTGCATGTACCGAATGTGTTGTCATTATTTTGTCATCTTTTTGATTTGTTCTTGTATTGTTTTCGAGACAGTCTTGATGAAGGAAGACACAAGTAGATCACTCATAATGAAGATTTGGAAAAGACAGGTAACATTCAGAGGCCATTTTATGAGGAAAGGGGAATTGGAACACCTGGTCTCAACGGGAAAGCTGGAGGGAAGGAGAGCACCGGGTAGACCCAGGGAGAAGATACAGACGGACTTGCAGAGTGGCTGAAGACAGGGAGGGTGGAAGAGATGCTTAAGGCAACAAGTGATAGAGACAAGAAGTCCACAATCGCCAACGCCATGCGGCAGGGCACCTTATGATGATGATGATTGTTTTCTTCTTTTATCTGTCCGCCTGTACCATCATGGGAGTCGAGTAGTCAAAGAGTTTATGGTTGGCAAGAAGCTCGGAGGCCTGAAGAAGAAAAGCTGCGTGATGTTAAGATTTCCTCTACACTGTCCATTCTGAACTTTCTTGGTCTGCCTATAAAGTACTGCAAGATAAACGTTAACAATATATTATCATTCATTTTTACAATTTGTTTCTCACACTGTAAGTGTTGTTAGCAAGGACTAGCAGTAACACAGATCCAAAGGGACTTAATGATACTACCCTTGAGTAATAAAGCGTTTCAAAGCTTGAAGTTTTCTTCTAGCTTTAGACCCTGATGTTTTTGTCTTATCTCCCTACGTCCAGATATGGGTAATAACGTCATTGCCTAGTTGTTGTCTCGGGAGACACAGGATTGTTCGGGAGAGACAAAGGCTAAGAGATCAGCCCCCACTGCCTTGTGGGTAATAATCGTGGGAACGACAGAGGCTTGCGGAGAGTCCGTACAAAAACCAATGGAAGGCAACGGGCAACCACCATCATATCCTCCCAAATACGCCATAACCAGACGCAATAAAAGAGTCAAGAACGACGTAAGTAGGACCTCCACTGGAGCACCTTCGTCCGGTAGGGGAAGTCATACTGAGCAAGAGACAACAGACCGTCAACAAGTTACTGCGATCACATTCAAAAATATAACAACTGCAACATGGAATGCTAGAACAATACTTCAGAAGGGAAAACTAAAACATAAGTCAAGATAGAAATGAAAAGACTGAACATCAATATTTTTTAGTTGGAGAGAAGAGATGGAAGGGAGCAGGTATGATAACATCGGGCAAGCATGAAACTATATCTTCTGTGGGGACACACACGAAGGAAGGGTAGGCATCATAATGGACAATGAAAATCAAAAGTTTATCAAAGGATACTGGACTATATCAAACTGCGTTTTACTAATAAGATTGTACGATAATAATAATTTTTATCAACATCATCCAGGTATATGCACCAACAACTATGAATATATACTAAGGAAGAAATTGACAATGTCTACGTAGACATTGAGACAGCCAAGCGTCAATGTAAATCACAGGACTTACAATGATAATGGGAGATTTTAATGCTAAGGTGGAACAGGAAAAAGTAGATGACATAGTTGGACCTCATGGCCTTGAAAGCAAAATGAAAGGGGATAGAAAAACTCAATAACTGAAGCTTGTGAAGAAATCCCTTAGAGTTGAAAGAAAAACAAAAAAGAACTGGATGACAAAAGAAATTTTAGACTTGATGGATGAACGATGGAAGGTAAAGGGAAATAGAGGAAGAAATACAAAAAGAGAGATAAGGAAATGCGGAATGAGTAGAAAATGATGTAAGCTCTTTTCAAAATATCGTAAATGACATTAGGCAGGGATGTACTCTGTCACCAGATCTGTGTTCACTTTACAGCGAAACCAACATGAGAAACCAAGAAGAATGCCCTGGGACAAAGGTTGGAAGAAAAATTATAAACAATCTTTCTCATGCGATGACACCGTTCTATTTGGAGAAAATGAAAAAGACCTACACAATCTTGTGAATATAACAGAAAAAGAAAGCAGAAATAGAGGGCAAAGGCTAAACAGCAAGAAGACTAAGTCATAGTACTCAGTTAAAAAAAGGAAGAAGAAAAGAAAAGAAATCCCAACATGTAAAATAATACCAAATGGCACAACATTGAGACAAGTTGATAAGTGTAAATATTTGGGAACAGTCATCTCACAAGATGGCAGACGGCAGACGCACATTAGAAATACCAACAGAATTTACCAAGTTCAAACAACATTCAAGAAAATAAAAAGCGTTCTTGCCAACAAATGCCTATCAGTTGACATTAGGAACATAGTCCTTCAGTGTTATATAAAACCAATGCTGTTATACGGATGTAAAGCCTGTGCAAGCAAAGTCAGAACAAGATTGAGGCAGCTGAAATTTGGTTTCTTAGAAGACTTATGAGTTCCATGGGCATCAAAGAAAACAAACGAGACAGTCTTGAAAGAAGCAAACACAAAAAGAACATTAGTGAAGAAGATTAGGAACAGCCAACCAACATTTATAGGACATTTTATGAGGCAACAGTAATTTGAGTACCTACTCACAACAGGAAAGCTAGCGGGGAAAACAACATCAGGTAGACCTAAGGAGAGAATATCAAATAGTTTTGCAGAGTGGATGAGGATAGAAGGGATAGGAGATATATGTACAGCGACAAAAGACAGATTGTATGGAGGGCAATGATCGGCAACGCTATGCGACATGGCATATGATGATGATGAAAGTTCAACCACTTATCCTCGAAGACCCGAAAAGTGGACATACGGTCTGACACAGAGGTTACTGGTCAAGATATGAGAGGTTCAACTAGCAGGTAATAAGTTACTCAAATGCTCAAGTGTTTTTGTTTTGTTTTGTTTTGTTTTGTTTTTTGTCAGCTTTTCATCCTATACAGAAACAAAACAGTCGTTTTGTTGAGTTTTTAATTCTTATGTAAATTGTTCTTTCTTTCAAGTAATGTTTGTCATAAAATGCATAAGAAAGCCATAGTGTGTCATAAACTCCATAGGATAATCTCTATTCTGTCACTGACACTGACACCTGTCCTGATACAGTGACAGCCGTGCTGTTTGTTTGTGTATCGTTAAAACTGAATCATGTCACATTGCTTCATTGCTGGAACTGAATTGTCTCTATTTCATTTTCAGTTTCAGTTTCTCAAGATGACGTCTCCGCGATCGGAAATTCCATATGCACTAACGTCACAGGTGTCATGTGATTGAGAAGATCCAGAATGATCATGACATCATCATCATCATCAGGTGCCCTGCTCATGGCGTTGGAGATCATGGACTTCCATCTGTCTCTATCTCTCGTTGCCCCTAGCATCTCCCCCACCCTCCCCGTCCCCAGCAACTCTGCAAGTCCGTCCAGCATTTTCTCCCTGGGTCTACCTGATGCTCTTTCCCTCCAGCTTTCCCGTTGTGACCAGGTGCTCCAAATCCCCCTTCCTCATAAAATGGTCTATAAATAATGATCATGACACAAACCTTAATCCTGCAATAAATTCTCATCTGGCCAGGCCCTGAGTCCTACCTAGCCTACTTTTTTTAATCTTATACTGGTATTGTATCAGTCTTGGTTACATGTAATGAAATATGCATAAAATGTGTATTTTAACTTCAAAGACAAGAACAGATAAATTAAATAAACAAATAGAAAACAAAGGACTGAATAAAAACACAACCAGCCACTAGGTATAAATTTGTCTCATATTACAGAAATCCCCCAACCAATACACAACGCCTCCGCTATCCATCAACAAGATGAAAACTGTTTCTTAGATCATTTCCTCTCCAGTCTGTCGTCCGCTTTCGAGGAAAGAAAATAAAAGCAAAAAGATAAAATAATGAATAAACATACAAATAAATAAATAAATTGATAAGTAAAAATGAGAAATAACAACAGTAAATATGCACACAAACATACACATACGCATTCACGTGCGTGCACACACACACTCACACACACAGACACACACACACACACACACACACACACACCACACACACACACACACACACACACACACACACACACACAACACACACACACACACACAGATACACAAACTCATATCCACACAGTACGTTGGCCAACAACAATAAGAATAATAACAACAACAACAACAAAAACAAAGGAAACACACACATACACTACTCAGATATACTCCAACCAACACCGATGCAGCAGAGGATAAAACAAAACCACAAACAGATAAATATCATGACAAACTTATAGACATGATAACAATCAACAAACAAACCACAAACACACACGCACACACACACACACACACACACCACGCACGCACGCACGCACGCACGCACACACACACACACACACAACACAGAGTGTGACAAACTGCCTATTTTCCAGTTGTCTTTTCCCTTTCTTCACTTTTCCTTTATGTCTGTTTCAGGAAAAACCCAAATATTTTCCATTCCACGAAAGATGAGATGGTACCAACATTAGTCTGATTAATAATAGCTCTTGTTATTCCTTTCATAGCGGATTTTCGGCCACTTCCTCTGTTCCCTTCTGGCCATTCACGACAATGTCTCCTTAGAGTTTTTGGCATACTTGTTTTGTATAGATTTTTGAAATGGTTTGGATGTTTTTTCCCATTTCCTTGTCCTTTTCAGTTCTGTCAATTGACATGCATGCTGAATGGATTCTTCTGCCTGTCCCATCCATGGTTTTCCACGTTGGAATTTATTGCCTTTTGCTATTTCGACCAACTCGTGGAGTGGGTTTTCTGGGTTTTCCATTGCCCTGAAATATACCTTCACTTGTTCTGTTTTGTGTCCTCACTGTATTGAACGAAGGTCTAGTAGGTATCTCATTGTCTCTATGGGTATGTCTTTTGTGGCTCCGAGGATCACTCTCATTGCTTCGTTTTGTATTCTGTCTAGTTTTAGCAGGTTTGTCTGTGACAACGTAATGAGGCCCAGTCCATAATCGATGACACTCAGTATTACAGCTTGGTATAGCTGAAAGAGATGACGTTGTTCCATACTTTTAGCCGCCGTTGTTTTCAGGATTGAAAGGCCTTTTCTACTTTTGAGTGTAATGGTTTCCACATGTTTTGTGAAGGTTAGCATTCTGTCAAAACAGATGCCAAGGCAGTGAAAGATTTTTTTTCGATACTAGTTCCTCTGAACGTAACTGGTGGAATGTTTTTATTCGTTGCTTTGTTATCTAGGGTGCAGAACAGTACATGTGCATTGGTGGGATTGATTGCCGACCCGATTTTTTGACACCACTGATCTCCTTTGTTTAAGTGTTCTTGGATTGCTTTGTTGTTGTTGTTTTCTGTATTTGTTTTCTAACGCGTTTTACCTGTCTTAAAGATTAGTCTGCTATCAGCAAAGATAAATATATACGGGCTGGTCCGTTGTTATTTACGTCAGCAAGGTGGGGTTTTTTGTTTGTTTTGTTTTTTGTTTGTTTTTTGTACATATATTTCAGAGCACAGAAGAAAATGGCGATCCTTGAGGGAGTCCATGGAGAGTTTTTGTGGAGCTGAAGACCAGTTTTCAAGTAGTAGAACTACTGTTCGTTCTTGGAGTGTAGTGCAATCCATCTTTTAACTGTCACGCTGACGCTATATTGCTGAAGTAGTTCCATGAGCAGTGTGAACTGTACTTTATTGTACACATCTTCTTGTTCGATAGCAACAGCAAGGGCTTCTTCTTTGTTCTGAAAACCGTAGACTTCGTGAGCAAAGGCATCTGCGTTTTCCCATGTACTTTTTACAGTTCAAAAGCCTCCTTGATTCGGTGGGAATATTTTCTGTCTTCTAGGTCTCTATCTAATTTCTTTGCGACTATGTTTTCCATCAGTTTCCATAGTCAGGATTACGATATTCATTACGTCCGCAATGATCTTTACCCGGTTTGGATAAGGCTTTGAGGAAGCTGTGTGTCCAGTCCTCAGGAACGTGAACTTATCTCAAAACTTTCTTGATAGTATATAATTCAGTTTTGTCGTGTTCAGAAAATATTTTAATGTCAAAGTATCGAACCTTGTCTGGACCAGGGACTGTCTTTTCTGCACCGTGCAAGCGCTTCATGCATTTCTTGTTCAGTCATTTCATCGTCTAGTCCAATCTGTGTCATTTTTTGGTGTGTGTGGTTTTTTTTTTTTTTTTGTGGTTTAAGTCCGCAATGAATTTTGTTTTTTCTTCAAGTTTTTTATGGTTACTATGTTGTGTGAAACGATGTTAAAGAGCTTGTCCTTTCTCTTCGTTTGCTCCTAGTACGGTTCCATCTGTGTTCGTGATATCAGGTGTCGTAGCGTTTGTGGTTTTCCCTTCCATTTGTTGATAGAACTGCCAGAATTGTGTTTGTGTTGTATCGACGCTGAGTCTTTCACGGAATTGTTTCCTTTTATTGCCTTTT
>CM060309.1:66816533-66824033 GCA_030674185.1 Monoplex corrugatus
CCTTGTTATTATCATTATTATCACTGTTGTCATCATTATCAGTTCTGTGAAGAGACGATCGGTGAATGTTGACAATAACATTGTTCAATGACTTGTTGGCTTAGCGGTACTCCAACTTGATTAGATGTCGTATTCATTTATAAATTATATTGTTCTTGGATAACCTTTTCACCAATGTCCTCAGTTGTGGTCGTCATAATAATGGACGTTG
Source organism: Monoplex corrugatus (assembly GCA_030674185.1). NCBI lineage: Eukaryota > Metazoa > Mollusca > Gastropoda > Littorinimorpha > Ranellidae > Monoplex > Monoplex corrugatus. The sequence continues at coordinate 66,816,745 of CM060309.1, forward strand.
TCTTGTGCATAATGTCCACGTTGAACATGAAGGAAGAACTCTCCAAGAAAGTCATCTCTCGGGGAGACATCTCTTACGAAGTCGTCTCTAATGAAGTCATCTGTTATGACGTCATTCTTGTGACGTCATTTACTAGGAAGTCCTCTGTTAAGAAGTCATTTACGGAGAAGTCGTCTCTTATGAAGTGATTTACGGGTAAGTCATTTCTTTGGAAGTCAATTTTTTTTAGGAAGTTATATCTTATAAAGATAAAGACGTTTCTTAGACAGTCATCTCTCATGAAATCATCTCCTGTGAAATGATTTCTGAAGACGTCATCGTGAAGATATTACCTTTTAGCAAGCCATCTGTAAAGATGCTATCCGTTAGCAAGTCATCTGTAAAAGTGTTATCTGTTAGCAAATCATCTGTACAGATATGACCTTTTAGCAAGTCATCTGTAAAGATGCTATCCGTTAGCAAGTCATCTGTAAAAGTGTTATCTGTTAGCAAATCATCTGTACAGATATGACCTTTTAGCAAGTCATCTGTAAAGATGCTATCCGTTAGCAAGTCATCTGTAAAAGTGTTATCTGTTAGCAAATCATCTGTACAGATATGACCTTTTAGCAAGTCATCTGTAAAGATGCTATCCGTTAGCAAGTCATCTGTAAAAGTGTTATCTGTTAGCAAATCATCTGTACAGATATGACCTTTTAGCAAGTCATCTGTAAAGATGCTATCCGTTTAGCAAATCACCTGTAAAAAAAAATGTTGCTTTTAGAATATTATCCCTGAAGGTGTTATACATTAGCAAGTCATCTATAAAGATGTAATCCCTTTGTAAGACACCTGTAAATATGCTATCTGTTAGCAAATCGTCTCTAAAGATGTAATCCCTTAGTTAGATATCTGTAAAGATGTTGTATGTTAATCATATTATCCCTCAGTAAGTCATATACAAAGATGTTACCTGTTAGCAAGCCATATATAAATATGTTATCTGTTAGTAAGCCATATATAAAGATGTTACCTGTTAGCAAGCCATATATAAAGATGTTACCTGTTAGCAAGCCATATATAAAGATGTTACCTGTTAGCAAGCCATATATAAAGATGTTACCTGTTAGCAAGCCGCATATAAAGATGCTATCTGTTAGCAAGCCATATATAAAGATGCTATCTGTTGGCAAGCTATATATAAAGATATTACCTATTAACAAGCCACATATAAAGATGTCATATGTTAGCAAGCCACATATAAAGATATTACCTGTTAACAAGCCATACATAAAGATGTTAACTGTTAGCAAGCCATATATAAAGATGTTACCGGTTAGCAAGCCATATATAAAGATGTTACCTGTTAGCAAGCCATACATAAAGATGTTACTTGTTAGCAAGTTATATATAAAGATGTTACCGGTTAGCAAGCCATATATAAAGATGTTACCTGTTAGCAAGCCACATATAAAGATGTTACCTGTTAGCAAGCCATATATAAAGATGTTACCTGTTAGCAAGCCACATATAAAGATGTTACCTGTTAGCAAGCCACATATAAAGATGTTACCTGTTAGCAAGCCATATATAAAGATGTTACCGGTTAGCAAGCCATATATAAAGATGTTACCTGTTAGCAAGCCACATATAAAGATGTTACCTGTTAGCAAGCCATATATAAAGATGTTACCTGTTAGCAAGCCACATATAAAGATGTTAACTGTTAGCAAGCCATATATAAAGATGTTACCTGTTAGCAAGCCATACATAAAGATGTTACCTGTTAGCAAGCCATACATAAAGATGTTACCTGTTAGCAAGCCATACATAAAGATGTTACCTGTTAGCAAGTTATATATAAAGATGTTATCTGTTAGCAAGCCATATATAAAGATGTTACCTGTTAGCAAGCCATATATAAAGATGTTACCTGTTAAAAAGCCATACATAAAGATGTTACCTGTTAGCAAGCCATATATAAAGATGTTACCTGTTAGCAAGCCATATATAAAAATCTTATCTGTCAGCAAGTCATCTCTAGGAAACTGACACCAACAGATGTTCTCTAGATATTTCTAAAGACCAGTTCTGTCAAAACGATCAGTATGTCCTTTCCTGTGACCACCCCAAGTAAATGTATATAAAACAACTTCCATCTTTGTTATGTTACTATGACTCGTAGAAAGTGTAATCCATTTTACAAAGTCTAATAGACATACAAACCCATTGTACAAAAGCCAGTATCAGTTGTGGCCATGCACTGACTCACGTTTTTGTCGAATGATTCTCATGTTTTTTATGTCATGATTAAACATGCCATTCTGTTAGTCAGATACCAACCATCTCTTTGTTATTAACCTCTCTTATCAGTCACCATTCATACAGTCTGTCATAGACCCTACTCTTATCAGGTGGGGCGCACTCACACACACACACATACACACAAACACACACACACACACATACACAACAACACATATACACATACAACACAACACACACACAGGCCCACACAACACATACACATACACAAACACACACACAGACAAAACAAAACACACACATACACATACACAAACACACACACAGGCCACACACATACACAACACACACACACACCCCAACACACACACAAAGACACAACAACACACACACACACACACACACACACACAACACACACACACACACACACACACACACACACTGTATTATACGTCGCACAGTTACTCATCATGCGGGACTTTCACTATGGCCAAACCAGATTCCATCACACAATTGACCTTTACCCTTTGGCCTACATTTTTATGGCGTTAAGCTTTGATGGTATGGAAGTAAGAGGCAGGCTTCTCTCTCTTCTCTCTCTCTCTCTCTCTCTCTCTCTCTCTCTCTCTCTCTCTCTCTCTCTCTCTCTGTTTTTTTTAGGGGGAAGCGGGAGGGTTGCAGTCCAGGAGGGGGATTGAATCTCATGTGCTGTCATGTAGTGTGATCCCTACGTCACCCATCCGCCCCTTTCCTGGCCTGTCAAATATCAAGGTAAACGAGGGAGAGAGAAAATTGTGGCCACAATGAGTAAACGGATCGATAGTTCACCGTGTTATCGATCGGTGAGGATCCTGGCTCCAGGAGCATGTTTGTAATTATTTGTCAGCTGTTTTTGTCACGTGGCGGACTTTCTACTTGACTTGTGCCTCGTCTGACATATTGTCATTCTTTTTATCATGTTCGTTGTTATATTTTTTTTTCTTTTCTTTCGTTCTTTCTTCTATTTTTTTTTTTCATTGCGTCTCAATATTTACAATACATGTACAACCCAACGTACCAGTTTAACAAGGAAATAGTGAGATGCATACTTCCTTTTTGTCCCGGAAATTTGGTTTGGTGATAGTCGTAGTGCTGGTGGTATTCCATTTATGATGACTGTGTCCGCAACGCACACAAAACATAGCTACTCGTCTTGTCCTCAAAAATAAAAACGGTTTGATCATATCAGTCCTCTCCTTCGCTCTCTTCACTGGTTGCCTGTCTTAATTTAAAAGGAATTGAATATAAGCTGGACACCTTGTGTTACAAATCTATTCACCAGTCTGCTCCATCATTTCTTTGCGACATCAACAACATCTATACGCCAACTCGCAGCTTGCGCTCAACTTCAGGCACTCTTTCCCTTCAGGTCCCTAGATTTAAATTATGAAGTGTTGGCCAGCGTTCTTTTGCTGTCTCAGGACAGTCAGCCTTGAATAGTCTTCCGCTCTGCCTTCTCCTAACACCTACCCTTTCTGCTTTTAAATCCAGTTTAAAACCCACCTATTTTCCAACAATGAATTCTACAACTACTTATTTCCCTCAGACTGTGTATTACATATTGTAAGGTGGCCTTTGTCGATTGTATGCGTATGCCTGATGCGTAAGTGCGCTTTGATTTGAATAGTCAAGATTTAGCGCCGTTTAAAAACTGTAATTATTATTATTATAATTATGATCCTGATTGTCGTTCTCGTCGTCCTTCCAATCATTGTCTTTGTTGCTCCTTGTTCCTACTGTCAATAACAGGATTGTTATCGCTGTCGACATACTGGTTGTGACAATCGTCATTTTACTTGATGTGGAAGCCATTGAAGTGAAACAGTCTTTGGTGGTTTCGGCAGTAACATCAGGCTTTCTTTAGGTCGTCAGTTTTGTTCCATCGCCATTATTTTCTTTTAAATCATCTTTATTCTATCGCTGTCAGAAACATCTCCATATAGAATCTTTGTTTGTACCTGCATGTAAACTCAATCAAGAAGTATCGTGCATAGCCCTCAGCTTAAGTTAGGTTACGTCTTACCTACATATCTTCAAGTTGCCAACAAATTCGAAAATGCGTGCAAATTTTTTAGAAGGCGGAGGATGGAGAGGGGGCAAGGGGAAAAGGGAAGGTCAGAATGACTGAAGGTATTTGATTTGGACCTCGATGACTGGATAGCAACGATTTCTTCACATCTCGACCGTAATGATTTGGAAACAATGATCTTTTTATCTGTTTTGTATCTGCTTCTATGCTAGCTGAATGGATAGCGCAAACTGTGTTAGATTTGAGAAGTTCTGCAATATGGGAGATAATTCCTACGTGACTCTCAAGAGTTATGTTCTTTGATTAATATCATAAAAATTCTCCCTGTTTCCCTCTTATTTCTTTGGTATTACCTATATGCCTTGGAAGCAACCCTATATATGTTCTGTCTTGTCTATGTGTGTGTGTTTGGTCAGTTCAAGAATGAAAGACTATGTCAATTTTGAACATAAGACCAATATATTGTATGTATTACTCTCCTGTCTCATAGTTGTGTGTAGGGTAGTTGCAGAGTATAAAGGTAAGCTTGGGCGCTCCTTTTTTGAGAAGTGTTCTGAGCTTACGGTTTTGTGCTTTGTATCTGCTTCTATGCAGCTGAATGGGTATCGCAAACTGCAATATGGGAGATAATTCCTACGTGACTCTCAAGAGTTATGTTCTTTGATTAATGATCTTTTTAGTACTCAAACGTGATGATTTCGAAACAACGATCTCTTCATGTCTCAATCTTAATGATTTGGAAACTATGAGCTCTTCATTCTCAAACGTAATTACTTGGAAACAATGAATTCCTCAGTTCTCAAACGTAATGATTTGTAAACAAAGACGTCTTCAGTCTTCAAACGTAATAATTTAAAACCGACGATTTCTTCATGTCTCAGTCTTAATGATTTGGGCACAATGATTTCTTCATGTTTCAATTATTAATGATTTGAAAACAAATATTTCTTGTCTTAGTCTCAATGATTTGGAAACAATGACATTTTCAGTTCTCAAAGATAATGGTTTGGAAACAATGATCACTTCATATTTCAGTCTATATAATTTGGAAATGATCTCCTGATGTCTCAGTTTCAATAATGTGAAAACAATGATGTATTTCTCTGTCAGTCTCAATGATTTGACAACAATGAACTTTTCAATTCTCAAACGTAATGACTTGGAAAGAATGATCTCGTCAGTTTTCAAACATAATGATTTGAGTATAGTGATTTCTTCATGTCTCGATCTTAATAATTTGGAAACACTGATTTGTTCATTTCTCAAAACATAATGATTTGAAAAAAACGATCTCTTTATGTCTCAACCTTTATGTTTTGGAAGCCATGATTTCTTCATGTTTCATTTTTAATCATCTGAAAACAATGATCTCTTCTTGTCTTAATCTCAACGATTTGCAAGCAATGATCTCAAACACATTGATTTAGAAACAATTATCTCTTTAGGTCTCTCTCTTATTGATGTAGAAACAATGATATCTTCAGTTCTCAAACGTAATGATTTGGAAACAATGATTTTTCCGTTCTCAAACATGATAATGTGGAAACAATGATCTCTTCCGTTCTCAGTCTTAATGAAGTCAAAACAATGATCACTTCAGTTCTTAAAGGTAATGATTTGGAAACAACGATCACTTCATTTTTCAATCTTAATAATTTGGAAACAATAATGTCTTCATGTCTCAATCTTAATGATTTGGAAACAATGATCTGTTCGTGTCTAAGTTTCATTGCTTTGAAAACAATGTTCTCTTCTTGTGTCAATCTCAATGATTTGGCAACAATCACTTTTTCAGTTCTCAAACGTAATAACTTGGAAACAATGATCTCTTTTGTTCTCAACGGTGATTTCAAAACAATGATCTGTTCAGGTCTCGATCTTAATGACTTAGAAACAATGATATATTCAGTTCTTAAATGTAATAATTTAGAAATACTGATCACTTCAGGTCTCAATCTTTATAATTTGCAAGCAATGATCTCTTTATGTCTCAGTCTTAATTATTTGGAAAAAAATCATCTCTTCGTGTCTCAATCTTAATAATTTTGAACCTATGATCTCTTCAGTTGTAATGGATGATTGATTTGGAATCAATGATCTCTTCAGTTCTCAGTCTTAATGATTTGAAAAGCATGGCCTCTTCATGTCTCAAGCTCAATGAACTCTAAACAATGGTCTCTTCACTTTTCAAACGTAATGATTTGGAAACAACGATCTTTTCATATGTAGTCTTAATGAGTTGGAAACATAGACCTCTTGAAGTCTCAATCTTTATGATTTTAAACAATGATATTTCGTGTATCAATCTTAATGATTTGGAAACAAATGAGCTCTACATTTCCAAAACGTAATAATTTGAAAACAATTATCTTTTTGTTTTGTCTCAAACGTAATAATTGGGAAATAATGATTCCGTGTCCCAATCTTAGTCTGTCGGAAACAGTGACCGATTCGTATCTCAATTTTCGATCAATACATATGTCTATGTAATTAATCAATACTACTTTTCACTCTGTCTGCAACTGCACAAATACTAAAGAAACCCAGACATCTGGAACCAATCACTCTATCATATCCTTAACAAACACGCCCCAAAACGACATAAACGGGTAAAACGCCCCAATTTACCACCCTGGCTGTCCAACAGCGTAATGGAAGCTATGCCTCATAAAGCCAACATAACATATACAAAGTACAAAACAGCTAGAAATTGAGTAAAGAACTGGTAAGAAACGCGAACAAAGCTTACTGTACTGAACTTAATAACCATCCCTTCATATAAGAATCGGAACGATTTGGAAACAAACATTTTTTCACTTTCAATCTTGACGAAATAGATAAAAATAAGCTATGACTGCAATGTCCCTTGTTTGTTTGTTCTTTTCTGTCGTTCTTTTTCTTTTCTTCTTTTTTTTTTAATTCCTTTTTAAGCATATTACTAGTGTACGTGTACAGACACTGAATGCTAGCACAGC
>CM060309.1:66826533-66841533 GCA_030674185.1 Monoplex corrugatus
ATGTTTTACTGTGAGAGACTCATCACATGGAACACACCAAAGGGCCCCTTCACCCTTCTACAATTATGAATGAGTTAAAAAAAAAGTATGACGGATTCTAAGACGAGTAAGAACTACTTCTCTTTACAGGTTCCTCCCAATGAAGGAAGGGACTCTGAAAGAGTAGGACGGATTTTAAAAAGTTTATTATTCACTTGTTGGCTCCATTCTTCTTGCCATAATGCATAAGTGTAAGAATGGACTTTACACTTTAGATCAGTAAAGGGTATAGCGGAAGTGGACATTTTGTCTGCTGTGGCCTCCTTCGCTTCAGCATCTGCCATCTCATTCCCGCGAATACCCACATGACCAGAGACCCAAACCAAAACAATGTCACAGTTTCGATTTTTCAGTTGAGTAAATACACTGAAAAAGTCTAGAAGGTCAGGGTGGATTAAGTTACGACATGATATAACCTTCAGTGCTGACAGTGAGTCAGAAAAAATAATACATTTCTTTCTCTTGGAAGCCAGAATTGTATCAAGTGCTAGGTTAAGAGCAGTCAGCTCCGCGGTGTACACAGAGCTGTGAGAAGGTATGTGTTTACTGGATTTCTTAACACCATCTGACAAAAGGATTGCAGAAGCAGCCACATCATTTTCTGATTTGGAACCATCAGTGAAGACTTTTTCATGTGAGGGATATTGCAGACATAGTTCACTATAAAGACCTTTATAAACAAGGGAGCTGGTAGAATGTTTACGGTAAGATGCAAGGTCGAATCGAACTTCCGGTGTATGGAAGGTCCATGGTCGGTTTCTGGAAATTTGGAGAATTCACAGATCACGCCCCGGCTGATCTCAGCTCAGCCTTTTCCACATGTGGGCGGATACGGATACCAAACGGTGGAATACAATTAGGACTTTTTTCATATTCTTTCACATATTTTGGATCAAAAACACAATCGTAGGCAGGGTTTTTCATTTCCGAGTGTAGTTTGATGTAGTAGTTCAGAGAGAGTTTAAGTCGGCGGTTGGCAAGAGAGGCTTTCCCTGCTTCTGCATATAGGCTGTACACAGGAGATGTACGAAATGCACCTAAACACAAAAGCAGCCCTTGATGATAAATAGGATCTAATGTTTTAAGGTAGGAGTCCCTTGTCGAACCGTTGATCACACATTCGTAGTCCGGTTTGGATCGGACTAGGGCTCTGTAGAGATGCAGGAGAGTTTTCTTATCAGCGACCCAGTCTGTGCGCACCTCGAAGAATGTTCAGAGCCTTCTGACAGGAAGTTTTATAATAATAATAATAATTACAATATTTATATAGCGCAAAATCTCGATAAAAATCAAATCTAAGCGCTGAACATACACTTACGCACGCGCGCACACACACGCACACACACACGCACACATGGCTATAAATGGGGAAAAAGAATAAAAGCAATGGAAAATTATAGAGAGCATATTATATACAAATATATATTACAATGTGATTCCCCTCCGAGTGGAGACAGGCTACAGAGGGGGGATGAGTGAGGTCAGGATTTTATGCAGAGGAGAAAAGGTGAGTTTTGAGAGCGGACTTGAAGGAGACAAAAGTAGGTTGCTGACGGATAGAGAGAGGAAGTTTGTTCCAGGAAAGTGGACCAGAAACAGAGAAGGCTCGTGGACCATAGGTATTGAGCTTGGTGCGTGGAAAGCGAAAAGTCAGAGGATCGGAGGCAGAGCGGAGGGTACGTGAGGGAACATAGATCTCAAGTAGGCTTGACAGGTAATCGGGGGCTGCGTTATTGAGGCTTTTGTAGCACATGGTGTCTAGTTTGTACTGTATGCGCTTTGATACAGGGAGCCAATGAAGTTGTGCCAGGAGAGGAGATATGTGGTCAGCTTTTTTCTTTTTGAGTACAAGGCGTTCAGCATTGTTTTGAATGCGCTGTAGGATGTGAATGGTGGAGGCAGGAAGACCAGACAGGAGTGAATTGCAATAGTCAATGCGAGACATTATGAAGGAGAGAACGAGTTTTGCAGTTGTTTCCACAGAGAGATACTTCCTGATCAAGCTTATACGATGGAGGTGATAGTAGCAAGGTTTTTAGCTGAATCAGAAATTGGGACTGATGTGTTACATAATGGGAGAGAAAGAGGAGGCAGCTGAGAAAGTTTCTGACGGGTGCCAATGAGGATAGCTTCTGTCTTGTCGTCATTAAGCTGAAGTTTGTTGAACGTCATCCAGTTCTTAATGTCCGAGTAACACTCAGTGGTGCGAGTCAAGAGGCGCTGTATATTGTTTGGTGTGTCACTGTCTAGAAGTTGGGTGTCATCAGCATAGAAGTGGTGTTTTATAGAGTGGGAGTTGATGATGGTGGACAGGGGGGAGGTGTAAAAAGTGAAAAGAACAGGGCCAAGGACAGATCCTTGTGGAATACCACAGGTCAGGCATGCAGGTTGAGAGTAAGTGCCATTAATGAGAACAGTTTGTTTTCTGTTTGACAGATATGAAGTGAAAAAGGAGAGAGCAATGTCAGAGATGCCAAAAGTATGATGAAGTCTAGAAAGGAGAATACCATGATCAATGGTATCAAAGGCTGCAGACAGATCAAGGAGTGTGAGGAGAGAGACTTTGCCAGTATCAGTTGCAAGGAGGAGATTGTTGAGAATGTGTAGCAGGGCAGTTTCAGTGCTATGGCACTGGCGGTAGGCTGACTGGAAAGGATTGAGAAGATTGTTGGCAGACAGGTGAGAGTTCAGCTGGTTGAGGACAACTTTTTCGATGAGTTTTGACAAGAAAGAGAGATTAGAGATAGGCCGGTAATTTTTCAGTTCATTTGGGTCTAAATTGTATTTCTTGAGGAGAGGGTGAACAATAGCAGACTTGAAAGAACCTGGGACAGTTCCAGTTTGAAGAGAAGTGTTGATGATGTCAGTGATGAATGGGAGGAGAGTAGGGAGACAGTCAGAGTTGAGAGAACCTGGAAGAGGATCCAGTTCGCAGGTTTTGAACGACATGGATCTGATTGTGTTGAGAATTTCTTCTTGTGAGACTGGGGTAAAAGTAGTAAGAGGTGTGCCAGAGAAGGAAGGGTCAAGTGGGCATGGTTGACAGGGTGTCCTGTCAAGCCTGTCACGAAGAGTTTGTATTTTGGTGGTGAAATACTTGGAGAATACAGATGGGAGTTCTTCATTTGTGTGTTTTGTTGGGAGAGGTAAATCTTTTCGTGTGCCAAGGAGATGATTCATGGTTGTAAAGAGTTCTCTTGAAGAAGAGGCATTCAGGATTTTGGTTTGGAAATAGCTTGTTTTTGCAGATGCAATGAGGGTGGATACTTTTGTTTTAGAGGCTTGGCAAAGTTGCCTATGTACAGTGAGTTTGGATTTGCGCTAGCGGCGCTCTGATCTGCGGCGGGCACGTTTTGCACAGGCAATCTCATGAGTGAGCCAGGGGGTAGGGGGGCGGTCAGGTAAAAGACGAGTTGTGGCTGGAGCATGAGTGTCCAGAAGATGGTGGAGAGTAGTATAGAATTCATCGGCAAGGTTGTGTGACTTTTCAGAAAGGAGGCGGGAGGCATCAGATGAAAATGTGGAGAGGTCAATAGATTTGAGATTGCGTCGAGTCACTGTGCGCGTGGTACGGGAAGGAGGAGAAATGTCAAGAGAACAGAGAATTGCAGAGTGGTCAGATGGAAGGGCTGAAGTTAGACGGGTAGAAAGAACTAGGCAGTTGTCAGTAGCTGAATTGTGGTGATCACGAGAAATGATCCAGTCAAGAATGTGACCTTTTTTATAGGTTGGTTCAGAAATATGTTGTGTCATATTGTGATTGGACAGAGAGTTAATGATATGTCTTGTGTCATAACGGTGAGTGTTGTCGTAGTGGACATTGATGTCACCTAGAATGATGAGATTTCCAGGTAAGAGGCAGTAGTAATCAAGAAGTTGATCAAAGTCAGAGAGAAACATGGATGTGGTGAGCTTATTGGCAGAGCTAGGTGGAGGTCGATAGACACAGGAGAAGGTGATGGGGTGAGGGGTGGATTGGAAGGATATTTCAACGTGCTCAAAAGAAGGATGGGAGAAAGGCAGAGACTGCGAGAAAGATAGGCGGGAATGGTGTGAGTCGTTGTAGAGGATGGCGATACCACCACCTCGGGATGGGCGATGGAAAGAAGCAAGCCTATATCCACTCGGAGTGAGATTCGCATGTATGGGTTCGTGACCAAGGGGGTTAAGCCAAGTTTCGGAGATAAATACAATGTCAATATGCTCGTCTGTGATGAAGTCAGCAATGACATCGGCTTTGCCGTCTTTGCACACTGAGGTGTGCAAAGTTTTAAGGTGTTTGATGTGGCTATGGGGAGGGGGGGAGCACTAGTGTAATGGATAACACTCTGAACTTGAAATTCGGCAAGTTTCACAGCTGTGAGTTCGATCCCAGGTCACTGCAGGCTTTGTGTTTGTGGGAAAAACACTTTACCCCCATTTCCTACTCCTTCGGATGAGAGTATAAACCGAGGTTTAGTCTGAGCACGCATGCATCTAAAATCAAGCTTGGACTGAAAAGATCCTGACGCTGATGTCCAGAGCTGACGTCAGTGCCGGCTACAGAAACATGCCCAGCATGCATCCCCCAACGAAATTGGAGTGTAGTGTGGGGACCCATACAGGGCAAACGAGCACACGTAACCAGTTAAACAAAACTGGAACACTGAGAAGAGAGAAGGAGAGATGTGGCTATGGAAGTTAAGTTTTGGGTCAAAAATGACCCTCATAAATTTAGCTTCTTTAGCTGCTGTAATTGTTGATTTACCAAGACAGATTTCGGGATCCAGAAAAAAACATTCATTGCTTATGAAAATGAACACACTGAGTTTTCGTGGTGGAGAAAGTAAAGCCATTCTCTTCAGCTCAATGGTGGATCTTTTCCACGCAGAGCTGGAGACTGCACTGAACGCCAAGGTATACTGGGGTGAGAGAGAGAGAGAGACAGAGAAAAAGACAGACAGACAGACAGACAGAGACAGAGAGAGACAGAGTGAGAGAGGCGGAGAGAGAAGAGAGGGGGGGGAGAGAGAGAGAGAGAGAGAAAGAGACAGAGAGAGAGACAAAGACAAAGACAGAGACAGAGAGAGATAGAGAGAAAGAGAGAGAGTAATCGTTATTTATAACCCTCACACACCTCTCTCCCCAGCAGTGATAATTATTTCTTCGAAATCAGGGGGGTCAGACTCGACGCGTGAAATTTACTTTGAAAATTCCAGGGGTTCACAAAAAAAATTTAGGGGGTCACAAGAATGCTTAACATTGATTGAACCTTACGAAAATGGTCCTTTTTGACGTTTTGCTTGAGATTCTAGTGCATACAGCAAAACATCAGTGCGTCAGAGAAGATTCCTGTACGTTTTTGTGATGCACTGGCTTGAACTCCAGTGCATCAGAGAGGATTGTTATGCGCCAGAGACGCACATTTGTGCGTAAGAATTATCACTGCCCAGCCACATGTTTCACAATTCATATAAATTTCTTTTCTTTGGTTGTTGAAGAATTGAGCGGCCCGGTAGCTCAGTTGAGCGTCTGCCTTGTGACCCCAAGGTCTGTGGTTCGAATCCGGGATTGGACTGTGTGAGATCACATTAATTCCGCTGCTACCAACCAAACTGGTTCATTGGTGTCGGTCTAACGTGGCCAGCCGTCCTGATATCACATGATGTAAAAAGTAACACAAAACCCCCAAACCAGCCATGTTGAAGAATGATAAAACTGTTCAAGTTAGGGGCCAATAGGCTTATGTACACGCTTGACTGACGCACACGACGCAAGGTCCCGATATCAGACAGGGGTGTGTGTACTGATGTGTGTGTGTGTGTGTGTGTGTGTGTGTGTGTGTGTGTGTGTGTGTGTGTGTGTGGGTGTGTGTGTGTGTGTGAGTGTGTGTGTGTGTGTGTGTGTGTGTGTGTGTGTGTGTGTGTGTGTGTGTGTGTGAGTGTGTGTGTGTGAGAGAGAAAGAGAGATTAGAAAAGCATACTCTTACCATTCCAGTTATGTGTGTGTGCATGTGTGTATGTGTGTGTACGTATGTGTGTGTATGTGTGTGTGTGTGCGCGCGCGCGCGTGTGTGTGTGTGTGTGTGTGTGCATGTATGTGTGCATGTGTTTGTTCGTTCTTTGATTTAACGTCTTTTCACAATAAGTGTGCATGTGTGTATGTGTGTGTGTGTGTGCATATGTGTGTGTGTGTGTGTGTAGTGAGAGAGAGAGAGAGAGAGAGAGAGAGAGAGAGTAATCGTATATTTACAACCCCCACACGTTCCATGCGTTTCACGCACGGGTTTAAGCTAGTAGGGTTTAATTCACCTATGTTTGACAGGCTTTAGTACACATTTTATATCTGTCCAAAATATGGGTGGGTAAAATTTATATTATTACAGAACAAAAAATCAGATATAAACCGTCAAATTTCCATGTAGACACATTTTAACCAAATGAGATGTTTCCACACACAAAGACGACTTGGTCATTATAATTTAACGAAAAAACACAACTTGCAATCCGAAATTTGACACAAACTTTCGATCGTAAAATATTCCTTACACACAGCTTACAGTTTTAAAATTTGTGCATAAAACCAATTATGGCCTCTATGAAAAACAAACCTATATTTAACTGAATAGGTTCTATATTTTTAGATCACAAACATCGATCGTCTCTTCGACGGTGGTTCAGTATTTCAGGTCATCGTATGGATCTACCATAAAGGCCGAAACATACTGGATATGAAATTATATTATATATTATATTTATTATATTTATATAGCGCAAAATCTTGATAAAATCAAATCTAAGCGCTGAAACAGACACACACACACACACGCACGCACGACACACGCACGCACACACACACACACACACTCACACACACACACATACACACGCGCGCGCGCACACACACCCCAACACACACACACACACACACAACACACACACACGCACACGGCTATAAATGGGAAGAAAGAATAAAAGCAATGGAAAATTATAGAGAGCATTATAGATTTTACTTTTAGCTTGCATTCCAGGATTTATCATATTGGCATGATTGGGACGATAATTAATGATTTATTGTCATCGACCGGTTGTAATCTAGGGTTTAACACCCAAAATAAATGTGCTAAAATATTAAAGTCTGAAGGCCGTGGCTCTTATGCAAAGATTGTTTTAATCAATGCTACATATATATTTTCAAGATTTCATCAATGTTCATATTATAATTTTAAGGGTCCTGGAAAGTTTGTGTCGATACATTTTTTGATTAAATGAAATTGGAATGCTAAGGAAAAGACAACTCTTAAAGAAAAATAACTCTTACAATTTGCAAATACTATGTAGTAAATTTATCGTCTGCTAAGGCACTAGACCTGCAGAGCGTAATTCGACTGCGGTGTGTACAAACTGACAGCAAAAAGGAAAAGAGAGAGAAAGGGGAGAGAGGGAGAGAGAGAGAGAGAGAGAGAGAGAGAGAGAGAGAGAGAGAGAGAGAGTGAGTGAGACAAAGACAGAGAATGAAACAGTCAGAGACAGAGACAGTCATAAAGAGAGAGAGAGAGAGAGGGAGAGAGAGAGACAGACAGACAGAGACAGAGAGAGACAGATATACAAAGAGAGAGAGAGAGAGACAGAGAAAGAAAGAAAGAGAGAGAGAGAGAAAGAAAGAGAGAGAGAGAGGAACAGAGACACAGACATGGAGATAGATAAAAGAGAGACAGACAGACAGACGTGCACCTACAAGAGTACTACAGGGGGGGGGGGGGACCTTCTGGGACAGGCATGCTGGTGAATTCAGGGGGGGGGGGGCTAGAACAGCAGGGGGGGGGGGCTGCCCAGAAATTCCCCCAGTAGGTCCCCTGGGGGACGATCTGGGACACCAATAGGTCCCCCGGGGGACCTGCGCGAGATGGGGACGAGATGGAACGTTACACCGGTAATAATAATAACAACAACAATAGGAAGAGGAAGAAGAAGAAAAAGATGAGAAGGAGGAGGAGGAGAAGGATGACGACGACGACGACGACGATGATGATGATGATGATGGGAGCAATGTGTTGATGGTCGGTGGTGGATGTAATCTCATCAAGAGAGAATAAGACACACAGGGGGACACATAGCCACAGACACAGACAATCACACACAGAGACGCACAAAAACAAAGACACAGAGACTTAGACACTGACCAAAAGATATTTCAGATATTTCAGCCAGACTACCCAGGAGTAGCATGGGACATTGTCATGAAGATGGCTTGAGATGGGCACACAGGATAGGGTATTTCACTGGGGCATCTTCTAATGCTATTGCCAGCGTGGTCATTGGGAGAATGCAGCAATATAAAGGGTCCGTTAGTGCTCTCTATGGGGTGCAGCAACAAACGATTCAGGCATACTGAGGTTGGTCCAGTGTTTGATATTTGCCACCCAGCTCTTTCTCTGTTAATCTCAGCAACAGCCTCTATTTAGGGTGCACTGAAGGACGGTTTTACGAAACGAAAAACAGCAGTGGCATTACCAAACCATGCAGACTTGTATCGTTTCAAGTTTGTCAGAAGCTGACGACCTCTTCCAGAGTCTGGTCACTCATGTCGACTTCTCCATTGCTGAAGGAGAGCTGTTGACCATGACCGTTTTTCTCACCGCTGACTTCAGTTACATACGCTCCTGTGCTGTTGAAGAGTATGCTGCCAAAACTTGCAGTTGTGTGTTGGTGTCTGCCGTAAGGTCGACGTCATCAGTAAACCAAAGGTTGCGGACATGCCTGCTAACAATGGAGATAGAGGTATGGCGGCTGAAGGGGTTTTTGCGTTATCATTTTCACGAAGATGTTGAACAATATTAATAATAGAACAGACATCCTGGTGACATTCCTACTGACGTTTGTGATAAACTGTGTCTAATTCATTGTTAGAATTACAGTACTGCATGTGTTCTTACACAGTGCCTTGATGTCGTCTATATTTAAAGCCTTGTATGACTTGCCAAATGCAGTCATATCATATAGTACCAGCTGCTTTCTTGAAGTCAATAAAGTTGATATTGCGGTCACGTTGATGTTGTGTTTTCCAATCATAATGCAACAGTCGAAAATATGCTCTACTGTCCTCCTGCCTTGTCTTAAGCAACACTGTTCTTTGGGGATGAACTTACCAGAGATAGACGAGGTGATTGAAGATAACTCTCAGAATGATTTTGCTGGCATGACTTCTCAGGATGATAGTTCTATAGTTCTGAATTTGTCTGTATTTTCCTTTCTCTGGGAGTGATATTACTCTGATTCCATTCTTCAGGCTGTTCTTTAAACTCCCATATTTTCTAACATCATGCTGTGGCTGTTTATTTTAGATCATATTTGAACAACTTGGAGGGGATGTTGCCCACACTAAGTGATTTCCCTGCGTTGTCGATATTATATGGAAAGACTGGGAGTTCTTCAATCCCTCTGTTTATTTCCTGATCTCTGTCCAGGACGCTGGAGTCTATTTGAAGCTTATAGTTGTACAAGCCCTTGCAATCACATCAGTAAAAAAAAAAGTGCTTTTAGTGAGATTTCTTTCGGTCTTTGATTTTCAGGAAACATAACCCGAGATATTTCAAAGATGTTGAAAAAGCTATAGTAACATTGCATTGGGCATTTCACTGAGGTTCATGAGCAATGAAGAAAGAACCAGTGCATTTTCATTACCATGGGCTAGTGAGAGGATCTCACGCCATTTAAGTGAGTTGGCAAGAGATGAGAAGAGATAGCCGGCCTTCTTTCCCGCTGCTTCCAGACATTTTACGGCAGCTTGGCACATTGCGTCTCCGTAGCTTGGCCTGCCATAAACCTATCTTTAAATGTCTGTAGAGCGTCTCATTACCAGATTGCTACCCAATCAATACCGACCCTCTGGCGCTGGCTCTCTCTGTCTCTCTCTCTGTGTCTCTCTCTGTCTGTCTGTCTCTGTCTCTCTCTCTCTCTGTCTCTCTCTCTCTGTCTGTTTGTTTTTCTGTCTACCTGTCTGTCTGTCTCTCTCTCTTTCTCTCTCTTTCTCTTCATCTCTCTCTCTCTCTCTCTCTCTCTCTCTATTTCTCTCTCTTTTTACATGTATATGTGTGTCTGTGTGTGTGTGCGCGCGCGCACGCGCGAGTGTGTGTGCGCGTGCATGAGTATATGCGTGTGCGCCCGCGCGCGCGCGCGCGTACAAACACAACGAAAAAGACACTGTGTATATTGTCGACGTAACAGGGAATAACGGAAAGCTCTTTTTCCAAGTCTCCCTGTGGTCAGGTTTACGATGATTTCACCTGGAACACAACAGACATATCAAAAGCAAGTATTCTCCTTTTGTCTTTACTCACGATCGCGTTTAACTCACCGCACAGCATTCTGTATGAGAAACCATCAATCAAGAAACTAATGAAGTTCAAATGTAATGTCTAGCAATGAGGCCACCATGTATGTAGACCACTGGTAAAGATAAGCCGTGAGATCTGGGACCTTGGGACTCTCACAGCACACAGGACAGTAGAGATGGAGAGAGACATTTTACAGTAATGTAGTCTCTGTTTGCTTCAATGACAGGCTGAGATAAGGATAAATAAATAAATAATAAATAAATAAATAAATAAATAAATAAATAAATAAATGAATGAATAAATAAATGAATAAATAAATGAATAAATAAATATATTGTGTTGTTGGAAAAGTATTGCGTTATTCTGTGACAGTCTTTGTTCAAAAATGTCTATGATTTGTATGTTCATTCCTGATTAAACAGTTTCCAGTGGAAGGCCACACACAGGTTAAAGTACCGGGTTCAGAAACCTAATTTGTTGTCTTGTTTTTTGGTTTATCTTCATATGCAAATATATATACATATACGTATATATACATACATATACATACATATATGTATGTTATACATATGTATGTATGTATGTATATATATATGTATACATATATATATGTTCCATACGTTTGGTAGAACTTCAAGATTTTGTCAGTGCGTAGGAATTATGTGCAGGTTTATGGCTTATATCATGGTCGTTTGAGATTTTTTCCATCAGATAACAATTGTAGCGGTAGTACATAAGGAATCAGTCTGGGGCAAGAGACGTGGTCTTGAGAAAAATTAAACTGAAACTGAACTCTGGCCAAATGGTCAGAATGGATGACATTCGTCTTCCAAAGCTCTCTTGCAGTGAAACTGGCTTTTGATAAAGCTAGTCTATTGGTCAAACAGCCCATTAGACAGAACTTTTCCAGTGCAACCTGGCTTTGGGAAAAGGTCAGTATGCTGTCCAAACAAGCCATTAAAAAGAACTCTTCTAGCGTAATTTAGCTTTTGGAAGCGTTTAGTATGCTGGCCAAACAAGCCATTCCGAGACAGAACGTCTTTTTAGTGCAAACTGCCTTTTGAAAATGTCAAGTCTGTTGGTATAACAAGCCATTCAAACATAGCACATTTCTGTTGTAAAGTCAACTATAGAACTTTTCTTCAGTAAAGTCAAAGATAGAACTTTTCTTGTGTAAAGTCAATGACAGAACTTTTCTGGTGTAAAGTCAAAGATAGAACTTTTGTGGTGTAAAGTCAAAGATAGAACTTTTCTGGTGTAAAGTCAAAGATAGAACTTTTCTGGTGTAAAGTCAATGACAGAACTTTTGTGGTGTAAAGTCAAAGATAGAACTTTTGTGGTGTAAAGTCAATGACAGAACTTTTGTGGTGTAAAGTCAAAGATAAACTGTTCTGGTGTAAAGTCAAAGATAAAACTGTTTTGGTGTAAAGTCAAAGATAAAACTGTTCTGGTGTAAAGTCAAAGATAGAACTGTTCTGGTGTAAGTCAAAGATAGAACTTTTTGATGTAAAGTCAAAGATAAAGCTTTTTGGTGTAAAGTCAAAGATAAACTTTCTGGTGTAAGTCAAAGATAAAACTGTTCTGGTGTAAGTCAAAGATAGAACTTTTTTGATGTAAAGTCAAAGTAGAACTTTTCTGGTGTAAAGTCAAAGATAGAACTTTGTGTAAGTCAAAGATAGAACTTTTTGTGTAAAGTCAAAGATAAAGCTTTTCTGGTGTAAGTCAAAGATAGAACCTTTTTGATGTAAAGTCAAAGATAAAGCTTTTCTGGTGGTAAAGTCAAAGATAGAACGTGTTCTGGTGTAAGTCAAAGATAGAACCTTTTTGATGTAAAGTCAAAGATAGAGCTTTTGTGGTGTAAAGTCAAAGATAGAACTGTTCTGGTGTAAGTCAAAGATAGAACTTTTCTGGTGTAAAGTCACAGATAGAACTTTTCCGGTGTAAAGCGAAAGATAGAACTTTTCTTGTGTAAACAACGTTTTGAAAAAAGCATCGGTCACCTAGTCTGCAAGTTATTCATCGACAGTCAAACTCTTTTTGGAAAACGTCAATAACTGGCCTACTGGCCAAACCATTCAGAGAAGTCAAACTTTTCTAGTGTAAACTACATTTTGGAAAAGTCATAGCTTGTCCGCTGGCCAAACAAACTATTCAGTGACTGTCAAACTGTTCTAGTGTAAACTCATCATCATCATCATCATCAGGTGCCTTGCCGCATGGCGTTGGCGATTATGGACTTCCATCTGTCTCTATCACTTGTTGCCTCAAGCATCACTTCCACCCTCCTTTCCCGAGCCATTCTCCAAGTCCGTCTAGTATTTTCTCCCTGGGTCTACCAGGTGCTCTCTTTCCCTCCAGCTTCCCCATTGTGACCAGGTGCTCCAATTCCCTTTTCCTCATATAATGGTCTATAAATGTTGCCTGTCTTTTCGTAATCTTCCTTATGAATGATGTACTTGTGTCTGCCTCCATCAAGACTGTCTTGGTTGTTTTCTTTGCTGTCCATGCAAACTACATTTTGAAAAAGTCATTGCTTGTACGCTGGCCAAACAAGATATTCAGTCAAACTCTTCTATGTGTAAACTACATTTTGGAAAACATCAGTATCTAGTCTGCTGGCCAAACAAGCCACTTTCAGAGACAATCAAGACGATTCCCTGAATTTGTGCAGTGTTTCTGTCAGTAGACAAAAGAATGTTGTTGCGAACTTCAGTAGCTGGACACAGTCTGTGAGAAAAGTGTTATTTGTGACCCGTGATTACTTATGAGAAGTCATTATCGATATTACAATGAAAAAAAAAACATAATTTAGTTAGGGCTTCAAGATATTGCAAGCTCATAGGGATTATATGCAGGCTTATGGCTTATGCCATGATCATTTTGGATCTTCTCAATCACATGGCATCAGTGACGGCAGTTTTTAATCATCAACAAAGAAGTGCTACAGTACAGAGTTATGTGATTGTAAATTTATTCTGAAAGGACAGGACCTAGAATAAAACTCCTGTGAGACACTAAATTTCAACAAAGCTGGAGCTGACCTAACGTCTTTGATGACAACAGACAGCAAAAGATATGACCTGAATCTGTAAAGAACAGTTTCAGTGCAGCGAGATAAAGGTGGCTATAGAGAGATCACGATATTCTGTTTATCATAGTATGTGACAAAGTCATTATGTATGATAAATTATTATCTGTTAAAGTGAAAAACGTTGTACCCTTCCCTTAAGGCACGACAGGAAGGACAGAAGGATATGGGAGTTATGTAGATAGGCATAAGTTTTGAAAGAAAGATGGTATGGTTAATAGAGTCAAATATTTTCTTAAACGAAAGAAGAAACTCCTGATAACCTCATTTTATTTGAGGCTGATAAACCCCACGTGTATTGAATCGTGCACCCGTTTTAAAACTGTGTGGTTGTTCCCTGAAAGAATGCAAAACAGTGACAGAACGAAGTGCAGTGCTGTAAAGGGTGGGACGGTGAACAGTAAAACATTAAAACAGACAAGTTTTCGTCACAAACAGAGAGACAATGTGGCAAAAATCAAGAAAAAAAATGTAATAAGAAAAAGAAAAAGCAGAAGAAATAGAAAAAGAAGAAAAAGATGAAGAAGATAATTGTGGTGATGGTGGCTGTCGCTGTTGTTGTTGTGGATTACAAACAGAGTAATGACTGGACACACACACACTGGGAGATTGACAGAAATGACCAGGAACACACACAAAAAGACGAGCACATGAAGACACAGACTCCATAAACGTGGACACACATAGAAACAGCCAAGAGCATTTCGACGTGATTTGCAAGACACAGTAACCTAAATCGGAGTATTTCGTTGACGTTATAGAGATAACGACAGAGTACGATGTTGTAAAGAATTGGACATAACATGGGGCATTTCACTGATGTTACAGAGACGGGGACATAAAATGGGGCATTTCTCTGACATCATAGAGAATTGGACACAGCATGGAGTACCTCACTGACGTTATAGAGATAAGGACATAGCATGCAGTATTTCACTGATGTTATGAAGATGGGGACATAGTATGACGTGTTTTATTGATGTTACAGCGATGGCGACACGGTGTGGGATATTTCGCTGACGTTATAAACATATGGACACAGCAGGAAGTATCTCACTGACGTTATAGAGATAGGGACACAGTATGGAATATTTCATTGACGTAAGATAGATATGGACACAGCATGGGGTATCTTACTGATGTTATATAGATTAGGACAAAACATGGGGCAGTTCCACTGACGTCACAGAGGTAGAAACAGCATGGGGTATTTCATTGGCAATGTAGTATTAGGGACATAGCCAGGGATAATTCTCTGTCATTATAGAAATGGTTATATAGCCTGGAGATGGTTACAGAGTCTGGAGTATTATATGACGTTATAGAAATGAGCACAAAACATAGTATATTTGAGTGATACTGGGGAGAGATAGCAATAGATGATGAAGAATTTACCATGAGGTCCACGAGTATGAGGACATAACCTTGCTTTTTCAGTACCCTGGGTGAATGAGAGGATCTCATGTTGTTTAAGTGAGTCGGAAAGAGATGAGAGGAGATAGCTGGCCTTCTATCCCGCTGCTTTCAGACATTTTACGGCAGCTTGGCACATTGCGTC
>CM060309.1:66846533-66856533 GCA_030674185.1 Monoplex corrugatus
CTCACTTTGACATATTTTCCCTATGTTCCATCAAGCCTTGACACACTCACTTTGACATATTTTCCCTATGTTCCATCAAGCCTTGACACGCTCACTTTGACATATTTTCCCTATGTTCCATCACGCCTTGACACACTCACTTTGACATATTTTCCCTATGTTCCATCAAGCCTTGACACGCTCACTTTGACATATTTTTCCCTATGTTCCATCAAGCCTTGACACGCTCACTTTGACATATTTTCCCTATGTTCCATCAAGCCTTGACACGCTCACTTTGACATTTTTTCCCTATGTTCCATCAAGCCTTGACACGCTCACTTTGACATATTTTCCCTATGTTCCATCAAGCCTTGACACGCTCACTTTGACATATTTTCCCTATGTTCCATCACGCCTTGACACGCTCACTTTGACATATTTTCCCTATGTTCCATCACGCCTTGACACACTCACTTTGACATATTTTCCCTATGTTCCATCACGCCTTGACACACTCACTTTGACATATTTTCCCTATGTTCCATCAAGCCTTGACACGCTCACTTTGACATATTTTCCCTATGTTCCATCACGCCTTGACACGCTCACTTTGACATATTTTCCCTATGTTCCATCACGCCTTGACACACTCACTTTGACATATTTTCCCTATGTTCCATCACGCCTTGACACACTCACTTTGACATATTTTCCCTATGTTCCATCAAGCCTTGACACGCTCACTTTGACATTTTTTCCCTATGTTCCACAAGCCTTGACACGCTCACTTTGACATTTTTTCCTATGTTCCGTCAAGCCTTGACAAGTTCACTCTAACATTTTTTTAAAATTCCACCAAGCCTTGACGTATTCACTCTGACGTTTATTTTCCCGTGAAACCATTGAAACAATCAGTATGACCTTTTTTCCCCCTTGTTCCACCAAATTTTGACATCGTCGCTTTGACATTTCTTTTCATGCTTGACCAAGTCTTGACACGCTCACTCTGACACGTTTATATTCCCCAGACCTTGACACACTCACTCTCACCTTGTGCTAATTCAGTATATTAACGGACACGTGTCATCTTCCACCATGTCGTTTGTCACTGGATGGTTGTGTTCAGTTTGTTACGGAACCTAACGTAATGTATATGTTATTTTTATTTCAGTGGTACAAACCTGTCTTAAAATAAGATGTTTACTTTCTGAAATATGGGCTTTGGATTATGGTATCCCATTGATTTGCCATTTTGAGAAAAGTTAGGAAGCCTCATCAAAACTTCAGCAAGAACATTTCCTCTGCATAAATTCCTGAAATAAACTCTTGGTCAGACTCACTCAAACTCATCTGGGGAATTGCAATAAAGCATGGGCCATGATTCTGTTCATTTTTTTTTTTTTTTGGGGGGGGGGGGGGGGGGAGGGGATCTTAAAATCTAAACTAGAACTGATGCTAAGATTAAAACATATATCTGCTCCGGTAATTCATATTATATATATATATATATATATATATGTGTGTGTGTGTGTGTGTGTGTGTGTGTGTGTGTGTGTGTGTGTGTGTGTGTTGTGTGTGTGTATGCATATGCATACAGCTATTTTCGTGTTGTACTAGTATTGATATGGTATTTTGTTACCATGTGAAATTCGGGCTGCTCTTTCCGACAATAGTGCGTCGCCTCATTGCTGCGCCACCCATGTCTTCTACTTTTTCCTGTTTCCATATATTTCCATGTGTGCCTATTCACCTACGTAAGTGAAGTTTTGAACATGATTTTATTCTTTTGTTGTCGTAGGATCTTTAACGTGCGCCCGGTGAGCGCTTCACACGGACCCGCTGTTTATCGTCTCATTTCAAAGACTAGCACATAGATCACCACTTAAGATATAGTGGAGTAGGAGGTGGGGTGGAGGGGGAGAATCCCTGTTCTATCCGAATTGAACCCGGGTTTCTAACATCCTGGGCAAGTGTCTTAACCACTATACCACAGACTGCACCACTTTCTTCAATCCGCTGTAATGTATTCGGTCACACATTGAGACAGTACAATTAGAGCACGTGTATACACACACACACACACACACACACACACACACACACACACACACACACACACACACACACACACACACACACTCACACACACACACACACAAACACACACACTCACACACACACACACACACATAAACACACACACACACACTCACACACACACACGCGCGCGCGCGCGCGCGCGCACACACACACCCCCAGAGGGGAAGAGACAGACAGAAAGATAGACAGACAGACTGACTGACAGACAGAGACAGAGAGACAGAGACAGAGACAGAGAGAGGAAGAGACTCACGCACATACGCAAAACACACACACACACACACACACACACACATCACAGATTCACCCACACACACACAAACACCACACACACCACAGATTTACGCACACACACACACACACACACACACACACACACACACACACACACACACACACACACACACACACACACACACACACACACACACACACACACACACCGCAGATTCACGCGCACACACACACACACACAACGCAGATTCACGCACACACACTCTCTCTCTCTCTCTCTCTTACTCTTTCTTTCTCTCTCTCTCTCACAGACACACACACACACAGACAGACAGACAGACAGACAGAGAGACGCGAGCGTGTTTGTTGTGAGAGGAGATTGAAGGCGTAGAGAGGAAGGTCTGGAGGAGAAACGGTGACTGAATAATAGATGGCCTGGCCCTGAAAGACGCTGTCTGTGGCAGGGACTGCCAACCCTTACACAGAGCTCACCACACCTTATACACAAAGCTCACCACACCTTACACACAAAGCTCACCACACTTGCACACAAAGCTCACCACACCTTGCACACAAGGTTCACCACACCTTGCACACAAGGTTCACACACCTTGCACACAAGTTCACCACACCTTGCACACAAAGTTCACCACACATTACACACAAAGCTCACCACACATTACATACAAAGCTCACCGCACCTTACACACAAAGCTCACCACACCTTGCACACAAAGCTCACCGCACCTTACACACAAAGCTCACCACACCTTACACACAAAGCTCACCACACCTTACACACAAAGCTCACCACACCTTACACACAAAGCTCACCACCTTACACACAGCTCACTACATCTTATGCACAATTCACACATTTTACACACAGTTCAGTACACCTTACACGCAACTCACCACAACCTACACAAGACCCACTACACCTTACATACATCTCACCACACCTTACATACATCTCACCACACCTTACATACATTTCACCACGCCTTACACACAGCTAACCACGCACTTTACACACAACCAACCACACCGTACACACTAAGTTCACCACACACCTTGCACACAAAGCTCGCCCACACCTTGTACACAAAGTTCACCACACACCTTACACACAACAACCACACCTTACACGCAGCTCACTACACCTTACACATAGCTCATTACGCCCTTACACTTACAAATGTCACCACACTTACACACAGCTCCCACACACTTACACACAAAGCTCACCACACCTTGCTCACAAAGTTCACCACACCTTACACACAAAGCTCACCAACACCTTCCACCTACAAAGCTCACCACACTTGACAAATCTCACCACACCTTACACACACACTCCCACACTTCACACACAATCAGCCACACTTATCACACAGTTCACATCACCACCTTACACAAAGCTACCACACTTTACAAAAAGCTCACCACACACTCATCACACATCTACACACAAACTACACACCTTACACAAACAACTCACCTACAATCCACAACCTTACACACAGCTCATCATGCCCTTACACATAGCTCACCACACTTTATACACAACTCACCACACCTTACACACAACTAACCACACCTTACAAAAAGCTCACCACACACCTTACACACAGCTCATCATGCCCTTACACATAGCTCACCACACTTTATACACAACTCGCCACACCTTACACACAACTAAACCACACCTTACAAAAAGCTCACCACACACCTTACACACAGCTCATCATGCCCTTACACATAGCTCACCACACTTTAACACAACTCCCACACCTTACACACAACAAACCACACTTACAAAAAGCTCACCACACACCTTACACACAGCTCATCATGCCCTTACACATAGCTCACCACACTTTATACACAACTCGCCACACCTTACACACAACAAACCACACCTTACAAAAAGCTCACCACACACCTTACACACAGCTCATCATGCCCTTACACATAGCTCACCACACTTTATACACAACTCACCACACCTTACACACAACTAACCACACTTACAAAAAGCTCACCACACACCTTACACACAGCTCTCATCCCTTACACATAGCTCACCACACTTTATACACAACTCCCACACCTTACACACAACTAACCACACCTTACAAAAGCTCACCACACACCTTACACACAGCTCATCCATGCCCTTACACATAGCCACCACACTCTTACACACCAAACTCACGCCACACCTTACTCACACAACACTAACCACACCTTACAAAAAGCTACACACACCTACACACAGCTCATCATGCCCTTACACAAGCTCACCACAACTTTATACACAACTCGCCACACCTTACACACAACTAACCACACCTTACAAAAGCTCACACACACCTTCACACACAGCTCATCATGCCCTTACACAAGCTCACCACACTTATCACACTCACACTTCACAACTACCACCTTACACAAACACATCTACACCACATTTACACAAGCTCACCACACTTTACACACTCACACACTTACACAACAACCACCTTTCACATCTACACTACAACACCACAACCTTACACAACAACACATCGCCACACCTTACACACAACTCACCATACCTTCACACAATCACCACACCTTCACACACACTCTCCACACCTTACACACAGCTCACCACAACCTACACAAGATTCACACCTTACCCACACTTCTACACAGCTCACTACTCTTTGGAAACAACTCATCGCACCTTACACACAACTCATCACACCTTATACACAACTCACCACGCCTTACACACAACTCACCACACCTTACACACAACTCACCACACCTTACACACAACTCACCACACCTTACACACAACTCATCACACCTTACACACAACTCACCGCACATTACACACAACTCACCACACCTTACACACAACTCATCACACCTTACACACAACTCACCGCACATTACACACAACTCACCACACCTTACACACAACTCATCACACCTTACACACAACTCACCGACATTACACACAACTCACCACACCTTACACACAACTCACCACGCTTACACAAATCATCACACCTTACACACAACTCACCACACCTTACACACAACTCACCGCACATTACACACAACTCCCCACCTTATACACAACTCACCACGCCTTACACACAACTCATCACACCTTACCACAACTCACCACACCTTACACACAACTCACCACACCTTACACACAACTCATCACACCTTACACACAACTCACCGCACATTACACACAACTCACCACACCTTACACACAACTCATCACCTGTTCCATACAACTCACCACACCCACACAAAACTCGCCATACCTTTCGCACAGCTCACCACATCTTACAACTTACCGCATCTTACACAAAACTCACACTTTACACACAGCTCACCACACCTTCTATAGAGCTCACTATACCTTAAACATCGCGCATCACATCTTACACACAACTCTCCACACCTTAACACAACACCTTACACACAGCTCACCACATCTTACACACAACTCACCACACATTACACACAGAGCTCACCACACATTACACACAACTCACCACACAGTACACACAACTCACCACATCTTACACACAGTTCATCACACCTTATACCCACACCACCACATTTTACACATTCATCACACCTTACATGCTCACTACACCTTACACACAACTGACCATTTTGATAGCTGGCCCTCGGACAGACGGAGAGAGAGAGAGGAGGAGGAGAGGGAGGGAGGGGGAAGAGAGAGAGGGAGGGAGAGAGAAACAGAGTGTGAGAGAAAGAGGTAGATAGCGAGAGAAAGAGAGAGAGAGAGGGGTAGCGAGAGAGAGAGAGAGAGAGAGAGGTAGCGAGAAAGAGAGAGAGAATAAATAAATTGTTTTTATTCTCTAAGTGGTAAAGACAATGACCCAGAAAAACACAAAAATAAGAATCAGAACATGCATTTAATCTAACAAGACAGGACTGTTGCAAAATTTTGGCCAACTGGTCTTTGTCTCGCATACACAAAAGATAACAACGGCAGCAACAACAACAACAACAACAACAACAATATACACACAATACAGGGGGAAAACAGCAAAACTACCTTGACGACTGGCATTTGTGGAGTGAACACAAAAGACAACAAAGAACAAATGCACAAAATGTAGGGGAAAAAACAATGGTATGTCTACACATGATGTTTAAGGAAAAAGTTGCTTTTGTTTTTCCTCCTACGTTTTTCTGTATTTGTTGGCTTTTGTGTATGCTTGACAAATGTCAGTTGGCCGAAAATTTTAGCCTGTCTTTTCTTTCTTGTCTCGTCTCGTCTCGTCTCGTCTCGTCTCGTCTCGTCTCGTCTCATCTCGTCTCGTCTTGTCTTGTCTTGTCTTGTCTTGTCTTGTCTTGTCTTGTCTCGTCTCGTCTCGCCTCGTCTTGTCTTGCTTTTTCTTGTCGTCTTGTCTCGTCTGGTCTCGTCTTGCCTTGCCTTTCCTTGCTTTGCCTTGCCTTGCCTTGTCTTGTCTTGCCTTGTCTTGTCTTGTCTTGTCTTGTCTTGTCTTGTCTTGTCTTGTCTTGTCTTGTCTTTCTTGTCATATCAAAAACATGTTTTTATTTATATCCGCATGTATTTCTGGTTTCTACTAGAACGCGGGCGGTCCATTCTGTTTTCGTTTTAATATTTGGTCAGTTTGAGACCTACATGAGCACAAACACGTATCTGTCTAGTTACGTGTTTATATGAACGCTGGACTCGCTCCACTCGTACATTAGTCTTGTATCTATTTAGAAAACAATCCATGAATGTATCATAAAAGCATATAGCAATTAAATGTTCAGTAGATTAAATAATCCGCAAAATATTGTTTTCAATAATCATGGCATGTACCGTAACTCGCACCACCACCACCAACCACCACCCCTGTCTCTGCCCCTCTCCCCTGCCTTTAACACAGAGAGCGAGAGAGAGACAGAGAGAGACAGAGAGAGAGAGAGAGACACAGAGAGAGAGACAGAGAGAGAGACAGACAGACAGAGAGAGACACACAGAGACAGAGAGAGAGACAGAGATAGAGAGACAGAGAGAGAGAGAGACAGAGAGAGAGATTGATTTTTTTGATTGATTGATTGAGTTGAGGTTTTACGTCGACACCCACCTCAGGTGATATGGCCGACGGGGATAACCATCCCAGGGAAGTGGGGGAAAGGGACCTATCTAATCCTATACTGACACCACCAGAACAACAATGATGTTAAGACGGGACAGCGAGATGGCCAATTTTAATATAGCGCACCCCGGGATTCGAACCCACAACCATTAGCATGTGAATTCGACGCTCAAACCAGCTGAGCTACTGGGCCCCGCGACAGAGAGAGAGACAGACAGAGAGAGAGACAGAGAGAGAAAAAGACAGAGAGAGAGACAGAGACAGAGACAGAGACAGAGACAGAGAGAGAGATAGAGAGAGAGAGACAGAGACACAGAGAGAGAGACAGAGAGAAAGAGAGACAGAGAGAGACAGAGACAGAGACAAAAACAGAGAGAGAGAGAACACAATTATTAGATAAAAGGGTCAAAAAAGGCAGATTGGGCAGATGTCAGTCCACCAAACATTAAACATGTCAGGTAAAAAAGTATATAGCCGTTGGTATAAAAGAGTTGTTTAAACGTGTCATGTTTGTGCGTAGAACTAAACATATTCCCGTATTTATTTATTCATTTATTTATTTATCATTTATTTATTTATTTATTTATTTATTTATTCGTTCATTTATTTATTTATTTATTTATTATTTATTTATTTATTTATTTATTTATTTGTTTGTTTATCATTTATTTATTTATTTATTCATTTATTTGTTTATTTATTTGTTTATTTATTTACTTATTGTTTATGTATCCATAATTTATTTATTTATTTATTTACTTATTTATTCATTTATTTATGGTCTGCACGTGCATTGCTGAATGAATTGTGTGGGTGTGAATTATAAGGATTGTTTCCAGTTTATCTTTCACCTTCTGTGCACATGTCTTCACATGTGTCCTCTGTCTCATGTACAATCCAGCCAGCTTTTCTAGTCATCTTTTCTATCATATCTCTGTCATACGTAGACCTGATTCCTATCTCAACACACGGCACCAAACGTCAAGACATTACATTTTGTGGGTGTATAAAAGATTCAGAGCATTCTACCACCAATGATAAAAAAAGTTCAATTTTCTGATTTAGTGCATGCTTTTGTCCAGTGCTTTCAACAGCACAGTTGAATTTTCAGTCCAAGAGTCACACCAAGACATCTGTGCCCGTTTACCTATCCAACGTGTACTCTTCCATCAATTGTAAGCACTAAGCACCCACTGAAACAGGCAGATAGTGATGGATAGCACGTTATTGTCCGGGTCCTCCTGATTGAGGCAGGCGGTAGCTGATCAGTGGGATGCCCTGACCTCTGCCATCCTCGGAGACAATCTGTAGCATCCGTTTCGGCGATCACACCCTGCAAGTGGTAGATTAATTTTATTTACTTAGGTTCGACAGTCCCAAGCAACTTATTCCTTCATCCAACAGTTCAACAGATAGATAGGGAAGCTGCCGCTGCATGGCCAAACTGTCCAAGAGTGTGTAGGCAAAATGAAATAGCTCACCACTGCCAGTAAGGTTAGACATGCTAATGGTTGTGGGTTCGATTCCCGGTGTGCGCTACAATAAAATTGGCCTTCTCGCTGTCCCATCTTAACATCATTGTTGTTTTGGTGGTGTCAGTAGAGGATTAGATAAGCCCCCCTTCACCCCACCCCCACTTCCTTGGGATGGTTATTCCCGTCGGCCATATCACCTGAGGTGAGTGTCAACGTAAAAACTGAACCAAAGCAATCAATCAATCACCAAAGTTAGAGCGTGCAGAGCCTGCATACTGAGTGCCCTTCTTTACAGCAATGGAAGCTGGACAGTCCATTAGCGCAGAGAGCATCGCCTCAATAGTTGCCACCTACGGTGCTTGCGCCGGATCCTGAGCATTTCCGGCCGGAAGGATAGTGTATACAGGACATCCTGGACCAAGCCAGCATGCCAAGCATTCATGCCCTCTTTACACAACGACGGCTTGGCCATGTCCACCACATGCAGGATGTCCACATCCCAGAAGATATCCTGCATGAAGAGCTCGCTGTGAGATCACGGCCAGCAGAGCGCATTAGCTGTGATACAGGGACGTCGTCTGCTATCGGTGTAGGCACCTGGGAAGAGACAGTTACACATCGTTGTGTTTGGCAACAGGCCGTGCTTGAAGGCATGCCATTGCAGAGTTAAAACTAATTCTACTGTGGATGGAACCTGCTCCAAAAACATCAAAATAAGATTGGATTTTCAGTCCAAGAGTCACACCAAGATATCTGTGCCTGTTTGCCTATCCGAGCTGTGCTTTTCCGTCAATTCTACGAAGCACCCACTGTAGCAAGCAGATAGTGACATCTGGAAAGACCGAGGCATACCAAACGGCCTGAAAGTTAGACCTTTAAAATGTTTGATCCGGCCAGTCATGATTTATGGCTGTGAAGCCTGTACTCTGAGAAAAACATGATTGCCGAAAAATTCAGGCAGCGGAGATGTGGCTTTATTGGAGACAACTACGTGTCAAATGGACAGATAGAAGAAGTAATGAAAGTGTCCTGGAAGAACGTGATACCCTA
>CM060309.1:66861533-66871533 GCA_030674185.1 Monoplex corrugatus
AAGAAGAAGAAGAAATAATAAAGAAGAACTATTTTAGGCCATGATGTTCCTGGCAGAATAATATAATGGTTTCCCGCTGCACTCCATCGTTTCTTGAACGGGCTCTCCGCTAGCCTTTATCCTTCCGACTACTATCCACAGGGCAGTGGAGGCTGTAGGCTGTATACAGGTTTTATGGCGCCTCCCTTTGCTGAGGCGATCCCTTCTTTGAGCATTAGAAGCATTTAATGACACAGCTGTGCCACCAGATGTACTCTTCACGATCGCTACCATTAATTTGTTTGCCACTGTTAAGCAGCTAACCTCACATCCGGAAGTCCTTTCCACATCCTCCACCTTGGTAAGCGCTGGGCTGGGTATGGTAGTCTACACTATAACTATATCAGTATATGTGACCTCCCACCACGAAATCAGTCTTAACTCGCAGTCAGTTGAACAGCACTAGGAGCTGAAAAGGTGACTGATGGTCTGTCAGGGGTGTTTTGACTTTTTCTCAAAATTGATTTCACAGAAATGTTTTTCTTGAAAAAATATTATTAATTAATCTAAAATGGTATTTTTATGTACTGATTACAGCAGAAAGAACGCAATTTCCCACCAAAAGTACCTATTTTTGTCTCTTATTATGAACGGTAACCTGTATAGTACACGCACATGTAATATACTGATGAAAAGCTCTTTGGTGCACCTTTCAGATAATGACAGCGAAAATTAGAAACAAACTGGGTCAAAGCCACCAAATAAAGAAATTTAAGGAAAATGTGTAGGACAGCACACAAAAACTTTAGAGGTCGTTTTCTCAAAATGGCCGTCATACAATTGAATGACTTAAAACTTACATAATTTCTACATTTTTTTTAGTACAAGCTTTATTCAA
This sequence comes from Monoplex corrugatus, assembly GCA_030674185.1. Lineage (NCBI taxonomy): Eukaryota > Metazoa > Mollusca > Gastropoda > Littorinimorpha > Ranellidae > Monoplex > Monoplex corrugatus. The sequence continues at coordinate 66,862,411 of CM060309.1, forward strand.
GTACCAAAATAATCAGCAGAATGTACACTTTCCAGTGATATGTATATCTCAAAATGCCCAAAATGCTAGTTAAGACTGATTTCGTGGTGGGCGGTCACATATCCACAGTGTATACTGTTAATTCAGTGACGAAACTGTAGTCGGCTGGGCTATAAGCAATATGAACATGAACTCGACTGACGAAACTATGATAGTATAACACTATTGAAAACGTTGGCTATTCTTACAAACCCTTCACGATTTTTCCCCCACGCTGTATGCCGACTTGTCATAACTTCGGCGTAAATGACGACGAATCAATAATTAAAGCTTAACGGAGACGTACATGCTATTGAGGCAAGGATAGGGACTTGACTATTGTTAAAAAAAAACAATGGCGACCGATGAATTATTGACGAACCAATGCTGATTTCGCCACAAAAGTAATTTGCCTTTTTTTTCACATTTTAGCTGAAAGCGCCGGCTTACACTTGGATACTTCCTGTATCATTCCTCCTCCCTGACATCCCCTCCCCTTGGGAAAAAAGATTCCCTTCGGAAACAAAGCGTAGTACGAGGGAAAATGGACAAAAAGATGGCGGAACACGAGAAGAAAACATGAAACACAGCAGAGAAAAAGATGGAGTAACACAGGAAGATAGCATGAAACACAGCACAGAGAGAGATGGAGTAACACAGGAAGATAGCATGAAACACAGTACAGAGAGAGATGGAGTAACACAGGAAGATAGCATAAAACATAGCAGAGAAAAAATGGAATAACACAAAAACAGCACACAGAGAGATGAAGTAACACAGGAAGAAAGAAACTCTAGGGAGAGCTAGACAACAGAAGGTCTTCAGAGAAGTAACCCCCTTTAGACAAGTGTTTCGGTCCTGAACTCCTTACACTCTCGGGGGGCCAGGCCACATCCAGGTCATGACTCCTGGATGCCCTTCTGCTGTTGTCTATTTTTTTTTTTTTTTTTTTTTTTTCCCACGCCGGGGAGCGAAACTGGGCGATTCTGCGCTTCAGAACTGCGGTACGCGGTTTTACCAATGTGCTAACGGGGCACACATCATCTGTAGGGAATTTAATCCTTATGAAGTCCACTTTGGTTCCTCCTTGCCCAGATCCAGCTTGAGCTCCTTTCTGCTGCCTCTGCTATCGCTTTAAGGGCTCTAGTCCTCTTCTTCCCAGAAATGGCGAGTTGTTTCATGAGATCATAAGCGGAGGTGCCCACAAACCCTCTTGCCCCGACCTCTATGGCGAAGATTTTGACCCGCAGACCTGCTTTCTTCAGGGTGCTGGCAAGACCGGCGTATTTTTCGGTCTTGTAGATATGTGCTTCTTCCATTCTGCTTTCGTATGGCACAGTGAGTTCTATCAGAATCACTTGTTTCGAGGAGTCAGAGTGGAGAGCGATGTCTGGTCTCATGCCTGTCTTGCTGATGACATCTGGGTAATTTCTCCACTCTGGGAGGTCTGCTGTACACTCCCAGTCGACTGCTCCATCCAGAAGACCCTTTGGCAATGTGCTGGTTGTCATAGCAATTTCGGGCCAGACCTGTTTCCCTTCTGCTTTGTAGAACGTTGTCATAGCAATTGGTGCGTTTGGGGTCATGGTTTTTTCGCTAACCACGTCTGTGATCACTTTCAGAACTTGGTTGTGCCTCCATGTATACCTTCCTTGGGCTAGCGCTACTTTGCAAGAGCTTAGGACATGTTCCACTGTTTGTTTCTTCTGACAGAGCGGACATGCTAGGTCATCTGATTTCCCCCATTTCACTAAGTTTGCATTCGAGGGGAGCAGGTCATATACAGATCTGAGGAGGAAGCTTATCCTTAGAGGAGCCATGTGCCACATATCGTTCCAGCTGAGACTTCTTTGGAGTGCACTGTCCCATGTTGTCCATTGCCCCTGTTGACCTTGCTGGACTGCCTTCTGCACTCTTTTGACATCTTCTTCTTTCTTCAACTCCTGTATGATCATGTCTCTTTTTTCCTTCCCTTTGGCTTTGGACCACCACTGCATTTTTGTTGCTCCCAGTCCCTGTCTGTTGGTTTGCGTGTGTCCAATTATTTCTTTGATGCTGAGGTTTCTCTTGGCATTGTTTACAGCCTCTTGGACTTTCCATTTTCTGCCAGTTCTCAGCTTTGGCTGAACTGATCTCACGATATTGTCTTCCGATTCCTCCAGCATGCTCAACAGTCTTGCTTTTCCAACTTTGTATTCCTCCACTATGGATTTGAGAGGTAGCTTCAGCATTGCTTGACGACAGTAGAATGCAACATCAGTGAGACCAGGTGGGACACCGAGCCATTTTCTTGTGTATTTGTTGATTTTGGCTTCCATTGCTTCCGCTGTGCTGGTGCAAATGTCATAGATTAGCAGTGGCCACAGCAGCTTTGGTATCAGCATGAACTGTAGACACCAGACTTTGTATTTGCTTGACAGTCCGCAGTTATCTATTTTCTTCAGGCCTTCTTCTGCTGTTTGCTTGGTTTCACATCCCCTTTGTGTGTCTTTCAGGGAGTCATCATACCATCTTCCGAGACTTTTTACTGGCTCTTCTGTGACAGTGGGGATGGCTTGGTTGGCTACCATGAATTTGACTGAATCTGCCACTTTTCCTTTTCGCAGTGAGAGACTTCGGGATTTCTTTGGTTTGAACCTCATTCTTGAAGAGGCCACCAGCTCATCCAGCTGCTTTAAGATTTGGTGTGTCTCTTCCTCATCCGTGGACAAGACTGTTGTGTCATCCATGAAAGCTTTCAGAGGAGGCATCTGGTATCCATCTCCCAGATTCACTGGACCTGAACTCTTCATTGCAGCTTTCAAGATGACTTACATTGCCAACACGAACAGTATGGGAGAGATTGCACAGCCCATTGCAATGCCCGCCTCTAGGTCTATCCAGTCCGTGGTGTATTCTTTGGTAGAGAACCGCATTGAGAACCCTTGGAAATACTTCCACAGCATTATTCGGATGTTATCTGGGATGTGATACATTTCAAGAGCCAGCTGGATCATATCGTGTGGAACTGATCCATATGCATTCGCCAGATCAAGCCAAACTACGTCAATGTCTCTCTTGTCTGTTCTTGCTTTTTGGATGGCATCCCAAATCAACGTGGCATGTTCCAAGCATCCAGGCATTCCTGGTATGCCTCCCTTTTGGACTGACATATCCAGATACTTGTTTTCAGTCAGGTATTTTGTCAATCTTGCTGCCATAACAGAGAAGAAGATTTTCCCCTCGACGTTCAGAAGTGATATTGGCCTGAACTGGTTGATGCTGCTGGAGTTCTGCTCCTTCGGAATGTACACTCCTTCAGCTCTCATCCATTGGTCGCTGATCTTCTGGTTCCTCCATGCTGATCGAATCATCTTGTGGAGCCACTCGAGCACTTTTGGGCATTTCTTGTAGAGCAGGTATGGTATTCCGTTTGGTCCAGGTGCTGACTTGGCTCTGGCTTTCTTTACTACGTTCTTCACTTCATCCAGTGTTGGTGGTTTGTTATTGAATTTTCCTTCTGGCGCTGCAGGCCAAACCAGATTCTGGATTTCAAGTGGTGCCTCGCGCTGAGAATCGGAATATGTTTCCCTGAGATGCTGCTCTAGGGTTTCCTTGCCCACTGTGAGAGTCCCTGATTTGGGTTGTTCAAACAGCTTTCTTGCAAAGTCAAAGGGATCTTTGAAGAAACGATCTTGAGTCTTCTTCTTTTTGCTCGTTCTTCGCCTTGCTGATTCCACTTTGCTGAGAGCATTGTGTTTGGCTTTCAGATCTTTCCAGAGTTCCAGGAGCCCTTGCTTCTCGAATTCTGAGGCAGTTTTCATTTGCTTTTTAAGCTTCCTTTTCTTCCCCCGGATGCTCTCCATCTGTTGCTGTCTTCTGGATTTCTGGGGAGGCGTTTTTGTCTTTGGCTGCTTCACTCCATAAGTGTCCCTGCAGATAGAGTATATGATGTCTCCGTATGTGTCAAGTTTGTGTTCCAGCGTACTGTTCCCTATTAGCGCATTCAGCTTAAGGACAAGTTCCTCATCTAATTTCTCCCATTGTTCTTTTGCACCGGCAGGCGGCAAATTGAGTTTTTCACGTTTGGCGTTAAGAGCTTGTGCAAAATCCGCACCAGAACCATCAGCGTGGATGTCCTTGGCACTATGGTTTAAATCCTGGCCTTGGTCATCCAACGTCTCACCTGCTGTCGCAGTGCGCTGCTGCTGGTTCGTATGAGTCTTCAAACAGCCCATTTTTGTCCTGTGGATCTTCATGCATGAAACACAGCAGAGAATAAGATGGAGTAACACAGGTAGCACAGCGGAGAGAAAGATGGAATAACACAGGAAGATAGCATAAAACACAGCAGAGAGAAAGATGGAATAACACAGGAAGATAGCATAAAACACAGCAAAGAGAAAGATGGAATAACACAGGAAGATAGCATAAAACACAACAGAGAGAAAGACGGAATAACACGGGAAGATAGCATAAAACACAACAGAGAGAAAGATGGAATAACACGGGAAGATAGCATAAAACACAGCAGAGAGAAAGACGGAACAACACGGGAAGATAGCATAAAACACAACAGAGAGAAAGATGGAATAACACGGGAAGATAGCATAAAACACAGCAGAGAGAAAGATGGAGTAACACAGCAAGATAGCATAAAACACAGAAAAGAGACAAATGGAGTAACACAACAAGATAGCATGAAACACAGCAGAGAGAAAGATGGAGTAACACAGAAAGATAGTATGAAACACAGCAGAGAAGAAGATAGAGTAATACAGGAAGATTGCATAAAAACACAGCAGAGAGAAAGATGGAGTAATACAGGAAGATAGAAAGGATGAGGACATAAAACACAGCGGCTGGTGTAAGAAGGGAGGAAAAAATAAAACACAACAGACAGATAGATGGAATAAAAAGAAATAGCACATAAAACAGACATGTGGAGTAAGAAGGCAGGAGGAAATAAAATACAGTAGACACATGGAGTAAAATCACGGGAGGACATAAAATACAGCAGAAGGATGGAGTAAGAAAGGATGAGGACATAAAACACAACAGACAGACAGAGGGAGTAAAAAAGGCAAGAGGACATAACATACTGCAGACAGATGGAGTAAGAAAGTAGGACGATATAAAACACAGCGGACAGCCAGATGGAGTAAAAAGGGAGGAGGACATAAAACACGGCGAACAGACATATGGAGTAAAAAGGGAGGAGGACATAAAACTCAACAGACAGAGGGAATAAAAACAGAGGACATAAAACACAGCAGATAGACATATGGAGTAAAAAGAGGAAACAAAACACAGCAGAGAGACATATGGAGTAAAAAGAGAGGACATAAAACACAGCAGATAGACATATGGAGTAAAAAGAGAGGACATAAAACACAGCAGACAGACATATGGAGTAAAAAGAGAGGACATAAAACACAGCAGACAGACATATGGAGTAAAAAGAGAGGACATAAAACACAGCAGACAGACATATGGAGTAAAAAGAGAGGACATAAAACACAGCAGACAGACATATGGAGTAAAAAAGGGAAACAAAACACAGCAGAGAGACATATGGAGTAAAAAGAGAGGACACAAAACACAGCAGACAGACTTATGGAGTAAAAAGAGAGGACATAAAACACAGCAGATAGACATATGGAGTAAAAAGAGAGGACATAAAACACAGCAGATAGACATATGGAGTAAAAAGAGGAAATAAAACACAGCAGAGAGACATATGGAGTAAAAAGAGAGGACATAAAACACAGCAGACAGACCGGGAAAAAGAAAGCAGAAGGACATAAAACACAACAGACAGACTTATGGAGTAAAAATAGAGGACATAAAACACAGCAGACAGAGGGAATAAAAAGAGAGGACATAAAAAACAGCAGACAGACATATGGAGTGAAAAGAGAGGACATAAAACACAGCAGACAGACATATGGACTAAGAAAGCAGCATGGCATAAAACACAGCAGACAGACATATGGAGTAAAAATAGAGGACATAAAACACAGCAGACAGACATATGGAGTAATAAAGCAGGAGGACATAAAACACAGCAGACAGACATAAGGAGTAAGAAAGCAGGAGGACATAAAACACAGCAGACAGACATATGGAGTAATAAAGCAGGAGGACATAAAACACAGCAGACATATGGAGTAAGAAAGCAGAGACATAAAACACAGCAGACATATGGAGTAAGAAAGCAGGACATAAAACACAGCAGACATATGGAGTAAGAAAGCAGAGGACATAAAACACAGGCACAGACATATGGAGTAAAAAGCAGAAGGACATAAAACACGCAGACATATGGAGTAAAAAGCAGAAGGACATAAAACACAGCAGACATATGGAGTAATAAAGCAGAAGGACATAAAACACAGCAGCGACATATGGAGTAAAAAGAGAAGGACATAAAACACAGCAGACATATGGAGTAAGAAAGCAGAAGGACATAAAACACAGCAGACATATGGAGTAAGAAAGCAGAGGACATAAAAACACAGCAGAAAACAAGACATAAAAGTATGGAGTAAGAAAGCAGAAGGACATAAAACACAGCAGACAGCATATGGAGTAAAAAGCAGAGGACATAAAACACAGCAGGACATATGGAGTAAAAAGCAGGACATAAAACACAGCAGCAGACATATGGAGTAAAAAGAGAAGGACATAAAACACAGCAGCAGACATATGGAGTTAGAAAGAGAGGACATAAAACACAGCAGACAGACATATGGAGTAAAACGAGAGGACATAAAACACAGCAGACAGACATATGGAAGTAAAAAGAGGGGACATAAAAACACAGCAGACAATGGAGAAGAAAGCAGTGGACATAAAACACAGCAGACAGACAGATGGAGATAATAAAGCAGGAGGACATAAAACACAGCAGACAGAATTATGGAGTAATAAAGCAGGAGTCATAAAACACAGCAGACAAATATATGGAGTAATAAAGCAGGAGTCATAAAACACAGCAGACAAATATATGGAGTAATAAAGCAGGAGGACATAAAACACAGCAAACAGATAACACTACTACTACTTGTGTGTGAAGGGTATATAGGAAGGAAAAATGTATAGATTTGAAAAAAAAATGTTTTCGAACACGTCAGTGCAGGATTTGTATAAATATGAAAACACAAAACACACATGCTAAAACACGCACAAGCACACACTCATCCAAACACACAAACATTCACGAACACACACACACATACACACACACACACACGCACACACGCACACACACACACACACACACACACACACACACACATACACACGCATATATATTATATTAATATAATACATATATATACATATGTATACACACATACACGCAACACATATATATATATTATATATATAGACAGAGAGAGAGAGATACATACATACACACATACACACACATACATACATACATACATACATATATATACATACAATACATACATACATATATACATACATACATCCATCCATACATACATATATAGGATAAGATACGTGAATATGATTTTAATAGCACTTTCTACAGTACATGTACACTGTAAGGTGTGCCTAGGGATATATTCTGTCTGAATGTTTACTTCTGTGTGCATGTTGTTCTGTTTCTGTTCGTGTGTGTGTGTGTGTGTGTGTGGTGTGTGTGTGTGTGTGTGTGTGTGTGTGGGGTGTGTGTGTGTGTGTGTGTGTGGTATGGTGTGTGTTTGTGTGGTGTGTGTGTGTGTGTGTGTGTGTGTTGTGTGTGTGTGGTGTGTGCGTGTGTGTGTGGAGTGTGTGGTGTGCGGTGAGTGGTGTGCGATGTGTGTGCGCGTGTGTGTTTTATGTGTGTGTGTGCGTGCGCGTGTGTGCGTGTCTCCATTTTTACCAATTTCACTCTTTATTTGTTAAAAACAACAAAATAACTGTAGCAGCAACAGCAGTCACAACAACAACAACACAGTGGCAACAGGTCACGGAGAAGAAGAACAAGAACAACAACAACACGGGAACAAGAAAAAGAAGAAAAAAAAGAACAAGAAGAAGAAGAACAAGAACAAGAAGAACAAGAAGAGCAAGACAAAGAAGAACAAGAACAAGAACAAGAACAAAAACAAGAAGAACAAGAACAAGAAGAAGAACAAGAAGATGATGATGATGATGATGATGATGATGATGATGATGATGATGATGATGATGATGATGATGATGATGATGATGATAGATGATATGATGAAAAAGAAGAAGAAGAACGAAGATGAAGAACTAGAACAACAAAACAACAAATTCAACAACAACAACAGCAGCAGCAGCAACAACAACAATCATCATAGTCGTTATTGCCATCATTGTCTTTATGTATTTCTCTTCCTGCTTATAATTTGTTTGTGTGTTTGTTGGTTGATTGGTTGGTTAGTTAGTTTGTTGGTTGGTTGGTTGGTTGGTTGGTTTCTTTGTTTGTTTGAATGTTTGTTTGTTTGTTTATTTGTTTCTTTGTTCGTTTGTTTCTTTGTTCGTTTGTTAATTTGTTGGTTTGTTGGTTGGTTAGTTGTTTGTTTATTTGTTTGTTCGACTGTTTGCTTGTTCATTTGTTTTTTGTATGTTTGCTTCAATATCTCTACGTTTCTGAGCGGTGATGACTTGTTTCTGTGTTTTATCTGTTTTATTGCTCACTGGCCTGCTCTCTAAGGCCATCACTTGACTCCGCTCTTATTGTTCTGCATTCTGATAGCGAAACAAACAAACAAACAAACAAACAAAAACAGCCAAATGTTTTAAAGAGCGGGCATGATTCCACAAACAGGGACATGGAGACATCCTGGAATCGTGTGCGTCATAGCAGGCAACAATAACATCCAGTTTTAAGTGTCCATATCAAAAACAAGGAGCTGACCTGGCTCACGTGCCGTTCACGCCGTTGATTGTGACGACAGCGTAACGGGCGGTGAGCGTCATCAACACAGGCATGGTAGTTGTGATGGTGGTGGTGTGATTGTTGGTGTTGGTGCTGGTGGATGTGGCGATGGTGGTGATAATGGAGGGTGTTGGTGTAGTGGTGATGAAGGTAGTGATGGTGGTGATGATGGTGATGGTGGTTGTAGTGGTAATTATGTGGAGATG
>CM060309.1:66884033-66891533 GCA_030674185.1 Monoplex corrugatus
GTGTGTGTGTGTGTGTGTGTGTGTGTGTGTGTGTGTGTGTGTGTGTGTGTTTGTGTGAGTGTGAATGTGTGTGTTTGTGTGCGTATGTGCGCGCATATATGTGTGTGTGTGTGGGTGCCTCTGTGGGTGTCCTTTGTGTGTGTGTGTGTGTGTGTGTGTGTGTGTGTGTGTGTGTGTGTGTGCGTGCTGTATGTGTGTTTGTGTGTGTGTGTGTACGTGCGTGTGTGTGTGTGTTATGTGTGTGTGTGTGTTATGTGTGTATATGTGTGTGTGTGTGTTTATGTGTGTCTGCATGTATGTGTGTTTGTGTATGTATGTGGTGCTGTGCGTGTGTGTGTGTGTGTGTGTGTGTGTATGTGTGTGTGTGTGTGTGTGTGTGTGTGTGTGTGTGTAAAGTGAGTGTTTGTGTGTGTGTGTGTGTGTGTGTGTGTTGTGTGTGTGTGTGTGTGTGTTGTGCGTATGTGTGTGTGTGTGTTTTGTGCGCGCGTGGTGTGTGTGTGTTGCGTGAGCTTACTCATGTTAAAAGGAAGGGGTAAGCAGAATGGGAACACACACATGAATAATGGAAAAAGACACAGAGGTAATTAAAAAGGTCGGGAGTCATAGCGAGCAGAAACGTGACACTCATTAAGAAGTCACGTTTATTCCAAACAAACTGAACAAAACAAAACACGACATCAATGATTTTCTCTAGTCTACAGAGACATATTTTTTGTCTAAAGGTCGGTTAGTGCATAAAACGGTGTTGCAGGCAAAAATAATTCCGCAAGATGAAAAGACATTGTTATATGCGTCAGTTCTACAAGCGAGTTAAAAAAAGCCATACGTTATATAACCAGGTTAAAAATACATCAATCATAACAACCAGTTAAAAGACATCAATCATACAGCCAGGTTAAAAGACATCAATCATAACTCCATGTTAAAAACATCAATTATACAGCCAGGTTAAAAGACATCAATCATACAGCCAGGTTAAAAGACATCAATCATAATCCAGGTTAAAAGACATCAATCATACAGCCAGGTTAAAAGACATCAATCATACACCAGGTTAAAAGACATCAATCATACATTCCAGGTTAAAAGACATCAATATAACACCAGGTTAAAAGACATCAATCATGCAGCCAGGTTAAAAGACATCAATCATAAGCCAGGTTAAAAGACATCAATCATACAGCCAGTGTTAAAAGACATCAATATACAGCCAGGTTAAAAGACATCAATCATAATCCAGTTAAAAGACATCAATTATACAGCAGGTTAAAAGACATCAATCATCAGCCAGGTTAAAAGACATCAATCATACAGACAGTTTAAAAGACATCAATCACACAGCAGGTTAAAAGACATCAATCATACAGCCAGGTTAAAAGACATCAATCATACAGCCAGGTTAAAAGACATCAATCATACAGCCAGGTTAAAAGACATCAATCAACAGCCAGGTTAAAAGACATCAATCAACAGCCAGGTTAAAAGACATCAATCACACAGCCAGGTTAAAAGACATCAATCATCAGACAGGTTTAAAGACATCATCATACAGCCAGGTTAAAAGACATCAATCATACAGCCAGGTTAAAAGACATCAATCATACAGACAGGTTAAAAGACATCAATCATACAGCCAGGTTAAAAGGCATCAATCATACAGCCAGGTTAAAAGACATCAATCATACGACAGGTTTAAAAGGCATCAGTATACAGCCAGGTTAAAAGACATCAATCATACAGACAGGTTAAAAGACATCAATCATACAGCCAGGTTAAAAGACATCAGCATACAGCAGTTAAAACATCAATCATACGCCAGGTTAAAAGGCATCAATATACAGCCAGGTTAAAAGGCATCAATCATACGCCAGGTTAAAAGGCATCAGTCATACAGCCAGGTTAAAGACATCAATCATACAGACAGTTAAAAGACATCAATCATACAGACAGGTTAAAAGGCATCAATCATACAGCCAGGTTAAAGACATCAATCATACACCAGGTTAAAAGCATCAGTCAACAGACAGTTAAAAGACATCAATCATACAGACAGGTTAAAAGACATCAATCATACAGACAGGTTAAAAGGACATCAATCATACAGCCAGGTTAAAGACATCAATCATACAGCCAGGTTAAAAGACATCAATCATACAGCCAGGTTAAAAGACATCAATCATACAGCCAGTTAAAAGACATGAAACTCATCAGATGTTAAGCAGCCTTTTCCATTCTAGCGGTCATGGTTAAAATTCTCTTCATCAGATTAAAGCTGAATTCTCATGCACGTGATCTCACTCTCCACCCCTCCGCACACACTCTTGTGTTTTGGTGCTATTCAGTCAAACTGCTATGCGGCGGATGGCGTACTGAAAACACAAACACACACATGGGTGATGCCCCATACCCGCTCAATTGAAAGATACTGTTGACATTAACACACTTTGTGCTCATTGACAGAGACAGACACACACACAGTTGGGTAGCCAGATAGACAGACAAAGAGAGATATAGAGACGGAGACAGAGAAAGAAAGACTGACAGAGAAAGAGACAGTGACAGAGTAACAGAGACAGAGAGCTTAGAACTCAGAAATGCATGTATTAATGTAAGATCACCGCCCTGCATTAATGTAAGATCACAGCCCTGCATACACATGTACAAGAGGTTTCACGTGTTAATTGCACACATAGTATGAAATGTTTGTGGCACATATGCAGATCGCCCTACGCTTTTGATTATAGAGCTTTGTGTGCAAATGTGTATTTGTTAGAGATGAGTATGTTTCACTAAAAAGAACATTAAATTAGTTTCTGGTGAAGAGTGATGTTTGGGGCAGGATATATCATGGTTACTGTAGTATATACAGTGACTTTAAATGTTTGAAGTGAACCTCAGCAGATTATTCCAAACTATGAATGTGTAATGAATGTGAGGCATGATATTTACATGAAAAATGTAATCTCAGAGTTGTGTGGTCAGTACGCTGGGAGTTCACTCAGGTGACTGATGGAATGATTCAGAAGCCTGAGATGATCTTGGCTCTGTTTCATTCAACAGCATCTTAGGCTTCTGGCGCTTCACCAAGAATTGTCTTCAACGACCATGACATCAAGACTGAAGGCAAAGTCTACTTTTCGTGCAGTGCAGTGAGCAATCATGGATCCCTTAATGCTGAGGTGGCACTGCACATTTACAAAGTTACCTTTGCCTTTGGATGACTGACAAAGAAGTTGTGCCAAGACCATGACATCAAACTCGCCACAAAAGATTGCTGTGCGCATAAGCAGTAGCCTTGAGCGCCCTGTTGTATACTGCTGCGAGATTTGGGCTACTTACCGATGGCATATTCAACAGCTGGCAAGGTTTCACCAAAAATAAATGCGCATGAATTTCAGTTTCAGTTTCAGTTTCTCAAGATGACGGTCTCCACGCTAGGAGCAAATTCCATATGCACTAACGTCACAGGTGCCATGCGTATGGTGATAACGACACAAGCTTAAGCCCGCACATAACTCATGATCTGCAGCATAACGTGGCAAGATCGAGTGTCCAACCTCTAAGTTCTACAGAAAGATGACCTGCCAAGTATGGAGTTTCTACTCATCAAATGCCAACTTTGTTGGACAGGATGGTTTTGTTTGGATGGAAGAAATATTCCTGCACAGACAGCTGATACAAGGTAACCATGACCAGGAAAGACCACAAATGCGATAAAGATATACGCTGCAGGCCAACCTCATGAACTTTGGCTTAACATAACAGGCCAGGAACCACTACCTACAGTAAGCTGAAGACAGCTGGGTACAATCACTTTTGAAGAGCTCAGAACAGCTACTACTCAACAGAAGACAGACCAGCAAAAGCAGAACTCAAAGCCGCAGGATCCTTTTTCATGCAGCATTTGTGTAAGAACATTTGCCTCCAGGAGCTGTCTTATTCTACATGTAAACCCACACCAGGTGAAAGAGGAGAGTCTACCGACTCATCCATCGGATCGGGCATCAGTTTACTCTGGAATACTTGTCTACCTAACAAAACACGATAACTTTCGAGAGAGACCATCTGTTTCATTTTACGAATACACTTAGAACATAATAAGCTGCATCTGTACAGTATAATATAATATTATTATGTATGAATCTGTATATATTTTTACTGATTCAGTCTATGCTTTTAAATGATTAGTGTTATAAAGTATAATCATCTTTTCTAAGAGATAAGACTTGATGTCTGTAAATGTATTTTCATGAACAGTATTTCTGTATTGATAACAAAATTAAGAATACTTGTAATAGCAATGATTTCTGCATATTTTATACTTCTCTCTGTCACTCTCTCCCCCCTCTCGCTCCTCTCTCTCTCTCTCTCTCTCTCTCCTCTCTCTCTCTCTCTCTCTCTCTCTCTCTCGCACGCGCGCGCCCACACAAACAAAGACGTACACAGACACACACACACAAACAAAACACATATACATACACATACATGCACACACGTACACACACACGAGCATATATATATATATGTATACATGTATACGTACAAACACAAACACACACACACGCATACACATAAACACAAACAGCGCACATACACAGACACACATACACATACACATACACACACACACACACATACACACACATATATATATATATATATATATATATATATATATATATATATATATATATATATATATATATATATATATATATATATATATACGCCTACACAGACTCCACTAATTCAGTATAAACACTGGCCCATGCAGTGTTACATCGCCAGTGTGCAGTCAGTGGAAGATTCAGAATACAGGGAATGTTGACAGTATTAAAAGATCAATAGTCTGCTCTTCTCTACTCTAATTGCTCTCCCCGGCCTTCATCATCTTCACAAAGACCCCCCATTACTATCTGGCCTCTGTAGTTGGTTTATGCTCCGCTCTCTTCTTTTCTCCTTCAAATAAAACAACACGGAATTCCAGCCACCTCTACTACACCCCTCACTCCCATAATGTCTGTGATGTGATAAGCACAATGTGTTGTCAGCCCTGGCGATTTCTCGCCTCCTTCAATGGAGGATATTATCTGACAAAATGTGTGTCAACATTTCATTCCAGCAGGCTGTTCAATCCCCTAGAATCTAATCGAAGTGGCTCCATTTCAGAGTCAATTTCTTGAAAAAAATTAAAACATTTTCATTTTAAGTTCCATTTTCTCAAGATGATGTTGTAGCACACGAATGAAAACATAATTGGCAAAAATGTGTTTTGGATGATACTGAGTAAATTTTCTCCAGGATTTAGATTGGCTTAGTAACAAGAAACTCTTGGAAGGGCTTGACATGACATTATCCTCAGTGGAAAAGCTCCCTTCAAACAAGCGTTTTGGCCCCAAAATTACACCCTGAGGGGACTGGGCCGCTTCTAGATCATGGCTCATTGACTAGGTAAAACATAATTTAGGTAGGGCCTCAGGGTCTGGCCAGCTCATATGTTTAGGCTTAAGGCTTGTACCATGATCACCTTACGCACACACCTGTGACGTTAATGCACACGGAATTCGTTCTGAGCGTGGAGACATTATCCTGAGAAACAGAAACTGAAACACTCTTAGATGTCCATCTGCTGTTAACTTTTTTCTCACCTGGGTTTGAATTGTGGTCGGTCGTCTCTGCTGTCACCATTTTTTTTCCAGTGGATTCGAACCCATTGCCTCTAAGATGGTCTGGAACTCAAGAAAGGATGTCTTAACCACAGAGCCATCAGGTACCAGGTATAGAAGAGATATGTAATAATCATGTGATATGTGATATGTAATTGTGATATGTGTGAATGTAATTATATGATATATGAAAAAAATAACGATATGTGGAAACACGACGAGGTCCCATACAGTGGATACATGAAACAGGACACCAAGAGGTGTAGCCTGGCAATGTTTTGCTGTGCCTTTTCGGTGTGTATTCGAATCTTTCTGCATGGGACTTATGCTCCGCGTAATGGGAGTATTATTCCTGTGTACGTCAGAAATGAGAACTAATTTGGTAAGTGGTTTAGTATACCACGTACTGAGTGGATTAATTTTGATTCAGATGACGGCCACTCTTCTTCAGGTTTCATAATTATGTAATTTGTCTGAAGGCCTATGCTGGAAAAGAACTATGGAATCTATCTATCTATCTATCTATCTATCGACGTATCTATGTATTTAGCTATCTATCTATCTATCTATTTACATAATTATGAATATGTATATGTTTATAACCTTTCAGGATGTTGGATTATAAGCTGAGTTTTTTGGTGCTAAAATAGAGACTAGCTATTTTGCATAAGAGTTGGTGGAAGAAATAAACGTTCCTGTGATGGAAATGAGAAAATTCTTCATACTTTCTGTAAAAGAAAGCTCGTTTTTATTACCAGATTTTGATGTGTTACTATTTTGTTTTGATATAATTTGCCGTCACGTTAGTAGTGGAAGGGGTAAGAGATGAATAATCATGGATTATGATCAGGGGAATAATCCATGTGTAATTTTACAAGAGGTACTGGATTTGTCTCTGAATGTATGAAATATTCAAGAATTTATTTTCATGATTTTGTGATTTTTTTCCCTTTTCTTTTCTTTCATTTTTCTCATAATGACGAGGGCACTGTTGGTGTGCAGCTTTCTGCATTCCTGGTAACTGAACCTTAAGCCAACACTGAACAGTCTGACTTGTCTGTCCCTGTGACAGCAATACTTCCCTAGAAACAGGAGTGACCAGATGATCTAGATTCCAAGATGATTGGCTCTCAGACAATGTTTTCAATAGTTTGGCAATGTCTGCAATAAAATTGTTTTTCAGTTCAGCAGTTCCAATGTTTTGTACTTAAGTTTTTTTTTAGTGTGCCAGGGCAATGTGTGCAATAAAATTGTTTTTCAATTCAGCAGTTCCAATGTTTTGTACTTAAGTTTTTTTTAGTGTGTCAGGTATTTTGAACGTCTGTCTGTTTGTCTCTGTCTTCACACTGTACATCCTGTGACATTTGTGAGACAGGAACTTTGTATTTTCTTGTTCCAGTGTGTTAGAGACTTTAGGTATGCAGTTTATGTATACGCTTGCTCAATGTGTTTGATTATTGTTAAAAGTATTGTTTGAACTAAGTACTGTTGGGGTTGTGGTCGGGATACATACTGCATTTTGAGTAAATGTGTTAAATGCTATTCGCACCAATTCTATAGTTTCGTCGTTTCCGCAGTGTATGTTGGAAAAGCGAGTGAAAAAGAGGGACAAGGCACAATTACTCGCTCCAGACACCCCGCATTTTATTTCCACACAGCTTTGGTACCTGACACAAGCAAGTACTACCCAGTGTTTGTGTAGTAAACTATCTACTACGCAGTGTTTACAACAAACTGATCCACTCTGATTGGCCTCAAGCTGTGACCTTGACCTAAGCGTTGCCAGCAAAAATCAGTCACTTTACGACTAGTTCGTGTCTCAGTTGTTAATGTG
>CM060309.1:66896533-66914033 GCA_030674185.1 Monoplex corrugatus
AACAAGGACCACGATGAAATTATATCACAAAATTTATCTTCAAAAATAGAATTATAATTGAAAAGTGATTTACATCAGCAATACATCTACTACTCATGTTCTTATTGCTTGACGTCATGAGTTTTGGCTTACATAACAGTGATTGGTGTTGTGTGTGAAACAATGATTGCTGTGATCATAACTGATGTGTTGTGTGTGAAACAATGATCTGGCTTAGGTGCTTACATAACGTGAGTTGTGTGCGTGAAACAATTGATTGGGTTAGTGCATTACATAATGATGTGTGTGTGTGAAACAATGATCTGGGCTAGGTGCATCACATAACTGTGATGTGTGGTGTGTGAAACAATGATCTGGGCTAGGTGCATTACATAACTGTGATGTGTGGTGTGTGAAACAATAGATTACCTGGGTTAGATGGCTATTACATAACTGTGATGTTGGTGTGTGAAACAATATCTGGGTAGGGGCATACAATTGATTGTGTGTGGTGAAACAATGATCTGGCTAGGTGCATACATAACTGTGATGTGTGGTGTGTGAAACAATGATCTGGGCTAGGTGCATTACATAACTGTGATGTGTGGTGTGTGAAACAATGATCTGGGCTAGGTGCATCACATAACTGTGATGTGTGGTGTGTGAAACAATGATCTGGTTAGGTGCATTAGTAATGTGAAACAATGATCTGGTTAGGTCATCACATTGTGATGTGTGGTGTGTGAAACAATGATCTGGGCTAGGTGCATCACATAACTTGATGTGTGGTGTGTGAAAAATGATCTGGTAGGTGCATTACATACTGTGATGTGTGGTGTGTGAAACAATGATCTGGGCTAGGTGCATACATAACTGTGATGTGTGTGTGTGAAACAATGATGGCTAGGTGCTTACATAATGATGTGTGTGTAAACATGATCTGGTAGTGCATACAACTGTGATGTGTGGGGTGTGTGATAACAACTGATCAGTTTGGCTAGGTGCATTACATAACTGTGATGTGTGGTGTGTGAAACAATGATCTGGGCTAGTGCATCACATAACTGATGTGTGTGTGTGAAATAATGATTTGGGTTAGGTGCATAAAACAGCTGTGATGTGTAATGTGTGAAACAATGATTTGGGTTAGGTGCTTGACACATCTGTGAAGTGCGATGTGTGAAACAATGCTGGGAACAGAGGGTGGGCTGAATGGAATGGGACATCAAAGGTATGACTGATGTTTATGGATGGATCCTAACTAAAGTCATGTTGTATCTAAACATAACCATACTGTCTTCCACAAATGTGACAGAATAAATCACCTGCCACTATATGGTCATATTCATATTAAGCTTAATTTGTACACCATTTCTAATGAAGAAAACCGTTTTACTGTCTGAGGTATGGGATTTCGAATGTGGTACCCCTCTGATTTGCCATTTTGAGAATAAAAAACAAAACAACTAAAGCTAAAGTTTGTTTCAGCAATAACTTTTCCATAACACTGAACACCCAATCTTCATAACATATCGCACAGTTTTCAATCACACACGTGCAGTTTAATGGGTCTGTGGTGATTGTGGAAAACAGAGAAGCAGGATCAAAAGAGCATCCAACAGCAAATCTTCATGACATTTGCCACACTTGTCAGTCATATGTGCGTAGTTTGATAAGTCTACTGCAGACATTGAATAGGCAATTGGTCTTTGAAAACAGACGCTTTCGAACTCTCTCTCTCTCTCTCTCTCTCTCCTCTCTCTCTCTCTCTCTCTCTCCTCTCTCTTCCTCTCTCTCTCTCTATCTATCTATCTATCTATCTGTCTGTCTCTCTCTCTCTCTCTCTCTCCCTCTTCCTCTCTCTCTCTCTATCTATCTATCTATCTATCTATCTATCTGTTGTCTGTCTCTCTCTCTCTCTCTCTCTCTCTCTCTCTCTTGCTCTCCTCTCCCTCTCTCTCGCTCTTTCTCTCTTTAGAATGCTTATAGAGTGTTGGGTAGTGTTTTCAAATTTACGAGAAACAGATAGCACTGTGTGCAGGAAGAATTGTAAAATCAGTTTAAATCAAAACATTAAAATGGCCCCTGACACCACTGCATCCCAATCTGGCAGGTAGCGGCAAACAGTGTGGGGAGACACAATACACATTTTGTCGTAGAGATTATCAACATGGCAAAACAAAGAGTGTTCAGGGTTATTTGGTTGGTTGGTTGGTCGGTTGGTTGGCTGGTTCGTTGGTTGCACGATCGGTCGGTTGGTTGGTTGGTTGTTGGTTGGTTGGTTTTGGCTGTGTAAATATATTTATTTGTGTTTGTTTGGTTGCTTGGTTGATTGTTCCTGAAAGCTTGTGGCTTACCTGTTCCATGTTTATTTCTGAGATAGTATTCCCAGTCTTCCTGTTCATGATGCCGTTACTGTAGAGAGATAGTATTTCGTCTTTCGTCATGAGTCGTTACTGTAGAGAGATAGTATTCCTCTTCTTCCTGCCAGATGCGTTACAGTAGGAGATAGTATTCCTGTCTTTCCTGTCCATAATGCGTACGAGAAGATTTATTCCTTCTTTCCTGTCATAATGTCGTTACTGTAAAGATGTATTCTCTATCTTTCCTGTCCCATGATGTCTTACTGTAGAAGATAGTATTCCTTTTTCCTGTCCATGATGCGTTACTGTAGGAGATAGTATTCCTGTTTTCCTGTCATAATCCGTTACATATAGTTAGTTCCTGCTTTACTGTCAGAGGTTCCCTACGATCGTATTCCCTGTCTTTCCGTCCATGATGGTTATAGAGATCTTCCCTATCCGTTACCTGTCAAGATAGTTTCCTGTCTCCTAGTATTCCGTTACTGTAGAGGTATACTGTCTTTCCGTATAATCCGTCTTCTGGAAATGCCGTTTTCCTTCCATAGCCGTTAGTAATATATTTCCCTGCTTATGCCTACTTAACATATTTCCCTGTTCACGTCATGATTCCTTACTGTGAGAGATGCTTACGTGAATTTTCTTATCCGTTCTGTATGAGCGTATCGATTTCCTATCCCTGTTACGTAGAGAGAATATCCTTCTTCTTCCATGATGCCGTTCTTAGAATGATAGTAAGTTTTCTCTATCTTCTCCATATGCCGTACGTAGAGATGTTCCCTGTCTTTCCGTACTGAGAAGATTCTATCTTTCCTGTAAGCGTTCTGAGAGAGATAGTATTCCTTCTTTCCTGTCATGATGTCGTTATGTAAGAGTATATTCCTTTTCCTGTCTATCCGTTACTGTAGAGAGATATATTCCCTGTTTCCTGTCTCTTAGGAATTATCCTCTTCTGTATATCTTACGTGGTATATTCCGTACTTCGTCATGATGTCCGTACTGTAGGTATATTCCCTTCTTTCCTTCCTATCGTTCGTAGAGACGTTTATCTGTATGATGTCCTTCGTAGAGAGATTTCTTATTCTGTATCTGCCTTTCTAAGAGATGTTTCCCTCTTTCCTGTCCTGATTCCGTTAGTAGGAGATGTATTCCTTTTTCCTGTCCATGATGCGTTACTAAGAGATAGTTTCCTTCTCTCCATATGCCGTTATGTAGAGAGTATATTCTTATTCCTTCCATGATCCTTTGTAGAATAGTATTCCCTTCTTCCTTCCTATGCCGTTACGTTAAGAGATAGATTCCTGTCTTTCTTCATAATCCGTTCTGAGAAGTAGTATTCGTTTTCCTTCTAATCCGTTATGTAGAAAGTAGTATCCCTTCTTTCCTGTCCATATGCGTATGTAAGAATATTCCTGTCTTTCCTGTCCATATGCCGTTACGTAGAGAGATATTCCTCTTTCCTTTATGCCGTTCTGTAGAGAGATAGATTCCTTTTCCTGTCCATGATGCCGTTACTGTAGATTAGTATTCCCTGTCTTTCCTGCCATATGCGTTCTGTAGAAGATTATTCCCGTTTCTGCATATGCCGTTACTGAGAGAATAGTATTCCTCTTTCCTGTCATATCGTTACTGTAGAGAGTGTATTCGTCTTTCCTGTCCTGATGCGTTACTGTAGAGAGATAGATTCCTTCTTTCCTGCTATGTCCTTGAGAGATAGATTCCCTGTCTTTCCTTCCATATCCGTTATGTGAGAGATAGTATTCCTTTTCCTTCATATGCCGTTACTGTAGAGAGATATTCCCTGTCTTCCTGTCCTGATCCGTTAAGTAGAAGATAGTATTCCTTCTTTCCTGTCCAGCCGTTACTGTAGAGATCATAGTATTCTTTTCCTGTCATATGCGTTACTGTAGAAGATATATCCTCTTCTTCATATGCCGTACTGTAGAGATAGTATTCCTTCTTCCTTCATAATGCGTTACGTAGAGATAGTATTCGTCTTCCTGTCATAATGCGTTACTGTAGAGAGATGTATCCTTCTTTCCTGTCATATGCGTTACGTGAGAGATAGTTCCTCTTCCTGTCCATATGCCGTTATGTAGAGAGTAGTATCCGTCTTCCTGTTATAATGCCGTTACTGTAGAGAGATGTATTCCTGCTTTCTGTCCATAATGTAGAAGATAGTATTCGTCTTCCTGTCTATATGCCGTTACGTAAGAGATATATTCCATCTTTCTGTCCATATGCCGTACTGTAGAGAGATAGTTCTCTGTTTCCTTCATAATGCCGTTACTGTAGAGGAAGTATTCCCTGTCTTCTGTCAATGCGTTTCTGTAGGAGTATATTCCCTACTTCCTGTCATATGCTTAGAGATATATCTTTCCTGTCATAATGCGTACTGTGAGAGATGTATTCCTTCTTCCGTCCATATGTTGGAATATTCTGCTTTCCTGTCATGACCCGTACGAGAATTCCTGTTTCGCAGATGCGTACTGTGGAATGTATACTCTTCTGTCTAAAGCGTCTGTAGAGAATAGTTCCTTCCTTCCATGATCGTACGTGGAGTGTATTCCTCTTCTTCAAAGCGTTGTAAGAAGTATCTTCCGTCTACTTACGAGAGTGTTCTCTTGTCGATGCGTATGAGAGTGTATCCCTCTTTCTTCTATCCGTATGAGGATGTTTCCTTCTCTGTGCGTCGTAGGTGTATCTCTACTTCTGTCATGATGCGTATGAAGAGATAGTTCCTCTTTCGTCCATAGTAGAGAGGATGTTTCTTTCGTCCATGATGTCTACTGTGAGATATATTCCTATCTTCATGATCGTATGTAGAGAGTTCTGTCTTCCTGTCAAATCGTATGTAGAAGATGTATCTTTCTTCTGCCGTTCGTAAGATGATCCTTCCGTCCATGCGTAGTAGAGGATATATTCCTGTCTCCTGCTATGCGTTTGTAGAGAATGTTCCCTTTCGTCCAATGCGTACGAGATAGTTCCTGCTTTCCGTTCGTACGTAAAGATGTATTCCTGTCTTCTGTTATGCCGTACTGTAAGCGATAATCCGTTCCTGTAATGCCGTTCTGTAGGATAGTATCTGTTCTGTCATATATACTATTCCCTGTCTTTCCTGTCCATAATGCCGTTACTGTAGAGAGATAGTATTCCCTATCTTTCCTGTCCATGATGCCGTTACTGTAGAGAGATAGTATTCCTGTCTTTCCTGTCCATGATCCGTTACTGTAGAGAGATAGTATTCCCTGTCTTCCCTGTCATGATGCCGTTACTGTAGAGAGATAGTATTCACTGTCTTTCCTGTCATAATGCCGTTACTGTAGAGAGATAGTATTCCCTGTCTTTCCTGTCCATGATGCCGTTTCTGTAGAGAGATAGTATTCCCTGTCTTTCCTATCCATAATGCCGTTACTGTAGAGAGATAGTATTCCCTTTCCTGTCCATGATGCCGTTACAGTAGAGAGATAGTATTCTCTATCTTTCCTGTCCATGATGCCGTTACTGCAGAGAGATAGTATTCCCTCTCTTCCTGTCCATGATGCCGTTACTGTAGAGAGATAGTATTCTCTATCTTTCCTGTCCATGATGTCGTTACTGTAGAGAGATAGTATTCTCTATCTTTCCTGTCCATGATGCCGTTACTGTAGAGAGATAGTATTCCCTGTCTTTCCTGTCCATAATGCCGTTACTGTAGAGAGATTGTATTCTCTATCTTTCCTGTCCATGATGTCGTTACTGTCGAGAGATAGTATTCTCTATCTTTCCTGTCCATGATGTCGTTAATGTAGAGAGATAGTATTCCCTGTCTTTCCTGTCCATAATGCCGTTACTGTAGAGAGATAGTATTCCCTGTCTTTCCTGTCCATAATGCCGTTACAGTAGAAAGATAGTATTCCCTGTCTTTCCTGTCCATAATGCCGCTACTGTAGAGAGATAGTATTCCCTGTCTTTCCTGTCCATGATGCCGTTACTGTAGAGAGATAGTATTCCCTATGTTCCTGTCCATGATGCCGTTACTGTAGAGGGATAGTATTCCCTGTCTTTCCTGTCTATGATGCCGTTACTGTAGAGAGATAGTATTCCCTGTCTTCCTGTCTATAATGCCGTTACTGTAGAGCGATAGTATTCCATGTCTTTCCTGTCTATAATGCCGTTACTGTAGAGAGATAGTATTCCCTGTCTTCCCTGTCCATGATGCCGTTACTGTAGAGAGATAGTATTCACTGTCTTTCCTGTCTATAATGCCGTTACTGTAGAGAGATAGTATTCCGTCTTTCCTGTCCATGATGCCGTTACTGTAGAGAGATAGTATTCCCTGTCTTCCTGTCCATGATGCCGTTACTGTAGAGAGATAGTATTCACTGTCTTTCCTGTCTATAATGCCGTTACTGTAGAGAGATAGTATTCCATGTCTTTCCTGTCCATGATGCCGTTACTGTAGAGAGATAGTATTCCCTGTCTTCCCTGTCCATGATGCCGTTACTGTAGAGAGATAGTATTCACTGTCTTTCCTGTCTATAATGCCGTTACTGTAGAGAGATAATATTCCGTCTTTCCTGTCCATGATGCCGTTACTGTAGAGAGATAGTATTCTCTATCTTTTCTGTCCATGATGTCGTTACTGTAGAGAGATAGTATTCCCTGTCTTTCCTGTCCATGATGCCGTTACAGTAGAGAGATAGTATTCTCTATCTTTCCTGTCCATGATGTCGTTACTGCAGAGAGATAGTATTCCCTCTCTTTCCTGTCCATGATGTCGTTACTGTAGAGAGATTGTATTCTCTATCTTTCCTGTCCATGATGTCATTACTGTAGAGAGATAGTATTCTCTATCTTTCCTGTCCATGATGTCGTTACTGTAGAGAGATAGTATTCCCTGTCTTTCCTGTCCATGATTCCGTTACAGTAGAGAGATAGTATTCTCTATCTTTCCTGTCCATGATGCCGTTACTGCAGAGAGATAGTATTCCCTCTCTTTCCTGTCCATGATGCCGTTACTGTAGAGAGATTGTATTCTCTATCTTTCCTGTCCATGATGTCATTACTGTAGAGAGATAGTATTCTCTATCTTTCCTGTCCATGATGTCGTTACTGTAGAGAGATAGTATTCCCTGTCTTTCCTGTCCATAATGCCGTTACTGTAGAGAGATAGTATTCCCTGTCTTTCCTGTCTATAATGCCGTTACTGTAGAGAGATAGTATTCCCTGTCTTCCCTGTCCATGATGCCGTTACTGTAGAGAGATAGTATTCACTGTCTTTCCTGTCTATAATGCCGTTACTGTAGAGAGAGAGTATTCCGTCTTTCCTATCCATGATGCCGCTACTGTAGAGAGATAGTATTCCCTGTCTTCCCTGTCCATGATGCCGTTACTGTAGAGGGATAGTATTCCCTGTCTTTCCTGTCTATGATGCCGTTACTGTAGAGAGATAGTATTCCCTGTCTTTCCTGTCTATAATGCCGTTACTGTAGAGAGATAGTATTCCCTGTCTTCCATGTCTATGATGTCGTTACTGTAGAGAGATAGTATTCCCTGTCTTCCTGTCTATGATGTCGTTACTGTAGAGAGATAGTATTCCCTGTCTTTCCTGTCCATGATGCCGTTACTGTAGAGAGATAGTATTCCCTGTCTTTCCAGTCCATGATGTCGTTACTGTAGAGAGATAGTATTCCTCTCTTTCTGTACATGATTCGTTACTGTAGAGAGATAGTATTCCCTGTCTTTCCTGTCCATGATGTCGTTACTGTAGAGAGATAGTATTCCCTGTCTTTCCTGTCCATGATGCCGTTACTGTAGAGAGATAGTATTCCCTATTTTCCTGTACATGATGCCGTTACTGTAGAAAGATAATATTCCCTGTCTTTCCTGTCTATGATGCCGTTACTGTAGAGAGATAGTATTCCCTGTCTTTCCTGTCCATGATGCCGTTGCTGTAGAGAGATAGTATTCCTATCTTTTCTGTCCATGGTGCCGTTACTGTAGAAAGATAATATTCCCTGTCTTTCCTGTCCATGATGCCGTTACTGTAGAGAGATAGTATTCCCTATCTTTCCTGTTCATGACGCCGTTACTGTAGAGAGAGATAGGATTCTCTATCTTTCCTGTCCATGATGCCGTTACTGTAGAAAGATAGTATTCCCTGTCTTTCCTGTCCATGATGCCGTTACTGTAGAGAGATAGGATTCTCTATCTTTCCTGTTCATGTTGCCGTTACTGTAGAGAGATAGTATTCCCTGTCTTTCCTGTCCATGATGCTGTTACTGTAGAGAGATAGTATTCTCTATCTTTCCTGTTCATGACGCCGTTACTGTAGAGAGATAGTATTCCCTGTCTTTCCTGTTCATGTTGCCGTTACTGTAGAGAGATAGTATTCTCTATCTTTCCTGTTCATGACGCCGTTACTGTAGAGAGATAGTATTCCCTGTCTTTCCTGTTCATGTTGCCGTTACTGTAGAGAGATAGTATTCTCTATCTTTCCTGTTCATGTTGCCGTTACTGTAGAGAGATAGTATTTCGTCTTTCCTGTTCATGTTGCCGTTACTGTAGAGAGATAGTATTCTCTATCTTTCCTGTTCATGACGCCGTTACTGTAGAGAGATAGTATTCTCTATCTTTCCTGTTCATGACGCCGTTACTGTAGAGAGATAGTATTCTCTATCTTTCCTGTTCATGACGCCGTTACTGTAGAGAGATAGTATTCCCTGTCTTTCCTGTTCATGTTGCCGTTACTGTAGAGAGATAGTATTCTCTATCTTTCCTGTTCATGACGCCGTTACTGTAGAGAGATAGTATTCCCTGTCTTTCCTGTTCATGTTGCCGTTACTGTAGAGAGATAGTATTCCCTATCTTTCCTGTCCATGATGCCGTTACTGTAGAGAGATAGTATTCCCTATCTTTCCTGTTCATGTTGCCGTTACTGAAGAGAGATAGTATTCTCTATCTTTCCTGTTCATGATGCCGTTACTGTAGAGAGATAGTATTCCCTATCTTTCCTGTTCATGTTGCCGTTACTGTAGAGAGATAGTATTCCCTATCTTTCCTGTCCATGATGCCGTTACTGTAGAGAGATAGTATTCCCTATCTTTCCTGTTCATGTTGCCGTTACTGAAGAGAGATAGTATTCTCTATCTTTCCTGTTCATGTTGCCGTTACTGTAGAGAGATAGTATTTCGTCTTTCCTGTTCATGTTGCCGTTACTGAAGAGAGATAGTATTCTCTATCTTTCCTGTTCATGTTGCCGTTACTGTAGAGAGATAGTATTTCGTCTTTCCTGTTCATGTTGCCGTTACTGAAGAGAGATAGTATTCTCTATCTTTCCTGTTCATGACGCCGTTACTGTAGAGAAGCCACACACAGACCTTCCACATGAATGTCATTGATTGAGTGGTTGGGCTGGTTGAAATGATTGGAGATAGATTTGTCTCTTTGATGTCGGATGTCAGCCAAGTGTTCCTTGAAATGTGTGTCAAAGCATTTAGAGCAGCTGCTGATCACGTAGACAATGCTGTGGGTTTGACAGTTAAAATGACAGCGAGAATCAATGGTGAAAGGATCAGATCAGCGCTACTGTGAGTGACATTAATATTGATCACCTCTTAACAACAGGTACTGGTATCAGCAAAACTGTCAATAACTCATGACTGTTTTAAACATCAATACCCACCCATGCGTCCGTAGATCTCTCTGTCTGTTTTTCTTCCTGTTTGTCTGCCTGTCTGTCTGTCTGTCTGTGTCTCCCTCTCTCTGTGTCTCTTTCTCTCTCTGTCTCTGTCTGTCTGTCTGTCTGTCTCTCTCTCTCTCTCTCTCTCTATATATATATATATATATATATACACACATATATATATGTATATATATATATATATATATATATATATATATTGTGTGTGTGTCTGTGTGTATGTGTGTAGTGTGTGTGTGTGTGTGTGCTCTCTCTCTCTCTGTGTGCTCCCTCTGTGCTCAGTGTGTGTGTGTGTGTGTGTGTGTGTGTGTGTGTGTGTGTGTGTGTGTGTGTGTGTGTGTGTGTGTGTGTGTGTGTGTGCTCTCTCTCTCTCTCTCTCTGCTCCCTCTGTGCTCAGTGTGTGTGTGTATGTGTGTGTGTGTGTGTGTGTGTGGTGTGTGTGTGTGTGTGTGTGTGTGTGTGTGTGTGTGTGTGTGTGTGTGTGTGTGTGTGTGTGTGTGTGTGGTGTGTGTGTGCTTTCACTCTCTCATTCTCTGTCTCTGTCACTCTGACACAATCTCTCATTTTCTCATTCCCTCACTGTCTCCAACTGTCTTTTTCTCTCACTCTCTCATTCTCTCGACCACCCTCTCTCTCTCTCTCTCTCTCTCTATATATATATATATATATATATATATATATATATATATTATCTGTCTCTGTCTCTGTCTCTCTCTCTCTTCCTTTACCATCTTCTCTCTGTCTGTATCTCTGCCTCTGTCTCTCTCTCTGTCTCTCTCTGTCTCTCTGTGTCTCTATTCCTCTGTCTGTCTCTGTCTCTCTGTCTCTCTCTGTCTCTCTCTGTGTCTCTCTGTTCCCCTGTCTGTCTGTCTGTCTGTCTGTCTCTCTCTCTCTCTCTCTCTCTCTCTCTCTCTCCTCTCTCTCCTGACTGACACAATCTCTCACTTTCTCCAACTATCTCTTTCTCTCACTCTCTCATTCTCTCGTCCACCCCCACCCTCTGTCTCTCTCTCTCTCTCTCTCTCTCTCTCTCTCACACACACACATACACACACACAAACACACACATACACATACACACACACACACACACCTTTCTTCACGCACCCATCCCCCCCCCCCCCCCATACTTCTTTCCGTTCGTCTTGTTGTGTATGTTGAAAACCGATCCTGGTACTGACGTCATGTGACGGTATCAGTATCAGTCAGTACTAATGACTGCAGTCTTTTGTGTTACCCTCACCACCCTTACTACTGTGTGTTAATGTTTCCTTTATTGGTTTCTTTTACATTGTTTGTTTGATTTAGCCCTGATGTGGCTTTAGTAGTCGGCTGGGCTATAAGCAATATGAACCTCAACTTGTATGTTTGAAATTTAGGTGATATTTTGTGTTTGATCGTTTGTTTTGTTTGTTTGCTTACAACACGCTTTTTATGTCATTTTATTTTGTTTTATCTTATTTTGTTCTATTTTATTTTGTTTCGTTTGATTTTGTTTTATCTTGTTTTGTTTTGTTTATTTTATTTTGTTTTATTTTATTCTATTTTGCTTTATTTATTTTATTTTATTTTGTTTTGTTTTATTTTATTTTATTTTATTTTATTTCATTTTATTTTATTTTATTTTATTTTATTTTATTTTATTTTATTTTATTTTATTTTATTTCATTCATTTTATATTATTTCATTTTATCTTATTTTATTTTTGTTTGATGTTGATTAATGCATTTCAGTTTTATGTCTTTCATACCTATTTATGTACAGTAGCAAGGACTGGCTCTAAAAATGGTCCAGTGCGACCTGAGAATGTGTCTTGAAGTTTGAAGTTTATCCCACTCAGAGTGCACTGACCAGTGTTATTGTACTAACCAATACTATTGTACAAGCCAGTGTTACTGTATTAAATAGTACCATCGCACTGACCAGTATTTTATAGTAATCAGTATCATCATGATAATCGGTACGATTGTACTCATCAGTAGTACTGAATTAACCAGCAGTATTACATTAATCAGTGCCTTTCCCATCCCATTTAATATTTCTTTGTTCTTGTCTTCGTCCTCCTGTCTTTCCACGGCCATACAATTCTCTGTGTCATCTACGAAGAAGCCTATAAACTATTCAGTGTTTCCAGTGCTCTGATTGGCCCTCAACCTGCGACCTTGACCCAAGCAAGCAGTGCATGCAAATCAGTCATTTTACCACTAGTTCGTGTCTACAATAGTTCATATTGTCACTGGCTGCTCAATGTATGACTATGGAAGCAGGGCTGGCGAATGTGTATAATTATAGAAGATCTGTGTGTGATTATATAGGGGGAATCTGGATGTATGGTCATGCGAGATCTGTAATGTATGATCATGGGGACATGTATGTATCCATGGGGATCTGTGTGTATGGTTATGGGGATCTATGTGTATGATCATGGAGGGTCTGTGTGTATGATCATGAAGGATCTATGTGTATGACCATGGGGATCTATTGATGATTATGGGGTATGTGTGTATGGTCATGAGGGATCTATGTGTGTGATCATGGGGATCTATTGATGATTATGGGGTATGTGTGTATGGTCATGGGGGAATCTATGTGTGTGATCATGGGGATCTATATGATGATATGGGGTATGTGTGTATGGTCATGGGGGAATCTATGTGTGTGATCATGGGGATCTATATGTACATGTATAGTCACGGGGTTTTGTGTGTATGATCATGGGGATCTATATGTATAGTCACGGGGGCTGTGTGTATGATCATAGGGATCTATGTGTACATTTATGGGGGATCTATGTGTGCGATCATGGATGATCTGTGTGTATGATTAGGGGGGGGGGGGGGAATCTATGTGTATGATCATGGGAATCTGTGTGTATGATCATGGAGAGTCTGTGTGTATGATTATGGGATCTATGTGTATGATCATGGGGATCTGTGTGATTATTATGGGGATGTGTGTGATGATCATGAGGATCTGTGTGTATGATCATGGAGGTCTGTGTGTACGATCACAGGAGATCAATGTGCATGATCCTGGGGTCTATGTGTATTATCAGGGGATCTATGTGTATTATCAGGGGATCTATGTGTATTATCAGGGGATCTATGTGAAGATCATAGGGATCCATGATCAGGGGATCTGTGCATATGATTATAGGATCTGTACGTATGATTATGGGGATCTTTGTGTATGATCATGGGGATCTATGTGTATGATCAGGTGGGTCTGTGTGTATGATTATGGAGGATCTGTGTGTTTGACTATTGGGGATCAGTGTGTATGATTATGATGAATTCAAGTGTATGATTATGGGGAAATCTGTGTGTATAATTATGGAGGATATGTGTGTATGATTATGGGGATCTGTCCAAATGGTTATGGGGGATATGTTTGCATGATCATGGAGGATCTGTGTTTATGATTATGGGTGATCTGTGTATATGATCATGGCGAATCTATGTGTACGATCATGGGGGATCTGTGTGTACGATTACAGGAGGGAATAGTAGGTAAAAACACAAAGACAGCGGCCCAGGGGGAGGTCAATCTGTAATCCTGACCTGACATGAATGAGGTCATTCGTGACGTTATGAGGTTCTGATAACTTCAGTAATGACGACAGTGAGCTCATGATTACATTATTGCAATGGGATTATGACCACGTCGTTGGTGACA
The DNA here is from genome assembly GCA_030674185.1 of Monoplex corrugatus. NCBI lineage: Eukaryota > Metazoa > Mollusca > Gastropoda > Littorinimorpha > Ranellidae > Monoplex > Monoplex corrugatus. The sequence continues at coordinate 66,910,232 of CM060309.1, forward strand.
CTTGTGAAATCACGATGATGTCAGTAAAGACAATACTGAGATCATGATCACGTCATTTTATAAATAGTGAAATCATGATGACGTCAGCAATGACAATAGTGAGATCATGATTACGTCATTGATTACAGTAGTGAAATTATAATGACGTCATTAATGACAATAATGGGCTCATGATGCTGTCACTCATGACAACAGGAAAATAGTGGTCACAATACTGATGGCGGGTTCACGTCACTGATAACATTTGTTTGGAGTACGTTTTGGGGAAGAAGGAATTGACTGGTGACGGTGTCATCTCCTTAGTTTCTGTACTCACCCCATGAACACGACATCAGACACAGTGTCAGATAACATGCTATGCAAGGATGTTGCTGCGCACATTCCTTACATAATAATCAGATACAGTGTCAGATAACATGCTATTCAAGGATGTTGCTGCGCACATTCCTTACATAATAATCAGATACAGTGTCAGATAACATGCTATGCAAGGATGTTGTTGCGCATATCCCTTACATAATAATCAGATACAGTGTCAGATAACATGCTATGCAAGGATATTGTTGCGCATATCCCTTACATAATAATCAGATACAGTGTCAGATAACATGCTATGCAAGGATGTTGCTGCGCACATTCCTTACATAATAATCAGATACAGTGTCAGATAACATGCTATGCAAGGATGTTGTTGCGCATATCCCTTACATAATAATCAGATACAGTGTCAGATAACATGCTATGCAAGGATATTGTTGCGCATATCCCTTACATAATAATCAGATACAGTGTCAGATAACATGCTATGCAAGGATATTGTTGCGCATATCCCTTACATAATAATCAGATACAGTGTCAGATAACATGCTATGCAAGGATGTTGTTGCGCATATTCCTTACATAATAATCAGATACAGTGTCAGATAACATGCTATGCAAGGATATTGTTGCGCATATCCCTTACATAATAATCAGATACAGTGTCAGATAACATGCTATGCAAGGATGTTGTTGCGCATATCCCTTACATAATAATCAGATGCAATGTCAGATAACATGCTATGCAAGGATGTTGTTGCGCATATCCCTTACATAATAATCAGATACAGTGTCAGATAACATGCTATGCAAGGATGTTGTTGCGCATATCCCTTACATAATAATCAGATGCAATGTCAGATAACATGCTATGCAAGGATGTTGTTGCGCATATCCCTTACATAATAATCAGATACAGTGTCAGATAACATGCTATGCAAGGATGTTGTTGCGCATATCCCTTACATAATAATCAGATACAGTGTCAGATAACATGCTATGCAAGGATGTTGTTGCGCATATTCCTTACATAATAATCAGATACAGTGTCAGATAACATGCTATGCAAGGATATTGTTGCGCATATCCCTTACATAATAATCAGATACAGTGTCAGATAACATGCTATGCAAGGATGTTGTTGCGCATATCCCTTACATAATAATCAGATGCAATGTCAGATAACATGCTATGCAAGGATGTTGTTGCGCATATTCCTTACATAATAATCAGATGCAATGTCAGATAACATGCTATGCAAGGATATTTTTGCACATGTCCCTCACAGTATAATCAGATACAGTGTCAAATACTGAGCACGTACGTGCTGACAGTTCAAATCTACGGTTGAAAATATATCCAAATCAATCCAATCTGTACTGAGCACGTGCTCATAGTTCAAATCTAAGATCAAGAAGAGATAAACTCACATCAATCCATTCTGTACTGAGCGCTTGCTCACAGTTCAAATCTACATTAAAAAATATCCAGATCGATCCAATCTGTACTGAGCACGTGCTCAAAGTTCAAATCGTTGGTTAAAAAAATCAAAAGAACCTGTACTGAGCATGTGCTCACGGTTCAAATCTACAGTCAAAGGACCTGAAGTCAGTGACCATTGTTCCAATGGCTGCAGTGATGGCTCATTGTCAGTCGTGCCGTGGTTCCTGGATTTGATCTTCTTTGTCTGCTTACCGTCTGTCTATGTTGTTTTTTTTTTAAATTTATTTATTTATCTATTGATTATTTATTCATTTGTTTATTTGTTTGTTTGTTTGTTTATATAGCAATTCATATATTTGTGTGTTTGGTGTCAAAGCATAACGAAAGGTAAATAAAGGTTGATCCTATATCCTGAGGTCGTAGGGTGGGGTGGGGGAAGAGATAGTATAGAACTCCAGTTTCTCTAGGTAGCATTATGATAGAAATGACCGTATTCTCTCTCTCTCGCGAATACATAAATCTCTTGCCTCTGTGGTGTTCTTTGTCACAAAATCTGAATCAAAACGACTGCCAACGTTCAAGCAAACAGAAAGCAGAATATAAAGAAACAGGAAAATACAGTGAAAACACGCATTTAATTGCCTGTCTTGTTTTGTAGCGTTCAGATTCTATTATCCTGTGTTTCTTCATTCAGTTTTAGGTTTCAATTTCAGTTTCTCAAGATGGCGTCTCCAGGCTCGGAAATGAATTCCATTTGCACCGACGTCACAGACGTTATGTGATAAAGCTGGCCCATCTCAGGTCGAATCCAGTTTTAGGTATAGACTGACGTTATGTTTAAGTATCTAGAAAATAAACTCAATTATAGTTATAAACCGAAAAAAGCTGAAATATTTTTTTTCCTCCTTCACCTAACAACAGGAGGGTTTTGCTGTTTTTGCCGATTTTCACCTTTTTTTGTTTTGTTTTGTTTGTTTGTTTGTTTTTTTGTTTTTTGTTGATATTTGTTCTTTTTTCTTTCTTTTTTTTTTTGTTTTTCGCCTTACGTTTACGCTTGACAAAGGCCATTTGACCGCAGAACTGTGCATGTCTTGTCTGATTGTATTAATAATCCTTTGACTGTCGCACCCTATCCATTAGCATCCTGCACTGTTAACCGTGGTAGCAAAGCAAAATCTTAATCCTTTGACTCTTTCACCCTATCCACCAGCTTCCTGTAGGGAGCGGGAGTCAAAGGGTTAAATATATATTCTGATTCTATTTTCATGGTTTCTTTCTTTTGTTTTTTTTTTTTTTCTTTTTCTTTTTTTTTTTTCTTTTTTTTTTTTTTTCCTGGTTCCTGTTTACTTGAACGCGGACAGTTTTAGGTAGAAGAAGATGAACTCAGTTACAGGAATCAAATGATGTCAGGTTTTCTTTAAGTATCAACTAAAACTGAAGTTGTAAATATAAAAACTATAACTGGATATCTCAAAAAGTGCAAATAACATATGGTTGGGAGAGGGTAACGGTAGCATATACCAGAAAAGACAAAAATGAAGAGACTATGGACAGGAGGGAGAGAGTACACAACACTGTCTGCATGGGGCCGGCCTCTCCTCCTGCAGGCGTGGGGAGAGGGGAGCGTCAAGTTGCCGTGTGTCAGTGTCACTCAGTGTCTGCCATCTGATAGCGTGCTGTGGGGCCACGATAGCCTCGGGGTAATGAATTATTGATCTTAATGACTCTTGTCCCAACCCCTACCGACACGCTCTCCCATGATCGAAAAAGATACATTGTCTCCAATTTCACACACACACACACACACACACACACACATACAGAGACACACACATATGCACACATACACACACACACACACACGCATATACATCACACACGCACGCTTGCGCGCACACACACACGCACACACACACTCACATACACATACACATACGCATTCACATGCACACACATACACATACACACACACACACACTCACACAAACGCACACACACACACACTCACACAAACGCACACACACACACACACACACACACG
>CM060309.1:66919033-66931533 GCA_030674185.1 Monoplex corrugatus
TTGTTGTTCTTTTTGTTGTTGGATGTGAGATGGGAATACTGTCACTATGGCTTGAAGTTTGTTTTTCGTTCTTCCTTTCTTCACATTTGAGAAACAAACTTGATGTGTTGATCATAGTAATGTCAGACAAGTGTGTGTGTGTATGTGTGTGTCTGTGTGTGTCTGTGTGTGTGTGTGTGTGTCTATCTGTCTGTCTGTCTGTGTGTCTGTCTGTCTGTGCGTGTGTTTATATGTCTGTGTGTCTGTGCCACTGTGTATGTGTGTGTCTCTATGTATGTGTGTATACAAGTTGTTCTCGTTGTCGTAGATGTTGGTGGTGTTTATTGTTGTTGTTGCTGCTGCTACTGCTGCTGCTGCTGCTTTTGTTGTTGCATCAGACAGGGGAATATTACAAATTTGGATTTATGCTTGTTTTTTGTTTATGCTTTTGTCACTTTCTAACTACATCATTGATAAGTTGATCAAACAATGTCTGACAAATTCAAGAAAGCTCAACGTTTTCGTTCTTCCTTTGCTTTTGAATGAAGTCATTGATGTGCCTATCATGACTCACTGATGTGCCTATCATGACTCACTGATGTGCCTATCATGACTCATTGATATGCCTATCATGACAATGTCAGACAGATATGAGACAGATCAGAGGACTAGTGAAATATATAACGATGCAATCATTTTCAATGTAATAGCGTCCTTGACTTTACAGTTTAAGTTTCTTTGTTAATACAAATTTTTTTGCCAGCAGACAGAACGAACCAATTTTCTTTCAAAGTTTTTCAGAACGTATTGAAAGTGCTTCAACATTCTGTTTCGTTTTTGTTTTACACATAGACACACATAAAAGCAATAGTGGTTATAACTTGTCATCGAGACATTATAGAGTTGACTTGATTTTGACTTGATCATTCTGTATGAACAATCTTCAGTCTTTGTGTTGGTCGTTATAGAAGCTCTATAGTGTAAAATAAACCTGAAATGGAAGTTTCGGAGTGTTCTTTTAAAAATGGGACAGCATTGTATCACCTTTATTTCGGATTTTCCAGGTTTTAGGGCCAGATGACTTAGATGTCTTTAGGATGGTCCTGATATTTCACAATGAAAGTATGTATATTCCACTTTTCATGTGCTGGAGTTGGTTTACTGCGTTTCGTTCTCATTCTGCAGTGAAATAATGTTATTAGATGAGTTTTATGTGTTAAACTTGGCTGAATAAGCAATACACTCTTGTTATGTGTTGACCATAACTGAGTGAATGATACACGCTTGTTATGTGTTAAACTTAGCTCAGTGTTATAATACACGCGTTTTATGTTAAGCTTAGGTGAATGAATAATGTATGTGCTTTTTATATGTTGTATTTAGCTGAATGAATAATACACGTTTTTTATGTGTTAAACTTACCTGAGTAAATAAGACACGCATTTTTTAAGTGCTAAACCTAGCTCAGTGAATAATTCGCTCTTTTCAAGTTCAAATTTAACTCAGTGTGAACAAGGCATTCACATTTTGTGTGTGTGTGAAACTGAATTATGTGAATGATACATGCTTTTTACGTGTCAAACTGCACTCAGTACGTACTGGTGTTGAGGTTGTTGTCGTTGTTGTTGTTGTTGTTGTTGTTGTTGTTGTTGTTGTTGTTGTTGTTGTTGTCGTTGTTGTTGTTGTTGACAGGCTTGACAGGCATGTCAACCATGCCCACCTGACCCTTCCTTCTCTGGCACACCTCTTACTACTTTTACCACAGTCTCACAAGAAGACATTCTCAACACAATCAAACCCATGTCGTTCAAAACCTGCGAACTGGATCCTCTTCCAGGTTCTCTCTACTCTGACTGTCTCCCTAATCTCCTCCCATTCATCACCGACATCATCAACACTTCTCTTCAAACTGGAGCTGTCCCAGATTCTTTCAAGTCTGCTATTGTTCACACCTCTCCTCAAAAAATACAATTTAGACCCAAATGAACTGAAAACTTACCGGCCTATCTCTAATCTCTCTTTCTTGTCAAAACTCATCGAAAAAGTTGTCCTCAACCAGCTGAACTCTCACCTGTCTGCCAACAATCTCCTCAATCCTTTCCAGTCAGCCTACCGCCAGTGCCATAGCACTGAAACTGCCCTGCTACACATTCTCAACAATCTCCTACTTGCAACTGATACTGGCAAAGTCTCTCTCCTCACACTCCTTGATCTGTCTGCAGCCTTTGACACCATTCATCATGGTATTCTCCTTTCTAGACTTCATCATACTTTTGGCATCTCTGACATTGCTCTCTCCTTGTTCACTTCATATCTATCAAACAGAAAACAAACTGTTCTCATTAATGGCACTTACTCTCAACCTGCATACCTGACCTGTGGTGTTCCACAAGGATCTGTCCTTAGCCCTGTTCTTTTCACTCTTTACACCTCCCCCCTGTCCACCAGCATCAACTCCCACTCTATAAAACACCACTTCTATGCTGATGACACCCAACTTCTAGACAGTGACACACCAGACAATATACAGCGCCTCTTGACTCGCACCACTGAGTGTTACTCGGACATTAAGAACTGGATGACGTTCAACAAACTTCAGCTTAATGACGACAAGACAGAAGCTATCCTCATTGGCACCCGTCAGAAACTTTCTCAGCTGCCTCCTCTTTCTCTCCCGTTATGTAACACATCAGTCCCAATTTCTGATTCAGCTAAAAACCTTGGTGTCTGCATTGACTCTACCCTCTCCATGAACAACTTTGTTTCTCAAACTGCCAGATCTTGCTACTATCACCTCCATCGTATAAGCCTGATCAGGAAGTATCTCTCTATCGAAACAACTGCAAAACTCGTTCTCTCCTTCATAATGTCTTGCATTGACTATTGTAATTCACTCCTGTCTGGTCTTCCTGCCTCTACCATTCACATCCTGCAGTGCATTCAAAACAATGCTGCACGCCTTGTACTCAAAAAGAAAAAAGCTGACCACATATCTCCTCTCCTGGCACAACTTCACTGGCTCCCTGTATCAAAGCGCATGCAGTACAAACTAGACACCATGTGCTACAAAAGTCTCAATAACGCAGCCCCCGATTACCTGTCAAGCCTGCTTGAGATCTATGTTCCCTCACGTACCCTCCGCTCTGCCTCCGATCCTCTGACTTTTCGCTTTCCACGCACTAAGCTCAATACCTATGGTCCACGAGCCTTCTCTGTTTCTGGTCCACTTTCCTGGAACAAGCTTCCTCTCTCTGTCCGTCAGCAACCTACTTTTGTCTCCTTCAAGTCCGCTCTCAAAACTCACCTTATCCCCTCTGCATAAAATCCTGACCTCACTCAATCCCCTCTGCAGCCTGTCTCCACTCGGAGGGGAATCACATTGTAATATATAATTGTATATAATATGCTCTCTATAATTTTCCATTGCTTTTATTCTTTCTCCCCATTTATAGCCGTGTGCGTGTGCGTGTGCATGTGTGTGTGTGTGTGTGTGTGTGTGTGTGTGCGTGCGTGCGTGCTTGTATGTGCGTGCGTGAGTGTGTGTCTGTTTTAGCGCTTAGATTTGATTTTATCAAGATTTTGCGCTATACAAATAAAATATTGTATTGTATTGTATTGTTATTGTATTGTACTGTATTGTATTGTATTGTGTTGTTGTTTGTTGCTGTTGTTTTAATAGAATGAAATGATGTCAAAAATAGTTCAGTACATTATGCGTTAAGCTTCGTTCTTCTGTGAGATTCTTGAACGAACTGATGTAAATTCACACCGTTCACTTTAATATTGTTTTATTATTATCTACTATTAATCTGTATCATCATGTAAAATTCAAAGATGAATACGACATGCTTTTGTTGTGCTTAAGTTAGCACACCACATTCTTTTTCTCATCTGTGTTCTGTGAAATTCTGGAATTTTCTGTTGGTTTATAAAAGGTTAGCATCAGGAATCCAGTCAGAGAGGGGTGAAGAAAGCCATATAGAGAGGGTTCAATACGCTGATCTCAGGTGGATTTGTTTACTTTGTTTTGTTTTGTTTTTATGCAGTATTGTGGGACTCTACGTTTGAAAACAGTTTGATAGTTGAATACCTGAGCTTGGTGCTGTATATGCTGGCGAATACATTTGATATTCAGTTTCATATATCCTTCGTGTCCTACTAGTTCGGATGTGAAGTGAAGGCAGAGAAATCACAAGAACTTTGTTTACAGATCTACTACTTCTCCATGCATTGACAGGAAGACTAGGTGACATGCTGTGATAACATTTGTGTTCTGTTTCGTGTTTATGAAGATGTTTCCTGCTTAATTAAGTTGCAATCACTTTACATTATCATGTGTTGTTTATATTCGAGTCTAAGCTACAAAGCCTCTTGAAATTAAAGCTGACAGTCCTTGACATATTAATTTCCATGTGACAGGACTTCTAAAATTCAAGGATCGATTCTCTAGCCTACAACCTGATGGAGGTAAGGCCAAGGCACAATGCTTGCCATCCTCTGTTCCCCAGATGTTACATGATGAAATCCATGTCCCGATGCGATGCAGGTCTGCCCCTGTTGCCATCACACTCTGTTCAGCGAGTAACGATCACTGGACGCACTCTATTCGTTCTTTCACATCGACTTTTGCTGATCAAGTCCCGCACAGCAAGCAGTCTGGCCTGGGACAAGAGGAAGAGACACAGAAAGAAAAATAGAGGGAGGATGTAGAAGGGATGAGAGAGAGAGGGAAGGGTAGGAGCCAGCTGACTGAAGCCTGATAGAGCGATCGCAGCGATCAAGCCACAGCGCAGGTCCATCATTTCTCTGAAAGGGGGGGAAAAAAGACAACGTGGCCAGATCTCCTCTTTCCAATATTTGATTTCCCCTCCTGCCAGATTAAAGATAACCCCTTTTCTCCATCATTTCCTCTTTCAGTTTTTGGAGACCTTCCACGGAGAAGTCTGAGTCGTAAACGGATTGCCGTTGGGGGTTTTGGGGGGAGTGGGTGTTTGGAGGGAGGTGTGACATGCGATCTCTCCAACTGTGTCAGTAAATCATGTTTCATGGTTTAAAATGCCCGCAGTCTGTGTTGAGTTTCTGGGCCCGGCTGTGGATCGCCACATCCCGGTGAAAACGTTTCTAAGTTGTACTTCATTCAGCTGCTGATTTATTTATTTATTTATTTATTTATTTATTTGTTTATTTATTTAGTTATGTATTTATGCATTATTTATTTATTTGTTTATGTATATTTTTTTTTTATCTATTTGTCTATTTATTTATCATTTATTTCTTCATTTCTTTCTTCCTTTACTCATTCATTTATTTGTTTGTTTGTTTACTTTCATTTTTCATCTATTTCTATTCGTTTAGCTATCTATCTATCTATCTCTCTATCTCTCTATCTGTCTGTCAGTCTGTCTGTCTATCTATCTATCTATTTATCTATCTATCTGTCTGTCTGTCTGTCAGTCTCTGTCTGTCTATCTATCTATCTACTTATTTATCTACTTATTTATATATTATTATCATTATGATCAATTTTTTGTTCCTCATGTAAGAGAGTGTTTTAAGATGTGCAGGCTGTCTTCGTCCACTCCTTTTGACAGTTTCATGGTACAATCTGCATTTCTCCCCCTTTTCTGTTTTTGATCCAGTAGCATTTAACTCCATCCAAGTCAAACCAAATTTCTACTTACTTACAAAAAATCTCAATTCCATACATATGTCTTTTCAAAACATCTACAAAACTTATCTCTTTATTTTGAAACCTCTACAAAACTATAAGTTAATACTTATGACTTGCCCATCTTGGATCATGCTGCAACTGATTTATGCGTGTGTGTGTGTGTGTGTGTGTGTGTGTGTGTGTGTGTGTGTGGTGCGTGTGTGTGTGCGTGCGTGCGTGTGTGCGTGTGTCTGTGTGTGTGTGTGTGTGTGTGTAATTATGTCAGTCTGTCTCTGTCTGTGTCTGTGATTGTGTGTGTAAAGCTTGTATTATGTCAAATAATTTGTATTTGTTTCTGTCTGAAACATTCTTGTGAACTAGTGGTACTATCATTTTTTGTTTGTTTGTTTTTATTTTATGTTATGTCACCTGTTATCTATTTTAACACTTTTACTCCCACACCCTATACACTACCAGCAAAAATGTAACCATCTGATCCCTCACCCTATCCACCAGCTCCCTGCAGGAAGCTGGTGGGTAGGGTGATGTAATCAAAGGGTTAAATTTTTGCTTGGCTGTGATGGTTGACAAAGCAGGATGCTAGCTGATAGGCTGAAGGAGTTAAAGGGTTAAAATGAAAAAAATAAAGAAAAAGAAAGAGAGAATGACTTCCAGATACTGCAATCCCAAGTAGAGTAAATGTGGGTACATTGTTATTGTCCCAAGAGAGGTCAAACAGTATCGTCTCCCTCGCAATGGTACGCACAAAGACAAAAACAAGCAGACAAGATAGATCTTTCACTCTACAGAATAAATTGTCTGGTCTGAATACAAAACGACACAGAAACCTTTGAGCAAGACAAAGGGAAAAAACAGAAAAGAAAAAACGAGGTGGGGGAAGAAGAACCGCTAGGGATTGGGAAGCAGACCAAGAAAATGGATAGAAGAATTGTTGAGATCAACATGTGTCACTTGTGCAAACATTAAACTACCTGAATTTGTTATTCTATTTGATGCTGATGACAGTTTACGAAACATATTCAGTATTTGATGTAATGATTCTTTTAGGAAAAAAAAATGTTATGAAAGCAGCCTCAAAAATACATCAAAGGTAATTTCTCTTACATGATATTTACCAAAAACAAATATGTAATGTAAAACTGGAACTTGCACATTTAAGAGAAAAATGGCTGCAGTGTATATTCCTTTTTTTTTCATATGAACTTTAACATAAGTCCTTGTTTGTTATATACATGTTTTCTCTATGACCTACCTATGTATGTTTTTATGTTTATCGTACATATTATTGATAGTGACCATATTTCATACAGATAGACCCTTTGATGGATATAGGAATGTTGTGCACGTGTTTTGAACTTTAAGGTTTTGGTGTTAATAATTCTGCTTTTGCTGATGTTTGTTTTTGGAACTTGTTAAAAATGAATATAAAGACATTTACAAAATATAAGAAAAGACCACTGGGGATTCCAGAGCGGCCCAGCATGCACTCCCAATACGCTCTCTCAGTATTTAGGTCTTTTACTGGGAAGATTCTATTCTCTCAAGGCAGGTGGCACGTTCCATTCTGTGCCATCTTTCCTTTCCAGGAGTTAAATCCACCCTTTTCCAACAATACCATACTAAAATTCATCTCAGTATGTAAATGTACAACACTTTATTTTCGTCTTAACACTCATATCATAAAATACACTCCCTGTTAATAAACAGTGCAACCTATCCATCCCCAGATGGCTTCCTATAGAATCCACGTTAACATCCATATCAGACCCCATCCTCTTCCAGTTACAACAGAGTCAGGACAGAGCTCCTGGTGCAAGCCGTTGATTCTCTCCCCTCACCTTTCATTAAGCAAGACATCTGCAGCAGACAGCACCATTCCCAACTCCCAGTTCCAGCCAGTCAAGCCATCAGGGAAGGAATATGGAGGGGGGTGGGGGGGATAAATGGGAACGTTGACTGAATCCTGTTAGAGCGGGCGGACACAGCGATCAAGCCGCAGTGCAGGTCCATCATTTTTCTGAAAGGGAAAAAGACAACGTGGCCGCATCTCCTCTTTCCAATATTTGATTTCCCCTCCTGCCAGATTAGAGATAACCCCTTTTCTCCATCATTTCCTCTTCCAGTTTTCAGGGACTTTCCACCAAGGAATCTGAGTGGTAAACGGATTGCCGTGGGGTATGGGAAGGGAGGGGAGAGATATGTGATCTGTGCTAGTTAAGCCGTGTTTCACAGCCTGGAATGACCAGTATTTGTGTGGGGTGGGTTTGTTGGTCATGATGGGGATCAAGCCTTGCTACATTTTCAAACCACTTTCAGTCAGTGAAACTTTTCATTATGCTTGGCTTTATTCATATTCTAGTCATTAATATATTATTTTTGTTTGAAAATCCATACAGCATTTTGATATGTTCAGAGCATGAAAACTCCCCGAGACCAAGAAAACCCTAGCCATCAACACCAGAAGCAGTTGGAGACACTTCAGTGATGCACACTGCTCACATTTTACTGATGTAGACTGTGTCAGTTTACAGATTTATAATCCATGCCGTATATATCACAGTATACAATGTATGCATCGTAAACAAACAAATCACCAGGTGTTGTTGCTATTGGTGCTATTTGTTTGTGTCTTTCTTTATGTCTTTCTTTCTTTCATTCTTTCTTTCTTTCTGTCTGTCTGTCTTTCTTTTCGATGTCATTTTACTTTTTGTTTTTGTTTTTTTGATTTTATCTTTGTTTTTGTGTTTTGCTGACGCAATGATGAAAATAAATTGAGACTTGCATATGCCTTGTCATGCAAATAATAAAAGGGATTCTAATAAAATATCAATCCCATCCAGGAGCATGATTTGTAATAACCTGCTGCAGTCAAAGAAAAACAGTGCATGTAATGGCCATAACCACACATCTTTACAGACACAGCACACCTGAGGCACACAAAAAGGCGTCATAATGTTTATGTGTGATTAAGAAAACTGCAGGTTAAACATATCATGTAATCAAAATACCACATGATGAGAAAAATAAACACAACGTCACACGTGTTTTCATACCAAAAGGCAGGTGGCATTATTATTTGACATTTTGAAATACATCCAGTCTTACCCTCTACCGTCAAGAGATCAACAACAAATACAAAAGAACTAAAACCAACGCAGCAAGTTAGTAGATTACAAGACTAATATAAAGTGAAATGCAACAAGAGGAAGACAGAGACAACACATACTTGGATCCTCAGAGTGTCAGGAGTTAAGGATTGAAACATTTGCTTGAAGAGGGGGGGGGGGGGAGAGGGGGTCTTATCTGAGGACTTTCTGCTGTTCGGTTCTTCTCAGGGTTTCCTGCTGTTGAATGTAAAATAGAACAGCACAAAGAAGACAGAAACAACATATACATGGATTCTTGGGCAATATGGGGATGATGCAGACTGCAGTTCTGCTGAAGCTTTTTCACTCAATCCTTTGCGTTGCACTTTGAATGTGTTTTGACACGGATCTAATACAAAAACTAATTTTAAGCTGAACTGTTGACACACGAGAAAATACACATGCACACATGTGTGTCTGTCACTGATCAATATAAATCACATTTCTCATTCTATAAAGGGATTGTTAATCAAGATGAGACAGAAAATGAAAGGCAGATCAGACTGGCAAAGGGAAGTAAGCGTGTGATGGGATCTATGGCAGTCAATACAAACGTACTTTACGCACAGGGAGCAATTACTGAGACAAGGGCTTGCCACAACATCATGGACACATGACGTGATTCAGTCGTCACCTGGTTAAAACACAACACCTCACCCTCTCTCTCTCTCTCTCTCTCTCTCTCTCTCTCTCTCTCTCTCTCTCTCTCTCTCTCTCTCTCTCTCTCTCTCTCTCTGTCGTTCTCTCTCTCTCTCTCTGTCTGTCTGTCTGTCTGTCTCTCTCTCTCTCTCTCTCTCTCTGTCATTCTCTCTGTCATTCTCTCTCCCCTCTCTCTCTCTCTGTCTGTCCTCTCTCTCTTTTCTCTCTCTCTCTCTCTCTCTCTCTCTCTCTTTCTGTCTGTCTGTGTGTGTGTGTCTCTCTGTCTCTATGTCTCTCTGTCTGTCTGTCGGTCGGTCTCACTCTCTCTCTCTCTCTCTCTCTCTCTCTCTCTCTCTCTCTCACCCTCACCCCCACCCCCACCCCCCACAGACACACACATATTCGGTATAATGTCCACAGTGATTTTTCTTTTTCTCTTCGACGTTCTTCTTCTCTTGTAGACTGCTTGTCTGTCTGTCTGTCTGTCTGTCTGTCTGTCTGTCTATCTCTGTCTCTGTCTTTGTCTCTGTCTCTGTCATTCACTTTTTTTCTGTTGATAAAATTTCATCACTTGAACGTGGTAATTACTCTTTATTTCTTTAGTTATCAAACTCGCTAAATTTCCATTGCAACCATGTCTCCATGTATAAGCATCATAATTACTGTTATCATTGTTGTTGTAATTATTATCAGTATTGGTAGTAGTAGTAGTAGTAGTATAAATAGTGTATTATTATTATTGTTGTCGTTGTTGTTGTTGTTATAATATCATTATGAACATCGATATCATCATCATCATCATTATTGTTATTATTTTATCATAATTGTTGATATTACTTTCATTATCATCGTCATCATATTTACAATATTGTTATCATCACTATCATTGTTGCTGTTTTTGTGATGATGATGATGATGATGATGATGATGATGATGATGATGATGATGATGATGATGATGATGATGATGATGATGATGATGATGATGATGATGATGATGATGATGTTTTCATTTTCCTTCAGTGTACTCGTTTCAATATTGTATAACACAATCCAATACAGTCCACCTGTACCCAATGAGCCCAGCTTCTCCCACAGCCTGTCTGGTTATTTTTAGGCTGCACGTGACGTGCATTACCGGCCCTGGTTTGAAGAAGTCAAAGCCGCCATCTTTTCAAGAAGCAATTGCGTTAAGTGGTGCGCTTTACATCAATCTCTTTGGAAAATCTTGTTTCATTTAAAACGGATGAAACTGTTTCTTTCCTGGCAACCAAAAAGATGGGGAAAGAGAGATGGGAATAAGGAGGAAAGGAGAAAGAAGAGGCGTGATGGCTAGAGAGGACGGCAAACTAGCGCCAGTTCACAGCACAAAGCACACCAAACAGAAAGCAGGAGACGAGGGCACTCAGTGTTCACGCAACACATTGATGGCCAGGGAAAGTCAACTTTTTCACGTTAATGGAATAAGGCAAGAAAGAAAATTTGTTTTAATATTTCAGCCACATTCTAAGGAAACATTTCAATACTGTACAAATTAGGCTTAAGTTCCAATGCAACGGCCATCATATTTAGAAAGCGTTCTTGCACTATGTTCATTCTATTTCATTCTTTCAACTCGTGGTATCATTATTAACCCTGGGAATGTTGCACTGGGACAGCAGAATAGCTTGTACCTTCTTCTGGTCACAATTATTATTTATCATGATGATGATGATGATGATGATGATGATGATGATGATATGTTTGTGATTAAGGTTTTCATAATTCATTATTTGTTCAGTTTTAAATAAATCATTTCACTTCTATGCGATTCATGCTTATGTTATATGTGTAGTATAGACTGGCTGTACGACAGATCTAATGAGGCGTAATGCAACTATTCTTAAGTAATAAAGTGTTCTGAAATTAGAAGTTTGAAGTTCTGTCTCTCTGTCTCCTTTCTCTGTCTGTCTGTCTGTCTGTATGTATGTATGTATGTATGTATATCTCTCTCTCTCTCTCTCTCTCTCTCTCTCTCTCTCTCACTCTCTCTGTCTGTCTGTCTGTCTGTCTGTCTTTCTCTTTCTCATACAATTATGAAATTTTATAATAAAACTACCATCCTTGTTCTTGTTAGTTTTTTAGTACATAGGCACCGACACGTAGGTGCTTGTGTGTATGTGTGTTTAATGTCATTGCTATACGTGTGTATAGTTTTTTTGTTATTAAATTTTGTGTTTAATGATGTAAAGTAATGATTATGTGTAAGCATGTATGTATCTTCAATATATGTAATGAAGTCATAATCACATGTAATGCTCGTATTTGATTAGTAGGGATCGATATTTCCATGAGGGGTTATTTTCTGCTTTCTTTTCTTTCGTTCGTTCTTTCTTTGTTTCTTTCTTTGCTTGCTCGCTTGTTTGCTTGCTTGCTTGCTTGTTAGCTTGCTTGCTTGCTTGTCTGCTTACTTGCTTGCTTGCTTGCTTGTTTGTTTGTAATGTTCTTTTATTTAAAACACTTTACTGCAGCAGGTAAGTATTTTTATTATTATCAGTGACAAGCGAGTGAAGCCTGGCATAGTATGACAGAATATAGCAACAGGGAAGTGAAGCCTGGCTTTATTTAACAGAAGATAATCACAAGGGAGTGAAGCCTGGATGCACGTTACAGAAGATACCCACAAGGTCAAAAGGAAAGGGGATATAATCGATTGTGACATAGAGTTAAGTCCTTGGGGGGGGGGGGGGGGATAAGCGGATATTGTGGCGGGTAGAGGGTGTGGAGGAAATTGATGGGTTTGATCTGGGCTCCGCTGTCGGTGTTTGTGTACTGAAATTACCCCCATCGTCCTGCAGTATCCCTGATGTCACTGCCTGATTTCCTTGCGTCACTCAGTCTGATCCCTCGCGTTCTATTATCTGATTGTCTGATGTCACTCTCTGTATTCTGCACGATCCCCTCCCGTCATCACTATGACATCACTGTCTGGTTTCCTCTCGGCAGTGTCTGATTCTCTCTTGTCAGTCTGCCTGATTCATTTTCTGATTTCCTCACGTCACCGTCCTACTACCTTACGTCATGTCT
>CM060309.1:66936533-66939033 GCA_030674185.1 Monoplex corrugatus
AGAAAACTAGGCATTAGCACACAACCGACAGACCTGGAGAAATCTGATGACGAGTTCTTTGATGCCGTGCCTCATTGACTTTTCACGGAATTAAGTGAAGAAAAGAGCAAGAACAAGAACAAGAATGAGAACAAAAAGCAGAGTATAGCTTAAGTTTGCTCCATTGACAGACTGTGGCAAGGGCAGACATAGAACCCATACGTTTGGTAAAAATAAAAGACCATACCAGCTCGTAGGGATTATGCACACTCAGATGACCCATGACGTGATCATTTTGGAGGTTGTTTAAATCAGTTGATAATGACAGTGTCAGTGTGTATAAAAATTATTCCTAGTAAGGACACTCTGTTTAAAGAAACTTGAAAAAAATGAAATCAAGCAAAGTGAAAGTGAAACCCATCACATCATTGTACAATATATCTAAAACAAATATGAAACGGGTGTCAGTAAGGCATATGGGTGATAATTCATTTCTTTCTGCTTAACGCTTATTAACATGAGTGATATCAGATACCAGTATGACGATTTGTATGTTTCTTTCTGAGACATCCTGATGCCGCGAGGTGCTCAGAGTCCTGTTCAGCACAGCGTAAATGGAACATGATCCTATTTGATGAAGGTCAGAGAGGTTAAGAGACTGGAAAAGCGATTGGAACCCACCATCGCCATTACATCTTCCCCCACTCCTTTCTTTTATCCTGCTGTCTTCTTCTTCTTCTTCTTCTTCTTTCTTCTTCTTCTTTCTTCTTCTTTCTTCTCTTCTTCTTCTTCTTCTTCTTCTCTTCTTCTTCTTCTTCTTCTTCTTCTTCTTCTTCTTCTTCTTCTTCTTCTTCTTCTTCTTCTTCTTCTTCTTCTTCTTCTTCTTCTTCTTCATTCTTCTTCTTCGCAATTCTTCTTCTTCTTCGCAATTCTTCTTCTTCTTCGCAATTCTTCTTCTTCGCAATTCTTCTTCTTCTTCGCAATTCTTCTTCTTCTTCGCAATTCTTCTTCGCAATTCTTCTTCTTCTTCGCAATTCTTCTTCGCAATTCTTCTTCGCAATTCTTCTTCGCAATTCTTCTTCTTCTTCGCAATTCTTCTTCTTCTTCGCAATTCTTCTTCTTCTTCGCAATTCTTCTCTCTTCTTCACATGTGACAGTGGCTTCAAACATGAAGCTTGTAAGTATCATGACTGAAGGATAGTAACATGAGGTCCCACATGACTGTTTTCCACTAGTCCTTGATATTCTATCATACATAGGCATACAAAAATAAGGTCAATGTGCCATAATCCTTAATAAAAAAAAAACTGGAAATGAAAAGAAGATTAGAAGGATATTAAAAAATCAAAATGTATTTATTGAAAATAGAGATATAAAAAGAATAAAAGTAAATGATAAAAGAATGGCAAAAACGCAAACACCAGCAAAGGAAAAAATGAAGAGTAAATCTGCCATCCAGAAAAACACGACAAGCAAATTGCCATGAGGGTAGGACAGTGATGTTGTGTCTAGCGATCTATCTCTGTGGCCAGTCATAAACAGTCTGAGGGAAAGGGTCACGTGGGACCGCTTGCCTTCTCTTGCCTTGCCTTGCCTTGCTTTGTCTTGCCGTGTCTTGTCTTGCTTTGTCTTGCCTTGCCTTGCCTTGTTTTGTCTTGCCTTGCCTTGGCTTGCTTTGTCTAGCCTTGCCTTGTCTTGCCTTGCCTTGTCTTGCGTTCTCTTGCGTTGCCTTGCCTTGCCTTGTTTTGCTTTGTCTTGCTTTGCCTTGTCTTGCTTTGCCTTGTCTTGCTTTGTCTAGCCTTGCCTTGCCTTGCCTTGCCTTGCTTTGCCTTACCTTGCAATGCCGTGCCTTGTCTTGCTTTGCCTTACATTGCCTTGCTTTTCCTTTCCTTGCCATGTCTTGCCTTGCCTTGCCTTGCCTTGCTTGCCTTGCCTTGCCTTGCCTTGCCTTGCCTTGCCTTGCCTTGCCTTACCTTACCTTGCCTTGCTTTGCCTTACATTTGCCTTGCCTTGCCTTGCCTTGCCTTGCCTCGCCTTGCCTTGTTTTGTCTTGCCTTTTCTTTCCTTTCTTTACCTTGTCTTGTTTTGCCTTGCCTGGCCTTGCCTGATCTTGCCTTGCTTGCCTTGCCTTGCCTTGCCTTGCCTTGCCTTGCCTTGCCTTGCCTTGCCTTGCCTTGCCTTGCATTGCCTTGCCTTACCTTGCCTTCCTTTGCCTTGCCTTGCCTTGTCTTTCCCTGTCTTGCCTTGCCTTGTCTTGCCTTGCCCTGTCTTACCCTGTCTTGTCTTGTCTTGTCTTGTCTTGTTTTGCCTTGTCTTGTCGTGTCGTGTCTTGTCTTGTCTTGTATTGACTTGTCTTATGCTGCAATTCAGATCGATGGACCTGGATCTTGCGTGTCGCCACAATCACGTAGAAACAACAGTACACGTATCCATATGGAGAGAGAGAAAGAGAGGCAGACAGACAGACAGATAGATAGACAGAAGCAGACAAACAGACAAGTAGGCAGACATACAACACACA
>CM060309.1:66949033-66951533 GCA_030674185.1 Monoplex corrugatus
ACAAAATTAGTGACATGAAGAAATGTCTAACTGAGGAACACTTGATTTCCAATCCAGTGGACTGCATTCTACTTCACACTGGCGTCAACGATCTGAAAACGACTGATCCAAAAACAGCAAGTGACAATTTCGTAAAAATTGTGGAAGATGCTAAAACCATGCACCCAAAATGTCAAATAATCATCAGCAAGGTTACGCCCATGAAAGACAAGGCCCTTCGGATAAAAAGGGATCTTTTTAACGCCCTTGTCACCTCAGCGCTACATGGACACAGCAATGTATCGTTCATCGGAAACGACAATCTCAATACCAAACGCAAAGATCTTTTCAGAGATACTATACATCCTAGCTCTCGTGGCTCTTCCATCTTAGCCAAAAACATCGGCAACCACGTTAGAAATCTCTTTTGGAAAAGGCCAAAACCACACCGACACCGACACCGTCTTCTTCACTACACAGAACATCCACCCACCACCAGTTTTGACCGTTATTACCCTACAGCGCCGTCTATGACTTTTCACTCGTATCGGCCGTGGTGGGATCAACAGGACTTTCAACATCAAAATTATTTTAATGTACTAAAAAAATCATGTGTGGTAACCACTTCGTGTCGATCGTTTCTTGTGACAGCACCAGATGTATAAGATGACAGCAGATACTATTGATACAAAGCTGTTCCTGATTTGAGTAACGTTTGCCATTTCCTTTCTCACAATAGTTGTTTTTATTTTTAGGCCTACTGTTGTTGTATATACTAAGGAGCTATATGATTTAAGACACTGTTGATCAACTGCTAGGAATTCGCACTTCTACTTAAAAGTTTTATTGTTACTGTTCTTTTCAACTCCTGGTGTTTACTTTTGTGTGTGTGTGTGTGTGTGTGTGTGTGTGTGTGTGTGTGTGTGTGTGTGTGTGTGTGTGTTAATTATTCACTTGTCTTTTTAACGATTTTCGACATTTTCTGAACATTTACTTGTATTAACAAACTTGCCATTATCTAATAACTCCATCCATACTACCTGCATTGCTCTGTGCCAGTTTGATCGATCATGAGAAATAAGTGTACAAACCTTAAACTTAAAGTAAATATACTTCAGTGGAATACTCGTTCCATTGTTAAAAATATTCATTACCTCAGTAACTATCTTCTACAAATTTCCAGGTTTTACTTTTACAGTCGCTGAATACCGACAAAAAGGATTTGCCCAAATTATCAGGGTTTTATTACCCACCCATCTACAGCTCAGTAAATGATGGTAGCCGAATTTTTACTGCAATATATGTTCGTGAAGGACTGAACTTTTGTGAAACAAAATCTTCAGTGCCAAGATCTACTGCTTCTATTTCGTCATGTGCTGCTACTATAAAATTTTCCTCATCATTAGTCCTAAATATGGCCTCTGTCTATTTACCAAGAGGCCCAGATGCTGAGAACACAGAATGGCTGAGACATTTTGAAGATCACCACGATAAATGAATCATTGGTGGTGACTTCAACGCGCATGCTCTGTTTTGGGAAAGGGACTGTACTCATATTACCAGCAACAGGTTCATCGATAACCTTGTGGACTCAAATTTATGTCTACTTAATGATGGACGTGTTACCCGTATCCCTGACATTGCATCCCATCGACCCACAGCGATAGATCTAACTTTAGTGTCACCATCACTAGCAATAAACGCCACATGGAAAACAGCTGTAGACTCTTTAGGATCAGATCATATCCCCATAATTCTCAGCCTAAACCATAGACCTGAAACAGAAAATAACTTACAAGATAGCATCATATCACAGGAAAGTTTACCACGATTTAATTATAAAGAAGCAGACTGGACTAAATTTAAAGCAATCCTTCATAATACAAAAATAGATCTATCTGATACCACCAACATAGACAACTTGTACACATTTTTCTGTGACTCCCTTTTAAATGCTGCCAACATTTCCATCCCAAAAGTAAAGGCATCAAATACAGGAAAACATCGCGGAAATGTTTGGTGGAATAAGGATTGTGAAAAAGCAGTTCACGAAAAGAAAAAAAGCTTTAAAACATACATAAACAATCGGACACCTGAAAATCATAGAGCGATGAAAAGTGCCAACAGAAAATGTAACAGAATCATAGAACAAGCCAAAGAGCTGTATTGGACAACATTTTGTAAATCTGAAATAAATAATCACCAAAGACATGCATAGAATTTGGGAGAAACTAAAAATTATGAAAAATGGGATCAGTTTGCCGTCATTTCCGATAAAGCTAGCCAATAGTCCTTTCCCAAGCTCGTTGGAAAAGGCAGAAGCTTTTGCAGATTTATTTGCTGAAGTCTGCCATAATGACGGCCTTCCTGTTTCCAGTCAAAATCATAGGGAACGAGAAGAAAAGACAGAGGTTTATAACGACCCTGCCCCAGATAATACACACTACATGAACGCATCAATTACACTTCAAGAATTAAAAGATGCCATTAAGTCTATTCCAAACAAAAACGCGTCAGTAGG
>CM060309.1:66964033-66989033 GCA_030674185.1 Monoplex corrugatus
ATGTACGTATTACAAAGGCCAGTTCGCAGAACATTTGCGCCTGTTTTGTTTCCTCAGTTAAATATGCATTGACACCAATCGTTGTGGTGTAGTGATAAGAGCAACAGACCTCCAACTGGAAGGTTGTGAGTTCGAATCCACCACAGTCCCTTCAAAATCATTGTGGGAAATTTCGGCTCCAACAGGCTCCTATCCAGAGTTGAGCGTGCTATGGGCTGATTGGGATGACTAGGACCACAAAATCGAGTCTCATCTACTTCATGGATGTGTCATTGAGGGTGTTACTCAAATCTCCTGATCAACAATCGTCATTGCTATTCTATAGAAGACTATCATTGCCACGTCGTAGTATTATAGTAGGCTGTCATTGCAATGTCATAGTTTTATCGAAGGGCGTCATTGCTATGTCATATTTCTATAGAAGACTGTCATTGCCATGTCATATTTCTATAGAAGGCTGTCATTGTTGTGTCATAGTTCTTTAGAAGATTGTCACTGCTATGTCATGGTTCTATAGAAGGCTGCCATTGCTATGTCAAAGTTCTATATACGATTGTCATTGCTATGGCATGAAGGCTGTCATTGCTATGTCATAGCTGTTGTATAAAAGACTGTCATAGTTTTATAGAAGACTGTCTTTGACTATGTCATAGCGGTCCTATAGAAGACTGTCATTGCTATGTCATAGTTCTATAGAAGACTGTCATTGCTATGTCATAGCTGTTCTATTTAAGGCTATTATTGCTATGTCACAGTTCTATAGAAGAATGTCATTACTATGTCATAGTTCTATGGAAGGCTGTCATTGCTATGTCATAGTTCTATTGAAGGCTGTCATTGCTATGTCATAGTTCTATGGAAGGCTGTCATTGATATGTCATAGTTCTATTGAAGGCTGTCATTGCTGTCATAGTTCTATAGACGACTGTCATCGTTATGTCATAGATGTTCTATGGAAAACTGTTACTGCTATATAATATTTCTATGGAATATTCATTGTTATGTCATAGCTGTTCTGTAAAAGACTGTCAGTGGTATGTCATCGTTTTTTTAGGGCTGTCATTGCTATGTCATAGTTCTATAGAACACTGTCATCGCTTTGTCATAGATGTTCTATGGAAGACTGTCACTGCTATATAATAATTCTACGAAAGACTCAATTTTATGTCATAGTTCTATAGAAGACTATCATTCTTTTGTCGTAGTCTTATAGAAGACAGGCATTGCTATGTGTAGCTGTATGGAAGACTGTCATTCTTATGCCATAGCTGTTCAATGGAAGACTTTCATTACTATGTAATAGGTCTATGGATGATTGTCATTGCTTTGTCATAGTTCTATGATAGACTGCCATTGCCATTTCATAGCTGTTCTATGAAAAATTGTCATTATTATGTCATTGCTGTTATTCAGAAGACTGCCATTGCTATGTCATAGCTGTTCTACAGGAGATAGGCGACATCCCCTAGGGACATCAGGGCAACACTGACCTCACCGTCCTCAGAAACTAGAGCTACATCCACTGTGCGGCCAATCCTCTTGTCACTCCCCTTCCTATTGTCCAATTTTGCGATTTAACGAATTCCATTATGCCAGCCATCCAAACATGTAGGGAAATCCTGCCGCACCTCTTTCCTTTCTCCTCTCTATCAACCTTAAAGGCTGTACTCTCGGGACTACATCTACTTATATCAGCATTTCACTGCATCCCTCTCTCTCTCTCTCTCTCTCTCTCTCTCTCTCTCTCTCTCTCTCTCTCTCTCTCTCTCTCTCTCTCTGTTTCTCTCTCTCTGTTCCTGTTTCTGTCCCTGTCTCCATCTCTCTCTCTCTCTCTCTCGCTCTCTCTCGCTCTCTCTCTTCTCCCTTTCTCTCTCTCTCTCTCTTTCTTTCTCTCTCTCTTCCCTCTCTCTCTCTCTTTCTCTCTCTGTGTCCGTTTCTCTCTCTCTTACACTCTCTCTCTCCTTCTCTCTCTTTCTCTCCTCTTTCTCTCTCTCTCTGTCCTTCTCTCTCTCTGTCCGTCTCTCTCTGTCCGTCTCTCTCTGCCTGTCTCTCTCTGTCCGTCTCTCTTTCTCTCTTTCTCTCTTTCTCTCTGTCTGTCTGTCTCTCTCTCTCTCTTTCTTTCTCTCTCTCTCTCTCTCTCTCTGAAATAATGCAATGTCAACAATGGCCCAGCAAATGGCAAACACGTGCAGATGAAGTTTTCTGCCTGTCCAGAACAAACTCTTTTCCTGCTTTCTACTTTATGACCTGTAATTCACTTCAGTTTGGTTTAGTTTACTCTTAACTTCCTCTAGCTGGAGTCGCAGAATCCATGACACCACAGATGTCCTGTGATGGAAACAGGATGAGAAATAACAATGGCAAATGCCACAAGCCTGCGCGTTTACTTTATATGCGGTAACGAGGACTTCGAGTCCAATTTTTTTTTTCTTTTCTGTCTCAACTTTTGCCGTGCCTCAGTGGTGATGGTCTCATGCCGCTCATTCCGACTCCTTAACACACCCTCAAGCCCAAGTTCATTCAGTTGACGTCTCGGTGTCAGGAAGCCCACCGGACCTACGAATGTCAAGCCGCCATAGGGTTGTCTACCAGAGAAGACCCTGCACTGTTGTTGGGACACTTTGGTGGAGTTCATTAGTGCCTGTTTTGATCCAATTTACTATGGATCTGCCTACTAAGCCCCTATTAACGACAGTGATCATTTAGTCGGAAAGCCAGATCAGTGAGGGACCATCCGGGTTAAAGATCACCACTACTGTTCTCTAACAACGGCCCCATGAACCACGGACACCAAACCCCAAATTGAAATCACCTCAGTCACGCGAGCGACAGAGAAAAGCAAATCTGAAGTCCCCACTTTAACTTCAGCCTTATCCTGTTTTGTTCTAAGCAAGCGATCTCCAAGTTTATCAAACACAGAGGAGGATGGAAACTACCAGTGACTTTTACATTCTGTATTGGTGGTGAAGTTGATGTATTGTACAGGATAGAGAGTACCAGTGACTTTTACATTCTGTATTGGTGGTGAAGCTGATGTGTTGTACAGGAGACTATCAGTAACTTGTACAGTCTGCACTTGGTGGTGAAGCAAATGGAGTTGTACAGATGGAGACTATCAGTGATTATACAGTATGTATCTGGTGTTGACACTGATTGTGTTGTACAGGGTGGAGACTATCACTGACTTGCAAAGTCTGTACTTAGTGGAAGCTGATGGTCTACAGGGCGGAGATTACCAGTGACTTCTACAATATGTATTTGGTGTTGAAGCTGATTGTGTTGTACAGGATGGAGACTGTATTGACTTATACAGTCTGTACTTGGTGGCGAAACTGATGTTGTACAGGATGGAGAGTATCAGTGACTTGTACAGTCTGTACTTGGTGATGAAGCAAATGGAATGGTACAGATGAAGACTATCAGTGATTATACAGTCTGTATCTGGTGTTGTAGCTGATTGTGTTGTAGTATACAGGATGAGACTATCCCTGACCTGCAAAGTATGTACTTAGTGGACGCTGTACTTGGTGGTGAAGCTTGTGTTGTACATGATGGAGACTATCAATGACTTGTACAGTCTGTATTTGGCGTTGAAGCTGATGATGTTGCTTCTTCAGGTCAGGTTTAGTCTGAACACTACTGCCATTGATGTAACTGTCCTGTGCAGTTTTCTCTGTACGCTTGACAACTGGTCAAGAAGTTGCTGGGTATTTGTGACTGTCAACCGTTTTCAATTTCTAGCTTGTCATAAATCAGTACTGCAATGTTGATGGTTGCTAAATGTTTCTCACTCTCTCTCTCTCTCTCTCTCTCTCTCTCTCTCTCTCTCTCTCTCTCTCTCTCTCTCACTCCTCTCTCTCTCTCTCACTCTCTCTTCTGCATGTGTATATGCGTGTGTGTTTGAGTTTGTGTGTATGCGTGTGTGTGTGTGTGTGTGTGTGTGTGTGTGTGTGTGTGTGTGTGTGTGTGTGTGTGTGTGTGTGTGTGTGTGTGTGTGTGTGTGTGTGTGCAGCGGCTTCACATGACAGAAGATACCAACAAGGGAGTAAGGTCTGGCTTCATATGTCAGATGATAACAACAGGGGAGTGAAGCCTGGCTTCTCATGACAGAAGATAGCGACGAAGGAACGAAGTTTGTTAAAGGGACATAATCGATTGCAACACACAGTTAAACCCCTCGGGGCAGAGGACAGTGGTGTGGATGGACAAGATCGTGGCAGACTGATGGAATTTCTGGGAGCTTTTCCGTCGTCAACTTGTGAGTTTAGAAGCATCTGTACAATATCCTGCATAATCCCTTATGTCACTGCCTGATTCACAGCGTCACTCGATCTGATCCGTTATGTCTTTTTATCTGATTTTGTCACATCTCTTTATCAGTTCACCTTAGGCATCTTCTAGTTCCCTCACATCCACACTCACTCCCACCCCTTTGCAACGTAGTTTCTGATTCCCCTCTCCTCATCTTTCTGATGTCACTCTGCTGGATTATTTCATGTCAATAAATGATATCCTAACGCCATTGCATCACTCCCATACGTTATCTACGTGATGTTTCATGTCAGTAAATGATACCCTAACGTCATTGCCTCATTCCCATACGTTATCTACCGGAGGTCGCTTTGCCTGATTCTCTGACGTCATTTTGTCAATTACCTTACGTCACTCTCACTGTGTTTGATTCCATCACGTCATTCCATATCCTTCCTATCATTGTATCTGATTCCCCGACGTCATACTGCATCATTACTCAAGTTACTTTTCTGATTCCCTCAGTCATCTTCCTGACGTCAGTCTGCCTGATTCTTTAGTATCTTTGCTTGATTCCCTCACAGCACTTTGCCTGATTCTCTACCACTTTCTGCCTGTTTTCTGACGTCATTCTAAATTCCTTACGTCACTATCACTCTGATTCTTTCACATCATTCTGATTCTTTCACGTCAACCCGATTTAATTACGTCACTATCACTCTCGTTCCCTAATCATTCTGATTCCCTCACGTCACTCTGTCTTGTCACAAACATCTGTGGAACTACGAGCATCAATTGGCGAGAGAATGCGGAGAGGATTGCATGCAACTTCCACATTTTAAAAATTGCCTGTGCTGGTCAGGCAGACAAGTCAACAGCATCAACACTACCGACTGGGACGACACTGCCCAGCAACTGAATAAGCTGGTGACTGTAGTGCACTCAAGGTACATCATCATCATCAGGTGCCCTGCCGCATGACGTTGGTGACCATGGACTTCCAACCATCTCTATCTCTCGTTGCCCCCAGCATCTCCCCAACCCTCCTCATCCCCAGCCACTCTGCAAGTCCGTCCAGCATTCTCTCCCTGGGTCTACCTGGTGCTCTCTTTCCCTCTAGCTTTCCCGTTGTGACCAGGTGCTCCAATCCCCCTTCCTCATAAAATGGCCTATAAATGTTGCTTGTCTTTTCCTAATCTTCCTTATGAATGATCTACTTGTGTCTGCCTCCATCTAGACTGTCTCGTTTGTTTTCTTTGCTGTCCATGGAACTCTCAACATCACAGAACAGGCGCTTTTAGCACAAAAGGCACCGACAAAAGCAGAATCACGGCCACGGGACTCTTTCCCGTAATTTCCTACAGAATGCAACGTGCCTCCAGATTGGTCTTTTATCCTGCATGAAGACCCAGCCCACTCCAGACGCTGAAGACCAGTATGCCTACTCATACATCAAATCAACGAGAGAAAAGATTATTGTCGTCATCATCATGACATCTGAACATTTGTTTCTCCACCGCATGGCATTACTGACGAAGCGCATATGAAATTATCTGCACACCGTAACACTTCTTTAGCAAAGTGAAAGTGAAGTTACCACATCATTGTAAGATGTTTCTAGGGCACCTTCGAAACAGTCTTCACCATTGGCCTACATATCATATGACAATTTTGATATGTCCATGACAACTTGATGCCTTGAGGTGCACAGAGCCTTGTGCAGCACAGCGTGAATGGAACATGATCCTATTTGATTAAGGTCAGAGAGGTTAAGAGACTAGAAAAGAGATTGGCAACCACCATCACCACCACATCTCTCTCTCTCTCTCTCTCTCTCTCTGTCTGTCTGTCTGTCTGTCTGTCTGTCTCACACACACACACACACAGTCACACACACACATACACACACACACACACACTCTCTCTCTCTCTTTCTCTACCTCTCTCTCTTTCTCTCTCTCTTTCTCTCTCTCTCTCTCTCTCTCTTCCCTTGTCTCTCTACCCCTCTCTCTCTCTCTTCCTTTGTCTCTCTAACCACTCTCTCTCTCTAACCACTCTCTCTCTCTAACCACCCCTCTCTCTCTCTCTCTCTCTCTCTCTCTCTCTCCTCTCGCTTGCTCGCTCTTGCTCTTTCTCTTATTGTTTTTGTTCTTCTTCTTCTGTTTTCACGATGTACAATTTTGGGCTTACATGACGTTGGCGGTGTTATGACGGCAGCAGATCTCATTGCAGGGTTATGTCCAGCACCCACAATCTCCCCAATCTGTCCACCATCTGCCCAGTATGTTCTATGCTCACCATCTGCCCAATGTGTCTACCATCTGCCTGATATGTCCACAATCTGCCCAGTATTTTCTATGCTCACCATCTGCCCAATGTGTCTACCATCTGCCTGATATGTCCACAATCTGCCCAGTATGTTCTATGTTCACCATCTGCCCAATGTGTCTACCATCTGCCTGATATGTCCACAATCTGCCCAGTATGTTCTATACTCACCATCTGCCCAATGTGTCTACCATCTGCCTGATATGTCCACAATCTGCCCAGTATGTTCTATGTTCACCATCTGCCCAATGTGTCTACCATCTGCCTGATATGTCCACAATCTGCCCAGTATGTTCTATACTCACCATCTGTCCAATGTGTCCAGCAGCCATTCGCCACCTGGTCACCATCATCGAGTTCGATGGTAGCCGCCGCAGCAGACTTCACAACCACTCTCCTTCATTTACTCTGATCTTGACTTTTCTGTGCTACTTCGTTGATATTAAAACAGCTGGTGTTGTTCATATAGGAGGCGGGTGGTTTTCCCAGATTTCTTTTGGCTTCAACTTTTTCTCATAACGCTGTTGTTGTTTGGGTTGTGTTGGTGTTCCGGGTTGCATGGCTGATGTATTTCATTTTTCGTTTGTTGATTTCTGCCAGCAGTTGACGTTGGACTGAGTTCGTTCAGAATGCTTTTATTTGTTCTTTTATATAATAATTACAATATTTATATAGCGCAAAATCTTGATAAAATCAAATCTAAGCACTGAAACAGACACACACACACGCACGCACGCACACACACACACACACACGCGCGCGCGCGCGCGCGCGCACACACCACACACACACGCACACGGCTATAAATGGGGAGAAAGAATAAAAGCAATGGAAAATTATAGAGAGCATATTTATCCATATGACTCTAAGAAGCTGCCTGTAGAGCCACATCTCTGCTGCTTCAATCTTATTTTCGTCTGCTTTTCTGCATTTATAATTATAATAATTACAATATTTATATAGCGCAAAATCTTGATAAAAATCAAATCTAAGCGCTCCAGGCTCCATGGCAGTATAGCATTACTGACCATATGAGATATGTAAATAATAAGATCTTAAGGGCTGTTCGTATCCTTCTGTCTTTCTACATGTTATTGAGTCCGACCACATTCTGTTTTGCCATTCCTGTTCTTATTTTGATTTCTTTAATACTGATGCCATCATGAGATTTAACTGAACCTAATACTTATAACCACTCACATTTTCTAATGCAACTTTGTTGATGCGAATATCTCGATATGCTTGACTTTCTTCTCCTTGTAGGTGCATTACTTTTGTCTTCTCGGCATTTAAACCTGCATTCGTGCCTGCTGTATCTACTTTGTACAGAATTCTTTTCATGCTAATGATACTGTCTGACATCAGTGCATATCATAGATTCGTGATGTTTCGAGTGTCAAGTTTCATTCCAATGTCTTTAGCATAGGCTTCACTTACAACCTCCTCAAGGTATATGTTCAAGAGATGAGGTGAGAGGATGCATCCCTGACGAACTCCTTTCTTCGTGCTAAAATATTCGCGGGTTTGACTGTTTCATCTTATTGTTGATTTTGGTCTTTGTATAGGGCTGCAATAAGAGAAATCAGATGTTCTGAGAACCCCGTCTATTTCATGGTAACGGTAGGTGATGTATGACACTCTCAAAAGTTCTGCTGTGCTCGATGAAAATTGAAAGCCTCTTACTCGCTCTTTCTTATTTGCTTGATCATGATTTGTGAAACAAATAGCATGTTAGTGATTCCTCTGTTGGCCCTGTAACCTGTTTGGCAGTCTGACAGGTCCTCTTCCACTTTTGACTGTATTCTGTGCAGTATTATGATGAGCAGGACCCACCATCTGCCCAACAATATTTCTGTCACCCTCTGTCTAGTTTTGATAATAAATCACCCGCCATCCACCCGGTCATAATAAGCTCCCACACCATCCACCATATTATTGAAATCTCTCACATGCCATCTGCCCAATTATAATAATCTTTCACCGCCATCTGCGTCGTCATGATTATATCTCCTATGCAAGGATTTTGGTTTCCCTCTTCGCATTTTGAGGAAGCGGTCTGTTTCTGTGTCTGCATCTTCTTCCTTCAGGGATCAGGATAATGTATAGTTCACAGGCTTCATCTCTGAAGGCCAAAGCTGAGCATATTCGAGTTTGTTTGTTTGTTTGTTTGTTTGTTTTTGTTGGTTTGTTTTTGTTTTTTGGATTTTTTTGTATGTGTGTGTGTGTGAATGTGTGTGTGTATATATGTGTGTGTGTGTGTGTGTGTGTGTGTGTGTGTGTGTGTGTGTGTGTGTGTGTGTGTGTGTGTGTGTGTGTGTGTGTGTGCGTGCGTGCTTTCCACTTTCTACATCATTTCATGGCCAATGAATCTGGGATAATTTTTCGTACTGTTGTGATGAAGATAATGATGATCCTATGGAGTTCCATTCTGTATTGAAACTGCAGGACAATGCTGTACTCTATGTTTACTTTTATAATATATCCTGGCCCCAACCAGACCTGAGTGATAAAGATATCTGCAGTGTTTGTCAATCAATTTGAGTAACGCCCTTACTGACGGATCTGTGAAGAGGTGAGACCCGATTGTGTGGTCCCCATTTTCCCTGACAGGCTATAACTCGTTCGATTATGGGTAGGAACCAATCGAGGCTGAAAAAAAACGACGATTTATGATAAAACTGATGGAATCTGAGCCCACAATGTTCCAGTGGGTAACCTGTTGCGATAACCACTGTACTGTGATTGCTGTGTTTGTTTGTTTGTTTGTTTGTATGTATGTCTTTGTTGACTTTTCCTTTTTTTGTTGTTGTTTTTATTTTTTCGGGGTTGGGGGATAGGGACATTAGCTAAGCTGGTTAAGAACATACGTTAAGCTGGTTGAAGTGCCGTGTTAATAATATTATATAGTGAAACCCTCAGATGTCCCCGTTAGTGCATTTGATCAGAGTGCCAGCAGTTGATCAGAGTCTCAGACAGATAACAAGGGAGTCTGGGGTGCCATCATCAGGCGGGCGCAGGTTTTGTTGTTAATTTCAAGACCTTGTCAGCGCGTAGGGTTATGCAAAGGCCTGAAGCTTATGCTGAGATCATTGTGTTTTTGTTTGTTTGTTTGTTTGTTTTTTCTCCATCACATAGTAATGGACTTTATTCTGAGAGTGGAGACGCTATCTTGAGAAACAAACAAAATGAAATGAGCTTGGTTGCCAAATGGATGGCTGATCAGCTTTCTGCTAGTGTATCTTGTCATGAACGGATCTCTCTGTCTCTGTCTCTGTCTCTGTGTCTGTGTCTGTCTCTGTGTCTGTGTCTGTGTCTGTCTCTGTCTCTGTCTCTGTCTCTGTCTGTCTCTGTCTGTCCGTGTCTCTCTCTGTCTGTCTGTCTCTCTGTCTGTCTCTCTCTGTCTCTCTGTCTCTCTGTATAAGTAGAAGACAACCACAGCCACAGCATCAAGAAACTCAAGAGAGAACTAGACATCAGAAGGTCCTCAGAGAAGTAACCCCCCGTCAAGCAAGTGTTTTGGCCCTTAACTCCTGACACTCTAAGAAAATAATCGCTGTCACATAATGTTGTCCCTAATCGTTTATATTTCTAACAACAATCGTCAAAGATACGGGGGGAAAACTTTGCCTGTCAGATAGACAGAAAGTGTGCTGATGATGTGGGTTTTCATGTGGGGGATACAAAACTAATCCTGGAAGCGCATGTTCGTCTGTAAACATGGTCCTTCAATCCTGGGTTCTGCTTCCAGCAATCTTTTTCTATTGAATGGCAGCTCTTCTGCACTATTTAAATGTGATCGTACTCTCTGTGTGTTGTTGCCAACAGCAAGCTCTTCTACCAGCAATGTCTTCTTGGTTGGTGATCTTATGCTGAAGTTGATGAAGTTAGCTTTCAAAGTGTCTTTGTATTGCTTTTAACTGTCTTTCCTGGTCACTGTGTCCCTGCGTCAGCCTTCGGATCAGAAGCATATTTGGGATGTGAATATCTTCCATACCAACAGCGTGTCCTGTCCAACAAACCTGGTCCATGATGAATAGACACTCAGTGTTTGGTGAGCCATAAGCCATGAAATCAGCGTCAACAGTTCACTAATTAAGGGAAAACTTGTACGTATCAGATAGATGGATAGAAACTCAAATACTATGAGTGTAGGTTACCATAAAACTTGTACCCATCAGGATTTTGGATAGACTACAGACACGATGAATATGGATAACGTGACAGCCCCATGCACCAAACCCCAGACGTAATCAGTAGCCACTCCAGAAGACAGAGTAAGTGACTGTCAAGGACACACACTCACTTATTTGTCTTGTGGCTCCACATCGCAACTGCCGTTTCCGCTTCACTGGAGCCTCAAATTGATGTGACAGACTTATTACCTTCCTCTCATCGTTTCACACCTGTCAGCATTTTGGGAAGCAACAGCAAAAACCTTGATTGAATCGCACCAAATGAGAGAAAAAAACGAAAAATCGTTTTAAAAAAACAAACAAAAACAAACCCAAACACAAGAAATCACATTTTTGATAACCGTATATTTATCTGTCCCTGAAAGTGAAGTATGAATACCTTAATAGGAGGCTTGCCAACAGCCACACACTTAACAAAACACTCATGCACTCGTTATTTAAGTGCACTCGGGAGTTGCAGTCCACGAACGACAAAAACTCTGCCTCTATGTCTGTCTCTGTCTGTCTCTGTCTGTTCGTCTGTTTCTCTCTCTCTCTCTCTCTCTCTCTCTCTCTCTCTCTCTCTCTCTCTCTCTTGTGTGTGTGTGTGTGTGTGTGTGTGTGTGTGTGTGTGTGTGTGTGTGTGTGTGTGTGTGTGTGTGTGTGTGTGTGTGTGTGTGTGTGTGTACATATCAATGACAGTGACTAATCGAATTGTGACATTACTGACTTAAATTGTGAGCTGTATTATTGTGACCTCTGACATATGATTTGTCAGTCTGTGAGTTAATTCGTCAGCTACATTGTGACCTCTGACCTGTTGTCTGTGAGTTAAATCGTTGTGACCTCTGACCTGTCGTCTGTGAGTTAAATGGTCTGCTACATTGTGACTCTGACCTATGGTCTGTAAGTTAAATGGTCAGCTACATTGAGACTCTGACCTATTGTCTGTGAGTTAAATGGTCAGCTACATTGTGACTTCTGACCTGTGGTCTGTGAGTTAAATTGTCAGCTACATTGTGACTTCTGACCTGTGGTCTGTGAGTTAAATTGTCAGCTACATTGTGACTTCTGACCTGTGGTCTGTGAGTTAAATGGTCAGCTACATTGTGACTTCTGACCTATGGTCTGTGAGTTAAATTGTCAGCTACATTGTGACCTCTGACCTGTCGTCTGTGAGTTAAATGGTCAGCTACATTATGACTCTGACCTGTTGTCTGTGAGTTAAATGGTCAGCTACATTGAGACTCTGACCTATTGTCTGTGAGTTAAATGGTCAGCTACATTGAGACTCTGACCTATGGTCTGTGAGTTAAATGGTCAGCTAAATTGTGACTCTGACCTATGGTCTGTGAGTTAAATGGTCAGCTACATTGAGACGCTGACCTGTGGTCTGTGAGTTAAATGGTCAGCTACATTGAGACTCTGACCTGTGGTCTGAGTTAAATGGTCACCTACATTGAGACTCTGACCTATGGTCTGTGAGTTAAATGGTCAGCTACATTGTGACTTCTGACCTGTGGTCTGTGAGTTAAATGGTCAGCTACATTGTGACTTCTGACCTGTGGTCTGTGAGTTAAATTGTCAGCTACATTGTGACCTCTGACCTGTCGTCTGTGAGTTAAATGGTCAGCTACATTATGACTCTGACCTTTGTCTGTGAGTTAAATTGTCAGCTAAATTGTGACCTCTGACCTGTCGTCTGTGAGTTAAATCGTCAGCTACATTGTGACCTCTGACCTGTCGTCTGTGAGTTAAATCGTCAGCTACATTGTGACCTCTGACCTATTGTCTGTGAGTTAAATGTCAGCTACATTGTGACTCTGATCTATGGTCTGTAAGTTAAATGGTCAGCTACATTGAGACTCTGACCTATTGTCTTTGAGTTAAATGGTCAGCTACTTGAGACTCTGACCTATTGTCTGTGAGTTAAATGGTCAGCTACATTGTGACTCTGACCTATTGTCTTTGAGTTAAATGGTCAGCTACCTTGAGACTCTGACCTATTGTCTGTGAGTTAAATGGTCAGCTACATTGAGACTCTGACCTATTGTCTGTGAGTTAAATGGTCAGCTACATTGTGACTCTGACCTATGGTCTGTGAGTTAAATGGTCAGCTACATTGAAACTCTGACCTGTGTCTGTGAGTTAAATGGTCAGCTACATTGAGACTCTGACCTGTGGTCTATGAGTTAAATGGTCAGCTACATTGAGACCTCTGACCTTGGTCTGTGAGTTAAATGGTCAGCTACATTGAGACTCTGACCTGTGGTCTGTGAAGTTAATGGTCAGCTACATTGAGACTCTGACCTGTGGTCTGTGAGTTAAATGGTCAGCTACATTGTGACCTCTGACCTGTCGTCTGTGAGTTAAATGTCAGCTACATTGAGACTCTGACCTGTGGTCTGTGAGTTAAATGGTCAGCTACATTGTGACCTCTGACCTGTGTCTGTGAGTTAAATGTCAGCTACATTGTGACACTCTGACCTGTGTCTGTGAGTTAAATGGTCAGCTACATTGTGACTCTGACCTGTGTCTGTGAGTTAAATGGTCAGCTACTTGTGACTCTGACTGTCGTCTGTGAGTTAAATGGCCAGCTACATTGTGACATCTGACCTGTTTTTGAGTTAATGGTCAGCTACATGTTACTCTGACCTTGTCCTGTCAGTTAAATGGCCACCTTCTCTGTCATCTCGCCACAGCGCAAAAAAGTCATGGATTTTTTCTTGCTCTTACTCGTCATCTCTCTCTCATCTCTCTCGTATCTCCACAGCCAAAAGTCTTCTTCTCCTCTCTCCCTCTCTCTCTCTCTCTTCTCTCCTCTCTCTCTCCCTCTCTCTCTCTCTCTCTCTCTTCCCCTCTTTCTCTCTCCTCTCTCTCTCTCTCTCAACGCGTGTCCCTTGTGAACGAAAAGAAAGGCAGGGAAATGAGGAAAAAGAAAGATAAGGAGAAAAGGTCGAGTAGCTGGCGCCCTACTAGAAGATTGGATCAATGATGACACTGATAGTCGTAGCACCAGGTGTGTGTGTGTGTGTGTGTATGTGTGTGTGTGTGTGTGTGTGTGTGTGTGTGTGTGTGTGTGTGTGTGTGTGTGTGTGTGTGTGTGTGTGTGTGTGTGTGTGTGTTTGTCAACAGATTTTTTTTAGTGATGGCACTAGAGTTCTATAACACTGAAAGTGATGGCACCAGAGTTATGTAACATTGGTAGTGATGGCATCAGAGTTCTGTAACACTGGAAATGATGACACCAGAGTTCTGTAACGCTGATAGTGATGACATCAGAGTTGTATAAGACTGATAGTGATGGCAATAGAGTTCTATGACACTGATAATGATGACACCAGAGTTCTGTAACGCTGAGAGTGATGGCACCAGAGTTCTGTACTAATGTTCTGTACTGACTGTGATGAATATAGAGTTTGCAGAATTGGAAAGGGAGACACACATTAGCTAAAAATGCACAAAAAGTACGTGAAAAAAAAAAGAGACATACATTAGCTAAAAATGCACAAAAATTATGTGAAAAAAAAGAGACATACATTAGCTAAAAATGCACAAAAAGTACGTGACAAAAAAAAGAGACATACATTAGCTAAAAATGCACAAAAAGTACGTTAAAAAAAAAGAGGAGAAAGGAAAGGTTGTGGGATACAGGGAGAAAATGGGGACATGGAGACTGATGTCATTTGGAGTTTAGTGTTTGTTCAAGCAAACTAAGCAAACAGAATCAGAATGATGAAAACAGGTCAGCTTGTAATGTTGCTGGCCCGGATTGAACTCGAGATATCAGATATCGAGTCCATGGCTCAGTCAAAAGAAACAACGAAAAAGAGGGAAGGAAGAAGAATATAGATAAAAAGGACACAGGGACAGAGAAAGAGAGAGAGAGAGATGGGGGAAGGAGAAACAGAGGATGGACAGACAGAGAAGGGACAGACGGAGAACAGACAGACACAGAACGGATAGAAAGAAGGGACGAGACACACGTAGGACAGAGGAGAGACAACAAGAGGAAAAACACAGAAGAAACAAACAGAAAAGGGACAGACAGGAAGGACAGACAGGAGGGACAGACACAGGAGAGACAGACAAAAAGAACCAGACACAGGGTGGACAGACACAGGAGGGACAGACACAGGAAGGACAGACAGAAAGAACCAGACACAGGAGGGACAGACACAGGAGGGACAGACACAGGAGGGACAAACACAGGAGGGACAGACACAGGAGGGACAGACAGAAAGAACCAGACACAGGAGGGACAGACACAGGAGGGACAAACACAGGAGGGACACACACAGGAGCAACGGACACAGGAGCAACAGGCACAGGAGGGACAGATACAGGAACAACAGACACAGGAGGGACAGACACAGGAGCAACAGACACAGGTGGGACACATACAGGTGGGACAGACACAGGAGGGACAGACACAGTACGGACAGACACAGGAGGGACAGACACAGGTGGGATATACACAGGAGCAACAGACACAGGAGGGACAGACACAGTACGGACAGACACAGGAGGGACAGACACAAGAGCAACAGACACAGTACGGACAGACACAGGAGGGACAGACACAGGAGGGACAGACACAGGAGGGACAGACACAGGAGGGACAGACACAGGAGGGACAGACACAGGAGGGACAGACACAGGAGCAACAGACACAGGAGCAACAGACACAGGAGGGATACACAGGAGGGACAGACACAGGAGGGACAGACACAGGAGGGACATATACAGGAGCAACAGACACAGGAGGGACAGACACAGGAGCAACAGACACAGGAGCAACAGACACAGGAGGGACAGACACAGGAGCAACAGACACAGGAGCAACAGACACAGGAGGGACACACACACATGGGACACACACAGGTGGGACAGACACAGGAGGGACAAACACAGGTGGGACAGACACAGGAGGGACACAAGAGGAACAGACACAGGACGGACAGACACAGGAGCAACGGATACAGAAGCAACAGACGCAGGACAGACAGACACAGGAGGGACAGACACAGGAGCAACAGACACAAGAGGGACAGACACAGGAGCAACAGACACAGGAGGGACAGACACAGGAGTGACACAGGAGGGACAGACACAGGAGTGACACAGGAAGGACAGACACAGGAGTGACACAGAAGGGACAGACACAGGAGGGACAGACACAGAAGGGACAGACAAAAACCGGAAAAATGAACTGAAGAGGAAAGAGGGAAGGAGGGGGTGGAGACGAAGAGAGGAAGGGAAGAGGGACAGCGTAGGACACAGAGAATATGGAATCACTGAGATAGAAGGGAGATAAAGGGGCAGAGTTAAGGGTGGTGAGGGTGGGGTGGGAGGAAAAGGGTGAACGTGTGTGGTGTGTGTGTGTGTGTGTGTGTGTGTGTGTGTGTGTGTGTGTGTGTGTGTGTGTGTGTGTGTGTGTGTGTGTGTGTGTGTGTGTGTGTGTGTTTGTGTGACAATGCTGGCTTGAATTAGAACTTGTCAGAAATCAATAATATTCCGACAGAGAACAATCTGTCTTGTCCCTTCGGACACACACACACACACACACTCACACACACACGCGCGCACGCACGCACACACACATACACGCACGTATGCATGTACGCACGTATATGTACATACACACACGCAAAAACACATGTACTACAGACACACTCAAACACACACATACCACAAACACGCGTGCACCGCGCGCTCACACACACACACACGCGCGCGCGCGCGCGCATCAAACAAAACAACAGCAAACAATACCAACAGATAGAAGAGAGAGAAAGAGAAGAAAAAAACAGAGGAAAGTGAAAAAAAAAAAAGGCAATAGGTTTATGTGGCTGTTTGAATGTCTGTGTCCGTATAAATGTATTTCTTTGTGAACAAAGATTTCTGTGCTGTTTGTTTGTTTGTTTATTTGTTTGTTTGTTTGTCTGTTTTTTCGTTCGTTCATTCGTTTGTTTGTTTGTTTGTTTGTCTGTTTGTTTGTTTATTTGCTTTTGTTTTGTTCGTCTGTTTGTTTCGTCGTTTGTTTCTTTGTTTGTTTGTTTGTTTGTTTACTTTTTTAATTGTCATACTTTTTTAATCGCATTTTGTATCTTTTTTGTCATGACATTTGCGCTGTTCTCTTTCAGAAGAGCATGTCACCACAGTTCAGCTTCACCTTATTTTTGTCTGTGTATTTTTCTTAACACGTCAAAGTAAGTTTCTTCTAAGAAACAAAACTTCTGCCAGGGCCAACTCCTTTGTTGCCAAAGGGATAATTAGATATATGTTGAATCTAAGTTGCACAGTGGACCTTGGTCAACTGTCTCATCCACCAGACCACACTTTTATCAATACTCAGCGCCGACAGACAGAGTATACTGGTAATAGTAAATCCCGAGTCACACAAACTCGACCATATCTATTATGAAACAAGGGCTGGTTGGTTCTTTTGAAAGAGCCGTAGACTCAAGATCTGTTAGCTCAAGTTCAATCCCAGGCCCGCATCATTAAAAACTGTTCTGTTCACTGCCCATTGTAATGTTTCCATCATTGTGGAAGTGTCAGCTTAGTGTTTTATAGATCCTTCTCCCCCTTCCCCCTCCCCCCAACCCAACCTCTCAAAATTTCAAGACCTTGCTAGTGCATGGGGTTTTGTGCAAGCTCAGAGAGTCTGCCACATGATTGCAGCTAGATTTGGGTGGAGGTTATATGGAATTGTTTCATTGCAATAAATCCCTCTCGGAATTTTTTTTTAAAAAAAAACACTCCAAATTCCAAAATCTATGTTCATGTTTTCTCAATCCAGACCATGTTTATCGAGTTACTTCCCTTTATCTGTCTTCCGGCCTAGGTGTGAATTCAATTTGACAGTCCTGTTTTGGATTTTTGTGCTGGAAACGTGGTTTATGGAACATTTACTGTGGAGAAAGTAGACACCTCGAGCATCAGTTTTTGTTAGCTTGGAGGGAAGTAGACAGCCTGAGGTAACACTGTTTTTGGCTGGGAGGGAAGTAGACAGACTGAGGTATCAGCGTTGTTGGCTTGGAGAGAAGCAGACAGCCTGAGGTATCAGTGTTGTTGGCTGGGAGGGAAGTAGACAGTCTGAGATACTAGTGATGTTGACTTGGGGGGAAGTAGACAGCCTGAGGTACCACTGTTGTTGGCTTGGAGGGAAGTAGACAGTGTGAGGTACCACTGTTGTTGGCTTCGAGGGAAGTAGGCAACCTCAGGTACCAGTGATGTTGGCTTGGAGGAAAGTAGACAGACTGAGGTACCAATAGTGTTGGCTTGGAAAGAAGTAGACAGCCTGAGGTACCAGTGATGTTGGCTTGGAGGGAAGTAGAAAGCCTGAGGTACCAGTATTGTTGGCTTGAAACAAGCATTGTCCTAAATGGGTCGAAGTGTACTGAGTGCTCAAGGAGGATGAGAGGGGGTACAGTGGAGAAAATCCTCGTTCAAACTGTGATTGAGAAACATGATTTGTCATGTAATGGGCAGTTGGTTTTAAATACTAGGCCACCGTTTCACTTAAAAACATCCTTGAGGAATTTGGAACCAAGCGTACTGTGATCACTTAGCTATGGCTAGTTACAATGATCACTTTTACATCCATTTAAAAAACCCACCTGTTTTTCCAACAATAAATTCTACAACTACTCTCTTTCACTCAATTTGTGTACTTTTTTTTTAAATATCATATATTGTAAGGTAGTCCTTGTCAATTGATGTGTATGACTGGTGCGTGAATGCGCTTTGATTTGAATTGTCAAGATTTGGCGCCGTATAAATACCGTGATTAGCATTAAATTTATTATTATCACTTAAATGGTGAGCACACTGATCACTTACCTATGGCTAGCTACAATGATCACTGAATGACTTATGACCACACTGATCACTTAGCTATGGCTGGCTACTATGATCACTGAATGACTTACGACCACACTGATCACTTAGCTATAGCTGGTTACAATGATCACTGAATGACTTATGACCACACTGATCACTTAGCTATAGCTGGCTACAATGATCACTGAATGACCTATGACCACACTGATCACTTAGCTATAGCTAGCTACAATGATCACTGAATGACTTATGACCACACTGATCACTTAGCTATGGCTAATTACAATGATCACTGAATGACTTATGACCACACTGATCACTTAGCTATGGTAGTTACAATGATCACTAAATGACTTATGACCACACTGATCACTTAGCTCTGGATGGTTGACATATCACTGAATAAACGATGACCACACTGATCACTTAGCTATGGCTAGTTAATATGATCACTGAATGAAAAATGACCACACTGATTATTTAGCTACGGCTAGTTAACAATGACCACTGAATAAATGATGACCACATTGATCACTTAGTTATGGCTAGTAACAATGATCACTGAATAAAAGATGACCACACTGATCACTTTGGTATGGTCAGTTACTTTGATTCACTGAATAAATGATGATCACACTGATCACTTTGTAATTATGGCTAGTTACGATGATCGCTGAACAAACGACCACACTGAAACGTTTTTCCTGTATCCTATCAGCCTCCAGCTCATCCACTGCAACACTGCCTGCTGGTGGTCCTCATAAAACAGCATCCTCCGAGAATGCTACGATCTGGAGCACCTTCCAAAAGGTGATTTGTCTCAGATACTCCATCTCTAATGTCCTGTCTGGAAAAAATAAGCCTGTTGTCAAACATTGCAACTCAACTGACTGTGGTAACTGAGACTGTCTTTTGTATCTGCGTCCATGACTACAACTGAACGAAATGTTTAGAGACCATCCAGTTCTTCCGGTTCTGATCGCCTTTATTTTTGGACACATAAACTACAACAGAATCTACCACATAAAAACACTCAGTAAACTTAATGCATATTGATTTTTTAAATGAAAATTACATTAATGTAATAGAAACATTGCTGACACTTGTAAAAAAAATACCTACATGTAACCGTATACAAAAAGATACCTAGGAGCAAAGTACTGTGATACTGACGTACTGGATTTGAATTAAATATATATCGTGATAATCGCGGGGTCGTATCAGGGATATCTAAATGCAAATGGACAATGATCATGACCTGGCACTATCTTCACAGCATCATGTTTACACCCAAGATACCTATTGGCGATGGACTGTGAGCTGGTTGTGCTAAAGCCGTATGAATATGCGTTCTCCTTCACCACAGTGACATTAGGGACAGGATTGCCTTCAGCTTCAACACAGTGACAGTGACAGGACTGTGCCTTCAGCCTCAACACAGTGATATCAGGGACAGGACTGTGCCTTCAGCCTCAACACAGTGACATTAGGGACAGGACTGTGCCTTCAGCTTCAACACAGTGATATCAGGGACAGGAATGTGCCTTCAGCCTCAACACAGTGACATTAGGGACAGGACTGTGCCTTCAGCCTCAACACAGTGATATCAGGGACAGGACTGTGCCTTCAGCCTCAACACAGTGATATCAGGGACAGGACTGTGCCTTCAGCTTCAACACAGTGACATTAGGGACAGGACTGTGCCTTCAGCCTCAACACAGTGACATCAGGGACAGGACTGTGTCTTCAGCCTCAACACAGTCACATTACGGACAGGACTGTGCATTCAGTCTCAACTCAGTGACACTGGGGACAGAACTGTGCCTTCAGCCTCAACTCAATGACATTACGGACAGGACTGTGCCTTAAGCCTCAATTCAGTGACACTAGGAACAAGACTGTGCCTTCAGCCTCAACACAGTCACATTACGGACTGGACTGTGCCTTCAGCTTCAACACAGTTACATTACGGACAGGACTGTGCCTTCAGCCTCAACACAGTCACATTACGGACAGGACTGTACCTTCAGCCTCAACACAGTCATATTACGGACAAGACTGTACCTTCAGCCTCAACACAGTGACATCAGGGACAGGACTGCGCTGTCACCCTCAACACAGTGCCATCAGGGACAGGACTGTGTCTTCACCCTCAACACATTAACATAAGGAACACGACTGTGCCTTCAGCTTCAGCACAGAGACAGGGACAGGACTGTGCCTTCAGCCTCAACATAGTGACATCAGGGATAGGACTGTGCCTTCAGTCTCAACACAGTGACATTAAGGATACCTGGGGGTGATGGACTATGATCCTAACAGGCTGAAGGTGTTTGGCAGTATCTTAAGAGATCGTGTAGACATAGGGATACTTACGTGAGAAGGTGTATGACTATGATATAAACAAAGTCTTCACATCGTACACTGACATCAGGATCACTAGAGAAGGACTGTGACTATGATATGGACAATGTCTTCACAGCACACACTGACATCAGGGATACCTACAGGAGAAGGACTGTGACTATAATATGGACAGTATCTTCACAGCATACGTTGACATTAGGGATACCTAGGGGAGAAGGACTGTGACTATGATATGGAGGATGTCTTTACAGCGTACGCTGTGATCAGGATACCTAGTGAAGAAGGACTGTGACTGTTATATGGACAATGTCTTCTCATCATACACTGACATCAGAAATGGAGAAGGACTGTGATCATGATATGGACTATATCTTCACAGCATACGCTGACATCAGGGATACCTAAGTGAGAAGGACTGTGACTTTGATATGGACAATATCTTCACAGCATACGCTGACATCAGGGATACCTGAGTGAGAAAGACTGTGACTATAATATGGACAATATCTTCACAGCATACGCTGACATCAGGGATACCTGAGTGAGAAAGACTTGTGACTATGATATGGACAATATTTTCACAGCATACGCTGACATCAGGGATACCTAAGTGAGAAGGACCGTGACTATTATATGGACAATGTCTTCGCAGCATACGCTGACATCAGGGATACCTAGGGGAGAAGGACTGTGACTATGATATGGACAATGTCTTTTCAGCATATGCTGACATTAGGAATGGAGAAGGACTGTGACTTTAATATGGAAAATATCTTCACAGCATACGCTGACGTCAGGGATACCTAGGGAAGGATTGTTACTATAATATAAACAATGTCTTCACAGCATACACAGACATCAGGGATGCCTAGAGGAGAAGGACTGTAACTAAAATATGGACAGTATCTTCACAGCATACGCTGACATCAGGGATGCCTAGAGGAGAAGGACTGTAACTAAAATATGGACAGTATCTTCACAGCATACGCTGACATCAGGGATGCCTAGAGGAGAAGGACTGTAACTAAAATATGGACAGTATCTTCACAGCATACGCTGACATCAGGGATGCCTAGAGGAGAAGGACTGTAACTAAAATATGGACAGTATCTTCACAGCATACGCTGACATCAGGGATACCTAGAGGAGAAGGATTGTGACCATGATATGGACAATGTCTTCACAGCATCAGGGAAATCTCTGGGCCAAGGACTGTGAGAAAGACAGACTGGGGTGGAGGGTGTGTGCCACAGGTATCTGGATCTTGCTCACGCTGTCCCTGCGGCCGCTGGACAATGGTTTTATAGCACTCAATCTCGTAGGTCGTGCCTTTTCTTTCTTCTGGAGCTTCGTCTTCAGGGCGTTGTCTTCCTTCTCTTGTTTACTGAGCAGAGTCATGTAGCACCCTTTCCGCGACAAAAGCTGCTCGTGCGTACCCTGCTCGATTATGTGACCATGGCTGAGTACCACAATGACGTCAGCGTGCGTGATTTCTGTGATGTAATTGGTGGCAATGACGCAGGTACGACCTTCCATCACTTTCTTCAGCGTCCCCAACACCTGGAAGTAAGACAAAACACTGCAGATGCAATGACATAACACCAACACTGATTATACTACTTCATTCCAAGATAAAAGCAATAATGATAATGAAGTGGAGAAGG
Organism: Monoplex corrugatus; assembly: GCA_030674185.1. Classification (NCBI taxonomy): domain Eukaryota; kingdom Metazoa; phylum Mollusca; class Gastropoda; order Littorinimorpha; family Ranellidae; genus Monoplex; species Monoplex corrugatus. The sequence continues at coordinate 66,986,664 of CM060309.1, forward strand.
GGAGGAGAAGGAAGAGGATGATGAAGATGATTGATGATGATGATGACAATGACAATGATGAGGATGAGGATGAGGATGATGGTGGTGGCGGTGATGGTGGTGGTGGCGATGATGATGATGTTATAATAATAATAATAGTAATGATAATAATAGTAATGATGATAATAATGATAGTAATAATAATAATGATGATAATAACAATAATAACATATTAACAATAAAAATGATGATGATGATGATGACGACGACGACAACAACGACGACGACGACGCCAGCCACCGACGCCGATGATAGTGATGATGATGAGGAAGAGGAGGAGGAAGAGGAGGAGGATTGTAAAAACAATATTATCAATATCAATAATTAAGAATATATTTAAATCGTAACAATACTGTACTAACAATAATAATAATGGTATTGAGAATAACAACATTAATGACAATCATCATCAATATTATTATTATTATTATTATTATATCATTATTATTGTTGTTGTTATTGTTATTATTATTATTATCATTATTATCAAATAAGTCTTGACGTAGAATTCAAATCAAAGCGCACGCTCTTATTCTTTACTCAAACATTCAACCACAATGAAATAATCAACCTAAGGCTGGTTACAAAGAATATGCATATATGCAAATTCTGAACACACTGGGGGCATGTGAAGGAAGAAGCACGCAAGCCTCATGTCCACCACCATTCCCACCCCCATCCCACACCCACTCCCGATCACCAACATCGCCAACGGTTACCGCAATCACCACCAGTGCCATCTTATTATCTGAGACCTCTGGACAGGCACTTTCGGTGACAATGTGTAACCAGGACCAGTCCATCATCAGACATAAGCGACTGCTGCTGAGCAGTCAGACCAACTCGACGTCTCTGGCGCTCTGAAGTCAGAAATTGACCTGCTGACCTGCTGGGCATGCAGGTACAATGTTCACCTTCCATTCTCACCTCAAGAGCTCGAGTTTGAGGCAGGAAAACACGGAAGGAAAAGTTATCCTGTAATGTCCAGTCCACCAAGATGCAAGTGTTCGGGGTTTGTGGGGAGTTAAGGCAGCAAGGGAGAGGACACGGACGCTACCCTCATAACACCAGACCCGAGAAAAATAAAGATCGCTACCACATCACTTCCCTATGACCTCAGAGTCTGGGACCATGACTTATAAAGTAAGAAACACAGGGTAGAGATAAATTGGCATCACTCTTGTGCGTGGATTCTCCGTCCATTTCAGCATGAATTCAGCAAGACTGTAGATGACAGGGTTTTCACTGTAACGCCACTACGCTATCTCCTCCGTCTCGTCTCATCTCATTTAATCCTCTTCTCCCACTGGACAAAGAAACAGGGAAGTTTCAGTCTTTTTCTCTTAATTTTTGTATTTGGTGTTTGTGATCTTTCATTTACGCTTAAGGCCATTTGGTCGAAAATTTGCGCCTGTCTTGTCTTGTTGTATTAAATACGCGTTCTGATTCTATTTTCGTTATTTTCTGGTTTATCTCTTGATGTCAAAATTGCATTTCTCACACTGCCCCCCCCCCCCCCCCCTTTGCCTATTCTTCTCTCCCCAATTGTCTACCTGCTTTCCACACCACTGTCACAGGCACTATCCCCAACTTTTGCTATAGTCTCTACATTGAAATGAGACCAACAGGAATTAGAAACACACAGAAGCAGAAGAAGAACACGAATTTAATATACAAAAAGACAGGTGAAGATTTTCGACAAACTGACCTTTGTCAAGCGTACACGAAAGACATCAAAGAACAAATATACCAAATGTAGGGGAAAAACAACAACAGCAAGATTCCTCTGATATTTCACTGATCAGGAGAAAATGGCTGACATCAGTGAAGCCTACTTGTTTGTTGTTTGTCTTGTTTTGTGTATTGAATATCATCACGTTCTCGTTCTCTTTTCGTGTGTTTCTGTTTCTTGTTGTCATGGTGTCTGTTCAGTGTCACCAAGAAGACAAAAAAGACGGTAGGTAAGACATGTTATTGGCAATGGACTGTCACCTGTAATCTTTGTTTTGTTATCACAGTGTCTATTTAGTGTCACCAAGAGAACAAAAACAAAAAAACATAAAAAAAAAAGCGATTACTAAGACTCTTCATTGTCACCAGCAATAGAATGTCACCTGTCTGCTCTATCCTACTTCCTGTTGCTCACAACATCCACGTACATGTCTTCCTGGTGGTGTGCATATTATGCATAGTAATTACATACACACACACACACACACACACACACACACACACACACACACACACACACACAACACACATACACACATACACACACACGCGCACACACAACACACGCGCGCGTACGCTTGCATGCACGATGTAGGATTA
>CM060309.1:66994033-66996533 GCA_030674185.1 Monoplex corrugatus
CAGATTCAGTGGAGCGTGTATGGAATTGTTCGAGCGCAATGAATAAAATCCTAACTAAACTTTGTGTACCACTCTGTCACTGGAGCTAACAATTGTAGAAAGGAAAAAATAATCTGTAAACGGATGAAAACACCTCCAGCCCCTCATTACGAACTCCGTCAGTCAAAGTCAATCATTTAATCAATCAGTCAGTCAATCAATACCGCCGAAAATAATATGATCTACAGACGGTATCTGTTGTGAAAGAGACAAAATCGACATCAACACCATTTCCAACCAACAATGACTTGCCTAATGCAATCCAGAGCGCAATGAACGTCATGAAAAGACGATGGAGAATGGACTGGGCATAACATGGGGAAAAGCTGCCATTCGCTGGACACCAGATGGATAACACAAGAGAAGAAGACCATTGGCAAACAGTAGGATAATTCAAGGCCCTGAATCATATTGGAATTTGTTCACGAGGGATTCATCGCACCCGAAAATTTTGTATATGCTCCAATCGATCTGCCAGCAATTATCTGGCAGACTGCCTGAACCTGCACGAAACTGCATGAGCTGGCAAGGTCTTGAAATAGGATGGTGTTGGAGAGGGACCTATGAAACAGTAAGCTGACACCACCAGAATGATGGAAACGACATTAAGATGGGCAGCGAAGAGACAAGTTTTAAATGTCGTAGGCTGGGATACAACTCTAGATATCAGACCTGGGGTCCACAGTTCTATCAAAAAAAAACCTCTCAAGCCTGCTGAAAATCACACGTGGGTACTATACAGATTCTGGCCCGCAACAGACAGGAATGGAGAACCTTCGTTTCTGGTCTACATTCCAATGGCATAACGGGCAGTAAGTATGTTAAATATCCACCAATCATTTAGTTAATGAAGTAAATAGTCAGTGAGTCAATCAGTCGGTAAATCAATCAATCAAATCATCAATACCGCAGGAAGTGACATGATGTACTGATGGATGTCGGCTTTGGTAGCAGCTGTCACCACTTCAGGCAGAGGTACTTCATCCCGGGGGTCACCATAGGTGATCACGTCCTTGAGACTGACCTCAGGAAGGTCAGGATCATCTGATACCATGCACACCTGATCTCTCCACCACTCAAGGTCAAGGTTACTAAGTGGAACATCATCCATGTCCTGTACCAGACAGAAAAGGAGACTAGGGAAAAGGTTGTAGAATTCATTCTTGTCGTTTGATTTGATTCTGGGTTGTCCTTGAGATCAGGTCTGAATGTTAGGCTGGCTATTTCTTTTCTTGTGTGTATATTTGTGTGTGTGTGTGTGTGTGTGTGTGTGTGTGTGTGTGTGTGTGTGTGTGTGTGTGTGTGTGTGTGTGTGTGAGTGTGTGTGTGTGGTGTGTGTGCGTGCGTGTGCGTGCGTGTGTGTGTGTATGTGTGTGTGTGTGTTTGTGTGTGTGTGTGTGTGTGTGTTGGTTGGTTTGCTTAATTGTTCGTTTTGTGTCTGTTTGTTTTCAAGTGGTCCTGTTAGTCGATTTGTTTGAAGTAACATGGTAATAATACGGTGTCTTATTTATCTACTATTTTACATTTTCCATCCACTTGTACCAGGTTATTGTTCAGGGAGATGAAGGTGATAATCTGCTGGTAGACGGAAAGCTTGGCGTGGGAGTTATGTTGTAGATGTAAAGTGTAGGTCATGTATTCACTGCACAAAAGGGGACATGTAGAGCCCTTTAACTTTGACGGTTTATGCGAAAGCTGATCTCTGACATGATCATCTCGGATCCATCTTCATTACATGATTCTCACCCCATTGCTTAAACTAATAACAGTACAGGGACCATGCCGTGTTTTTGCCTCCCTCTTCATGCGGATACTGAGCAGGCTGTGGATTGCGGATCACCATCGTCGTCATCATCATTATCATCATCAACGCCACCATCACCACCATCGTCGTTATCATAATCATCATCATCGTCGTCGTCGTCGTCATCATCACCACCACCACCATCATCGTCATCATCATCATCACCACTATCGTCGTTATCATAATCATCATTATCGTCGTCGTCATCATCATCATCATCACCACCACCATCATCATCGTCGTCATCATCACCACCATAGTCGTTATCATAATCATCATCATCGTCGTCGTCGTCATTATCATCACCGCCACCGCAACCATCATCATCATCATCATCATCATCTCAACTGTAACCAGTCTGATCTTTGCTGTAGGGAGTGAGGGGGTTGGGAAGGAAGTCTCCATGATAGAGACACAGCATCACACAAGATCCTCCATCTCTGTGTCTGAAATACAACAACAAGTCACGCAAATTCCGGTTGTTCCAGTCTCCGATGTTGTTTCCTTCAAAGTCTACAACTCCCACATGCACTTTGAACAGGACTGCGTTTTTTACCCCATCGTTTGGGCAGTCATACTCTGCTTCCCAAGGTAGTGTGTGGTATGCTGGATGTTTTTATGTTTTAAAAGCTACCGAAAACTGACATGGCTTGCAGG
>CM060309.1:67001533-67016533 GCA_030674185.1 Monoplex corrugatus
TTTTACCATTATCCTCTTTACGATATTCGGCAGGATGAGCTATAACATCCTTATCCATGACTAAAGCAGTATAGCAGTATTAAGGGGACCGTAGACATCATGTGTCTGTACAACACACACACACACATCTCTCTCTCTCTCTCTCTCTCTCCTCTCTCTCTCTCTCTCTCTCTCTCTCTCTCTCTATCTGTCTATCTATCTATCTGTCTGTCTATCAATCTATCTATCTAACTATCTATCTATCTATCCATTATCTATCTATCTATTTATCTCTCACACACACATACACATACAGACACAGAGACAGACACACGCGCACGCACACACACACACTCACACACACAAACACACACACACACACACACGGAGACACACACACACACGCACGCACACACATACACACACACACACACACACACACACTCACACACACACACACACACACACACACACACACACACACACGCAGACGGACAGACTGGGGGTGGGGACAGAAGGAGATGAGAATGGGTACAGACTACCACAACTCTCCTGTTTTCCTGGAGCACAGACGGAAGTAATGTTGAAGGGGATGGGGGTGGGGGTGGGGAGGGGGATGGAAGAAGACATTGGTTAGCTTGAAGAACCTACAGTGCCGGCGACATAAGTGACATTTCAATTTTCTTTTCAACAAATTCAATAAGAAGTTTCTGGCACAGACGGCCAGTCCAAAGAACGCTCCAGACACCACGAGTGGCAACACTGCAGCGCAATGCAAAATAACATTAAAAAAATGCAAACACACTAAAACAAAAAAACAAAAACAACATAGAACAGAAGAGAACAGAACTAAAACAGAACAAACCAAAACAGAACAAAGTAGAACAACAAAGATCACACAAAAAGCAAAGAAACAAAAAACTAGAACACAACAAAGCAAACTAGAACAGAACAACAACAACAAAAAACGAAACAGAACAGAATAAAACAAAACATTATAGAAGAAAGCAAATGAGAACAAAACAAAACAAAACAGAACAGACTGGAATAGAAAAGTATAGAGGAGGGCAAATGAGAATAGAACAGCACAGGACAAAGCAAACCAGATCAAAACAAAAACAGAACAAAACAAAACAACGCAAAACATAACAAACACACACACACACACACAAACACACAACACACACACACACACACACACACACACACACACACAAAGTAAACACCAACAAAAATAACAGACAGGAAGTAAAAACAGAACAAAAGAGATACAACAAACAACAACAACAAGAGACAACAACAATGCAAACAATACAGAATGCAACACAACAACACACAGGAACCAAACCAAATCAAAATAAACGAAAACCCAAACACCTCAAAATAAGCCGACTTATTACACAACACAACTAAACAAAAGCAAAACATCCACAAAACACCAGGCTGACGAAGCCAGAGAAAAGCCTGAAGAACTCCATGTGTAAAATGTGTCACACAGAAATACACCTTCCTGTTCTGTTCTGTCATGACTGGGTGACAGCATGTATGGCGAGTCCTAAAACATAGCTGGATGATAATGATGCTGTATGTATGTAGCTGTATGTATGTATGTATACACACACACACACACATGTAGACATATATATATATATATATGTGTGTGTGTGTGTGTGTGTGTGTGTATGTGTGTGTGTGTATGTATGCATATCTGTGTGTGTGTGCGTGTGTGTGTGTGTATGTGTGTGTGTGTGTGTGTGCGTATGCATATATCTGTGCGTGTGTGTGTGTGTGTGTGTGTGTCTGCGTGAGAGAGAGAGAGAAAGAGAGAAAGAGCGAGAGACAGACAGACAGACGGACAGAGAGAAAGAGAGACAGACAGACAGAGATAAGAGATACACAGAGAGACAGAGATGGAGAGAGAAGGAGGGAGGGAGGGGTATCTGTATCAGAGAGAGACAGAGAGGAAAGAAACAGACAGACAGAGATATATATATATAGAGAGGAGAGGGGGGGGAGAGGCAGACAGAGACAGAGATACAGAGAGAGAGGTGGCGAGAGAGAGAGAGAGAGGGAGGAAGGGGTATTTGTATCAGAAAGAGACAGACAGAAAAAGAGAGAGAGAGAGAGACATACAGACAGACACACAGAGACGGAGACAAACAAAAAGACACACACACAGATAGACAGAAAAAAAAGACAGAGAAAGAGACAGAGAGAATTGTGTGGTTGGTATCACGATGGAATGATTCTTTCAGGCATACTACTGTTGAGTTTAGCAGAGTTGAGAAGAGAAAGGCCTAAAACGCTGATTAGAGAGCAGCAAGGTACATAAGGAGGACCACAGGGTCGTACCAGTGTCCTAAGTCACTTGTGTCATATCGATGGTATAGAAATCAACTTATCAGTATACTGCGTGAGTTGTGTATTTTTGATGGCATAGAAATCAATGTAGGCCTACCAGTGTCCTGTGTGTTGTTGATGCTATTGATATCAATGTATAACTATTCTGTGTGCTGTTAGTGCTATACAAAACCCACGTATCGGTGTCCTGTGTTTTGCTGATGCTACAGAGATCAACGTACCAGTGTAACGTATGTTACATGCTCATCAACTAGTTGTTTTGAATCAAAAGATGGCATAATTGTTATGGAAAAAGACAAAGTATTAGATAGATGGGTAGAGTACGCTGAATATCTTTTTGACAATGACAGAGGGAGGAACACAGTACTAGAAAGAACTTCGAAAGACCACCAATAATAAAAGATGAAGTTAGAATAGCGATGAAAAAGATGAAACATGGAAAAGCCCCAGGACCAGACAATCTCACCATAATGGTTGAGGCTCTAGATAAATTTGGTATCGAAAAAGTAAGTCCTCTTAAGTGAAATTTATGACATCGGAAATATCACTAAGGATGTCAAAATCAAATTTCATTGCTCTTCCAAAGTAGGGGCTAGGCTATAGACTGCGAGCTCCATCGTACAATCAGCTTGATGAGTCATGTGACAAAGATTCTATTAAGAATAATTCGTAAATAGAGCTATGATTGCCAACGCCATGCGGCAAGGCCCATGATGATGATGATGGGGTGGGATTGAACTCGAGATATCAGATCTCGAATTGACGGCTCGATCAAAAGAACCGACCAGCCCGTGTAGCAAACCAAAAGTTCAACCCACAACCCTTTCGTTTTAAAGCTAATGGGCCATTATAGAAAAAAGGTGTGTTAGTGAACTGAAACAAGCAGCATAGAAGACGGAGCATCACTCTAAAGGATGTGAAGAGAGAGTATAGTGACGTACCAGCTGCCTGCCTGGCTCTTGACTCATGGTGCCTGGTGAATCAATGATGGAGAAGACCCTGTGTGCCACACTCATAGCCCGGTGGTAAGTAACCTTGGTACTGCGGGGCAGTGTAGTGTCCACCCCCGCCATGCCAAACACCAAGTAGGAAAAGGCCCTGTGGTCATGGTGGTTCAAGTTCAAAACTTAAACGTTTCATTAATGTGTTAATAGCAAAGGTGCGTGGAGAATAACAGCAAGTGTATCAACATCCAACAAAATCTGTACTTTAACTCTGCAGAAAGTGCCAAAATGCCAAAGACAATGTACATGTATTTTCTTTCATTAAAAAAATTCAAACATTTAGATTGTATTGCACTACTTTGCCACACATGATACATGTTGCTAGTTTCAGTTGATTCTTTGTATCTAATGTATTGAAATTATCGTTAAAACACTGTATTAAGAGACGCATAACTGTGATGACAGAATTCAAACCCATTATTTATCTCTGAATTCAGGACACTACACTAAAATGAGAATCATTACCTAAGATATTCTCTTCCCGAAAGTTATGTACATTAGTCTGTTTTTGAAACGTTTTATACAAAATATTGTTTCCTTCCAGAAACCTCGGGGCGAAATCAAAAACTGTGCTAATGCGCACGCGCGCACACACATGCTCAGGCACGCGCGCACACACATCTCTCTCTCTCTCTCTCTCTCTCTCTCTCTCTCTCTTTCTCTCTCTCTCACACACACACACACACACACACACACACACACACACACACACACACACATATATATACATCCACACACACACAACATACATATACACTCACTCACACATACAAACACATATACACACAAAACACACACATACACACACACTCAAACATACAAACACACAAATCGCACACAGACATACACGCACATATACTCACAAACACACGCACGCAATCAAAACGCACACATACACAAACACTCTTTCAAGCACACACACATACACACACAAACAAAACACACAACACACGTGCACATACACACACACACATACACACACATACACACACAAACAAAACGCACACACGTGCACACATACACACACAAACACACACATACAAAACACACAAACAATTACACATACACACGAACACAGACAGATATATACACACACAAACACACACACACACACACACATACACACACGCATACACACACACACATACACACACGCACACACACACACACACACACACCCCACAGGAGTCACACACGCACGCGCGCACACACACACACACACGCACACACAGACACAGAGAGAGAGTCAGACAGATAGACAGTCAGACAGACAGACAGAGAGGACTCACATAAAGGCATGACTGAAGTCAGACTGATGGCTGGCGATAAGTTCCGAAGTGTACAGGAACAGGGCGGTGCACACAAAGATCATCACACTGACAAAGGCGTAGCCCAGCCCGTGCAGGTGAGCGTACTTCACTGCTCGCCTGTCCCATTATACCGTATTTATTGAAGTTGTTGTTGTTGTTGTTGTGGTGGTGGTGGTGGTGGTGGTGGTGGGGTTGTTGTTGCTGTTGTTATTGTTGTTGGTGGTGGTGGTGGTGGTGATCTTTCTTTCTTTCTTTCTTCTTTCTTCGTACATTTTTTTTGTTTTGTTTTGTTTTCATTTTAAGTCTATCAGAATTTTCTTTTTCCGAAGTGATAGTTGTTCTTCAACATCGTTTGACGAGCGCGGTTACCAAGTGGGTAAATATCGCAATTCCAACCCCACCTTAAAACACAGGCCACATGTCTCAACCCAAACCCTCTATCCCAACAAAACACACAGGCCACATCTCACAACCCTCCTCCTTTATCCTAACAAAACACACACGCCACATCTAATAACCCTCCCCCTCTATCCCAACAAAACACACAGGCCACATCTCACAACCCTCCTCCTTTATCCTAACAAAACACACAGGCCACATCTAATAACCCTCCCCCTCTATCCCAACAAAACACACAGGCCACATCTCACAACCCTCCTCCTTTATCCTAACAAAACACACAGGCCACATCTAATAACCCTCCCCCATCTATCCTAACAAAAGACACAGGCCACATCTCACAACCCTAACCCTCTCTATCCTAACAAAAGACACAGGCCACATCTCATAACCCTAACCCTCTATCCTAACAAAACACACAGGCCACATCTCACAACCCTCCCCCTCTATCCTAACAAAACACACAGGCCACATCTAACAACCCTCCCCCTCTATCCCAACAAAAACACAGGCCACATCTCACAACCCTCCTCCTTTATCCTAACAAAACACACAGGCCACATCTAACAACCTCCCCCTCTATCCCAACAAAAACACAGGCCACATCTCACAACCCTCCTCCTTTATCCTAACAAAACACACAGGCCACATCTAATAACCCTCCCCCTCTATCCCAACAAAACACACAGGCCACATCTCACAACCCTCCTCCTTTATCCTAACAAAACACACAGGCCACATCTAATAACCCTCCCCCTCTATCCCAACAAAAACACACGGCCACATCTCACAACCCTCCCCTCTATCCTAACAAAACACACAGGCCACATCTCACACAACCCTCCCCCTCTATTCTAAAAAAAAGACACAGGCCACATCTCACAACCTTCTCCCTCTATCCTAAAAAAAGACACAGGCCACATCTCACAACCCTAACCGTGTATCCTAACAAAACACACAGGCCACATCTCACAACCTTCCCCCTCTATCCTAACAAAACACACAGGCCACATCTCACAACCCTTCCCTTCTATCCTAACAAAACACACAGGCCACATCTCACAACCCTTCCCTTCTATCCTAACAAAACACACAGGCCACATCTCACAACCTTCCCCCTCTATCCTAAAAAAAGACACAGGCCACATCTCATCACCCTTTCCCCCTGTATCCTAACAAAACACACAGGCCACATCTCACAACCTTCCCCTCTATCCTAAAAAAACACACAGGCCACATCTCACAACCCTCCCTCTCTATCCTAACAAAACAGACAGGCCACATCTCACAACCCTTCCCTTCTATCCTAACAAAACACACAGGCCACATCTCACAAACCTCCCCCTCTATCCTAACAAAAGACACAGGCCACATCTCACAACCCTAACCCTCTCTATCCTAACAAAAGACACAGGCCACATCTCATAACCCTAACCCTCTATCCTAACAAAAGACACAGGCAACATCTCATAACCCTAACCCTCTATCCTAACAAAAGACACAGGCAACATCTCAACCCTAACCCTAACCCTAACAAAACACACAGGCCACATCTCACAACCTTCCCTCTCTATCCTAACAAAACACACAGGCCACATCTCACAATTCATACCCTCTATCCTTACAAAAGACATAGACCACACCTCACAAACCTCACTCTCTATCTTTACAAAAGACATAGGCCACCTCACACACACACACACACACACCACACACACACACACACACACACACACACAAAACACACACACACGACACACACACAAACACCTCTATCCTAACAAACGACACAAGCCACATCTCACAAAAACTCCCTCTCTATCGTAACAAAAGACACAGGCCACATCTCCCAACCCAAACCCTCTATCCTAAGAAAAGACACTGGTCACACACCCCTCTAAACTAACAAATCACACAGGCATAGTCATGTCAGGGTCACCCTAGAGGCAAGGCAGGGAAGGTGGGTGACCTACTTGCGACCATTGATGACGATGGTGTCCAGCCAGTCCACGTACAGCTGTTTCAGGTTCAAAGTGAACACTGTGGTGATGTTCTCCACTGCCTCCATAAACACCTGCCACACGTCAAAAACACCTGTTATACGTTATCACATAAGCACTTATCAGGTTATGACCACCTTCTATACGTCATTATATCACCATGTGCTCTGTGCCACATGGTGGTGTGGCGATCATGGCCCTATATACGAATCTATCCCTTGTCGCTGCGAGTTCATTTCCCACCCTCTCTGTCCTCAACCACTCTGCGAGTCCTTCTAATATTTTCTGTCTGGGTCTACCTGGTGCTCTTTTTCCCTCCAGCTTTCCTGTTGTGGCAATGTGCTCTAATTTCTCAAACCTCATGAAATGTCGTATAAATGCTGCTTGTCTTTTTCTAAACTTCCACATTTATTTTATTTTCGTGTCTGCCCTCTTCAAGACTGTCTCGTTTTGTTTTCAGAGCAAGCGGGTTGATAGGCATATCAGCCTATGATCTCCTGAAGCAGTTCTCGATTTCGGGGAGAGAGAGGACCAGAACCCTAAGACAACGTAGAAGCAGCGGAAAAGAGTTCAAGCTGGATCTGGACCAGGAGGAACAAAAGTGAACGTCATAAGGCTTAAAGTTCCCCTTTATGTTGCTGGTGACCGATAGCCACGTGGTTAAGACACCGTCACAAGGGTGACATTATCTTGGAGACACCTGACCATCCTGGATGCGCAGGTTTGTTTCTAGGCGGAAGACGAATTCCTATAAAAAAAATAAATGGCGACCTGGATGCGGCCGGGCCCCCCTTAGAGTGTCAAGAGTTAAGGGCCGAAGCACTTGATTAACGGGCTTCTCTCGGAGGATTTCTGCTGTCTGGTTCTCCGCAGAGTTTCTTATTACTGACTATCAACCTTATAACAAGCTATCTTCAGTTCTTTTGGCAAATAAATGTGCTCTGAAACCTGTCCTTTCTCTTCTGTTCTCTGTACAGCTCGAAGCCAGTAAAGCGAGATTTTGTATTTTTATTTGTGTGTGTGTGTGTGTGTTGTTGTGGTGGTGTGTGTGTGTGTTGTGTGGTGTGTGTGTGTGTGTGTGTGTGTGTGTGTGTGTCTGTCTGTCTGTCTGGATGTATGTATGTGTGTGTGTGTGTTTGTTTAAACAACAGGCTCTTTCCACGAGATAACATGTCACCATAGTACAAAACTATTTTTCAATCTCCTCTTTTACTTGTAAAATGTGTGTTGTTTCATATTGACTGGAGAAAGGTATGTGTCTGAGCGTGTTTGTTAGTGTGTGTAAGAGTGTGAGTGTGTGTCTTTGTGTTGTGTGCGCACGCGTGTGAGTGTGTGTAAATATGTGTGTTTCTGTCTGTCTGTCTGTCTGTCTGTCTTCTGTCTGTCTGTCTATTTGTCTCTGACAAAAGTGTGTTAACAAGATTTTCTCGGCTTTCTGTAGATGGGTCTTTATTAGAAGTTGGACTAAATTATTGACTGCTGAGGAGTCGCGAAAATATACATGTAATTCAGTATGTAAAGCTCCAAGACCAAGGTCACACGAACCGAATCAAAAATTACTTAAACTCAGCACTTTTTGCATGAAAGTGTGTCAACAGCACAGTGTCAAAACATCTGTGAATTTCTAACTTCCGTTTTCACTCGTGTGACAATCTATCACTGATTTCAAAGCACATCAAGTCTTATTTCACTCGAAATCTTTTGTGACCTTGACGTGTATGAAATCATAATTTTCTGTATTATGTTTTGTATAAAGAGAGAGGCCGTTAGAATGGCTTGTTCGTCTTGCTTTTTCTTTATATAAGGTATGCGCATTTTCTTGTTCATCTTGCTTTTTCTTTACATAAGTTAAGTGCATTTTTTGTTCATCTTCCTTTTTCTATACTTAAGGTACGTGCATTTTTCTTGTTCATCTTGCTTTTTCTTTATTTACGGTACGTGCATTTTTTGTTCATCGTCCTTTTTCTTTATTTAAAGGTACGTGAATTTTTCTTGTTCATCTTGCTTTTTCTTTATTTAATTTAAGGTACGTGCATTTTTCTTGTTCATCTTCCTTTTTTACTTAAGGTACGTGCATTTTTCTTGTTCATCTTGCTTTTTCTTTATTCAAGGTACGTGCATTTTTCTTGTTCATCTTGCTTTTTCTTTATTTAAGGTACGTGCATTTTTCTTGTTCATTTTACTTTTTCTTTACTTAAGGTAAGTGCATTTTTTGTTCATCTTCCTTTTTCTATACTTAAGGTACATGCATTTTTCTTGCTCATCTTGCTTTTTCTATATTTAATGTAAGCGCATTTTTTGTTCATCTTCCTTTTTTCTTTATCTAAGGTAAGCGCATTTTTCTTGTTCGTCTTGCTTTTTTATTTAAGGTGCCTGCATTTTTCTTGTTCATCTTGTTTTTTTATTTAAGGTACGTGCTTTTTTCTTGTTCATCTTGCTTTTTTTTTATTTAAGGTACGTGCATTTTTCTTTTCGTTTGAAAGTGGATTCTCCACAGAATGATGCCAGGACTGTAAAGTGGGAGTCATTGTTCTCATCCACTACTGCATGCACTCACCTTACTGGCCTCTGTCATAAACTGGTGGTGGTTTTTCTCGGCCCTGGAGTACACCTCTCCCTGCAGGTAGCTGCCCAACATAGACAGAGGGCCGAACATGGACAGCAGTAATGCCATCCGCCACTCCGTCAATACAGCCAGTGTGAAGCCCAATATTAGTGTGCTGAGTGACTCAAGCAAAGCCCCTGTGCGTACCCCTATCACCTGTGCAATATCACCAACATTATGTACATACACCTGTGGAATACAGTTAACATGTAGGTACAACTGTCACCTGTAAAATGCAGTCAACATGTAGGTATACCTGTCACCTGTGAAATACCACTAACATTATTTACACACACCTCTCACCTGTAAAGTGCAGTCAGCATCTATCACCTGTCGAATACAGTCAACATGTACGCACATCTGTCATCCGTGAAATATATTTAACATATACACACTCCTATCACCTGTGGAATACAGTCAGCACGTACACACTCCTATCACTTGTGGAATACAGTCAGCATGTAGGTACATCTATCACCTGTGGAACAGTCAACATGTAGGTACACCTGTCACCTGTGGAATACTGTCAACATGTAGGTACATCTATCACCTGTGGAACAGTCAACATGTAGGTACACCTGTCACCTGTGGAATACAGTCAACATGTAGGTACACCTATCACCTGTGGAATACAGTCAACATGTAGGTACACCTATCACCTGTGGAACAGTCAGCATGTAGGTACATCTGTCACCTGTGGAATACAGTCAACATGTAGGTACACCTATCACCTGTGGAATACAGTCAACATGTAGGTACACCTGTCACCTGTGGAATACAGTCAACATGTAGGTACATCTATCACCTGTGGAACAGTCAGCATGTAGGTACACCTATCACCTGTGGAATACAGTCAACATGTAGGTACACCTATCACCTCTGGAACAGTCAACATGTAGGTATACCTATCACCTGTGGAACAGTCAGCATGTAGGTACACCTATCATCTGTATTTCATGTACTGATTTATGAAAGTAAGCACAGAGAACAGCACTGTTATGCAGTCTCGCCCCAAAAGAAACTAACTCTACAGCATCATCAGTACCATCCCCATTCTCATCTATCACCATAGTGTAATAAAGCACTGTGTCAAAATTCTGTGACGGCCATTCATGCTGTTCTTTCATGCTGACCTTTCTCTTGGCAGGACTGGGGGTTGAGACGGAGAGCCGGAATGAGCGGCATGAAGTCATTGATATAGGAATGATGTAGAAGATGATTTTAAGCAAACCAGTCAACATCATCATGTGCCCTGCCGCACGGCGTTGGCGATCATGGCTCTCCACACGAATGTATCCCCTGTCGCTGCAAGTATGTCTCCCACCCTCTCTCTCTCTCTGTCTTCAGCCACCCTAAATCCGTCCAATATTTTTTCCCGGGGTCTACTAAGCAAACCAGCAAGACCGAGAGAAGGAAGGAGGGTACTCACGGCTTGTAGGACGCCAGGGTCATGAATCAGACTGTGAGCCAAAATGCAAGGACTGCTCTCTGGTTTGTCAAAGAACTCTAAATCCTGTACACAGACAAAAATATTACGCTATAAGCACACACACACACACCACACACACACACACACACACACACACACACACACACGCATGCACGCACGCATGCACCCACGCACGCACACACACCACGCTCACACACACACATACACTCTCACACACATACACACACACACACACACACACACACTCACACACACACACACACCAGCTTAACATACACACACGCATATACACATACATTCACACACAGAAAGAAAGGTGCTGTTTAAGGTAAATAAATGTGTTAGTCACGTATGTAGGTGTTGCATATCTGTCTGACAGGTATTTTAATTGTGTGCAGATGTTGTTTACCTGTCTGTGTGTGCAGGGGCTACACTTACTTGTCTCAGCACTGCCTGAAACATCAGGGCACGGATACGAGCTGTCAGCCGTTTGCTGGACATGGAGAAGCAGTAGTGCTGCCATGACATTACCAGGATGTAAACGTCAATACGAAACACACACTTTATGTTTGGCAAGTTTACAAAGCAAACAATGGCATCAACGTGAATTCTGAATTTGCTCAGAAAGAGATTCATCGTATACAGACAATTCCATATTCCCTCCACCTAGTTGTGATCTAAAGCCTATGCAAAACACAGGGCTGACACGGTCTCGAAATAAAAGAAGAAACGGTGGGGAAAGGAGGACCCATAAAACACAAAAATGACACCATCAGAATAATTGGATCATTAAGATGGATAGCGAACAGACCAGTTATTATGCTGCTGGCTGGGGTTGAAATCGAGACATCAGATCCTGAATCCATGGCAATATTAACTGAGCCACACCACCTGGCAACGTTAACTGAGCCACACTACATGGCAACATTAACTGAGGCACACCACTTGGCAATATCAACTGAGCCACACCACATGGCAACATTAACTGAGCAACACCACCTGGAAACATTAATTGAGCCATACCATCTGGCAACATCAACTGAGCCACACCACCTGGCAACATCAATATAGCCACACCACCTGGCAACGTTAACTTAGCCTATAATATAATAATAATAATATACAATATTTTATATAGCGCAAAATCTTGATAAAATCAAATCTAAGCGCTAAAACAGACACACACGCACGCACGCACACACACGCACGCACACACACGCACGCACGCACGCACGCACACACACACACACACACACACACACATACACACACACACACACGCACACGCACACGCACACGCACACGCACACGCACACGCACACGCACACGCACACGGTTATAAATGGGGAGAAAGAATAAAAACAATGGAAAATTATAGAGAGCATATTATATACAATTATATATTACAATGTGATTCCCCTCCTAGTGGAGACAGGCTGCAGAGGGGATTGAGTGAGGTCAGGATTTTATGCAGAGGAGAAAAGGTGAGTTTTGAGAGCGGACTTGAAGGAGACTAAAGTAGGTTGCTGACGGACTGAGAGAGGAAGTTTGTTCCAGGAAAGTGGACCAGAAACAGAGAAGGCTCGTGGACCATAGGTATTGAGCTTAGTGCGTGGAAAGCGAAAAGTCAGAGGATCGGAGGCAGAGCGGAGGGTACGTGAGGGAACATAGATCTCAAGTAGGCTTGACAGGTAATCGGGGGCTGCGTTATTGAGGTTTTTGTAGCACATGGTGTCTAGTTTGTACTGTATGCGCTTTGATACAGGGAGCCAGTGAAGTTGTGCCAGGAGAGGAGATATGTGGTCAGCTTTTTTCTTTTTTAGTACAAGGCGTGCAGCATTGTTTTGAATGCGCTGCAGGATGTGAATGGTGGAGGCAGGAAGACCAGACAGGAGTGAATTGCAATAGTCAATGCGAGACATTATGAAGGAGAGAACGAATTTTGCAGTTGTTTCGACAGAGAGATACTTCCTGATCAGGCTATTACGATGGAAGTGATAGTAGCAAGATCTGGCAGTTTGAGAAACAAAGTTGTTCATGGAGAGGGTAGAGTCAATGCAGACACCGAGGTTTTTAGCTGAATCAGAAATTGGGACTGATGTGTTACATAATGGGAGAGAAAGAGGAGGCAGCTGAGAAAGTTTCTGACGGGTGCCAATGAGGATAGCTTCTGTCTTGTCATCATTAAGCTGAAGTTTGTTGAACGTCATCCAGTTCTTAATGTCCGAGTAACACTCAGTGGTGCAAGTCAAGAGGCGCTGTATATTGTCTGGTGTGTCACTGTCTAGAAGTTGGGTGTCATCAGCATAGAAGTGGTGTTTTATAGAGTGGGAGTTGATGATGGTGGACAGGGGGGAGGTGTAAAGAGTGAAAAGAACAGGGCCAAGGACAGATCCTTGTGGAACAACACAGGTCAGGTATGCAGGTTGAGAGTAAGTGCCATTAATGAGAACAGTTTGTTTTCTGTTTGATAGATATGAAGTGAACCAGGAGAGAGCAATGTCAGAGATGCCAAAAGTATGATGAAGTCTAGAAAGGAGAATACCATGGTCAATGGTATCGAAGGCTGCAGACAGATCAAGGAGTGTGAGGAGAGAGACTTTGCCAGTATCAGTTGCAAGGAGGAGATTGTTGAGAATGTGTAGCAAGGCAGTTTCAGTGCTATGGCACTGGCGGTAGGCTGACTGGAAAGGATTGAGGAGATTGTTGGCAGACAGGTGAGAGTTCAGCTGGTTGAGGACAACTTTTTCGATGAGTTTTGACAAGAAAGAGAGATTAGAGATAGGACGGTAATTTTTCAGTTCATTTGGGTCTAAGTTGTATTTCTTGAGGAGAGGGTGAACAATAGCAGACTTGAAAGAATCTGGGACAGTTCCAGTTTGAAGAGAAGTGTTGATGATGTCAGTGATGAATGGGAGGAGAGTAGGGAGACAGTCAGAGTAGAGAGAACCTGGAAGAGGATCCAGTTCGCAGGTTTTGAACGACATGGATCTGGTTGTGTTGAGAATTTCTTTTGTGAGACTGGGGTAAAAGTAGTAAGAGGTGTGCCAGAGAAGGAAGGGTCAGGTGGGCATGGTTGACAGGGTGTCCTGTCAAACCTGTCACGAAGAGTTTGTATTTTGGTGGTGAAATACTTGGAGAATACAGATGGGAGTTCTTCATTTGTGTGTTTTGTTGGGAGAGGTAAATCTTTTCGTGTGCCAAGGAGATGATTCATGGTTGTAAAGAGTTCTCTTGAAGAAGAGGCATTCAGGATTTTGGTTTGGAAATAGCTTGTTTTTGCAGATGCAATGAGGGTGGATACCTATCACCTGGCAACATTAACTGAACCACACCACCTGGCAATATCAACTGAGCAACATCACCTGGTAACGCTGAGCCACACCACTTGGCACTTTTAATTGAGCCACACCACCTGGCAACATTAACTGAGCAACACCATCTGGAAATATTAACTGAGCTACATCATCTGGCAATACTGACTGAGCCACACCACCTGGAAACATTAACTGAGCAACACCACCTGGCAATATTAACTGAGCTACACCATCTGGTAACATTAACTGAGCTACACCACCTGGAAACATTAACTGAGCCACACCACCTGGCAACATTAGGTGAGCCACACCATCTGGCAACATTAAATGAGCCACACCACCTGGCAACATTAAGTGAGCCACACCACCTGGCAATATTAAGTGAGCCACACCATCCGCCTTTTAGTGGGGGTGGCCAGAGATTCATCAGTGACAGGGGCCTGTTAAGCTCAGCAAAAGTTTGAAAACTTATCAGACTGTCAAGGAATTCTTACGATTTTTTTTACAAACTGTATTACAGAAGAGCCATACTTTGTACTTATCAAGATTACTGTGACTTGAAGAAGCATTAACTA
>CM060309.1:67026533-67034033 GCA_030674185.1 Monoplex corrugatus
AAAATTTGCGCTTATTTTGTTCTGTGCATTGAATACATGTCTTTGTTCTAGTTTAAATTCTATCCTGTTTCTATTCTATTTTGGTTTCTATTTGCTTGAACGTGTCATTTACTTTTACTTAGATTACACTTACTTTGACTCAGATTACACCCACACTTTGTGAAATGAAAAAGAAGTTTGAGAGAAACGAAAGACATCAAAAAGGAAGAACAAGCCAAAGTTATACAGTCCATGGACTACATCTGCTTGAAGACTACCAACATCATACTTCTACACTTACAGGGTGTCCCAAAATAATGAACTCACATGAGTGAGATGATTATAATATATATATATACCGCAACCGTTTTCATGGCAAGCGTACATTGTGATTGTTACCAATTTCTGGTTTACATCAATGTCAGTGGTGATGCGGTCTATTTTACCATCTACCTCAATGTAGCTAGAGGAAGCGGCCGAAAAATCTGCTGTAAAAGGAAAAGCAACACACACACACAAGAGCCATCATCGATCAGACAAACAATGGTAACATATCTTTGTGCAAGTGATAGAGTAACTGACGTCAGCTTTTAGCACTTACCTCAGTGTGAGTGACAGTGTAACTGACGTCAGCTTTTAGCACTTACCTCAATGTAAGTGACAGTGTAACTGACGTCAGATTTTAGCACTTATCTCATTGTGAGTGACAGTGTAACTGACCTCAGCTTGCAGCACTTACCTCAGTGTAACTGATGTCAGCTTTTAGCACTTATCTCAGTGTGAGTGACAGAGTAACTGACGTCAGCTTTAAGCACTTACCTCTGTGTGAGTGACAGTGTAACTGACCTTCGCGTTTAGAAATTACCTCTGTATGAGTGACAGAGTAACTGACTTCAGCTTTCAACATTTACCTCAGTGTGAGTGACAGTGTGACTGACTTCAGCTTTCAGCATTTACCTCAGTGTGAGTGACAGAGTAACTGACTTCAGCTTTCAGCATTTACCTCAGTGTGAGTGGCAGAGTAACTAACTTCAGCTTTTAGCACTTACATCAATGTCATGGAACAATGTAACTGACTTCAGTTTTCAGCACGTACCTCAGTGTGAGTGACAGTGTAACTGACCTCGCCTTTTAGCACTTACCTACATGTGAGTGACAGTATAACTGACGTCAGCTTTTAGCACTTACCTCAGTGTGAAAGAGACAGTAACTGACCTCAGCTTTTAGCACTTATCTCAACGTGACAGAGTAACCGACCCCACCTTTTACCACTACCTCAGTGTGAGTGACTGAGTAACTGACTTCAGCTTTCAGCACTTACCTCAGTGTGAATGACAAAATCACCTCAGCTTTTAACACTCACGTCAGTGTAAGTGACAGTGTAACTTGACCTCACCCTTTAGCACTTACCTGAGTGTGAATGACAGAGTAACTGACTAAGCCTTTAGCACTTACCTCAGTGTGAATGACAGAGTAACTGACCTCAGCCTTTAGCACTTACCTCAGTGTGAATGACAGAGTAACTGACCTCAGCTTTTAGCACTTTCCTCAGTGTGAGTGATGTTGCGGTCTGTCTCATCTCTTACCTCAGTGTGAGTGACAGTGTGACTGACCTCAACTTCTGCTGCTTACCTCAGTGTGAGTGACAGTGTAAGTGACTTCAGCTTCTAGTACTTACCTCAGTGTGAGTGACAGTGTGACTGACCTCAACTTTTGCTACTTACCTGAGTGTGAGTGACAGTGTGACTGACCTCAACTTCTGCTACTTACCTGAGTGTGAGTGACAGTGTAAGTGACCTCAGCTTCCAGTACTTACCTCAATGTGAGTGACAGTGTAAGTGACCTCAGCTTCTAGTACTTACCTCAATGTGAGTGACAGTGGAAGTGACCTCAGCTTCTAGTACTTACCTCAATGTGACCGGTGCTGTCGCCAGCAAGAAACTGCTTCAGTGCTGAGGTGTAGAAATTAGTTTGTCGTTTTTCTCTCTTGAGATGCTGAGCATACGCCATCTCCACTGTCTTGACTAACAGTCATACCAAGCACATTCACATTCACATTCACAGTCAGATATCTTTAGCATCTCTTTGAAAGAAGAAGAAGAAGAAGAGAATGACAAGGTGAACAAGAAGAAGAAAAAGAAGAAGAAGAAAAAGAAGAAGAAGAAGGAGAAGACGAAGAAGAAGAAGAAGAAGAAGCACAGTTAAAGCACAGTTAGACAACTTCATTGTGTCTTTAAAAGAAGAAGAAGAAGACGATGAAGACGACGACGACGACGAAAACAACGAAGAAGAAGAGGAGGAGGAAACGAAGAAGAACAAGAACAAAAACAAGAACAAGAACAAGAACAAGAACAAGAAGAAGAAGAAGAAGGAGGAGGAGGAGGAGAAGAAGAAGAAGAAGAAGAAAGTCACAATGGTGATACTTCAAGCATACATGTAACCAGATCCAGCTCTTATGGGCTCATTGAGAAGACTGGGACCAAACAGTTTAGTCTCATCCTCTTTACAGATGCATTATTGATATTTGAAACTGTTGCTCAAATTTCTTGATCGACACTGCAGGTGCCACTAACCCCACGATGCTCATAGCGGTCCTCTAACATCATCATCATCATCATCAAGTGCCTTGCCACATGGCGTTGGTGATCATGGCCTTTCATCTGTTTCTATCCCTTGATCTTCCACCCTCTCTGTCTTCAGCCACTCTGCAAGGCCGTCCAATATTTCTTCTCTGGGTCTACCTGGTGCTCTCTTTCCCTCCAGCTTTACTGTTGTAATCAGGTGCTCCAATTTCCCTTACCTCATAAAATGGCCTATAAATGTTGCCTGTCTTTTACCAATCTTCCGTATTAATGATCTTCTTGTGTCTACCTCCATCAAGACTGTCTCGTTTGTTTTCTTTGCTGCCCATGAACTCTCAACATTCTTCTTAGAAACCACATCTCGGCTGCCTCAATCTTGTTCAGGCTTTGCTTGTTGACTGTCCACGCCTCACAACCATATAACATTATCGGTTCTATATAACATTTAAGAACTCCAACACGCTTCCAAGACCTCCAACTGAGGTCATCTTGAGATCAGGACGTGAAAAGACACAGAATCTGGTGCCATTTTTCACAACTATTGTTGATGTCATTGTGTGTTATGAAAGGGAAAGGAACACACAGATGAAGAAATGGATAGACAACATATTAGAGTGGACCAAAACAGCAAAAAAAATCAAACAATTTTTTTTTAATGCCAACCAAACTAAACCTTTTTTCTTTAGTTCTCCGCCCACATGGTAAGGTTACACCTGGTGATAAATGTCACCGTTTGTTTGTTTGTTTGTTGTTTGTTTGTTTGTTTGTTTGTTTGTTTGTTTGTTTGTTTGTTTGTTTGTTTGTTTGTTTGTTTTCCGGCCAGCTGCCATAGAGCTTGGTGGTCAAAGAAGTCGAAGACGGCCATGTCTACTGTTGTTCCACTTGATACAGGCGACATTGCTGCAATGTATGTTGAGCTGTCTAGTTCACTTGACTGCAGAGGCAATTTGAACCTGTAGTTCATATGAGCAATGAGCCTCATCAGGACCTTTCGCTGTTCTCTGGACAGAAGGTAGTAGTCGTCCCTTTCTGTCCGTGGCTTAAGGAGTTAATGATTCTCCTTTTTTCTCTATAGCTGACGCTGTTGTCTGGTTGGTCTTCCTGGGCTCCTCTGTTCGCCAGCTTATCTACCGTCTACATTCGTTACGCAGATGACACCGTGCTAATTGCAAAATATGAAAGGGACCTACAAAACCTTGTGAATATGATAGAAATAGAAAGCAAAAATAAAGGGTTGGAGCTGAATAGCAAGAAGACTGAAATCATGGTAGTCAGTAAAAAAAATAATAAACAACACGAAATCCCCTCATTCAAAATAACAGCAAACAGCACAACTTTGAGACATGTTGATAAGTTTAGATATCTGGAAACTGTCATCTCACCAGACGGCAGATGCACATCAGAAATGGCCAGCAGAACTGGCCAAGCCAAAACAGCATTCAAGAAGATGAAAAGCATTCTTACCAAAAAATGCCTATCAATTAACATCAAAAGAGAGTTCTGGAATGTTGTATAGAACCGATAATGTTATACGGTTGTGAGGCGTAGACAGTCAACATGCAAAGCCAGAACAAGAATGAGGCAGCCGAAATGTGATTTCTAAGAAGAATGTTGAGAATTCCATGGACAGCAAAGAAAACAAACGAGACAGTTTTGATGGAGGCAGACAAAAGAAGATCATTGATAAAGAAGACTAGGAAAAGAGAAGCAACATTTATAGACCATTTTATAAGGAAAGAGGTATAAGAGCACCTGGTCACAAAGGAAAGCTGGAGGGAAAGAGAACACCAGGTAGACAGGGAGAAAATACTGGACGGATTTGCAGGGTGGCCAAGGACAGAGAGGTGGAAGATGTGCTTGCAGCAACAAGGGATAGATGCATATGGAGGGCCATGATCACCAATGCCATGCGGCTGGGCACATGATGATGATGATGATCTACCGTCTTGTTTCCTGATATCCCACAGTGAGAGGGGATCCACTGGATGACCAGTCTTCTGGTTCTTTTGACTTACCGGAAAGCCTTGATCTGGTGTAGGAGCTTGTCATTCTCCAGGGCCTGGAGCACAGAGAGGGCATATGAAGGGAAGACCACTTGATAGCATGTGTCATCTGTGTCTGGAATCATGGAGGCTGCTTGTGTAAATGCTTCTGTCTCTGTTATGCAGTTAATGCAGTGTTTGCCTGTAGGAACACTGACATGTGTGATCTGAGTCCCTGGGAAATTGATGATGATACTGGCTCCCCGCTAGTTGCAGCATTGGAGACTGACCCGTCAGTGTGAACAAAATGTCCATGCCTCCTGTGAGTAACACTCTTCTTTTATGGTCCACATGGGATTTCTGCACTCTGTCATCTTGTACTTCTGCTGAGGTGATATGAGGGACATTAGTGTGGATTGCAAAGTCAAGTTGTCCCGCTGTCCACAATTCTGGCAGTTGTAAAAGTGCGGTGAAAATGTCTCCTCTGGTTTAGTTTCTTGATGTTGCCACAGTAGCCTCTTCCTCTTGTTTACAAACGTTGAACTTCCCATTTTTGTTTCGTGAAGTAAATGACAAGGCTTTTGTATCAGCCTTCGTATGCAGATGCACTAATCACTACTTAATGGCGACTGTGTATTTGTATTTGAATATAAATAGCAGTATATGACAGTCGAAAATGAAGACACACTCAATCCATCATGCTTTTTTTTTGTATGTCACATCTTCCTCCTGACAACGTTGTCAGAAGTGGCCGGCAAATTGTGCTTCAGCCAACTGTTCGACCTGAAGCGACTGTCATGAATGGTGAGTAGGTGACATTTTAGCCAACCATTCGGCCTGATGAGACTGTCATGATGGGTGGTTAGGTGACATTTAAGCCAACCATTCGGCCTGATGAGACTGTCATGAATGGTGAGTAGGTGACATTTTAGCCAACTATTCGGCCTGATGAGACTGTCATGAATGGTGAGTAGTGACATTTTAGCCAACTATTCGGCCTGATGAGACTGTCATGATGGGTGGTTAGGTGACATTTGAGCCAACCATTCGGCCTTATGAGACTGTCATGAATGGTGGTTAGGTGACATTTTAGCCAACCATTCGGCCTGATGAGACTGTCATGATGGGTGGTTAGGTGACATTTTAGCCAACCATTTGACTTCATGAAGAATAGAACTTTATCTTAGCGAAGTTTGCACAGTGGCGGGAAGGGAGGGGGCATGTTATGTTTTATCCAACACAGCCTATGGAAGCTTTCACAAAGTCTGAAATATAGCCTTCTCCGTATTTAACTCGGTATGGGAAATTTTACTATATATGGTTCGTGTTTTTATAAACCCATCTGATCGCAGGGATCGTCTCAGGACTAAAGAGACACACACACAACAGACAGACGTAAGCATCAACTTACCAAAGCGATTGCAGGCTTTGCCCACACACTGTTTTCTCCAGCTTTTAAAGAACACTGCAACAGACAACGTGGGAGGGATCATCTTGGCTGGCTTTTCTTCTTTCTTAAAACTATAAACTACATGTAGACTGTAAGAGTGCTCATACTATTTATTCCATGATACATCAATGTCTTCCTGTTCACAAACTGCTTATTCCATGATACATTAGTGTCTTCCTGTTCACAAACTATTTATTCCATGATACATCAATGTCTTCCTGTTCACAAACTGCTTATTCCATGATACATTAGTGTCTTCCTGTTCACAAACTATTTATTCCATGATACATCTATGTCTTCCTGTTCACAAACTGCTTATTCCATGATACATCAGTGTCTTCCTGTTCACAAACTATTTATTCCATGATACATCAGTGTCTTCCTGTTCACAAACTATTTATACCATGATACATCAGTGTCTCACAATTTATTCTATGATACTCAGTGTCTTCCTGTTCACAAACTATTTATTCCATAATACATCAGTGTCTTCCTGTTCACAAACGACTTATTCCATGATACAGCAGTGTCTTCCTGTTCACAAACGATTTATTCCATGATACAGCAGTGTCTTCCTGTTCACAAACTATTTATTTCATAATACATCAGTATCTTCCTGTTCACAAACTACTTATTCCATGATACATCAGTGTCTTCCTGTTCACAAACTACTTATTCCATGATACATCAGTGTCTTCCTGTTCACAAACTACTTATTCCATGATACATCAGTGTCTTCCTGTTCACAAACTACTTATTCCATGATACATCAGTGTCTTCCTGTTCACAAACTACTTATTCCATGATACATCAGTGTCTTCCTGTTCACAAACTACTTATTCCATGATACGTCAGTGTCTTCATGTTCAAAACTATTTATACCATGATACATCAGGGTCTTCATGTTCACAAACTATTTATACCATGATACATCAGGGTCTTCCTGTTCACAAACTACTTATTCCATGATACGTCAATGTCTTCCTGTTCACAAACTGCTTATTCCATTATGCCATGATGCATAAATTTCTTCATGTTTGCAAATTACTTATTTCATGATACCTCAGTACCTTCCTGTTCACAAACCTAACCTACTCATCCCATAATAAATGATAATAATAATAATTACAATATTTATATAGCGCAAAATCTTGATAGAAATCAAATCTAAGCGCTGAACATACACATACGCACGCGCGCACACACACGCACACACACACACTCACACATGGCTATAAATGGGGAAAAAGAATAAAAGCAATGGAAAATTATAGAGAGCATATTATATACAAATATATATTACAATGTGATTCCACTCCGAGCGGAGACTGGCTACAGAGGGGGATGAGTGAGGTCAGGATTTAATACATCAAAGCCTTACTATTATCAGAGCTTACAGCTGATCAAACCATTCAGGGTCATTAACAAATACCTTTGATCAATCTCTGCGCCTTGCTGTATTCTCTGACCTTTCATTTTTTCCTTACGATCAATGTATTGCACTCGT
>CM060309.1:67039033-67046533 GCA_030674185.1 Monoplex corrugatus
TCACGACAAATTTACAGACATATCTGGACAGACAGACAGACAGACAGAAAGAGAGAGGAAAGAGAGACAGACAGACAGACAGAAAGAGAGACAGACAGACAGACAGAAAGAGAGACAGACAGACAGACAGAAAGAGAGACAGACAGACAGACAGAAAGAGAGACAGACAGACAGACAGACAGACAGACAGAGAGAGAGAGAGAGGAGAGAGAGGAGAATCTCTTGATTTTGCTGAGAAATTGCGATTCGTGTCGATTTATATGATTGTTTGATTTGTGGCATATTAGAGTCTTGATAAAGCATGAAAAAAAAGAAGATGATCAGATATGACAGAAAACAGGCATTCTGTAGATGTAGATTTAAGGCCCTGGGTCAATCTTGGCTTTCGAGATCATTTTCGTAACTATTTTCACATGTTCTCGATAACGTTGAAAGTGCATTACAAGCTGCGGATTGCCATGGCGTTCATCATATCTACTAGCGTGTTGGTTACCGTAAAGAAATTGTTTCATTTCTGTACAGAAAGAAAAAGTGTGGTGGTTGGGGGTGTATGCTCGTCTAGAAGCTGGCGAAAGATTAAACTGAGTGACTGGAAAGATCAAAGGAATGTGACTGAGAAGAAAGACGATTTATAACTTCAGATGACAAGGTTTTAACGTTGATATATTTCAGATTGCGACAAGCACGGTTCGTTTCCGGCATACACGCTTAAACAGACTGAGAAATAAACAAGACTGTAATTTGGTCTGAAAGAATATGTTTGGCCCACAATCGAGACTGATTAACATATTAATCAGTGTTGCAGACGATCAGCCAGTTTATGATAAATGATGGCCTTTAATGTGTGGGCTAGGCCACGAGCAGAAAGACAGAATGTTAGAGTCAAACACAAAAGCTTGATTTTTCGATCATCTTGATCATCCAAGTACACATCGACAGTATCAAATATGGCGAGTTCTCGGTGTCTTAAAGTGTGCTGTGTCGGCATGTACCATCACGGGTGTTTTGGGAAGAAAGTGTTGACGGGTCAGCAGCAATCCGGAAAGCCTGAATGGACATAATCCGCGTGATAGACATCGATACAGATGGTCTGTCTCTTGTTTTATATTCACATATTTGTTTGTTGCAATTTGCATGCTTGTTGAGCCAGTTGGCGGGACGGCATTCCGGTCAGATGAACAAACCATTTAATTCTGTTCTGGTATTGTTTTATTTCTCTGCTCTTTGAACTGTTGATCATGTTGCGCCTGATCTTGTTGACAGCTCTTCTCAAACAACGTATTTCACAGGTAGTAATGTTGTGCTTTGAGGACTTGGTCAGGATCCAGATCTGGCACTGGTATGTCAAAGTTTGGATAAAAATAGAACTGATGAGTTTGGCCTTTGTTTCAATCGGGATATTATGGTGTGTATCGGGAATGGGACATTCTGACAGCTGACGTTGCTGAGATCAAAGTACCAGAATGAAATTACGGCCACCTTTTTGTCTGAAACCAAGAGAGGATAGAAAATGTACAGACTGTGATCTGGCTGAAGATGGAGTTATTTTATCGAGACGTAACATCAAAAGATACATAGACCCACATACATACCTTCTTTATCTCTTCCAGCAATTTCAGTTCTCTACATTTAAGCGGCATGCATATTACAGATGATTTACAATGTTCTGCTGCAGAATACATCTATGACTGCCAGCACGTGGTGAAATGATAAGAATTCGTACTGGTTTCTGTACACATATTCCATTTACCGGTAATGACATTCTAAAAATATTCACTGGCTGGTGATCTAAGGTCTTCATTTTGTATTATAGCCCTGTCTGGCTTTTTATGGCGGTAAATGAGTCTGGGTCTTAGCCTGAGACCCACTCACCACACACACACACACACACACACACACACACCACATACATGCACACACACACACACACATACACGCGCGCGCATGCACAGAGTTGAGGGCAACCTTAAACAACCATATGGATGAAGCTGACATGGCCATGTGCACGCCTACAATCACAGAGTTAAAGATACAGTAGAAACACTTGCAGTGTAACTCATAGAGACACAGATGTAACAGAAACACACAGTAACTCATAGAGTCAATTATGCAGTAGAAACACTTACAGATAACTCATAGAGCCAAATGTGCGGCAGGAATACTCATACAGTAACTCACAGTGTTAAAGATGCAGCAAAAACACTTACTCAAATATACAGAGGAAATACTCACAGAGTAACCAACAGTGTTAAAGATGCAGCAGATATATCACAGAGTTACTGACAAAGTCAAAGATGTAGCAGATATATCACAGAGTTACTGACAAAGTCAAAGATGTAGCAGATATATCACAGAGTTACTGACAAAGTCAAAGATGTAGCAGGTACACTCATAGGCACAGTGTTAAAGATACAGCTGAAACATTCACAGTGTTGCAGATGCAACAGATACACTCACAGTCACAGTGTTACAGATGCAACAGATACACTCACAGTCACAGTGTTACAGATGCAACAGATACACTCACAGTCACAGTGTTGCAGATACAACAGATACACTCACAGTCACAGTGTTACAGATGCAACAGAAACACAGTTGCAGTGTGACAGATACAGCAGATACACTCACAGCCACAGCGCTAGAGAGGTACAGAAACATTCACGGAGCAACGCACTGTATTAAAGATTACAGAAACATCCACAGAGTTACTAACACTAGTAAAGATGTTCAGAAACACTCAAAGAGTAACTCACAGTATTAAAGAATTACAGAAACACTCACAGAATTGAAGGCACGGTACAAACTTTGCAGTGTGTCCCTCTCCAGGCGAGAGAAAACATCCTCCATCAGCAGGACGGCCGGTTGACTGACCAAGGCACGTGCAATCACCAGCTTCATGCGCTGGGCCACCGTCAGTCTGACCATCTGGTCCTTGGAGCTGGTAACGCCTTTCCACAACACGGGGTGATACAGAGGATCCAGGACCTGAAGGCGGGGACCGAACAACGATCGCTTGTTGGAACTACTGCTGGTGGATTCTCCCGTTGACGACTTTTGAAGCGATGTCTGCCGTTGAGACTTGGCGTACTTGGTAGTCTCAAGGTCCATGGTGTTCCACAGCACCGCAAATCTCCGCTCATCAGCAATGGGACGGTGAGACCCGCTGGACTGCTCCACGGCCAAGGAGAACTTGTATGGGATGGATCGGGTCCGAGTTTTCGAGGGCACAGCTTTCGTGAAGACAGCATTTTGATAAGGGCCTGAGATGGTCATGGTGCTGTTCTCTCCCGTGCTGTAGATGCTGCTCATGTGAGGATCTGACCCTCGATGTCTGGGTACTCCCGTCGCCTCCAGTCGTGATAGACCTGAAGTGCGTGTGATCGCGTCTGACACCACACTGTTGTAGCCCTGAGCACAAAACCCGGAGGACTACAAAATAACAAACAAAAACAAAAAAACAACAAAACACCCAGAATGGAAGAACGAGAAAGGAAAAGCCACATATGTCAACCAAAACGTATCCCAAAATTTCTAGTTTATTCACAATACCTCTCATCTACTCAAACCACAGATACAAATACATGTACATGGGAAGTATGTTCCACCACACGGTAATGTACATCTGTATACACAAGATCATCTGATATGGCAAACAGATATTCATATCAACCCCTCCTCTGAGAAAATCTACGTACCAATGAGAGAAACAAGATATAATGATGCACTAATATAACACAATAATCACTTTTACACCAAGGCATGGTGCTCAAATACAGTTATCTATACATAAAAGAAAAAGAGAAAAACTCAATGAAACTATCAACTTTCAGTAAATGCAAACTGAAGTATGCGATGGAAAAGAAAACTAGAATATAGGCAGGCGTACATCTGCTTCTGGAATCAACAACAATTAAACCTGCAAATGCGTCGTGATTACTCTTCAAAACAAATTCTAACCAAGTACTGTTTGGGACTCTACTTATTTAATGAACGTTAAGAAAGCTGACAACAAAAAAAGCATTTTTCAGATTTCGAGTAAGTGCACATGACCTACAGGCTGAAAGAGGCAAAAACACAAACATTCTTGAGGAAAATAGAAAATGCGCAGCTCGTCGTATGAAGTTCATTTCTTGGATAACTTATTAGATACAAAGCAACAAGACTGCAACTGGTATAAAAGATTCAGGAAAAATATATACCTTCAATAATTGATTGCTCTACACTTATGATGCTAAACCCAAGTGACTTACTTAAGGAAAATGATTTGCAAATTTTTGCTGCAGTATCTGCTTGTAATTGTCTCCCTTTGGGAAAACTAAAAGATTCTCAGTCACTCATACATTTGTATCTCACTGATCGTGACAATATCAATGTGAAATATTTAATCAGTAACTGTTGAAATCATTGACATTTATGACAACTGATGACAGCCAGTCTGTGTCTTTCCCCGATCTTGTTATGAGTACTGAGCTCTCTCTCTCTCTCTCTCTCTCTCTCTCTCTCTCTCTCTCTCTCTCTCTCTCTCTCTCTCTCTCTCTCTTTCTCTCTCTCACTCTTTCACACACACACACACACACGCACACACACACAAACACACACCACATGTACAAATACATTATACACACACAAACATGCATATCACACAAACACTCACAAGTGCATACACATACATCACACACATACAAACGCACATATTAATCACACGCACACACACACACACGCACGCACGCACACACACACGTATACATATGTATATACATATATATATATAAATATATATATATAAATATATATATATAAATATATATATATATATATACATATATATGCATATACATACCACATATACAAATATATTACCCATATACAAATATATTACACATACACAAACATACATATCACACATACACAAACACGCACAGGTACACGCGCACACACAAACTCACACACACACACACACACACACACACACACACACACACACACACACACACACACACACACACTAGTGACACACACACATGGTAAACTGGTGATGAACTCATGCATGTTCACGTCTTTGGCGGCAGCCTCGATCTGATCCTGCGTGACGTCATCATGCCCGAGGCGGATGTTGTCAGCGATGGAAATGGGGCACAGCACAGAGTCCTTGGTGATGAAACTCATTCTCTGACGTAACCAGCGCACGTTGTAGTCTCTGACGTCAAAGCCATCGATGAGAATCTGTATTATCGTCATGCAAGAAAAGGTTTTAATCAAAAGCAAAACACGAAAAGATTTTAATCAAAAGATAAGACGAAAAGACTTTAATCAAAAAGAAACATCAAAACATTTCAATCAATAAAAGTAATGATTCAAAGACTTTAGTCATTAGAAAATAATGAAAAGACCAGACAATTGAAAACTTCATTTAAAAAAACTTCAGTCAATAGAAAATTACATGAAAAGGAATCAGAAAAACACGAAAAAAAAAAAGAATCAGAACGCGTGTTTCGTACAACCAGACAAGACAGGCGCAACTTTTCGGCCAACTGGCCTTTATCAAACGTTAATGTAAGATCACAAACGAACAAACACTAAACACAAAAATAAGGAGAAAAGGACTAAAACTTCCCTGCTGCTTCGTCTAGTGGGAGAAGAGGACTCTCTCTATCAGTTATTTTAGAGAGACAGACAGACAGACAGAGATAGAGAGACAGAGACAGAGCGACAGAGATACAGACAGGCAGACAGACAGAGGCACAGAGACAGAGACAGAGACAGACAGACAGAGCGAGACAAACTGAGAGAGAGGAGACAGGCAGATAGAGACACGGAGAGACAGAGACACAGACACAGAGAAAAAAAGAGATACTGAAAATGGGGCAGAGACTAGGAAGACAATGTCCACGAGAGTGCGCAGAAATCCTACCAAGCTTACCTGCCCCTTATTGACGTCGTACAGACGTTGGATCAATTTGGGCACTGCAGACACGCCCGAGTTGGCACGGCCCAACAGTGCCACTGACTCTCCTGCCTTAATCCGTAGGTCAAAACTCTTTAGCACCTGTAATGATGTAACAACCCACGCTGACCACACTGAGTTCAGTACTAAGGCTATCCCTACTCCAAAAAACACTGAAAGACGTCACGTTAAAGGCATCTTTCTATCAGTACTATTCCAGCAAGCTCCATGAAAATCTACCATGAACAATAACAAAATTGCAATTGTGTGGATATGTCCCAGGGTTTGTCATCTCCCCACCTTGCCATTCGGTTTGTAAACAAGGTAACTGATGACTGGGTCCGAATGGATCATGCAACGCATGGTCAGCCCCCTTTGCTTGAAGAAATGACTGTAGATTGGCGTTGGTAGCTTAAGAGGTGAGTGTCCAGAGAGTGGCGAGGCGCTGGTGCTCCGGGTCCCATCCGCACCCTCGGGGTGTTTCTTGTTAATTTTAAGTACAGTATATGATAGCACAAAATTGTGTTCTATCACAGTTCATTGCAGTAATGCTCCAGTTCACTTGCTTTACGTGTTTCTGTCTGCTTGAACAAGAGGTGTCCTGAGGAGATGAAGCTAGACATCGGCAGCTAGGCGGGAAGCCTGGCGTAGAGTACATCTTGTGGACATAGGATGTGTATGTCAACTCCATCTTCCAACGCAGCAGTGGTCTTCCCATTGCTCTGAAGCATCTGGTGTTGCAGGCTCG
This sequence comes from Monoplex corrugatus, assembly GCA_030674185.1. Lineage (NCBI taxonomy): Eukaryota > Metazoa > Mollusca > Gastropoda > Littorinimorpha > Ranellidae > Monoplex > Monoplex corrugatus. The sequence continues at coordinate 67,045,726 of CM060309.1, forward strand.
AAGGGCTGGCTGGTTGACTGTCTTCCTCGTCAGATGGCCAAACAATTTGATCCACTGTGGTGTGATGAATCGGTTGACAGCTGTTGTCCCAAGCATCTCCTGAACCTCTTCTTTTCTAATCATATCTCTTTGGGTCTTGCCTGCTCATCTTCTGAGAGATCACACCACAAGTGTTATGATCTTTCTTTCAAGGATTTTGTTTCTGAGTCGAGGTCTGGCACAAATAGGTCAATGTGGGCAAAAAGATTCGACTGATAAGTCTGACTTTATTCCAACAAGCTCCATCAAAAACAAATTATAATGAACAATGCAATACAATACAGAACAATACAATGCATAATGATGCAAGACCTGTGCTCGGATGTTGGAGGGGTACACGAAGAAGACGCCCCGAAAGTCGATATTTCCCTTCAGACCACGCTGTGGCTTCAGACCATGATCAGAGAAGTCGTTGATGGGTGAAACACAGTCCAAAACCTCCATCACAGGCAGTATGGACATGCGTGCTGCAGTGATGGCGTCCAGGTGGAAAACCACTTGGTGCACGGCGGCCAAGGCAAACAACACGCCCACAAACACCTGTACATACATGTTAGTCTTGTGTTAGAGGACTGGCATCCAGGTGAAAAAAGCAACACATGGTGCACGTTGGTCATGGCAAACAACACGCCCACAAACACCTGTACATACATGTACATATCAGTCTTAATCTAGTGGATTGGCGTCCAGGTGAAAAAAAAAAAAAACATTTGGTGCATTGCGTCATGGCAAACAACACGCTCACAAATACATGTACATACATATTAGT
>CM060309.1:67059033-67119033 GCA_030674185.1 Monoplex corrugatus
GATCAGGACTCAGACATCATTGTTAATGTTGAATACATATTGACGGATACTACATCACTCACACTACACACACATTACACACACACCACACACACACACACACACACCACACACACACACACCACACCACACCACACCACACACACTACCAACACACACACACACAACACATACACACACACTACACACACACATACACACATCACATACCACACACACACACACACACACACACAACACATACACAACACCACACTACACACACACACACTACACACACACTCACACACAACATCACACACACCACACACAATACACACGCACCACAACACACACACACACACACACACACACACACACACACACACACTCACACTCACACTCACTAACATATTCACAAACACACCTTGTGCCAAGGTGTGCAGCACTCCAGGACACAGAGACACAGACACACATAACGCTAAAAAGGACCAGGCAGCCACAATCAGCCCACATACTGCATCACTGTGTAACCTCCTGTGCACTGGATATCTCAAAGCCCGTCACACAGACCCACACCAACAACACACACACAACAACACACAACACACACACCTCACACAACACACAAACACCAGCCAACACACACACCACACACCTACACACACACACACACAACACACACACACATACACACACACATAAACACACACACAATATACACACACGCGCGCGTGCACACACCACACACACACACACATACACACACACATACACACACACACGCACACACACACTCACTCACTCAATCACACAAACACACACACACATGCCCACACACACACACACTCACACACACACACACACACACACACACACACACACACACACACACACACACACACACACACATCATCATATCATCATCATCATTATCATCATCATGTGCCTTGCCACATGGATTTGGTGATCATGCCCCCATACGAATCTCTTTTGTCGCTGCAAGTATATTTCATACCCTTTTTGTCCCCACCAACTCTGCAAAACTGTTTGATATTTTCTCCCTAGGTCTACCTGATGCTCTTTTCCCCTCTGGGTTTTCTGTTGTGACTAGGTGGTCAAATTTCTCTTGCCTCATAAAATGTCCTATAAATGTTGCTTATCTTTTCATGATCTTCTTCATTGATTTAATGTTCTTTTTGTGTTCGCTTATTTCAAGACTGTCTTTTTTGTGTTCTTTACTGTCCAAGGAAGACGACATTCTTCTTAGAAACCACATTTCAGCTGCCTCAACCTTGTTCTGATTTTGCTTGTTCATTGTCAAGGCTTCGCATTCATATGATAGTATCGGTTTTATCTAACACTGAAAAACTCTCTTCCTGATGTCAGTTGATAGGCATTTGTTGGTAAGAACGCTTTTCATTTTCTTGAATGCTGTTTTTAGCTCGGTCAACACTACTGGATATTTCTAATGTGCATCTGCCGTCTGATAAGATGACTGTTCCCAGATATTTGAACTTGTCAACTTGTCTCACTGTTGTGCAATTTACTGTTATTTTACATGAGCGGATTTCTTGTTTTTCTAATGATTACCATAACTTCAGTATTTAGCTGTAGCATTCTATTTCTGCATTCTATTTCTATTAGATTCACAAGATTTTGTGGTCTGACCTTGTCTGCAATCAAAACAGTGTCATTTGCATAACGAAGATTGTTTATCATTTTTCGTCCAACCTTTATACTAGAGCACTATTACAGGTTTCTCATGATGGTTTCGATGTAAAGTGAAAACAGATCTGGTGACAGGACACATCCATGTCTAAGCCCTCTTGATATTTTGAAAAGAACTTGTATCATTTTTTACTCTCATTGCTGCTGTTTGTTCCCAATACATATTCCTTATCATTCTTAGATATTTGTCATCAATATTTACCTTTTTTCAATTGTTTAATTTAATCAATTCTTTGTGTCTTATCCGATCGAAAGCCTGGGTATAATCAACAAAGCATAAATATAAATCCTCACTCAACTCAATTGATTTTTCTGTAAGATTCTAAGCGTATTATGGCATCAACAGTTCCTGTTCCTTTAGCAAATCCACATTGCTTTTCTCCTTTTCCCTGTTTTATTCTATTTCTTGTCCTTCTCACGATTATTCTCAACAGAATATAATTTTGTCACATGATTCATCAAGTTGACTGCATGATGGAGTTCGCATTCTATAGCCCCTGCTTTCTTTGGAAGCGCAATGAAAATTGATTTTGACATATCTGTACAAATTTTTCCGATATCACGAGAACTATTCGTTTTTCAGTACCAAATTCATCCAGAACCTCAATCATTTCTATAGTCATATTGTCTGGTCGTAGGGCTACTTCTTGTTTATTCTTTTTGTTTTTTTTTTAATCGATTCTTTTCTTTTTTTTTTTTTTTTTTTTTTTTTTGAACAGTAGGGATTTACGCATGCACGCACAGATACCACACACACACACACACACACACACACACACACACAACACACACACACACACACACACACACACACACACACACACACACACACACACACACACACACACACACACTCCCCCCACCACCACCACCCAAAAAATGTGTAAAAAAATTAAAAAAACACCGCCTCAATCACTTTAAATTATTTTTAAGATATCGTTGAACCGTCTTGGGATTATGTACTAACACGGTATGCGAAGTGATGGGAAAGGATCTTAAATGAGCATGGTAGCAGCTATACGTCTTGGTGTAAGCCCTACGCTCTAGCAGGCTCTTGAGAATTCTGCCAAAGTTCTAGATTCTATATATGTGACTGTCATCGGTCTTCAGGCTTGAAAAAAACGTGTCGTTAAAACAAAATGAGTCTGCATTGCAGTGATATGTATCTCTATCTTTGTAATAGTCTAATACCCCATCAAATCCTAAACAACACTCTCAGCTTGGCACATAACTACTTCAGTTGCTACGACTGGTTATAGAAACATTATTCTTCTTGTATTAACGTTATCACTATTATTAAAAAAAAAACGATTATGCTTTTTTTTCTGAAATGTAATATTGACAAGATTTTCTTTCATTTCTATTTTGTTCACTTGATTCAATACATTTCTCTGCTTTACCTTTCTATCTAGTGTTTGATTTAGTGAAATGTAGTATCTGATTTTGGTGTCTTTCGATACATTTCCCAGTTTGTCTTCTTTTACTCCTTCCCTTGGCTTGTCTCATTTTACTGCCTTCATATTGATTTTTCTGATAGCATTTGACTATTTATGATATACTTATTTACTTACTCTGTTTATGTTAACAGTTTATGATAGTGTAATGAGAAAATCTCTCTCTCTCTCTCTCTCTCTCTCTCTCTCTCTCTCTCTCTCTCTCTCTCTCTCTCTCTCTCTCTTGTGTGTGATATGTATGTGTTTGTGTTTGTATTTGCGTGTGTATATGTATGTGTGTGTGTGTGTTACTTGTGTGTGAGTGTGTGTGTATTATTTGTGTACGTGTGTGTGTATTGTTTGTGTGCCTGTGTGTGTGTATTTAGTTGTATACGTGTCTGTGTACGTGTGTGTATATGTGTCATGTACGTGCGTGCGTGCGTGCGTGTATGTGTGTGTGTGTGGTGGTGTGTGTGTGTGTGTGTGTGTGTGTGTGTGTGTGTGTGTGGTGCATGTGTGTGTGTGGTGTGTGTGGTAACCTACTTGGTGCCAGCATAAGTGATGATGTTGATGACGTAACCAAGCACCAGGGCGTTGACTGGAATGATGAGACCAGCAGTCAGTGCACATAGCATCCCCACCACCATCATCAGCTGCTCCTTCCGCCCTGCAAGTTTGTACTACACACACACACGCACGCACACACACACACACACGCACGCACACACACATAGGCACACACACAAACACACACACACAAACATACAGACACACACATACACACACACACACGCAAGCACACACACCCACATACATGCTCGCACGCACACACACACACACACGCGCGCGCGCGCGCGCGCACATACACTCACACACACACACACACACACACACATATTATATATATATATATATATATATTATATATATATATATTTATATACACACACACACACAGACACACACAAACACCACCATCATCATCTTTTTCTTTCTGCAAGCTTGTACCATGCCTACACATACACATGCGCGCGCGCGCACACACACACACACACACACACACACACACACACATACACATACATACATATACTATATACATACATACATACATACATACATACACAAATACAAGCGCAAGCGCATGCAAGCAAGCGCACGCAGACACACACACACACACACACACACACACACACACACACACACACACACACACACACACACACACTCATTCGACATAGGCTACAGGAACAAGAATATACACTGACATGCCCTCCTCCCTCCCCATTATCATTTTCATATCGCCCAGTTTCTGTACACTGGTACTATTCGCTCTGAAGAATGCACGAATACACACAAGAATACAAATACGCACCACACACGAAAACGTACAAGTATGCGCACTCGGGTTAATGTATCTGTAGCGACAGAGAGAAAGACAGTACTTACCAATTTTCGGACAAAAAGTCCCATCACGTCGGGGTTCTGTCAAAACAGGATCATCCCACATTTGAACATTACCCTATCTGAATCTAGATCTTAGGCGCCACATGAGATCTGTCATTGTGATTTTCGGTGTTTGAATTTGAAACTTAAACTACACTCAAAGGATAAACAATGCTGTTATCTAAAACCGGCTATCCACATCCGGCTACATTTCATGTAGGCTACTACTTTGATCGCTTATTAGATCTAAACCTCATTGTCTAAAAATGAAATTTGTTCGTATTCTGATGTACACAATGACGTGGTCCAGAAAATGAGTTGTCATGATGTAATTGTGTTAATCTGACGTCATACTTGCTCATTTTAATAGCCTACGTCATAGCATGCTGACAATTTTGTAAGAGATTCTGTACTTCTTCTTCTTCTTCTTCTTCTTTCTTGAAACATCCACCATCATCCTTTTGATGATTCTGATGCGTATAGAATCTGGGGATTTCCGCTGGCTAGGACGCTGGTATGTACAACTGGCTTTGGGGGTGGGGTGGTGGTAGAGGATGGGGGAAGGGGGCCTGGCTGGTCAGATTCGGGACTTGAAACACTCCACCGAGGCTGAAGAGATAACCTCGGGGGGTAGACTGTTCCAGTCCCTGACAGTCCTCGGGAAGAATGAATATTTCCTGTAGTTCGTTTTACAGGCAGGGAGGAGATACGTCTCCCTGTGTGACTGTCTTGTCGACCGTGCTGGGGTGTTTGGTGTGGGCCTGAATGGGGTGTTGATGCTGACCTCTTCTCGATGGTATTTGAAGAAGGTGGACAGTCTTGCTATTCTTCTTTTTGTCTGCTAGGGTGGACCACTGTAAATGTGTCAGCATGGAATCGACACTTGAAGTGTGACGGTGGCGGTTCACAACCCATCGAGCTGCACGGCGTTGGACCTTCTCGATGTTTTCAATGTTTTTAGTAGTGTAGGGGTCCCAGACTGGTGAGGCATATTCTAGGGTGGGACGTACCAGGGCTTTGTAGGCTGTTTCCTTGATGTTGATGGAACCCAATCTCTGTATCTCTGTATCTGTGAAATACGTCGCTGTCGCCAGGATTTATGGCATTATCGCGACGGGTGGGGGGTGTGCGCAGCTTAGCAGGTTTACTGTTGAGATGTTAACAGTCTTTTAAAGCTTTCAAGAGTTGGTGCTCTCACGATGTTTTCTTCCAGATGGTTCCAGTCTCTTACTGTGCTAACAAAGAATGACTGTTTGAACTGCTCTGTCTGGCATCTTCTGACTTGGAATGTTCTCGTGTTGTTTCTCACATAATCAGAGATCGCACTGGTGGTATCTCCTAACTCATATGGCACCTGGACTAAAGACACAAAATAAGAGTAGGAATGAAAAAACAGACATTGATCCATTTCAACAGCATGTGAAAAGACAGAAGCACATCAACAGTCCTTAAAAATCAAAACTTTAAAATGTCTGATTTGGCTAGTAATGCTGTATGGCTGTAAAGCCTGGATTTGCAGAAAAGCAGCTGAACATAATATTAAAGCAACAGAGATCTGAGATGTGGTTTTACAGCGGCTTCTTGGGAGTCAAATGGACCAATAAGAGAACAAATCAAAGTATTTTGAACGAACTCCCAGACCAACGTCAACTGCTCGCAGAAATCAACAAAAGAAAAAGGAAATACGTCGGCTGTGCAACCCGCAACACCAACACAAACGTAATGACAACACTTTTACGCGGAAAAATTGAGGCCAAAAGAAATCCGGGCAGATCACCCGCCACCTATGTGAACAACATCACCAACATCAGTGGTTTGACGTCTCAAGATGATTTGAGTGTACACTGCTCATGGTGCCCTTTTTGCGTGTCATGATGATTTGAGTGTACACTGCTCATGGTGCCCTTTTTGGGTGTCATGACGATTTTAGTGTATACTGCTCATGGTGCCCTCTTTGTGTGTCATGATGATTTGAGTGTACACCGCCCATAGTCATAGTGTCCTGTCTTTTTGATGTCTCAAGATGATTTGAGTGTACAGTGCTCATGGTGCCCTCTTTGTGTGTCATGATGATTTGAGTGTACACTGTTCATGGTGCCCTCTTTGTGTGTCATGATGATTTGAGTGTACACTGCTCATGGTGCCCTCTTTGTGTGTCATGATGATTTGAGTGTACACTGGTCATGGTGCCCTTTTTGTGTGTCATGATGATTTGAGTGTACACTGCTCATGGTGCCCTTTTGTGTGTCATGATGATTTGAGTGTACACACCCATCTGACATGGTGCTCTGTCTTTTTGACATGTGTCATGGTGATTTGAGTGTACACTGTCCGTGGTGCCCTTATTTGTGTGTCATGATGATTTGAGTGTACATGGTCATGGTGCCTTTTTGTGTCATGACGATTTTAGTGTACACACCCATTGACATGGTGCTCTGTCTTTTGACATGTGTCATGTGATTTGAGTGTACACTGTCCGTGGTGCCCTTTTTGTGTGTCATGATGATTTGAGTTACACACCATCTGACGTGGTGCCCTGTCTTGTTGACATGTGTCATGGTGATTTGAGTGTACACTGTCTGGTGCCCTTTTTGGTGTCATGATGATTGAGTGTACACTGCTCATGGTGCCCTTTTGTGTGTCATGATGATTTGAGTGTACACTGCTCATGGTGCCCTTTTGTGTGTCATGATGATTTGAGTATACACACCCTCTGATGGTGCTCTGTCTTTTTGATGTGTCATGTGATTTGAGTGTACATGCTCTGGTGCCCTTTTTGTGTGTCATGATGATTTGAGTGTACACTGTGCGTGGTGCCCTGTCTTGTTGACGAGTGTCATGATGATTTGAGTGTACACTGTCCGTGGTGCCCTGTCTTGTTGACGTGTCATGATGATTTGAGTGTACACTGTCCGTGGTGCCCTGTCTTGTTGACATGTCATGATGATTTGAGTGTACACTGTCCGTGGTGCCTGTCTTTTTGACGGTGTCATTGATGATTTGAGTGTACACTGCTGCATGGTGCTCCTGTCTTTTTGACGTGTGTCATGATGATTTGAGTGTACACTGCCCATGGTGCCCTGTCTTTTTGACGTGTGTCATGATGATTTGAGTGTACACTGCCCATGGTGCCTGTCTTTTTGACGTGTGTCATGATGATTTGAGTGTACACTGCCCATGGTGCCCTGTCTTTTTGACGTGTGTCATGATGATTTGAGTGTACACTGCCCATGGTGTCCTGTCTTTTTGACGTGTGTCATGATGATTTGAGTGTACACTGCCCATGGTGCCCTGTCTTTTTGACGTGTGTCATGATGATTTGAGTGTACACTGCCCGTGGTGCCCTGTCTTTTTGACGTGTGTCATGATGATTTGAGTGTACACTGCCCGTGGTGCCCTGTCTTTTTGACGTGTGTCATGATGATTTGAGTGTACACTGCCCGTGGTGCCCTGTCTTTTTGACGTGTGTCATGATGATTTGAGTGTACACTGCCCGTGGTGCCCTGTCTTTTTGACGTGTGTCATGATGATTTGAGTGTACACTGCCCGTGGTGCCCTGTCTTTTTGACGTGTGTCATGATGATTTGAGTGTACACTGCCCGTGGTGCCCTGTCTTTTTGACGTGTGTCATGATGATTTGAGTGTACACTGTCCGTGGTGCCTTGTCTTGTGGGCGTGTACCATGGTGATTTAAGTGTTCACTGCCCACCGAATGTTGTTTCTTGTCTTTTTGATGTGTACCATGATGATTTCAGTGTACACTGCCCATATGATACGGTGCTCTGTCTTTTTGATGTGTTCCTGATGACTCATGTGTAGGTTACACACCCCATCTGACTTAACACTTGTAGTGTCATGCTCAAAGAATCACCCTAGCGCTGTACCGTTGTCTTCATCTTGGTGTTTACATCATATTCAAGAGGAATCCATCGCACCCGGGTAATCAGTCCATAAGCGTACCAACCATTTAGTCATCTGTCATCTGACTGACTTTTTATATCTGCGCAATACTTTATATGTGCTGGTAAGGTCTTGACTTAGAACAGTGTTCAAACGGGGACCTGTGAAAGCCTAAATTAACTCCGTTACAAAGATCGAAGCAATAACATGGGCAGCAAACAAGCCATTTTTGTTGCTGTTGTTGTTGTTGTTATTGTTGTTGGTGTTGGTGTTATTGTTGTTGCTGTTGTTGTTGTTGTTGTTTTTGTTGTTGTTGTTGTTGTTGTTGTTGCAGGCTGGGTTTGAAGATGAGATTTAGTTCGTAACTTGAGACTTCAGTCCAATGCTCTATTACAAGAGCAAGCCAGTCAGCCCCCCTAGAGAAGAAGGAGGGAGAGGAGGAGGGGGAGGAGGAGGAGGAGGAGAAGAAGAAGAAGAAGAAGAAAGAAGAAGAAGAAGAAGAAGAAAACACTACGGCATGTCTGAGGGCTGAACGCTCGACCCGGCACTGCGTTATCAACTTGACACTTTTAACCAACTGTACCAATTGTGCTTTTCTATTTATTATTTATTTATTTATTTTTGTTTGTTTGTTTGTTTTTTGAAATACAGGCAGGTAGGCTAGAAGTACACCTGTGCTAAAACCCTTTTTGATGAGTATACGCATGCAGAACATCAAATATCCACGTTATAAAGATCCTGTAAGTCATGTCAGCGTTGGTGGCCTGTGGAAACAGGAAAACGCCCAGCATGCACGTCCAATAAACCGAAGACGAGTAAGTGGACTGCAGCAGCATACCGCCTGCGCAGAGTGGGCAAAACAACGTGCATACATGCATCCGAAGAAAAAAAATCTGAACGCTTAAATACACAAATGAAAATACATGTAAAACCAAAACCAACCAAACAACAACAACAACAACAAAAGAAAAGAAAGAAAAAAAAGCCGGCAGTCAGACATTGTGACATGGAGAGAGCGGCAGCTGGTAACACTTCACCTGTCAGTTGTGATAATAATCATCTCACTGTAAGCCAACGTTTCACGCCGGCAGCTTATGTAGATATACTGATTATCACAATACCTGTCTGTTTTGGCCAGCTGAGCAAATTGGGGCTAAGTGTGTGTGTGTGTGTGTGTGTGCGTGTGTGTGTGTGTGTGTGTGTGTGTGTGTGTTTTCAAATAAGCGGGAATTCTTTAATAGAGCTCTGGATTCATAATCTCATATCTTCAGGTCAGCCACCCCCCCGCCCCACTCCACGCAAACACACAAGAACGAGTTGGCTCGTTCGTTGCCCGTGTTAAGGTTCCAATCATCATGATGCTGACTTTCCATAGGTCTTGTTCCCTCCCCATGTCAAGACCTTGCCAGAGAATACCATTTCGTAGCTGGAAGATCTGGATGGAACACATATGGATTTGTCCGACTCGTAAATTTGAATCTCTTTTGAAAAAACAAAAAGGGGGAGGGGGCATCTCACTGTTTTGCTGCAGGTAGTATACAATGGTCTCGTCCGTGTTTTGGTTCTTTTCGGCACAATCTGCTCATAGTGCAAACTGAGTGTGCGGCGCTCATGCACGCGTGCGTGCGTGAGTGTGTGTGTGTGTGTGCGTGCGCGCGCGTCCGTGCACGCACGCGCGTGCGTGTATGCACATGTTTTAAGTAGGCTGGCTGCCTCTTGCAATAGAGCCGTGGACTCAGAGATCTGATATGTTTTGTTCAATCTCAGCCCACATCAAAACTGGCTTGTATGCTGCCCATCTTTATAGCCTACTCCAGTCACTCCAGTGATGTCATCGTAATGTTTTATGGATCCTGCCCCCCTCCACCACCACCACCACCCACTTAAAACTACATATTTATTATTTCATGACCGTGGAAGCTTTGGATTTTGTTGTGCTTGCTTTTTGAACGGTCTCAGTTCGTGTCTGTGTGTGTGTGTGTGTGTGTGTGTGTGTGTGTGTGTGTGTGTGTGTGTGTGTGTGTGTGTGTGTGTGTGTGTGTGCCAGCGCATACGGAATTGTCTTAGCTCAATGAATCCTTTTTGAACGGTCTCAGTTCGTGTCTGTGTGTGTGTGTGTGTGTGTGTGTGTGTGTGTGTGTGTGTGTGTGTGTTGTGTGTGTGTGTGTGAGCGCGCGCGCGCGCAAGTGTGGTTGTAACCTCAGTGATCATCTTGTCTGAAAGACAGCACCCAGAACCAAACTAGGGTAGTACATAGCACAATAAAACAGTGTTTTATTGTGCTATGTACTACCCTAATTTGGTTCTGGGTGCTGGTTACATATCATTTTAAAAACTAACAAAAATAAACTATTTATTTACAATCATCGTCTTCTTCTTCTTCAGTGGTATTAACGTCCCAGCGTGATAACAATTAGGGACTGTCGTAAGAGCAATCATCGACGAGATTTGGCGAACTTATAGGCTAGTTGGTGTGTGGGATCGAGTCTCGTGACCGAAGGGAAACAACTCCAGCGATTTATTATTGTTGTATGAACTTGAGAGACTAGAGATCGGAGTCGGATAGTTGCTTGACATTGAATAACTGCATGTTACGGTAAGTGCTGTCTGTTTAGCAAACTTACTTGTAATGAGACTGCGTACCTCTTATCCACTCATACTCTGTGTGTTTGTGTACGTGTGTGTTAGACTTACTTTTGTTTACTTTTGTTTATCAATTCATGCGTAGGACTCCGCAGCGTTTGCAATTCTGAATTCACGCTATTTTAGGACTTGGCCTCTCAGACACACTCGTGACACTGACACTGCTTGCTCACTTTTAGTCACAATATGACTTTTGGAGCCCACCGTTGAACTTGATACTACTTCGCAGGAACCACACGTTTGTGAATGGACTGGCAAGGTGCGGCAGCTAAAACTAATGTCTAGAAACATAGTGAACAACCTAATACTAATAGTCAAAGTGAGAGTCTGTTGTATTGTATATTGGCACAGCATTACTAACACTGTTGGGCCTAGGCTCTGAGGATAATGATGATGATGATGATGATATAAGACAATAATATTTATAATAATGATGATGATACTATGACTACTAGTACTACTACTACTACTATTAGTACTAATTTCATTTGTAAAGTAGAAACAGTCCCTTTCACTAGTTTCAGAGAATGCTCACTGCACTTTATATATAAACAGATGAAGTCTGGGAGGGAGTGGGAACAATTGTCATATCAGTAGGCCTGCATTAATGCAATATAAACAAAGTTACAGACACACACCAATATATTATCAGTGCAACGTAAACATGGTTTATACTATAGAAAATGACAAGAGATCATTAAGGCCCAACACAAAATTAGAAATAATTGGTCTGGACAAAGCAAAAAAACAAACAAAACAACGCAAAAATAGTCAAGTATGGCTTACTATTAATATTAGTATGCACACACACACACACACACACACACACACACACACACACACACACACACACACACACACACACACACAGAGTATGTGTGTGTGTGTGTGTGTGTGTGTTTTAACTTACAGATTATTATTCATTTGTATGAGTTAGAATGTTCTAGTGTTTTGTGTGTGTGTGTGTGAAGTCATAGCTTACAGGGACTGGGGTGCTGATAAGAAAACATGGCTCCATCTCTATGGGCTATGTGCAGATGATGATGTCACTCTGGGCTGGGAGGAGTTACTTTTTCTTTCCTACAGTACAGGTCAGGTTGCGTCTGCGAGTTTGCGACATGGCCCATGTTGGCAATGTCAGATCCAAACTTTAGCGCTGTTTACTGTGTTGGTACCAGAAGGAAAAAGTAATGAAAGAAGCGAGGAAATGAAAAAACGGAAGAGACCTTAAACAGTAGTTATGTGAAGAATGTCACAACAATCAAGAGAGAGGCAAAACTGCAGATCACCAAGTGTTGTGACAATGAGGGGAAAGAATATAGAGGTGGCTGACATGGCAGAGATGGAGAGAATGGCTTGCACAGTTTCAGTTTAAAGGTAATGAGGAGAAAGAATACGAAGGGGACTGACATGGTAGAAATGGAGAAAATGGCATGCACAGTTTCAGTTCAAAGACCTTGCATTTGAATCAAAGATAACCTACACTTTGTAGGTGGGATGCCATGATTGTAAATGTTAATGGTATGTTATGAGTGCTACAGGTTTATTTATATGTTTTTGGCGCATGTATTGTATGGTCGTGTGAGACAGATCTGTTTTCGCTTTTGCTGTTTCTGTCTCTCTGTCTTTCAACTCTTTGTCTGTCTGTCTTTCTCAGTGTGTGACTCACTCAGTCTCTCTCTCTCTCTGAGTTTCTCTCTCTCTCTCTCTCTCCCCCTCCCCTTTCTCTCTTTCTGTCTCTCTCTCTATCTCTCTCTCGCACTCTCTTTTTCTCTCCCCCCCCCCCTCCTCTTCCTGTCTGGGTCATCTGTCATAGACAGCTGTGGGCACAGCATTTTGAGGTATCCATGGATGTATTTGTGTGTTCAAACTTCAAGTTATGTCTTGGTTTTCAGTCACTGATGACTGAATAGGCCATGTAAATCACTGATCTGATGTAAACAAGCTACAACTAATTATTTTCAGTGGTAGATGTAAGCTTCGGTCTTTGCTTTCAGTTTGTATGAACAGATGCCCTCTCTTACACAGAACACTGAACTGCTTTGTTTCCATTTCAGATGTGTGTATGTCCATGCCTGCATGTGTGTGTATGTGCAGTGTGTGTGTGTGTGTGTGTGTGTGTGTGTGTGTGTGTGTGTATGTGTGTGTGTGTGTGTGTGTTTGTGTGTGTGTGTGTGTGTGTGTGTGTGTGTGTGTGTGTGTGTGTGTGGTGTGTGTGTGTGTGTGTGTGTGTTGTGTGTGGTGTGTGCGTGCGCACGCATGTACGCAATGGCTTATACATCAATTACGTAGCCTATTTTTTTTAATCCTGTAGAGAACTTTTTTTTTCAAACCTCTTTATATAACACTGTTTTATTCAGTTGCTCATGAATATTAGTCAAACACTTTGAAATATAGAACTTGTTTATTATAGCATATTTTACAATGCTCAGTTTTAGTTTTATTAATAATGACTTTTGGTTTACAATTCCTGTTCATGTGAATGAAAGTTTACATTATGGATGTCACTAACCCTAGCTGGAAAACAGTTCTGAAGCCTGGAGTCATATGAGGACCAGAAATAAGTAAAATAAAGTAGGTATAACCATTAGAAGCATCAAATAGAAATGATTACAAACAGTTGGAAAAATCAGATTCAGCTGGTGATGCAGTCGTTGATGGAAGGTAATGCACATCTTGGAATATAATTCAGTCTGATGATGGAATTGAAGCCAGTAAAAATGAAGTAACAGCCCCACCACTACTACCTGATAGTGATATGTTTGATATGGTTTGTCTGATGATACACAAATGAGCAAGTACACAGCAGGGGAAGAACAATTAATCATGACAGATGAACTGATCAGACTGACTCAGGAAAATCTGCAATTTAAAATAATCAAAGCACTTGCTTGGAAAGAAATTAGAATCTTTGCTTATTATCAAGATGACACGGTCAAATATTTTACAGGACTTTTCAGCAATCAATTTTGTTTGATTTTCTTGTTTATCGCCTACTTTGGGTAAACAGACAAGCACTCATTTACAAGCTTAGATATTGACTGTGATCCAGGTTTAAACCACTGGTTCTTTGGGCAGATAGAGCTAGTATTTGCACAAGTTTGCCAGTTCATTTCAAGGGATATTCATGGCAATGGCACATCAATACTTAACTGTATTGAAATATTATTTGAGAGATCTTCGTGTTCAAAGATAAATGAACTGATATTGTCACATTACAACCATGATAATAACATATCAATTAACCTTCTTTGCTTTCTGTCATTTCTTCCAGTCATTTTCTGCCTTACTGGTCCATTTACCTTATGTTTTCCATAAACTGATAAAGTCTTATTACTCTCTGTTAGGATTGATAATTGGGTACATGTATTAAGTGCATTTTTGGCTCTCAGGAAATGAGATAGGCGGAAGCAATTTTAGGTAATTCAGGCCCGTTTTTATTAATGTTTTAGTGTCCTTAGTTATGTTTACATTTGTATTCAGGCATGTTTTTTTCAAATCCCCTGTGTGATAAATTGGACAAAGTGGTCAGTGTCAGGGGCATGTCCTTAGGTCATGTGTGCGAATGCATTGATATGTGTACTTAATTTTTTTTCTTTTTTTTTTCCCTGTTGAAGTATTGTGTATGTTTTGAAATGGTTATACTTATAGCCCTGATGTGGCTCTACACAGTTTTCTGCGCTTTAAACAAAAATAACAGTAACAGTAATTTAAAAGAAAGATGATTTCTAGCTTGCATGAAATCTTGTAGCAGACCTTTAGAAATTACAGTCCATTTTCTGAGGAACAGACTATATGGAACTTTTTCAGTTGCACACAAGTGTTATTCATAAGGGGTGGGGACAAAAGTGCAATTATAATTGATTTAAAAATCATCTTCTTGACATGGATGTAATAACAGATTCCACCACATTCCATTTCCCCACTTTTCCTCCTGCTTTTTCATCACATACACACAACATGTGTGCGCGCACACACACACACACGCACGCGTGCATACACACACACACACACACACACACACACACACACACACACACACACACACACACACACACACACACACACACACACACACACACACACGCACGCAGACGCCAGACGCCAATTTGCCAGATGCCAATGTGTTTTAGCTACATTCTTTGATATAACTAAAGCATACGACCAAGTATGGCACTCCCGATTATTATTCAAATTGAAAAGTATTGGGCTAACAGGTCACATTTTTGATTATGTCAAATGCTTCTTAGAAGACCGCGTAATTCAAACGAGGATCGAAAATGTGTATTCTTCAAAACGATTTCTTCAAATGGGTATCCCTCAGGGATCCGTTATTGCTCCCCTTCTCTTCATGATATTATTGCATGACTTACCCAGTAAAATTTCTAAACATGTAACTTTAGCTCAATATGCTGATGATTTATGCATGTGGATGCAGGTCAATATGAAAAGAAAAACTCCTTTGCGCTGTCTTAATTATACGCGTAAATGTTATCAATTAGAACTCGATAAAATAGCACGATATATGGTAGAAAATGGACTACATCTATCCGTGGAAAAAACAAAGATAGTTTTGTTTAACAGTGGAGCTAACCCAGCAAATGTTCCCACGTTCAAACTGGGAGATACTCTTCTTCAGTATAATGAGTCGATTAAATTCTTAGGAGTTTTCCTTACAGCCAAATTATCTTGGAATCAGCATATTGAATACTTATTAACAAAAGCTCAAAAAAGTTTAAATTTCTTGAAAATAGTTCGCAAACAGATATGGGGACAAGATGCATCAACACTTGTTCATCTCTGTAAATCGCTTATTAGATCTAAATTAACCTATGCCCAAGAAATATTCTTCAGCGCACCAAAACGCTTACTCACAAAACTGCAGAGCATAGATTGTAAAGGTTTCAAACTTGCGCTGGGTCTTCCAATGCATGCCTGTTGCCATCGTACATACAATGCAATCAAATTGTTGCCACTTGATGAACATAGGAAAGTCGCTTCTACTAAATTTCTGTTAAGAAACACTACCATAGAAAACAGCATCAAAACAGAGACAAAAGTAAGATCAGACACCGACTTTCCAAAAAGAGCTAAATCAATATCCTCACAGGTCACGCTTGCAACATTTACAGCTGATGTTATGAAAGGCTCTGGAATTGATTTAGACACAGGTCCTGTAACTTTAAGACCTTCGTTTTCACCAGTACCCAGTTGGGAACTTCAAAGAGCACGATTTGACATACACCACACTGACTTAAAAAAAGAAGATAATATCAATTTACTGGCATGTCACGTTAAATGTCATATAGAAGACTTTTATTCCGATCACTTGAAAGTTTACACTGATGGTTCAATAATTGAAAGACAAGCAGGTTCGGCGTTTTTAATACCTGCTCTCAAAATTGAGAAATCTTTCTATATAGGACTTTATAAATCTATCTTTACTGCAGAACTCTTTGCAATCTTAATGGCTTTGAATTGTATGATAAATCTTCCTAGGACAATTCCCCAGATACTTTTTTGCGTTGATTCAAAATCTGTACTTCAAGCTCTTGAATTATCAAAATTACAAACAAGATCTGAAATGATATTGGAAATTACTCACTTGATTAATAGTTTATCCTTAAGAGGCACTGATATTACTTTCTGCTGGATACCATCTCATAGTTCTTTTCATTACAATGATATAACCTTGTTTTGTCAACTCGTGTCCATCATGATCTTTCTTCTGACCATTTTTCAATTTTGTCTTATCTAGCAGCTGAAAAGCCTAAACGTAAAGCAAAGCTTGTGTCCACTCGCTCTATTAGTAAAATTGACCAAGACAAGTTCGCTGATGATCTTTCTCAGTCTGTGACCACCGTTATGTCAGTGTCCGATTTGAACAGTTCCCTTGCCGCTGTTTTTGACAAGCATGCGCCTGTACGTCAACGAAAAGTCCGGGACGGAAAGCCTACCCCGTGGTACGGCGCTGTCGCTGATCAGCTTCGTCAGCTGAAGAGAGAGCGTAGGCGTGCCGAGCGCTGTTGGCAGTCATCACGGTTAACAGTACACAAACAAATCTATGACGCAGCAAAGCAAACGGTTGCAGATTGCGTACACGACGCGAAAACAGCTTTTTATTCTTCGCTAGTGTCCAGTTCTACCACTTGTAAACAACTCTTTCACAATATGTCCTCGCTTCTTGGAAAAATCAAACCTGTGTCTCTTCCCACTGTGTCCGATGTCAAACTGCTCCCACACATTTTTGCCGATTTTTTCCGTAAGAAAATTCTCAAGATCCGTGACAGTTTTCCACCATTTCAAAGTACTGGTTCAAACACTGTGTCGTTTTCTGGCTCACCACTTGTAAATTTCATTCCAGTTTCTGAAGACCTTGTCCGGAAGACCATTCTTAAGACTCCCCCTAAATCATGTGAACTTGATCCCATTCCAACCAAACTTCTCTTTCAACATGTGGATCTTCTCTTGCCGACCATTACAAACATCATGAATCAGTCTATTACCACTGGAATTGTTCCCCGTGAATTTAAGACTGCCATTGTTAAGCCCTTGCTAAAAAAATCTAACCTCAACAAAAAACACCTGAAAAATTACAGACCGATTTCCAATCTTCCATTTCTTTCTAAACTGCTTGAACGTCTGATTCTAGACCAGCTTTTCTCCCATCTCTCATCCCATAACCTCCTTAGTCCTCACCAATCCGCTTACAGGCCAGGGCACAGCACAGAAACTGTTCTGCTTCGTATTCTCAATGATCTTTTGACCTCCCTGGATCAAAACAAAATTTCTATTCTTCTCCTTTTGGATCTTTCAGCTGCTTTCGATACTATTGACCATGAAATTTTGCTTTCCCGTTTGGAAAACAACTTTGGAATTCAAAAATCTGCTTTACACTGGTTTCGATCTTATCTTTCAGAAAGAAAGCAAACCGTACTTGTCGACGGAAACAAATCTTCTGAGCTGCCTTTGGATTTTGGCGTGCCTCAAGGCTCTGTTCTGGGTCCTGTGCTTTTCATATTGTATACTTCTCCTCTGACCCACCTTATTGACTCATATTCCATCCGTCATGAAATGTATGCGGACGATACCCAGCTCAATCATACTGATTCTCCTTCTAACTACGATCATCTAGTTCAGTCTCTTCAGAACTGCGTTTCTGAAGTAAAATCCTGGATGTATGAAAATCGACTTAAGTTGAATGATGACAAGACTGAAGCCCTTCGTGTTTCTCCATTGCCTGCAGATCTTTCTTCTCTGCCTTCCACTATTACTGTCGGTAATACCGCTATTGCTTTTTCT
Source organism: Monoplex corrugatus (assembly GCA_030674185.1). Lineage (NCBI taxonomy): Eukaryota > Metazoa > Mollusca > Gastropoda > Littorinimorpha > Ranellidae > Monoplex > Monoplex corrugatus. Next base: position 67,077,468 of record CM060309.1, read on the forward strand.
GATTGTGTTCGTGACCTCGGTTTTGTCTTTGACCATAATCTCTCCATGCACCAGCACATCATCAAAACATGTCAGGCTGCATACATCGAACTTAGACGCATTAATTCTATTAGACACTACCTTACATTAGACGCAACCAAGACGTTAGTTACTGCATGCATTCTGTCTAGGTTAGATTATTGCAATTCACTCCTTGCGGGTTGCCCTCAGAAACATCTCAAACATTTGCAACAAGTTCAGAACTCTGCAGCTAAACTCATCTTCAAGGCACGTAGGTCACAGCACTGCACACCCCTGTTTCAGACACTGCACTGGCTCCCGGTTGAACAAAGAATAAAATACAAGATTTGCTGCCTTTATTATCACATCATTTCTGGAACTGCTCCTGACTATCTCTCTGAACTCTTGACTGTCTACGTACCTTCTCGATCACTCCGCTCTTCTGTGGATGACAAGAGGTTTCGTGTGCCAAAATATAACAGAGAAACTCACGGTGGTAGAGCCTTTGCAGTTTTTGCTGTTCAGACATGGAACTTGTTGCCTCAGTCCGTCCGCCACTCTAAAACTCTACCATCTTTCAAAACAAGTTTAAAAACTTACTTCTTTAAACAGTGTTTTTCCTGATTTTGGCTAGTGGGTTGATCCTGCTTGACATTCTGGATGAAATTGTGCACAATGGGGTGTATGCCAGTGTGTGTGTGTGTGTGTGTGTGTGTGTGTGTGTGTGTGTGTGTGTGTGTGTGTGTGTGTGTGTGTGTGTGGATGTGTGGCTGTGTGTGTGTGGGTGTTGTGTGTGTGTGTTTGAAAATGGGGGGAGAGGGGTGGGCGGGGAGGGGGTGAGAGGGAGAGAGATTATTTGGTGTGTCTGTGTGGTTGTTGATTTCCTGTGGATAGTTTTTGATGAGTTTGTTTGTATTGTAGCCTGTTATTTGGTTTATATATGTATGGTTTACTGATGTAAAGCGCTTTGAGGTTTCGGAAAGCGCTCTATAAATGCACTATTATTATTATTATTATTATGGTTGATAGGGCTGCCAAACGGGGGGCAAAGAGCTCACCAGATTCAAATCATATACAACTTTCCCTCTCATTGCATGAGTGTTATACCTTAGTGGACGCCTACGTATGGAAGCAGTTTCAAGATAAACAGAAAAAGTATGAAAAATGTTACATGAATTTTGAAATTAGCAAAACACCTAAGCGGTTCCTTGCCAGCAGAAGTATACAATCCCTTATGTATAGGTGGAAACTTGATGCATTCAAAACAAAATACACCAGGAATGTAGTGTGCCTGTGTGGAAAGAAGATAACACATAGTCATATTCTTTCATGCGTTCGGGTAAAACAACATATACCTACATTATCAACGAAGACAGTTTCTGACATATTTGCCTCACCATCCTTAACATATGAATTTTTTGTTAGCCTGTCAAAAAGTCCGATAGCGAAATATATTTAACGTGCCGTTACTTCTCATGTTCAGTGTTATGGTTAGCTAATTTTACTGTTTCAATCGTTAATTATGATAACGTCATTTGTGAATTTTTCTTTCTTGTCTTGTTTTTCTGGTTCATTTTTTTTTTCCTGAAGATTAACCTTTTGCAAGTTTTTTGTTTTTTTTTGTTTTTGTTTTTGTCTAAAATCACTTTAGTGAATAGACATTAAATCAAAGACCACCACACGCACGCATGCATGCACACACACATGTATGTATACAAACACACATGTATGCATGTATGCACACACACACACCCAAGCTATCTGGTCGTATCAACAGATTACTCTTTCTGCTTCTCGTGATTAGTCTTTTTGCAGTGCACAATCTGGCAAAATCATGAACCTTTTGGTGTTGTTTTCAACCCAACACATGCAAAATGAAACTACCCCAATGGGCAGTAGTAATTATCACAAGCAACCATGGGCCCATATTCCCCTTGTTTGCAGAAGCAGAAGATGCTTACCTACGCCCTGCATTCGTCCGTATTGTTAGCACTCATCCTGTAAACAAAATGATAAATGATGCTGAAACAGTTTAGGCTACATCAGGATGATTGGTCAGGTGCACTGACCATGATTGTTTAGGAATTTCGTGTGGATCAGTAACTATAGTTTTCCAGTACTATACTATGTATCTCCACTGCTTTGAGCTTTTCTGCATATTTTAATGCCTACAGCGCTGGAGTTTGCATTGTGGCATCCTTCCTTTCGACCATCAAGTATTGTAGCCTAGGAAAGGAGCTCGTGATTACTTGTTGATCTGCACACAGCCCATAGACCCTTAATCTATTCTGAACTGGACTATGGCTGCATTGTATAGCTCTGCAAGACTCTCCTACATAAAAGTACTTGACCCACTCAAAAAAATCATTGATCTATTCTCCATGAAGGGCTCCACCTCTGCCTTGGAGCATTTTGAACCATCCCTGTGTACAGCTTGTAATGCATAGGCAGAGGAACCTTCCCCTTCTAACCGTAGCCTGAAACTTGCTTTAAACTGATGTTTAAAACTGTTTTCTGAAACACAAAAAGCAGTTTATAAAAGTTCTGCATCTTCAACTCCACATTCAAACCGAATTTGAAGAGAATTCCATAGTTATTCCTCCTCTTGGAATCTATATTTTTCATCACATTCAAAAGGCAGAGATAAATCTAGCAGTTGTTTCAGACTTCTCCAATTTTTCGGACAGCCTGCCATGGACCTTGAAACACCTGAGGTGCACTGTGATCTTTTGCCCTTCCATAAAGACTCCACCAGTTCATCGAAGAGAAAGTTGCCTTATTATGCAGAACTGTTTCTGTCAGCCCACGAAATAAAATAATCACAAATAGATCAGTCTGCCAAAGATGTTGCTGCTTTCTGTTCTAATATTCCCAACTGACCATTTTCAAAATCAGTTCCATTAGTACTGCCAGACTGACTGCTCTGGTCTTTGCAGGAAAAATGGTGTACTAATTCAGACATATAAAGATTTTCTCATCTTTTCAGACTCCCTTTCCACTTTGCAGGCAATTATTGGCATAACATCAGCTACCCAGAGTGTCTGAATCTCTGTGAACTCCCTTCTTCACTGAAAATTGATGTTTACAACATTATTCTTGCCTAGGTACCTGATCATGATAGTATTTGTGGGAATGAGAAGTATTTACTGCCTAGCCAAGAATGCCAGTGTGTTAAGAAACCCAGAGTATCAATTATTGAAACAACCAAATGGGCATCAAACTCTTGCAAGTCAGCCAGACTTTAAACAAATTCACCCATCTGTGCTTGGGAACTGTTGGAAAGAGACGGTGTTTTGCAGGAGGTTACACACGGGTCACAATCTACACTCTCATACTTTTGAAAAACGAAGAAGCACCATGGTGTTTTAAAAAAAATGAAGAAGCACCATGGTATTTACCATTTGAAGAGCCACTCAGCATTAGATACCTTTTGATTGAATAAACATTTGGACTTGGATGATTTGAGACATAATGACCATAATGCAGACTCTAGAGGCATGATCACTATAAAGCAGATTCTTTAAAGTGCTGTTCATCAGAGATGTTCTTCCAGTCTGTGCAGTTTTCAAGTTTTAAGGGATCACTAGATTTCATCTTGTATGATCACACAATCATATGGGAATGATTTTTAGGTGTGTTTGGGCGTAGGTTGACAGGATAATCATATGCTGGTTTTTAACGATTGTCTTTTGAATTAAACTTGGAAGTCATTTTTAATGTGGTGTTAGCCTAGCCATGATATGGCGTGAGTGGTACATGAAATGAGTATGATTGGTTCATCAGTCTGACGTTGATAACTGCTGCTGCAGGAAAATTAGTACAATTACAGACATGACAAACATTGCCTTCATAGTGAGTGACTGACCGTTAGTGAACAATAAATACGTTTGTGTCACTGTCTACCCCTGTCCCCTCCCACCATCAGTTAACTGCTTGATTGTGTCAATGGCCAATGGACTTGTGACATTTGGCCAGAGTCAGAGACTGCATCATTAGTGTCATTATTAATAGTATTATTATTGTTGTTGTTGTTACTGTTATCATTGTTATCATCATCATCATCATCATCATCATCAGTAATGCTAGTGCTTTTCATAATGTTGAGCAGTATACTCAACTGACTTTTTCTTTGGGGCAGACTGCTGTATGGAGGGGCGGTATTTATGATAAGTGGGCAGTTTCTAGGAGGTTGTATGTTGTTTTGATTTGTTGATGTTGTTTTTGTTGTTTTGTCACAGTTGGCTTTGTGTGATATGGGTTGCTCCCTCAGACAAAAGCGTGTCACTTCATTGATTTTGTTTTTGTGATATGGTTTGCTCTTCTCAGATAAAAACATGTTACTTCAGTTTAGTACAGGATCCATCACTTCTTTTTTCATTTCGTTTTTTTGTGCTTGTGTATATATCATGGTGGATAATATCTTCTTTATGGTAAGAAACCTGTAGTGTGGCTCTGCACGTAAAGACTGATGTAGGAATTGATAAGTATGCTATTCTGTAGGGTGTCTGTGGAAAATATCATAACTCCTGGTGTAGAAAAATCTAATGTTTTTCTGGCCTTTTTCAACATATGTACTGCAGTATATGAAACTTCCACTTGAAGTCATTTTAAGTTGTGTATGTCAGTGAATTGAATGGGTGGCGACTTGTTGAAGAATGCAATTTTTAGTATATTAAAAGCCCTCGAACTTACCAAGGAGGAGTGTAGCATACTGAAAGTCCTTGACCTTAACAAGGAGTTAAGCTACAAGAATGAAATTTGGCACACATATACACATGCATCTTGGAGGATTGCATACAAGATATGAGCAGTGATGTGTGTAATATTTACTTCAGGATTTACTTCATATTAATATGTTGATATATTAGATCTAGTGGCGAAGCATCAGCTGTTTGTTTTTTCCGTTGCACAAATTTTCTTAACTGGTAAAACCGAAGGTAACTTTAAACGTTTAGAACTTTTCTTTTTAACAATCAATAATCTACATACTGTACATTCTGGTGATTAAGTGCAAACATTTAATGTATATCATCGCACTTGTCACAAGTTCCCATTAACATGGAATCTAGATCTGTTCACATCGTAAGTCATCAATCAGGGATAGCTCAGCACTTGTTTCAGGAAATGATTTGGTAACACAGTTCAAGTAACCTTTCTTCCCCTTCTTTTCCAATTCAAGAGAAATTAAAGTGATTGAAACAGTTAATGTTCTGCAGTTTAGTTAACACAAATAATAACAGTTATTTATAAAGTATAAAGTCATTGTAACGCTTCGGCACACTGCGTGTACGCTGTGAGCGTCGTGGGTTGTCACTGACATCAGACCGTTGATAAACATTGGAATGCGGACATCCAATAGGATCAGCATCATCATTGGGAATGGGACGTGGAGAACGCATGGAGGCATGATCAGTGTCTTGGGAAGACTGGTTCGGGTCATGGTTGGGTGACACTGGATCTGAAGAACTGAGATCGCCATCAGCATCAAAGGACGTTTCTTCTGGTGTGGGGTTGAGAGCTTCTGGAGATTTCTTAAAGAAGCTGCTGTTTCTGGTCACAGTCTGTTCTCTCCTCTGGGCTGTGATCATGGATTCTTTCTTCTGAGTGATTATCAGCGGTCATGGTTCATAAGGTGGGTGAGCATGAGATGTTGAGGTGTCCTTGACAAGAACAGAATCACCAACTCGCAAATTACTGGGTTTGACATAACGTTTGTTGTCAGCATACTTCTTCATCTTGTTCTTTTGCAGAGTGTCCCTAGTTCTCATCTGTTCATCGTTTGGTTGTTGTCGTGGAGGTTCTGGAACAACAGTTTTCAAATTCCTGCCAAACAAAACAGTGGCTGGAGGTACACCAGTTGTGGAGTGTGGCGTTGACCTGTATGCCAGCAGGAGACGGTACATTTGTTGTTTCCAGCACTGATGAGTGGCTCTTGCACCCTTTATGGTCTTCTTTAGTGTTCTCATGAATCTTTCGGTTTCACCATTAGCATGTGGCCATAGAGGTGTAATCTTGCGGTGTGTAAATCCCATGTTTTCAGCATATCTTTTGAATTCATAACTTGTGAAAGGTGGTCCATTGTCTGTCTTTAAGCTGTCAGGTATACCAAATTCTGCAAAGATCTTGTCCAACTTGGGAATTACACTTTGGGCAGACGTGGAAGAGATTTCTTCAACGACAACATATCGTGAGTATTCATCTGTCACTACTAGCAGCTGAATGTTTTCAACGGTGGCAAAATCTGCGCTGAGGGTGGACCATACATAATCTGGAAGCGGTGACATGCTTAGGGGTTCACGCGATGATTGTGGTGTAGCAATCTGACATGCAAGACAGTTTTTGACGATACATTCCACAGACTGATGCATACCTCGGAACCAGACTTTCTCTTGTAGAAGTTGACGTGTCTTTACAATACCTTGATGCCCTTGATGTCCAAGATTAACAACTTTGGTGATCAGTGATTCTGGAATCATAAGTTTGGTGCTTTTGAGGAGGATTCCTGGAGAAACTACTGTCAACTCAGAACGGCAAGATGAGAGAATGTCAAACAGGGTTTTGTCAACATTTCGCATGTCAACATTCCAGTGTCCAGTTTCGAGACATGAGATGATAGATGACAACGTTTGATCTTTGTTTGTCGCTTCAGCTATCTCTTGCAGTGTCATGGCTTTTGGAATGTTTGTTTCCACCACATATTGTACATACTCTTCAGCAATCTTCTCCTCTCGACTGCTTCGTGTTTGCTGAACGGGATGTCGGCTGAGATAATCTGCAGGGTTTTCAACACCAGCTTTATAGATGACCGTTTTGTCGTATGGCTGAACTCTCATCAACCATCTCTCAATCCGTGGTGAAACCTGTGATCTGGGGTTATTGAAGATGGAGACCAAGGGTTTGTGGTCAGTGAAGATCTTGAAGAGAGCACCAAAAATGTACACATGAAAGTGTTCACATGCCCATGTGATGGCCAATGCTTCACGTTCAGTCTGGGAATAGCGTTGTTCAGTCGGAGTGAGAGCTCGACTTGCAAACTGCACAACTTGTGGAGGTTCACTGGAAGCTTTCCGCTGAGTAAGAACTCCGCATATACCAAAAGGACTGGCATCAACATAGATTTCTGTGCTCTTTTCTGGGTCAAAGTAGGTGAGTGTTGTTGGTTTACTGAGAGCAGCTTTCAAATTTTCTAAGCACTGGTCCTCTTTCTCAGTCCATGACCAAGGTACATCTTTTTGTGTCAGAACACGAAGATCATGAGTCAACGTTGCATAATTGGGGATAAATTTGGAGCCACAAAAGTTGGTCATGCCAAGTAAGCTACGGACTTCTGATGGATTCTGAGGTTTTGGTAGATCAATGATTGCTTTGATTTTTTCAGGACTTGGACGGATGCCTCCTTTGCCAAAGATATGTCCAAGAAATTCAAGAGAGTCTTGATTATAGACACATTTCTCTCCATTTAGTGTCAGACCTTTTTCTCTCAGACGCTTGAACACAGCACGAAGATTGTGATCATGGTGTTCCTGGTTGTTGCCATATACCAGAATATCATCACTGGAGTTGATAACTCCTTTCAGGCCATTCAGCATCTGTCTGATAGTTTCTTGGAAGATTTCAGATGCGCTGCTGATACCAAAATTCAGACGTCGGTATCTGTACAAGCCAAGATGTGTGGCAAAAGTGGTGATGTAACGAGAATCTTCTGTCAGTTCAAGCTGATTGTAGCCTTGGTTAAGGTCAACTTTGCTGAAAACTTTAGCACCAGAAAGTAAAGTTGTTAGCTCTTCAAGTGTTGGAGATGCATGACGTTCACGACGGACAGCTGTGTTAGCAGCAAGCATGTCTACACAGACCCGAACTTCTCCTTGTTTCTTCTTGGGCACCACAACAAGAGGAGATACCCATGGAGTTGGTCCAGTAGCTTTCTCGATTACTCCAGATGCTTCGTCTTTCTTGATTTGATCTTCAATGTGCTTACGTACATGAAATGGTACACGATGATAACGCTGAGCAACTGGGGAAACCTCCTTGTCAATGTGGAGTTTGATCTGAACATCATTAAGTTTGCCTAGTCCAGTGAATAGATCCTTGTATTCCTCTTGAAGATTTTGCTGCATGGTGACATGTTGGACAATAGTCAGTAGTTGTAGCTTTTGTGAGGTGTTCCAGCTAAGCAGAGATTCAGCATCACCTGCAACAACATGGATAAGATCAGTGTAGCTGGCTTTATCTGATGCAAGATTTGCCTGGAAACGCCCAAGAACAGGTAGAGCCTTCTTTCCGCCATATGCAAATATCTTGGTTCTGCAAGCTTGCAAGGTAGGTCTGTTTTTGAGAGATCTGTAGATTTTCTCTGGAATGAGATTGACACTTGCTCTCGAGTCTGCCAGTGCTTGAAGAGGTTAACCATTGATGGTGATGCAGAAATGAGGAAGTTTGTCTTTTGAACTATGTGTTATAAAAACATAATGTTCTTCTGCTTCAGAGATGTCTTGTTCTTCATTCCGAACATTTCTGACAAAACCACGGGCATTATGTGTTGAAGCATGATACTGAGAGCTACTTTTACAGACTCTGGCAAAGTGATGAAGTTTTGAACACTTTTTGCAAGACTGACTGAATGCAGGACAGTTTCTTTGTCCACCATCATGGGGCCAGTCACGAAGACCACAGTTGCGACACTGCTTCGGCAGTCAAACGGAGGATAATGCGGTAAAGAAAAACCTTCTGCCATCCTCGTCGCCAATGTAATATTTACTTCAGGATTTACTGCACATTAATATGTTGATATATTAGATCTAGTGGCGAAGCATCAGCTGTTTGTTTTTTCCGTTGCTACCTGTTATTCACTGCCCCCAATCTTCCGGTCCTAATGACTTAAGAGTTACGTTCCTTGAGTTGTCTGCTACTAGATCTATCAGTATCAGTTTGAACATTACAATGTGTATGACATGATAAAGTTTAAATATATCAGACCCCTGGTATCAGAAAAAAAGATGGATAGCTCGACAAGGCATGTCATTTCATTTTGCCAGGTAAAATGTTGGACTAATGGAGAAGCCTACAGTGAACTAGTGAAAATTACAGGGAGGATGCACCTTCCAATTCAACAGTTAGTTAAGTAATGGTATAATGAAAGTCACAAGTGGGTGAGAGGCTTTCATGATGAGCAAGACAGTAAAAGTCCAAAAACAGCCAATGACCAGGAAAGTATTGGCAGAGTTCTGGACATGGTCATGGCTGATATCATCATCATGTGTGACCATCCATGATATTGCCAACATTCTAGGTATCGCTTATATGAACATTCTTAGAATCTGACCAGCCAATTGCAAATGACAAAAATCTCAGTAAGGTGGGTACCAACATTTCTGATGGAGCAAAAACGCACACATTTCACTGTCTCAAGACAGTCTGCAACATTTTGAAGCTGATTAACCAGACTTTATTGACCAATTTGTTACTGTTGGTGAAACTTGGATCCAGTACATTACAATAAAGAATAAAGAGTAATCATGTCAGTGGAAGTATGTTGTTTCATTAAAAAAAAAAAAAACCAGCACTGGCACACATTCAAGTCATCTGTTGCCATGGCGACCATTGTGGATGTGGTTTTGAAATCATTGATCACCCACCCTAGTTGCCATACTAGCCCTCTTGGATTACCATTTGTTCCCAATTTTGAAAAAGGCTCTATCTGGGCAAAGATTTGAATGAAACAGTGAGGTCACGGACTCACCAGTGCCTACCTTCAGGTGCTCCCAGTGGAGTTCTTCCAGAGTGGCATTGATACATCGCAGCAGCGCAGGAGAAAGTGTGTGGAGTTGAGAGGGGACTATATTAAAAACTAACACTGTAACAGTTGAAAAAACAATCCTATCACATCCCCTTCATATTGAGGTCGAGAACTTTTTTGGACATCCCTCGTATGTAGGTGGGATGATACTAATGATAGTCTTGTTCAGAGAATCAAACATTTTTTGTCATTGAATTTATCACCCATTTATGGGCTCAGTATTCAAGCTTTTTTAAAAAATGATTCAGGAGGGTTAAGTGATCTTGATAGTTTGTGTGTGTGTGTGTGTGTGTGTGTGTTTGCTGATAAAACTTTAAAGTGTCAGTGTCCAGGAAGAAGGACTGTTCTGTTGACCAAATTCAAGACATACTGATGATGTGAAAACTTCAGCACTGTGTAAAGTTTGTCTTATCTTATCCATTTTCATAGCGTCTCGTTTTTAAACAGTCTATCGATAAGTGTCTGTAATTAAGTGTGAGAATGTATGAAGAAATGGCTGTAATAGTACGTCAGTGAGTGCCAGTGAATGTGTTCAGATAACTTATGATGAAATGGCTGTAACAACAGCCAATCCGTGATTGTCAGTGATTTTGTGCAGGCAACATTTGATGAAATGGCTGTTGATGAATGTCAGCGATTGTGTGTAGGTAACTTATGATGAAACGGCTGTAATCAGTCTAATGACAGTCTGTCAATGAGTATAGTGATTTTTTGTGGGTAACATAAGTTATGATATAATGGCCATGTGAAAATAGTCCATTGATGAGTGTCAGTGATTGTGTATTGTTAAGCTATTATGGAGTGGCTATAAAGTTTGTTTCTCAAACTGCCAGATCTTGCTACTATCATCTCCATCGTATAAGCCTGATCACGAAGTATCTCTGTCGAAACAACTGCAAAACTCGTTCTCTCCTTCATAATGTCTTGCATTGACTATTGCAATTCACTCCTGTCTGGTTTTCCTGCCTCCACCATTCACATCCTACAGCGCATTCAAAACAATGCTGCATGCCTTGTACTCAAAAAGAAAAAAGCGGACCACATCTCCCCTCTCCTGGCACAACTTCACTGGCTCCCTGTATCAAAGCGCGTACAGTACAAACTAGACACCATCTGCTACAAAAGCCTCAATAACGCAGCCCCCAATTACCTGTCAAGCCTACATGAGATCCATGTTCCCTCACATACCCTCCACTCTGCCTCTGATCCTCTCACTTTTCGCTTTCCACGCACTGAGCTCAGTACCTATGGTCCACGAGCCTTCCCTGTTTCTGGTCCACTCTCCTGGAACAAACTTCATCTCTCAGTCCGTCAGCAACCTACTTTTTTCTCCTTCAAGTCCGCTCTCAGAACTCACCTTTTCTCCTCTGCATAAAATCCTGACCTCACTCAACCCCCACTGCAGCCTGTCTCCACTCGGTGTGGAATCACATTATATGTATGTTTGTATATAATATGTTTTCCATAATTTTCCATTGCTTTTCTTCTTTTTCCCCATTTTTTTTATAGCCATGTGTATATGTGTGTGTGTGTGTGCATGTGTGTATATGTGTATGTTCAGCACTTAGATTTGATTTCTATCAAGATTTTGCGCTATATGAATATTGTAATTATTATTATTATTATTGTAAAGACAGTCTGCTTATCAGTGTTAGAGATTAGGTTTGGTAACCTATGATGAAATAGAAAGTGAGTGTGTAACAAGAGAACCAGGTGGCAGGATATTTAGAGTCGTGGTTTTATGTTGTAGTTTGTTGTCAGCACAGGCACAGAGCCTGGAAACAGCTGGCTGGGTGCGGGCCAATTAACTGTGTTAAATAGTCAGCCTGTCTGCTAACATGCACACTTCTCACTGTACTGTCTCGTGCTTTCTTTCCTGTCATTTGTATACAATATGTGTACATGAGAGAGAAGGTTTCATATCACTCAGATGTAAAGTACTGTGTATTTTTGAATATGTTTGTTCATATCAGTCAGATGTGAGGTGTTTGTACAAGTTCGTGCATTGTATACATCAGATGTGAGGTGTGTGTAAGTTTGTTCATACCAGTCAGATGTGAGGTGTTGTGTATGGGCTTGTTCATATCCGTTAGGTGTGAGGTATTGTGTTTAGGCTTCTTCATCATGTCAGTCAGGTGTTGTGTGTTGGCTTGTTCATTATATCCGTCAGATGTGAGGTATTGTGTGAGGGCTCGTTCACCATATTAGTCACTCAAGTCAGGTGTGAGGTGCTCTATAGAGGTTTGTTTTTTTGGTACTTGTTCTAAAGAAGTGTTGGCAAAGATCTGTCTGGTTGAGTTCCAGTTAAACGTTCTCAAGATGTCGTTACCATGCTTAAGACAGTCCATGTTTATGAACACTGCAGAAGCCATCTGGTGGGATCCAAATATCTTGGCTAGGTCTTGAGCCATCTGATGTTAAAGGATCCACATGTCTTTGCTAAGTCTAGAACTGTGTGATGGGAAAGGATCCAGACATCTTGGATAAATCTAGAAGCCAGCTGCTGTCTGTTGAGAAAGGATGCAGAACTCCTGGCTGTCTACAAGCCTGCCCAAATATCCTACAAGAAGCAGGTGGATGGTGTGAAGGAGTTGAAGTTTTAGTTTGCAAGACGCTGGTGGATAGGGTGAGGGAGTGAAGGGGTTATGGTTTACATCTAGTGGATAGGATGAGGGAGTGGAAAGTTTAAAGGGACTGATGTGATGCATCAGCAGACAAGATTCTCCAGGCTGATCAACAGTCTGAAGTTGGCCCAATCCTTTATCATTGTGTGTCATTCAGTGCTGTTGACATAAGCCTTATGTCCTCAGTTCTTGCCACAGCACCTTGAACAGTGTGTGTGTGTGTGAGAGAGAGAGAGAGAGAACTTAATCTAGAGAAGATCGGTTGTTGTAATGTTGTTGCGCAAATTTTTGTGATTGCAACACAATTAACTTTGCTGTTATCAAGAGGTTGCGCATTACGGTGGCAATTGTATGTAAAGAGCTGTTGTACCAGATAGAAGTGTCAGGTTATTGGCTGTGCATAACAGTGGCAATTGTATCTAAAGAGCTGTGTGTACCAGATGGAAGTGTCAGGTTATTGTAAGTTTCCGCAGTTTTGGCAGATCAGGGAGATTTCAGGTAGGTTTCAGGCAATTTTGGCAGGTTCAGGTAGGTTTCAGGCAATTTGAGGTGGTTCAGGGAGGTTTCAAGCAATTTTGAGAGGGACAGGAAGATTTTAGGCAATTTTTTAGAGATTCAGGGAGGTTTCCAGTAATATTATAAAGTTTAGGGAGGTTTCAGGTAATTTGGGGAGGTTCAGAGTTTCAGTTGATATTGGGATGTTCAGGGAGATCTCAGGTAATTTTACAGTGATTTCAGTCAGTGAATGGTCAGTGGATAACAACATATCAGACCTACAACTTTTGTGTGTGTGTGGGTTTGTTTGTTTTGTTTTTGTGATCATATCAACGAATTGTTGAAGACTAGAATTAGCGTCTGTGATATAGTATGCTAGATGATGTTACTGACCTTGAAAGTACTTGTAAGTGGTAGCTTTAGTGGCCCATTAGTTAAGTGGTTAGAGTGGCTTTAGTGGCCCATTAGCTCAGTGGTTAGAGTGGCATCTTCATAATACTGGAGTTGTGGACTCAACCATTTGGCTGGCCAGATTTTGTTTACCCGAAAACTTCACCAGCATGTAAAGCTTATGTGCAGGAATAGGGCTTATGCCATGATGATGATCATTTTGGATAATGTACAGCATTGAGGGTTCAGCTCTCAGGCAGGCCAAATGTTTTCTGACTGGCTCTGTTGATGGAGGCATAGATCAAGATTCAGTGTCTTGAGTTCAGTTCCTATCAGCAGCATAAAAAAACTGGTCTCACTGCCCATTTTAATGGCCCAGTCATGGTGATGGTGTCAGCTTAACCATTCATAGATTAAGCTCATTTCCTCATTCCCTTTCTCATGACCTTACCAGCACGTACAGTTTGTCCAGGCTGAAGAAGCCTGTCACAGAACTGCAAGGAGGTATGGAGTATGGAGTGTATGTGGAATTGTCTGAATGCAGTGAATCTTTTTTGATGAAACCCCAAACAGCATTCTTAGACACAATGCAACTGTAAAGGCAGACAGTTTGTGTGTATGGCATCCTGTTTTTCACATTACAGGTGTTTGAAGATAGTCTTTCAGACTGTGTATGGCATAGCTATTCTGTTGTTCAGACTGTCAGACTGTGTTAGTCAATTTAGTGTGTTTATGGCTTAGCCAACCTGTTGTTCATAGTACAGACTGCATGGTGTTTGACGGTAGTCAGACTGTGTATAGAGGGGCTGTTAGACAGTGTGTATGGCATAGCTGTTCTGTTCTCCATATTACACAACAGGCTGCATGGCGTTTGAAGGCAGTTTGTCACATTGTATGGCATGGGCATCCTGTTGTCCACATTACAGGCTGCAAGGTGTTTGAAGGTAGACTGTCAGATTGTGAATATCAATATGGCATAGCTGTCCTGCTGTGTATATTACAGGCCGCATGGTGTATGAAGACAATCTGTTCTAGACTATGTGTGTATGGCATGGCCATCCTGTTGTCCACATCCCAGGCTGCAAGGTGTTCCACACGAGTCAGTGCATCAGTGAAACTTGTCATCGACTCATAATGGCAGTTGTTCCCCCTCCCCTCCCCCTGCCCTTTCCATTTCACTCTCGGTTGCCGTCAATTATATTTGTAATACAGCGACAATTGAGATCTGTGTGTTGCTGTGTGTGGGACATGTGCTGGTGTGGAGTTAGCTGATGTTTGTGTCTGGGTGGACTGTCACTGTAAATGAGGGAAGGCTGTGATTTGCCGGGACATGGCAGTTGCAGTCATGATATTGTGGTGATGTGCTTTTAGTCTACACCAGATGGTTTTCCTTGGAGAGAAGTTTACTGAACAGTAGTTGCCTACTTAACTTGTGCTTACACTGAGCAATTTGACTGTCGTTTCCACAGTTTACCAGATAGTGTCACATGACTATGTTTTCATTGAAACATTGGAAGTGGTAGACCCTGACATGCATCACATTTTCAAGAGACATGGAACTGGTAGACCCTGACTTGCATCACATTTTCAAGAGACACTATTGCCTTTGAATTCCCGTAACTGTGGTACTTAATTGTGCATTTAACGGAAATAATGTGCCTATTTCACTGCTTTTGGAGGTTTATTAGATAGTGCCAGTTATTTAATCCAGCATGCTTGAGTGCACCAACTGGTGATGGTTCAGTTCAGTGAATCATGACCGTGTTCATTTATCATACTGGTAGGCATGTCTGCAGCTGTCATGGCAGATTGTTGTTAATTTTCCTTGCAGAGAGTTTTGTTCACACCAGTCCAGCATGTTGCCATTGGAACTTGAAGGGAATAAGAAATTGTACACAGTAATATAGATGGGTGTAGATGCACTGCAAAGATTGTGTTTCCACCCACCTGTTACTTTTCTCTAACTTACATATTGTAGACAAGTGCATACTCAGCAAAGGCAGTGTGCTGCCACTGTAGGACATAGAGCACAACATATGTATAATAGAGAAGTGGAGACACTAGTAAAAACATGCACTTAGTTACTTGTGTATAGAAAAGTGAAGACAAAAACTTGAGTAGCATCTAGGGCTTGTGGCTTATAGGTTATATGTTTTGATCGTTTTGGATCTTCTTCATCTCATGGTATCAGAGGGTTTAGCGTTTGTGGAATTTAGTCTAAACGCAGACATGCCATCTTGAGAAACTGCAATTGAAAACGGAAAACGGAGACAGAGTAAAGTGTGACCACAGTTGGACATACTGCTGTGACTGACGTCGTGTTAAGTGTTGTGTGAGCAGACAAAATATGGAACAGGCAGGTAATATTGTGTACGATATTTTTTCATATCTTGTCAACAGACCACAAAAAGTTTTAATTTCATGATTTGTTTTGTTCTCATTTTTGTTTGTTTGGTTTTTAAGTTTCACCTCACTGGCATGAAGATTGATCTTGATAGCGGAATCTGGAGTCTGTTCAATAGGGATCCATCACTCATATCTGCTAGTAATAATCGGCCAGACTCCTTGAGCTTGTGCAAAAAAACCCTTACGCACTGGCAGTCTTGAAATAGAAAGAGGTTGAAGGGAGGGAGGAGAATAGAAGATATGAAACATTAAGATGACACCTCTAGAATGATTGGAACATTAAGATGGGCAGCGAACAGGCCAGTTTACATGTTGAAGGCTGGGTTTAAACTGGGGACATCAGAGTCCATAGTTCTGTCAATAGAGCCAGCCAAGAAAAACTCAACTGTGGCCAGCGCAGATTCAAACCATCAACCCATGCTTTATAGCCAAAAAGAAAAAAGAAAAAAAGGGTCAGCCTGAGGGTCAAACCTTTGATGTCTGTGTTACCAGCATGGTGCTGTGACTAACATAGCTATTTGGGCCACTTAAAAGAGATCATAACAGCAGCCTTCTTTTGCAATCTCTGTGTAACTCGCTGTTTTTATCTCTGTCACTGCCTCTGTCTCTGTCTTTTTCATGTGTTGCCCTAATAACTGCTGAAGTGGTATCTACAGATACTTGATTCTACAACTACAAAACGCCTCTTCTCTTTCAAGTCTGATCTTTTGGGTATTACTAAGTCATCTCCACTTTTCTCTAATATCATTATCAGTCCTTCAGATCTCTCAGAGGCTTTTTCAACTTTTTTTTCTTCCAAAATTAAAGATCTAGTCAACCTCTGTTCTTCCATCTCATGTTGATACTCCATTCACAGGCCTCTCATTCACTGAATTTCAACCAGTTTCTGAAACTCTTCAGCATCCTGAAAGAAATGTCATTCAAGTCTTGGGAACTTGATCCCATACCTGTCTCTCTTTTCACAAACACTTCCTGAGATTCTTCCATTGGTAACGCATATCATCAACATTTCTCTTCTCACTGGAACTATCCCACTCCCATCTTTTCTCAAAGCAGCCATTGTTCAACCTCTGATGAAAAAGAATAATCTGGACACTAACAGTCTCAAAAACTATCATCCTGTTTCCATCCTGCCATTACTTTCCAAACACCTTGAGAAAGTGGTTTTGGAACAGCTGAATAATCATCTCGCAGCCCACAATCTTTACCATCCTTTTCAAGTAGCTTACCTTTCTGACCATAGCACTGAAACTGCTTTCGTTCACATTATGAATGAGTTGTTATTTTCAGCCAACTGTGGCTGAAATTTATTACTTAATTCTTTTGGAGCTTTCTGCTGCTTTTGACACCATGCAGAAGTTCATCACCCAAACCTGTCAGTTTTGTTACTGTCAGCTGCAGTGTTTCAGTTCTTTTCGCCATTATCTTTCAAGTTCAGCAGCTTCTGAACTTGCGGCTTCTTTTATCTTGTCTAAATGATTATTGTAAGTCTGTTCTCTGGCTGGCTTGCTTCTGTTGAATACCTCCAGTGTACTCAGAATTCTGCAGCCTGAAGCATGATCATGTCACTCCCTTGCTTCATTTTTTTTTTTCGCTGGTTGCCTGTTTCTCAAAGAATGTCATGCAAAATCATTATGCTTCAACTGTATCACTGACACTGCACTTGTTTATATCTTCGTTACCACTGCAGAATGTACACCCCAACCTCCCCATTCTACTTGAAGCTACAATTCCTCAGTGCAGATGTGCCACAATTGTTCACCATTATTTTTCTGTGTCTGGTCCATACAATTGGAATGATCTACCCCATGTATTCAACAGTCACAAACTCTGTCTTCTTTCAAGTCTAGCTTGAAGACATACCGTTTTTGTCCCAGCAGCGATTTCCCCGTCTACATGCTCACACTTCTCCCCATTATCCTCCATTTCGACCTGTACTGGTTTGCACTTTGTGCCCTGGAGTTTTGTTCATTGTTGTGTGTTTGCTTTGGTGAACGCTGAAACTGAAAGTGTGTGCTTTGGTTTTATTCTTGTATTAGTTGTAACAAGATTTGGCGCATTGTAAACGTTATTGGTGTTGGTGATGGTGGTGGTGGTGGTATCTCCAAGGCTCAGTTTCATATGCATTATTGTCTTCACCATTGTCATATGGTTACTTTCTTTATCGTTCATTTCATACGGGTTATTGTTTTTACCATCTGTCTATATGGCCCAGACATTGTTGTATGGGTTATTGTCTTTTCCCATCATTGTCATAAATGGTTATTGTTTTTAGCCTTCAGTGTCTCATGAATTATTGCCTTTACCCTTCATTGTCATATGGGTTAGTGTCTTTATTCTGTGCAATTGTGGCCCAGACATTGTCAAATGGGTTATTTTCTTTACCCTTCATTGTCATGGATTATTGCTTCACCCTTCACATTCAGACACAGTCAGTCCTTACATTTCAAAACTGATGTAACTTGTGCTAATTGCTACATCCTTTGACATATTGTTATAATCATCTCAGTTATTTCTTGTGCTAGTTGCTCCATTCTTTGACATTTGCGGTCTGCATATTATAATAATCATTTACTTTTTTCATCTAGTTTTATAATACCAATAATGCCATTATATATTTTTGCCTTAATGGCAGGCATCCATCATGTGTTTATCATCTGTCTGTTCTACTGTGGTGTTCACTTTGCCTTTTTTCTTTTTTCAGTTTATGTGTAACCAATGTTTTAGCGCCTGTTCTCTTTCTTTTGTTCCTTGCCTGTATGTATGACTGGTCTCCTTTGTGTGATTAGGTACTTCTGTTGACTTTTTTCACCATTTGTATTTATTTATTTATTTATTTTTGGTATTCAAAACAAGTGCGACTGCCCACGTTCATACAAACAGGAACCAAAAAAACACGGAAATAGTATCAGAAGGTGTATTTAATATAACCAGACAAGACAGGTGCAAATTTTCGGCCAACTGGCCTTTGTCAAGCATAAATGTAAGATCACAAATGAACAAACACCAAATACGAAAATTAGGAGAAAAAGACTGAAACTTCCCTGCTGCTTCGTCCAGTAAAATGAAATCATAATGTTTGTGAGTAATGGTAGAAATGGGGAAAGGGGAGGCAAGTATGTCAGAGGGAAAGTGAGATGAATTCTGCAGTTTGAAAAGTGATCATGTCATATTTAAATTAGTATTGTTTTATCCTGATGAGGGTCCAGGGCTGAAACTATCAAAACTATGATCACTAGCTAAGATTAGTTTTTGGATTGTAAAGTATCTTACTAATAAATAATGCATAAATATACATACAAATTCATACATACGTACACACACATATCCATGTATACATACATATACATACATACATAATATCTGCATACGCACATACATATTATTTTACACTCATGCATATACATGGATACACATGCATCCCCACATTAATATGAAAATAAGAGAAAATGTAAGTCGATCATATGCTTATATTTTCTCTTATATTCATATTTACTTACTTGCTTACTTACTACTTGTTTACAAATTCCTTGGTACAGATGTTCCACCATCAGTTACGGCCCATTTTCTGTGCCTGGTCCATTCAGCTGGAATGAACTTCCTTTATCGAGTCGACAGTGACACCCACCATCTTTCACATTTAACATGTCCAGCAGTGATTTCCCCTTTTACTTGCCCATCCCATCCATCACCAGACTTCCCTACTGTCTTCCCCCTCTTGGTGTGCATGTATTTTGTGCCCTTGTCATTGTCATTGTTTTGGTGAATGATGTCAGTGAATGGTTTGACTTGTATATCAGTATTTTGTGCCTTGTATTTTTTGTAATTATTATTATCATTAATGTATTTTTGACTGTAACATTATTTATTTATGATTGATTGATTTATTGATTATTTTTCAGTTTCAATGGGAGGGGTTGGGGATGTATCATGAGGTTTCGAAAGAGTAGACATGTGATGCTTTGTCAACCATACAAACACTAAGGTAAACAAGGACCAGGAGAGGTGGCAACAGATATGTTCATGTTGTCGCAACCTGTAGTTTGCAGTTTGTCCAAGAAGGATTCATCACACTCGAACAAGTCCATATGGGCTCCACCCAGATCTGGCAGAAATTATCTGGCAGAGTTCATGAACCTTCACAAACCCTGACGCCCTGGCTAGATCTTGAAATTGAGGTGGGAAACAAGACTTATGATACTCTGACACCACCAGAATGATTGGAGCATTATGATGGGCAGCTAACAAGTTCTATATTGAAGGATAGGATTGAAGTTGAGCTGTGAGATGTTGAGTCTAAGGCTTGAGCTGCGAAAAGGCAATTAACCGGCATAAGGAACACATTGTGACTGCTGAACCTTGTTTACCGGTTGTGTGTGCACATATGTTATATATAGAGAGATTTGTGGTGTGTATAATGGAGTCTAGGGTGAAAACATTATCCCAACCACCAAGAACATCAGTCAGCATTTCTCTGTTAGTGTAGGCTGGTTGATTGTTTTGATATAGCTGTGGATTTCAGATCTGATGTTTTAAAGTTCAGTCACAGCATGCAACATTTAAAACTAGCCTGCTTGTTGCCCATGTTAATGTTTCCATCATTCTGTTTATGTTAGTCCAATGGGTCATAGGTCCCTCTACTTCCCCCCCCCCTCTTCCCCCCCCCCCCCTTCCCCCATGTCACGATCTTGCCAGCACATAGGGTTTTGAGCAGACCCAGATAATTGCTGGCAAATTTGGGTGGGGCGATAAATCACTCTTGAACTCTTGAACAAACTCTGAACTTGAAGTGATTGCAAGCTAAGATTACCTCCATAAATGTTTGATTGTGAGTGTCTGCATGGGGCTTTATAAGAGTGAAATCTGTCTGACAGATAGGATTACAGCAAATATTACATTATTAATTAAACGGGATTGTGTTGGCATGTACAAATGTGACCAACTTTTGATTATGTTGGCATGTTCAAATATGACCAAGTCTGTACCATTGGCATCAGCTGATCAACATCAGCAGTAATTAGACTATGATGTTACCAGTAAGGCATGTGACCAATGTCATACTGACAACCTGTGATGTTTGTGTGGATTCCAGGTGCGGAGAAACCCAACTCACTGGAAATGGCAGACAGTGCAAACTATGGCTCCACAGGATCTGTCAACAGAGTCATCAACCCTGTGAAAAGAGACAATGGAGGTGACACAGGCAGCTCTCAGAATCTATTTGGGTCAGGGTCATCATCAGGCAGATCTACCCCGGTGATGATGGGGCGGAGCTCAGGGGAAGACGGCTATGAAGAACTCCTGAAGGACAGTGTGCCATGTCCTTCCTGTAGAGGGTTGGGGAGGGTACCCAGAGGTTAGTGGTGTGTGTGTGTGTGTGTGTGTGTGTCACTGTGTGTGTGTGTGTGTGTGTGTGTGTGTGTGTGTGTGTGTCACTGTGTGTGTGCATGCGCGCATACTGGAGCCATGACCTGGATGTGGCCCAGCCCCCTTGGAGTGTAAGGAGTTCAGGATCTGCCTCTCCCCAGAATTTCTTGTCACTAATTTGAACATAAAGTTATTCAGAACAAAACAAATTGAAACATACAGATAGTACATTAGTTCCTGAATTTATGTGCTTTGTATGTAACAAATAGCAAGCCGTTTCACGTGATCCTCCTTAGTGAATGGCATAAGCAAACTCAGTGCAAATAATGAAGGTTGTTTGCGCTTAGGGGATCAGATAGCGTAAGTCTGGACTGCAAAGCACAAAATTAATTGTATTTTGTCTTGCCCTGATGGACAAATAAGCTCAGGGTTGTATTGTTGCCTATAATCATAACATACAGACATGTCAAGAGGTATCCTTGATGATATACAGAGATATCAGGTATCCCAAGTCTGAGTCTTGTCATGATGTAATTTGATAAATCGATTTCAATTGATAAGTATGTGGGAATTTATTGTGTTAAGTTGTCTTTAAAAATCAAATCTGTTTCTGTTCTTAATGTGAACATTCAAGTCCTGCCACCCACAGTCAGTCAATCTGGTACAAAATGAACAAAGATGCATTTTAGTGTAAGATGTGCATAGAGAGAGGGGGGGAGAGAGAGAGAGAGAGAGAGAGAGAGAGAGAGAGAGAGACGGGGGGAGGGGGGAGAGGGGTGGAGAGAGAGAGAATGTGTGTGTGTGCATATATGTGTGTGTGTTTGTGTCTGTTGAGAGGGAGGTAACTTTCTGGAAAAGGACATATCAAAGCCTATATTATATATAGGGAAAGTGGACCAGGTCTGCCATCTCAGCCATAGCAGCATGATCCAAAGAAATGGTGAGCATTATAGTCAGTATGGATGCAGGAGTCACCATTTTACAGGATGATATGGCGTGATCTGTCTTCAGCTGAGGAATTTCCATAGTGGAGACTTGACAGACATCAGACAATGCAGACCAGTGCTGGGTTCCAGACGAGTGCCCCATCCTCCACACCTGGACAGGTGTTACACTGTAGTATCAAAACAGACATCATATTGTGGACAACTGTTACGCTGTAGTATGAGAACAGACATCATATTTTGTACAGTTGCTACAATTGTAGTATCAAGACACACATCACGTTGCGGTGTTCATTATCATCATTATGTGCCCTGCCGCATTGCGTTGGCGATTATGGCCCTCCAAACAAATCAGTCTCCAGTTACTGCAAGTACATCTCCAGCTTTCCTGTTGTGACCAGGTGTTCTAATTCCCAGACAGGTGTTACACTGTAGAATCAAGACAGACATCACGTTGTGACCAGGTATTATCCTGTAGTATGGAGACAGACATCAGATTTGGACAGGTGCTATACTGTGGTATAGAGACTGACAGCAGGTTGTGGACTGTAGAATCAAATCACAAGATTATTATTTGTCTTTGCCTGAACGGCTTAAAGCAGCAGGCATGCCATTGTCACATTATGTTACACATGCACACACACACAACACACACACACACACATACGTACACACACACACACATACAACACACACACACACACACACATACATACACACACAGACACACACACACACAACACACACACACACACATACGTACACACACACACATACGTACACACACACACACATACAACACACACACACACACACATACATACACACACAGACACACACACACACAACACACACACACACACATACGTACACACACACACACATACAACACACACACACACACACACATACATACACACACACACACACACACACACACACACACACACAGACACACACACACACACAGACACACACACAGACACACACACACACACACACACACACACACACACACACACACATATTATACTATACAAACACACTCACACACACACACACACCACACACACACACACACACACATACACACACACACACACACACACACACACACACACACACACACACCACACATACACACACACATGCACTCGCACACACATCACACGCACACACACACACTATGCATGCACACGCTCACACACATACACACATGCACACGTGTGCACTCACACACACACATGCACATGCACATACACACACGCACAAATGCACACACACACACACACATACACACACATGCACAAATGCACACACACACACACAGAGTAAATGAATGTGCACTGTATGTGTGATTACAGAACAAGAGAGTGAGCTGGTAGCTCTGATTCCTATGAGGGACAAACGACTCAGGCCCAGAAGAACGTGAGTACAACAGTAAACATGGATTTAGTGTGATGTGTACAATCTGCAGGCCACTTTCTTTTTCTCACAGGTTTGTGTGTGTGTGTGTATTTCTTTGTTTCATTGCCCTCATGTTGAACGGACAGGTTGATTCTGATTGATCTGTGATCTTTGTTTCTGTTTCTGTTTCATTGCTGTCGTGTTGAATTGAGTGGTTGATTCTGACTGATCTCTGATCTTTGTTTCTTTGTGTCGTCGTCCTTATGTTGTGGGCAGGTTGATTCCGGTTGATCTGTAATGTTTCTTTGGTTCCTTGTGTCATTATTCTCAATTGGAGAAGAGTGGCAGAATGGTTCAAATGTTTGCCTGCCAGTAACTAAACACGAGGTTCCAGGGTTCGCTCCCCGTATATGCCTCAACTTTTCTCCTCAGTTTGATCCGAAAATCGAATTGAACGTCTAGTCCTTTGGAAGGGTACAAAAAACGAGTTGGACCCGTGTGCCGTCTGCTGCGCATGCTGAAGATCCCATGGCAGCTGAAAATCGTGAAGAGCAGGGCATTGCTCAGCTGCCTTGGTATAAAACTTTGGAGAGATCGGTTGATTTTCTCACATGTGTATATTGTGCTATCATAGAGATTGTAATTAAGGTTGGAATTGTTGTAATCAAGGCAGGAATTATTTCACACATACGTGTGCTTCCATCATCATCATCATCATCGTCATCATCATCATCATAAAATGTCCTATAAATCTTGCTTGCTGACTGTGTATGTCAACAGTCTGAAAGTCTGAATGTTGAATGTGTGTGGAAACAGTCTGAATGTCGGTAGAAATGGTCTGAATGTTGACTGCATGTGGAAAATGCTGACTGTGTGTTGGAACGATCTGAATGTCTGTGGAAACAGCCAGTCAGCTGTGTGTGGAAAGTGTTGACTGTGTATGGAAACGACCTGAATGTTGGCTGTATGTGGAAACAGTCTGAATATTGATTGTGTGTGAAAACTGAATGCTGACTGTGTTTGGACACAGTCTGAATGCTCACTATGTGTGGAAACAGTTGAATGCATGTGGAACCAGTTCGAGTGTTGAGTGTGTGTGGAAACAGCTGAATGCTGAATGTGTGGAAATAGGCTCAATGCTGAATGTGTGTGGAAACCATCTGAATGTTTATGGAAACGGTCTAAGGGTTGTCTGTGTGTGGAAACAGTGAATGTTGACTGTGTGAGGAAACAGTGTGAATGTATGTGGAAACAGTCTGTGTGTGAAAACATCTGACTGCTGACTGGGTTTGGAAACAGACTGAATGTATGTAGAAACAGTCTGAATGTTGACTGTGTGTGGAAACGATCAGAATGTGTGTGGAAATGATTTTACTGTGTGTGGAAACAGTCTGAGTGTGTGTGGAAATGGTCTGTATTGGCTGTGTGTGGAAAGAAGGATTTTTTCTTTTAAATTATGTTTTAATGTACAAGTCACTATAGCATGTCATTTTAAGTTCACTGGTCACATATGTAATATAATCGAAGTTTAAGAATGTCAGTGAAATTAACACATGAATAATGAAGACATAATTTATGTTTAAAAAAAAACTTATTACATAGTGTGAAAATTTATTGCATATAAAAAATAAATAATGAAATGAATTAAGTTTGAGATTTATACAGTTGTGTAAACATTCAGTGATGGTGAAGAAAGAAGAATGAAGGAAATACTGTAACCTAAAGTAGTTTTCAAGGAACATAGGTCTATAATAGCACTACCCAGCAAAAAAACTGCATAAGAACAAGATCACATTTTGCTCTGTGCTCTTCTGTTCAGAACATTTAGTATGGCTGCTTCTTAACAACATTTGTATTTGGCTGATAGTATTTCATCTTGCATGTGTATAGATAGTGAAAAATCTGAATGTTCACTATGTGAGGAAACAGTCTTAAAGTGCATACGTGTGGAGTAGCTGATACAAGTGTTAGTTGTCACCGTCTGACGTACTTGGAAACCTAACAAGACATCTTTTAATTTATACAGGTGTGTGTTGTCACTGTCTAACACACCTGGATACCCAGCAAGACATGACCTTTCAACCTGTTACAGGTGGTAGTTGTCATCATCTGATGTACCTGGACACCCAGCAAGATTTGACCTTGCAACCTGATACAGGTGGTAGTTGTCATCATCTGACGTACCTGGATACCCAGCAAGACATGACCTTGCAACCTGATACAGGTGGTAGTTGTCATCATCTGATGTACTTGGACACTCAGCAAGACATGACCTTGCAACCTGATACAGGTGGTAGTTGTCATCATCTGATGTACTTGGACACTCAGCAAGACATGACCTTGCAACCTGATACAGGTGGTAGTTGTCATCATCTGAAGTACCTGGATACCCAGCAAGACATGACCTTTTAACCTGATACAGGTGGTAGTTGTCATCATCTACGCACCTGGATACCCAGCAAGACACCACCTTCCAGTTTGATGCAAGTGGTATTTGTCACCGTCCAACAATCACAGTCCTACATGCATCATGGTCTTGTGATCTCTTTGTACTGCAACGTCACGGTCTTGTAATCTCTTTGTACTGCAACAGGTGTCCTGTAATGGGTTTCAGTAATTGACTGAAATCCTCTTCTCTCTGTATGCACTATTTCAGACAACAATAATTATGTTATATTTCAGATGATTGTAGATAATGTTTCATCTAAAATGTTTCCAGGTGGCTGTATGTTTTTATCGCCATCATGCTGTGCATTGTGGTGGCGGGGACATGTATGTTTTTCCTCTTCCCACGGGATGTTGTCATCTCCAGCAATCGACCTCTTCTGCAACCTCTCAGCCTTGACCTTAATGTGTCTGCCAACTTTGTCAACTTTACTGTCATGGTAATGGTCATGTTTATCACTTGATGTAAAGATCAGATAGAATAGGTCTGAGAGTGTTGACTTGTTCTTTGAGAAAAGAAATAATTGGGTTTTGTGCTCACCACCGTCAAATTGAAACTGTAATGTGAAACATAAAGAAGTCATAGGTATATTGTAAAATAGTCTCAACATGACAGTTTTCCTTTAGTTACGTGTTTGATCTAAATAGGTAAATGTCATACATTTTATTTTCTAGCCCAGCATCTCATGCATGTATGTGTAAATCAGAGAGAAGATGATGGCCCTGCTCCCTTCCTGTCTTCTCCCACCCAGTTTGGGTGTGCATTGTACCCTGGATGTTTGGTCGTTATTGGATGATTGCTTTGGTGAATGATGAGAGTGCGCACCTTGGTTTTATTTTTGAATCAGATATGGTGCCTCATAAATGTCATTATTATTATGATTATTCTATTTTTGTGCTTTTCTGGTTCCTGTTTTTTGGAACCTGGGCAGTCACACTTGGTTTGGATTTCAGTCAGTCAGTTGTTTCTTACTTTGCAGAATTTCTACAATTTTACAAACAGCAACTTTGTGCCAGTGAAGATCGTGGGTGCACAGATGACAGCCATGTATGATGAGCGCATGATGGCAAAGGCCATCAACCAGTCAGCTGTTGACGTGCCTTTGAGGTCCACTCTCAGCTACGGCATTCTAATGGATTTCGTGCTGTCCAAAGACAACGACTGGGGATTCTTGGTGTAAGGCATCATTTAGTTGATTTCTTTCTGTTTTGAAACCAGTGACTGGGTATTCTTGATGAAAGGCATCATTTTATTGGTTTATTTGGTGTTGATATTTTTCTTATTTTACTTGCAGCGAGATTCTTGTCATTGTCATCAACATTATAGAAATTGGGAAACAAGAGTTACCTAACGGTGTAGTTATCATTAAATACGCACATTGTATTGATGGTGAGTCATAGATACTACTGTTGTTGGGGAAATTGAAATGGCAGTTTATTGCTTTGTGTGATGTAGACCTTAGTGTTCTAAACCCGGTTAATGACTTGGGAGTTTTAGTCTTGTGAATCTGATTAATTCATTCTGTATTGGCTGGCTGCTTCCTACATTATGCTCTTTGTACTGGTCGTTTGTGACATTGGATAGTTAACATTGCAGATACGGTTAATGATGGGGATTGTTAGTGTTTTAAATCTGGTTAATGACAGAGGATTGTCTGCGTTTAAAATCTGGCTAATGACAGGATTGTTAGTGCTTTAAATTGGTTAATGACAGAGGATTGTCTACGTTTTAAATCTGGTTAATGACAGGATTGTTAGTGTTTTAAATGTGATTAATGATGGAGGATAGTTAATGTTTTATAATCTTATTAATGATGGGGATCATTAGTGTTTTAAATCTTATTAATGATGGGAGTTGTTAGTGTTTGAAATATTGTTAATGATGTGGATCTTTAATGTTTTAAATCTAGTTAATGACAGGATTGTTGGTGTTTTAAATCTGGTTAATGGCAGGAAATTATTTGTGTTTTGGGTATGATATCTCAGGTTCAGTCTCAGTTCATAGCATTAACACTGGCCCATTTTGCTTCCCACCTTGATACTTCATTCTGGTGGTATCAGCAAAATGTTTCAAAGTCATAAGTCTTCGTTCTCATGTGCCTGCTTCCATTTCAATACCTTTTCAGCCAATAGAACTTTGCACAGACTTCAGAAATCTTCAAGATTATAAATGGTAGATTTTAATGGAGCATACATGGAATTATCAAAAAATGAAAATCCCTCCTGTGTTTCAATTTGAGTTTCTCAAGGTAACAGCTCTGTGCTCAGAATTCCATATGCACTGTAACCACCAATCCCTGCCATCTTCAACAAACTCAGAAGTGAGTCTCTGGTTTGAATTGACTTAGCTTTATAACATTTATGACTAGAGAGTTTGTCTCATCTTGAATTGTCTTACCATAAAATCATAGAACAATTTTTTTTTCCAATTGTGCTGTTCTCCAAATTTCTTTGGGCTTGCTACGCAGTACACTGTATACATGATCAGTCTTTGTAGTGGAATACGGAGAACTCAGGCTATTTGGTGAGCTGATCACAATCCATTGTGTTGTCGCACAGGTTGCTTCTTGGATTGACGAACATGATAGGTATTTACATGTTTTCATAGCTTGAAGGCTCTTTAATGTGCACATTTGATGTTCTGCATGCGTATATGGATGAAGAGGCTTAAGCACTGGGGGTTCTGCCCACATATTGAAGCCTGGGAGAACAAGAAGCACTCCACTTTTTGTATCTACTAGGCGGAGGTGTCTGTGCTGATTGAACCTGGGACTTTTTTGATTGAAGTCAGACCTTTACCCACAGGGCTACCATGCCCATCATGTGAGATTTGTGTTGGTGATGGATCATTGTGTGTATATGATGATTGTGTTTATATGTGACATTATGATTTGTGTAGGTGATGGATCATTGTGTGTGTATGTGACATTGTGGTAAGTGTACATGATGATAATTGTGTGTGTATGTGACATTGTGATTTGTGTAATATATGGTGATTGTGTTTGTATGTGACATTATGATTTGTGTAGATGATGATAAATGACTGTGTATGTATCACTGTTGCAGAGCTTTCTGTGAAGACAAACGTCCGTGGGTTCATAATCTGCCCATCACGTTTGAGTGAGTAACACTACAGTTGTCATCCACTAAATAGTGAGAGTGTCTTAATACCTTACAAAGCAACTGTAAAAGTGCTTTGAAACTTTATACACACCTGGCCCAATCATTCCTTGGTTTAAGTTTTGAAATTCCATTCAACTTTTGTGACATCATTTGTCATGACATTTTGGGTACAGACATGGCCATGTGTAGCATTTATGTATAGCACACTTACATTAAAATGGAATTTATAGAGGAAGCTTGGCATAGATACAATGTTAAAACCACTATGAGATGTATGTAGGATGCAAGCTCTTTCAAAGACTTTAATTGATAGGTGGATGTTAAAAGGCAAGCATGGTATGTGGAGGCTAGGCTAGTTGAACTACTGACTGGAAAAATGTTCAGAAATTTAGAGAAATTCTAAGTGAAGATAACTGAGTAACATGTGAAGAGATTTCTTGTGACATTGGTATTACTAATGGATCAGTTCATGGAATTTCAGCACGCAAATTTTGATTGAGAAGTATTGCTGCAAGATGAGTTGTACACCACCTGACTAAAAATCACATATGGGCATGCATCAC
This sequence comes from Monoplex corrugatus, assembly GCA_030674185.1. Classification (NCBI taxonomy): domain Eukaryota; kingdom Metazoa; phylum Mollusca; class Gastropoda; order Littorinimorpha; family Ranellidae; genus Monoplex; species Monoplex corrugatus. The sequence continues at coordinate 67,107,028 of CM060309.1, forward strand.
TGTTGCAGGCACTCTTAAATATGTACAAAAATGAAGGTGACAGTTTTAGAATCTATGAGCCAGAATGACCGAAAAAAAAATTCAGTGTTTCTCTTCAAGGCCCCTTCAAATTCAGAGGAAAGCACGGAAATTTAAAAATGATGATATGTTGTATAGTGACATGGGTGTATTGCATTGTAATCCATTGGGACAAATTGTTAAGCAAGACTAAATGAGGATCTTTCTGGTGAAACTACTCAGACCTCTAATCCAAATAAATAAAAAAAAGTAAAACATTGTCAGATGATCCGTATTGATATTTCATAACCATGCATCTTGCCACAAAGCAGAAAAAGTAACATCACCTAAGATGCCATGTCATTGGGTCACTCTACCACACCCTACCTGTTCTCGAGACTTGAATTCTTCGTACTTTGAAAGAACCCCACCATGGTGTACCTTTTTATGACTTGAGTGACTTGGCAGTGGAGGTAGCTAAGCAAATACAGTATGTCAGCTTTCATTGGGTATCAGCGGGTATTTCAGATATTCCAAATGGACAGGAATTGGTCTTTTGGGGAAGGATGTTACATGGAAGGAATATAGAAATGTACTGATCATTATTCTGTTTTCTAACTTCTATATTATTGGATGACATTGTACGTCATTCATTTTTCAGTTTCTCTTTGAAAAGACAGAAAGAACTAAAAAGAACTCAGAACTGGTTTATCGTAGAAAGCCATATAACCCATTGCAGTTTAACATGCATTTTCCTCTTTTACTTTCACCTACTTTTTGTGCATTCATATGCATTGATATTATACTGAGACAGGATATACTTTTGTCTCAAGTCATTTAGAGATGCACAGGAAAGCAGCACATGGATTTTGTCTATTTCTTCATCTAAATGAGTGTATTGGCCCAAAAACATGAGCTGAACATGCTTCTTGAGGAACTCGCAAAACATGAACTAGCAAACTTACAAGAAATTCTATGAAAATATCGCACGCACGGATGTGCACAAATGTGCGTAAATGTAAACGCACAAACATGCACAGGAATCTACACATGCACACACATACATGTGGCTTACACAAGGTTGAAGCAGAATCCAGGATATGGATTTTGGGAGAAAATAAACTTTTTTTATGAGCAGGTCTGTCCATGGCATGCGCAATGGAAAAAAATGGGTACAGTTGTAGTTTAATTGTTGTAGATTAAGTGCAACCACAATTTGGATAAGGAGTTTCCATGACAGTGCTGGTGAGGAAAGTGTTTGCTTTCTGGTAAAGCTGTGTGTGTGTGTGTTGTGTGTGTGTGTGTGTGTGTGTGTGTGTGTGTGTGTGTGTGTGTGTGTGTGTGTGGTGTGTGTGTGTGTGCAGACTGGTGGCCAACTACACATATTTGGGTCATGTGGAACAGACGACACAAGCGACATACCAACAAGTGTCCTGCTACAACAGTACAGCATACGACACAGCCACAATATAGTACTGAACTTTGCTCTCTGCCCTTTGACTGACTTCGCTGGGTGAGGGGACAGTGAAGGGCAGCTGGGAAGAAAGGCGGGGGAGAAAAGGTGTTGTGGTGGTAAGGGTGTGAGGAAGAGGGGGGGGGAGAGATGGACAGTTTTCATTCTGTATTCTTTGTGTGTGTTTGTGTGTGTGTATGTGTATGTGTGTGTGTGAGTGTGTCTGTTTTGCTTTTACCAGGCAGTGGTTTCTTAGGTGTATATAAGCACATTGTGTGATCTGCGCTGTGTAAGTGTTTTATATTGCTGCCAAGAGTGAACACCTTGGATCTCTGCGTGTGTGAATGACCCAAAGATGTTGCTCAAAGCAGCCACAACAGAGTCTGTCTTTCAGTCTTCTTTCATTTATTTTGGTTTGGTTTTGGCTACCAGTAATTTCTGTGAACTTATCCATTTCAGTATTGCAGCATTGTTGCTGTACAGATAAAGGGAGACAATGTGTCGGTACCCATAAATGGAAAAGAATCTTTCAGTCACATTGGGAAAAGAACATATCCTTACTTGATTCTTTATGTGAGCCTAAGAACAAAAGTTGCTGGTTATAGTTACAGACTTTTATTTTCTTGTTCTTACTGTGGCCAGTTAAAACCGCCTTTTCTATTTCCCAGTGAGTAAAAGACACAAGGATGTGACGCCAGACATCAGCTGTAGCACAATCAGTCTTTGTCCTTTAGATTGATCTGTCTTCAGAGAATAATGCTCACAGGCATGGTTGGCCTAATGACAGTGCTCCCACCTCCCAGTCTGCCTGCACCAGTATGCTCATTTTCAGTTTGTTCCTCAAAGATGACGTCTCCACGCTTGGAATGAATTCCATATGCAGTAGCATCACAGGTGCTATGTGTATGGTGATCATGGCACAAACCTTAAACCTGCACATAAGCTGGCCAGGTCCTAACGTCCTACCTAGCCTATGTTTTTGCACAGATGCTCATCAGACCCGATGAACTCTATACATGCATGCAGCCTTCCCTTTCCATCTTGCTGGACTGAGTTCCTTGTACTGTGCAGTGTTAGGAAAGTAAAGCAGCAAAAGAGTGATGGCACCTCCTTCATTATGTTTGTCCTAGGAAAGTTTTTGAGGTCTCATTGCTCTATGGTCTCAGGTGTATGGGACATGTTTTACCTTATCTTTTTAATGCCTGGTGGAACAACCTGAACTTTTTACTTTGTAATGCTCAGTGGGACACCTTATCTTTTTAGTGCTCAGTGAGACAACCTTAACCTTACCTTTTTAACGCCCAACAGGATTACCTTAACCTTGTCTTTTTAGTACCCAGTAGGATGACCTTAACCTGGTCTTTTTAATGCCCAATAGGATGACCTTAACCTTGTCTTTTAATGCCCAATAGGATGACCTTAACCTTGTCTTTTTAATGCCTGATAGGATGACCTTGACCTTGTCTTTTTAATGCTCAGTACAACAGGCAGCTTGAATGAAAAACTAAGTATGGTACAAAGCATACTCAGTAATCAAGAGTATAAATATATAGATAAATAAATTTAAATATGTAAATAATTTACAAAGCATAAATAAGTGAATTGTTAATTGGAATAAACAATTTATTTGAAAAGCACCATGATCCAATCCACCAGCAGTGACAGATTGGTAAATCGGTAAACTTCTGGTCTGTAATGGCTACAGCATTGATTCTGTCTTGCTTTATGGGATGGGCACTTGAATGTTTCCATACAGAGTTGAGCCAGACTGAAAAATAAATGATTGTGATAAATGACAAATGATTATGTATGTTGCCGTATTGTGCTCCTATTTATATATAATTGATCAATGTGTTTTAATCCTGGGTATTTCTTTTATCATAAATTTCTCCATTCAAAATAATTTTTAACTTCAAAGCTTTTAATTTTGTGTTTTTGTAAACTCCATTCCGAATGATTTTAAAGTTCATAGCTTATAATTTTGTGCTTTATTAATGATAGAAATTTTCTGCAAAACTGTAATGAAGTTTGTTGATAGACACAGCTGCATTATTTAGCTGTGAATACTTAAGAGCTGTGTGGCATAGCGAGGCATCCACATGTTGTCGTTTTATGTGTTTGTGGCCATTGGAAAGCTTTTTACTTTATGTGGTGTCATTGTCATATTATGTGTCTGTGGTTGTAGTAAGACTTTTAAAAAATGTTAAGTGTTGTCTTTGTCATTTTATGTGTATGTATGTGTGATTATATTAAGACATTTTAGTTTACGCGTTGTCATTTTTATTTTTTGTGTTTGTGGTTATAGCAATACTTTTTACCTGGTGCTTTTGTTCCTTTCAGTCCCACCCAGTCCATTAGCTTCCAGAGAGTATTGGAGAATCTTATACATACCCAGCATGATTCACATTAGTGTTGATTGGCTTCTAACAGAACATTGTCGGCTGTTTGGGATATTTAGATATTGAAAGTTACTGAAAAAGGGAATGCCAGTACTGAATATATAGGTATTATATAGATAATTATGTAATGAAAGTTAGTTGGTAATGAATGTGTAGCTATTTAGATAATAAAACTTAGCCAGTGCTTAGCATAAAGATGTTAAGATATTGAAAACTACTGAAGTGGGGAATAACAATAATAGTGATAACAATAATAATTATAAGAATAATTATAATGATGAAAATTTATAAAGCGCCAAATCTTGATTCAAGAATCAAACTAAGGTGCACACTCTCATCATTCACCAAAGGAATCGCCCAACAACAACCAAACCAACAGGGCACAAAGCACACGCAAACTGGGAGAAGAAAGACAGGAGGGGAGTAGGGTGTGTGCATCTGACCTAAATCGTCATCTTCCCTCTTGTTTCACACCACACACGCACACGCACACAAAGATGTTGAGCTAGGTACACTCAAGCCTGTTCAATGAGTGACCCTTGACCCTTTTCCTTTTTTATTTATATATTTTTCTTTTTTGTTGCTAGTACAGAATATACTTAAATATTTAGGTATTGAAAGTCAGTGTTGTAGTGAATGCTTGTGACTTTGAGATGGTAAGATTAGAGTCTTGAAAGGTTTACGTATGTGTCACGCACTCATATTGACATAACCAGTTCTTTTTAGTGATCTAGTTTTCTCTCTATTTGTTGTTGTTGTTGTTGTTGTTTTTCAAAAATAGTTGTGTCAGTGATATTATGAGAGAGTTGAAAGCTGTATTGTTTGTTTCTTTGTTTTTGTTTGCTATCTATGTAGTCAGACCACATCTGGCTGTAAATGTGGCTGTTTCTTTCAGTTCCTGCTGGCTGCCATGAAGCTTGGTGGTCAGACAATATGTAGTCGGTCATGTCTCCTGTTGCTCCATTTTGTTGAGGCAGTGTCGCTGTGACACAAGTTCAGCTGCCTGGTCCTTTCCACAGCAGGGACAGGTTGGTGATGGCAACAGCTGAACTTCCAGTTCATATGGGCGTTGAGTTGGTTGTGGCCGGTGTGGAGTCTCGTCAAGACTGCTTACTGTTTTCTGGACAGAAGGTGGTAGTCATCCCTTTCTGTAAAACCTGGATGTAAAATTGATGGTTCATTCACTTTTCACTCCACAGATGTGTACAAAACTGATATCCGTCAGTTGTCTGCCTCTTTCTTGTTCATCACTAAGTTGTCTTGAAAGTTGGTGAAGTAAATGGCGACAGCAGGGGGGCATCCAGGAGTCGTGGCCTGAAAACAGCCCGAACCCCTTAGACTGTCAGGAGTTAAGGGTCGAAACACTTGCTTGACAGGGTTTCTCCTCTGGAGTCCTTCTGTTGTCCAGCTCTCCCCAGTTTCTTACTACATGACTTGGCACCATCTATATACCGCAATTATTACTATTGAAATTATGATTATTATTATTATTGTTGTTGTTGTTGTTGCCCATTTGATTATGTTACTGTGTTAACTTTTTGAAGCTAATGCAGTTCCTCTTTTTCTTTTGATTTTCCATCTGATTGGCCGTCATCTTGATCCTGTTCAAGACAGATGAACAAGAAATGCCCTGTACTCACTATAGGTCTGGACATAGTATGCAGACACTTACTACTTATTTACTGCCTTCAACAACATTTGATCTTTCACATTTCTGTGATAGTAATATATGTAAAACACTTTGCCAGCTGAAGAGTGTGGCATGTCGGTGTTCTAGTCGATTCTGAATGTGAAGGGGCATTACGCTATTTAAGTTTTGATTGATTGATTTGGTTAAGTTTTTACGTTGGCACCTACTTCAGGTATTTGGCCAACAGGGAGTCCATCCCAGGGAAATGTGGGAAGGGGGACTTAACTAAACCTATACCATCACTACCAGAACAACATTGATGGTAAGATGGGACGGTGAGCAGGTCAGTTTTAATATAGCGCACCCTGGAATTTGAACCCACAATCATTAGCATGTGAATCCGATGCTTGACTTACTGAGGCCCGCTACTATTTAAGTTGGAGGAGCATTGTACTATTTAAGATGGTTGGTGAAGTCAAGAATGTCATTTTGAGATGATCAGATATTAGTCTTGATTTCTGGATATCTGACCTCTTAGAGGGTCCATGTATCTTTTATTCCACGTAGGTGTGCGTATGTTTGTGTGTGTGTGTGAGTGTGTGTGTGCATGTGTGTGTGTGTGTGTGTGTGTGTGTGTGTGCACTCACAATTGGCGCTCCACAGTGTGTCTTCACACACATCTTCAAACCAACAGATCTACTTTCACAGAATCGTCAGGTCCATGGATGTGTCCCCCACAGCTTATTTTAACCATACGAACATATTTACATCTATGTGATAGCTTTTATTTCTCATTCAAGTTTTTTCTCTTCCCATTTGAGCTCTTATCATGCCACAACTCTTTTTCATAAAGTTTGCATGGTTGTTTTTTTGTTTTGTTTTGTTTGTTTGTTTTTTTTACTACAGTCTCATGATGCTCCAAGTTTGTTTTTTTTCCACAGAGTTCCTGTGTGTTGTTTCGTTTGTTTTTCATGTAAGTTATGTAAAAGACTTTTTTTTTTCATTTGGTTCTTTATAATGCTGATTGGAGATTCTTTCAGTTGTTTTTTAACAACAGTGATGATTTTGATGTATTGGTTCATTTTGTTACAGTGATTACATGATGTTTTCATGTTTTTGTTTGGTTGATGAAGTTTGTTCGGTTCAAGCATCTTTGTGTCAGTTGTAAGCCATGTCCGCAGTCTATGTGCAGAATCTCTCTTACATTGATTCTGTATTCATCATCATTATCATTTACAACAGTTGTGTTCTGTGTTGAATGCCCTCAAAGACTTTTTCAACTAATTGCAGCTCAGTGGAGGCCTAGACTTTCTGTTTTTCGCTTTCTTTTTTTTTAATGACAAAGGAGGATGTTCATATACATGTATATTCATACTGTGTGTATACGTGTGCAGAATATCAAGTAGGCACATTACAAATCCTGTAAGTCATTCAGTGGCTGGCTTAAGAAAACATGAAAACATGCAGCATACACGATTATCAAAGATGTAAAATAACAGAGTGGAATGTGGTCATCTCATCTAACAGCTATTCTCTGTCCTCCATTGAAAAAAATCGGATTATGTATAAAGCACATTTCTATTGCTTTCTCTCTTTTAGTTTCTGTGGAAAGCGCATCGGGCATTCTTCGAGCATTCTTTCTACAGATTCATGGAATCTTTATCATTATTATATTGATATAAACACTAAGGATAATATGCAGACTAATAGATTGGTTATATACAGATTTATTTATTTGTTTGTTTATTTGTATATTTATATTTTTTTCTTTGTTTGTATCTGAGGTGGTCTGCATTGAACGCATGCGTATGTTTGGTGCATAGGTCCACTTTAATTTGAATTGTCAAGATTTGCCACCATCTATGTACCGTAATTATTACTATTGTGATTATTATTATTATTATTATGATTATTGTTGTTGTTATTGTTGTTGCCCTTTTGGTTGTTACTGTGTTAACTTTTTGAAGCTAGTGCAGTTCCTCATTTTCTTTTGATTTTCCATCTGATCAGCCGTCATCTTGATTCTGTTCAAGACAGATGAACAAGAAGTGCCCTGTACTCACTATAGGTCTGGACATAGTATGCAGACACGTACTACTTATTCACTGCCTTCAACAACATTTGATCTTTCACATTTCTGTGACAGTAATATACATAAAACACTTTGCCAGCTGAAGAGTGTGGCATGTCGGTGTTCTAGTCGATTCTGAATGTGAAGGGGCATTACGCTATTTAAGTTTTGATTGATTGATTTGGTTAAGTTTTTATGTTGGCACCCACTTCAGGTAGTTTAGCCGACGGGGAGTCCTTCAAAGGGAAGTGGGGAAAGGGGACTTATCTAAACCTATACCGTCACTACCAGAACAACATTGATGGTAAGATGGGACAGTGGGCAGGCCAGTTCTAATGTAGCGCACCCTGAAATTCGAACCCACAATCATTAGCATGTGAATCCGATGCTTGACCAACTAAGCTACTGAGGCCCACTACTATTTAAGTTGAAGGAGCATCGTACTATTTAATTAAGCTGTGCAATTGAAGGGACATAACTCGATCTGCTGCCTGCTGTTTGACAGGTTATCTTTCTTGCAAATTTGAAATGAGGCTGGTTCTTGTTTATGGATGTGTTTGTGTGTATGCTTGAATCGATCATTTTACCTTTCTGTTTAAAGAATCCGAAGTCCAACTTGCATTTGGTCATTCTCTTCATAATTTTCAATCTCTTTTGAATTTTTTAAAACTATTTTAAAGTGATTATGACAATGACAATATATTTGAGGTCTGAAATCTGTATACATAATTATGTGAATGGGCATTATAACCAGCAAGGGAGCAGGTAGATATTTTTGGTTATCTTGCTGTCTTTGGGTATTTTTTTTTTTTTTGTCTGTGTGTGTGTGTGTGTCATTGTTTGTGTTTTTATTTCTGTTAACCTGAATAAAGGGACATCAGTTGGGTTTTTTTTTTATCTGTTTGATTCTCTTTCTTTTTGTTTTGTCTTTTTTCTTTCTTGGTTGTTTTTCTGTTTTGTTTCTTTTTTGTTGTTGCAGTTTTTAAGAAATTTGTGTACTGTGAGCTATAGGGCTGGCAGTTTGCTAATGCCTTACACATACAGTGATTCTGCCAGACTACACTACTGTGTAATGTGTATTTGTGTGTATATGTGTGTGTGTGTGTGTGTGTGTAACCCTGGTAGTTTTGATGCTGATTTATTTTTATCTTTTGGTTGCTTTGAACAAGGGAGGGTGGTAACTGAATTTACTTCCATGACTGGTGGTTTGCACTATGGAGGGTTTTTGTTTGTTTCTCTTCTTTTTTTCCTTCTGTTCTTTTCTTCCATTTTTAAAAAAAATAAAAAATTTTTTTATCACATACATATATTATGAGGGTTTACATGTTTGCTAGCTATGAGTGTGTGTGTGCATATGTGTATGTGTGTGTAATATTTGATGTTCATGTGCTTTTCCCTCTTGATTAAAATCTTTAAATTCGCCGTATGTTTTACATCAGGAAATCAGAATTGTAGTCACAGCCACACACGCACATACGCACACACATTTGTACTCATCTAGTCAACCACAACAGATGTTTTTAATTAAAACTGACTCTTGTTCGGAGCTTTACTCAATCAAAATCTTTGATTTTAGAAATATGTGTATATATGTAACAGAGATAGATATATTTGTGTGTGCACATGCACTCACATAAATCTAGATTAGATACATACATACACACACATACATACATACATACATACATACATACATACATACATACATACATACATACATACATACATATATATATACATACATACATACACTATACACACATACACACATACATACATACATACATACATACATACATACATACATACATACATACATACATATATATGCCTTAGTTGTGTGTGTGTGTGTGGGGTTTTTTTTTTGTTTTTTTTTTTTTTTTCCTTCAGGACATAGCAATGTGTAATCACTGTGATTTCAGTCAAATATGATATATCGATTTTTGGCATTATTCTGCGGAAAACATTTTTTGTTGTTGGGTGCCTGTGCTTAGTGCAGGGGCCATTTGGATGAGCACAGTATCTCCTGCATCTTAGTCATTATCTGTTCTTTTAAATATTGTTGGCATTACCTTTTATATTGTCAGTCTGACTTCTTCAGATGTTTCACAGCATTCATTCAAACAGATTTGTTTGGTTTTGTTTTGTTGTCATTTTTGATTTTCATTGTTAACATCTATTCTTCAGGAGGCTTAGATAAATCCCCATCCCCAATGCCTGGTTCTGTTGGTCATTTTGTACAGCAAAAGTAAAAATGTTTTGCAAAAATGAAAAATACCATCATTTAGTCATTTTAGCTCCTGTGTTCGTTTATTTGCTTTTTGCTCTCTCTCTCCCTCTCTCTCTCTCTCTTTTTTGTCCCCCCATTTGCTTTGTGTTTGTATTTTATGTTTGTAATGTAATTGTTTCATTTGTTTTAGTTATATTCAAGCTGCTGTCCCTATGGACAGTGTATGGCTACAGTGCAGTACCACATTTATTATTACAATTTTTTTTTAACCCTGAATGTGTGTCTGTTTACCAGTGGATATGGATTGTTTGACAGGATTTTGCCAGAGACAGCTCTTTTGTTGCTGTGAGAATTTCTGAAAACTTTTTTGAATTCATTACTGTTTATTTATTTATTTTTTTTATAAGAAACCAGAATGTGATAGCATGTAGGAAACAGTAAGATTATCACACAAACACTACAGGACATTTATAAACAATTGCAGTGGAAGCTTAACGATTCATAGATTAATTGCAAAATGAAAACAGTTACAAACAAAACGTGTGTCTTTTGAGAAACACTGGTATGTACTTGTGACATTTTGTGTTGAACTGGTGCAAGCAAAAACTTGTCTTTGCATTATATTGTTGCCATGAGTATCTTTAATGTGGGCTGAGAATGTGTGTGTGTGTGAGAGAGAGAGAGAGAGAGTTTGGAGATCATTCAAGAAGGGCTTATTGCACTCTTACAGTTCCATACATGCTCCACCCAGATCTGCCAGCAATTATCTGGCAGACATCCTGAGTCTGCGCAAAACCTTACGTGCTGGCAAGGTTTTGAAATATGAAGAGGGTGAAACTGGGCCTATGAAACACTTAAGCTGACACCATCAGAATGATGGAGACATTAAGATAGACAGCGAACAGGCCAGTTGTTAATGTTGCAGGCTGGAACTGAGCTTGATGATATCAGATGTTGAGCTTACGATTCTATCAAAAAAAACCACTTACCCATGGTTGAATTGGGGATCCTTGCACTATCGGCATTGTCAGCTCTTTACCAAGGGAGGTAATGGGCTGTTTGTCCGTAGACGTGAAATGTATGATGTGGTGTGGTGTGATGTGTTATGATCTGAAGTGGTTGTGGTATGATGTGATGTGGTTAAGAGTGGTGTGGTATGGTGTTATGTGGTGAGTGTGATATGATGTGTGGTATGATGTGGGTGGTGTGGCGAATGTGGTATGACTTGATGTGGTGAGTGTGATATGATGTGTTGTGGTGAGTGTGGTATGATGTGATATGGTGTGTGTGGTATGATGTGATGTGGTGTGTGTGGTATGACTTGATGTGGTATGATGTGTTATAGTGAGTGTGGTATGATATGATGTGGTGAGTATGCTAAGATGTGGTGTGGTATGATATGAATGTGGTATGATGTGGGTGGGGTGGTCAGTGTAGTATGATTTGAGTGGGATGGTGTGGTGAATGTGGTATGATGTGTTGTCCTATGGTCAGATTTGTCGGGTTGTGAGGAATCTCTTCACTTCATGAGGCACAACTCTCACTGCTTTGTATTCCTCTTTGACCTGTTCCATTCCTGTCTTAATTTGATTTTGGGGGTGGGGGGGGGGGGGGGGGGGGGTGCTCGTTCAATTCCTTTGTTTCATAATTTGATGTGTGATTCATTCCTTTTGTGATTTTATGTGCGGTGTGTGTGTATGTGTGTGCACACAATTGATTTTATTCCTTTTATGACTTTATGTGTGCATGCACATTTGATAGTTCCATTCCTTTCATGATATTTTATATGTGTGTGTGTGCTCATGCACGCGTGTGCGTACATTTTATAGTTTCATTGCTTTTATGGTGCTCATTCTGTTTCTTTGTCTTCAATCCTGTCATTTGTGGTGTGTGTGTGTGTGTGTGTGTGTGTGTGTGTGTGTGTGTGTGTGTGTTGTGTGTGTGTTTTCTTTATTAGTTCTTTGTTCTGTTGTGCTTAATCTGTTTGTTTTTCTTGTTTTCATTGTTCAGTTATTATGCTACACAGTAACTTTACAGCACTAGGGGTGGAGATTTTTCAAATCTCCCAAGTCAACGTGTGTGCAGACTTACCAGTGCTAAGCACCCCTGCCCCTTAGTGTGTATACACATTCAGCACATCAAATATGCACATTAAAGATCCTGTAAGTCATGTCAATAGCTAGCTTATGGAAATACAAAATCTCTCAGCATGCCCACCAAAGGTGC
>CM060309.1:67124033-67131533 GCA_030674185.1 Monoplex corrugatus
TGGAGGGCATATGGGACTGTCTGAGTGCGGTGAATCCCTCATGCACAAACTCCAAATCCTGCCAAATTCCATCATATACACACACAGTCTAAAAGCGCATGCAGACGTTAAAAGAAATAACGAACGAACACACGGAGTCTCTCTTCTAGTTCGCTCATTCACTTCCCTAGAGGCAGACCACCCAAACAGTTGTTATTCTTTTTTTTTTATTACAAAATAAAATACGTTCCTTTATGAGGGGGGAAACTAGTCATTTCATACTACACATTAAATAAATAATTTAATGTGAAGTGTCTTTTCCCTATACAAACTGTGTAGTCCCGTTCAGCCCTTTTTTCTGATTCCCGTAGCTCCCGTAGTTTTATTATTCCTACTGCCGTCTACGATCGCCTGAATTTGTTAATTGTACCGTAGTTCATTGCCATTCAAGACAGATGATAGTTCATTTTCATTTTGTGGTCTCTCACACCACAACACTTTTGTTGATGTAGTCGGCAAGGAACAAGAACCCCTTTTACAGTTTCACCCATATTACTTTTATGAGACCCACACAAAACAGAAAGCACAGTCCTCTGCCTATACATGAACGTTGATTTATATTTGATATATATATATATACACGCGCGCGCACACACACACACCACACACACACACACACACACACACACACACACACACACACACACACACACACACACACACACACACACACACACACACACACACACACACACACACACACCAATTCATACTGTATCACTGTTTGTTTAACTGCAAAATGCTACGTCCTTTTTTTCTTTTTTTTTAACCAAAGATGTTTACACAAGGAAACTATCTTGAAACGCATTTTAAAGAAGTAATATCTGAGCATGTTTTGTTAATTAAAATTTCAGAATCATTGGTTCACAGTCCTGTTCATGCTTTACTTTAAGGTTATGAAGTTTTTGCTGATTTTTTTTTTTTCTTTCTCTTTTTCGTGGCAATTTTTCCTTCGCATTATTGATGCTAGCGTTGTTCTAGTTCCATTTCTCTGTTCATCCATGTCTTTTTTCTTAAGATTGAACCGTACACACACACACAAACACACACACACACACACACACACACACATATACACACACAAACACACACACACACACACACACACACACACATACACACACAAACACACACACACACACACACACACACACACACATATATATATATATATATATATATATATATATATATATATATATATATATATATATTAATGACATTGCTAGAGCAGTATCTCCATATCTTTCAATCTAAACATTTCAAAAATTCCAAACGTTACCAGTGCATAGAATAAATACCCAACAATGTCAGTACAGCCGTGAGGGCGTCAAACCAAACTTTTCCCTCTTCATACAACAAAGGGCAAAATCAAAATATCAAAATATTGGGATATTGGGAATTGATAACAATACACACCAACTCTCACTTTGCTGTATTCATTACAGGAAAAAACGGGTTACAAGAGACACTGCTTTGTAAGGATACTTCTCTTATCAAGTATATAAATTATGTTTATTTCACTTTTTTTTAGGAATATTTATATTACAGAAATTCACAGTTCTTTCGGTTGAAGCAGGCACCCGCTTGCTCCATGGAAACAACACCCATACATTTCCCATACTCCTTGCTTATAACTCCGTAATATACCAACAGTGTCCATATTATCCATAGTAATTAGACTATTCCACTCAAAAACAGTTTTCAACCCTTACCCTCGGTTCATTAACAAAAAACAAAAACAAAAACAAAAATCCGTAGCCAAAGGAAAATTAGTACATTAGTTTATACTCTGGGAATTCCTCACGATGACCAGAAAAATCAGTGTTCTTGCAGTGGAATGCACTGTTCTAACTAGTATTTTTCTAACTCAAGATCTCATCTGGCAGACAAACTCCCCAAACTTGAGCTCAAGAGAGACAAACACAGCTCGAATTGGAAAATAAAACAAACACTCGAGTTCATCAAGGTTACAAACCACGAATCATGATTCAAGACAAATAACCACAATCTCAAAAATGCTCTTTTAACTTACCACTTCAATACACTTGGTGCAGTCGGATTTGGAAGACAAGAGGGAGCCTTGCACCAAAGCCAAGCAGGCGTCGACTATGGATGATGCGCCCTACAGTCGTGTCTAGTCGAGTTGACGCTTCTGGAGCAGCGTCGGCTGTGGCTGGTAAGGGCGATGCGGGAAATGCAGTTTCTGCGACGTTGGATGCATGTATGGAAGCTGGCCATGGGATTGCCTTCACAGGAGCTTGCTTTCCGCCAGCCTCTCTTTTCCTCAGTTAAGGTCTGAATCTTCTGGAGTTGTTTTCTGGAGCACACTGCGCCATCTGTTGCGGTCAGCTGCTGTGTCTTCCCAGCTCTCTCTATTGATGTTCAGAGCTTTCATATCGCGCTTGTAGACGTCTTTGTATAGTAGCTGGGGGCAGCCAACAGATCTCTTGTCGGAGACTAGTTCCCTGTAAACGATATCCTTCGGGATACGTCCGTCTTCCATCCGGCACACATGATCAAGCCAGCTCTGCCTGTATTGTCTGAGTGTGCGCATATGGGGAGACCAGTACATGTACATGCTAGGACCTGGGTGTTTGGTATTTTGTCGCTTGATGCGAGGACGTGCGAAGGCAGCGCAAGTGAAAGCTGTTCAGCTTTTGTTCTTGTTTGGCATATATTGTCCATGTTTCGTTGCCATACACTAGAGTGCTGATGATAAAGACGTTGTACACTGCCATCTTGGTCGGAGTTGTCAGCTTAGGGTTCTCCCAGATGCGAACAGTAAGTCGGCCTGAGGTTGCTTCAGCCATGCCAATGTGCTTGTTGATCTGGGCATTGAGGGACGTACAGATTGTTACTGATGATGGACCCGAGGTATGTGAACTGGTGCACAACATCAAGTTCGTAGTTGTCGGTGGTGATGACAGGTGGGATGTCCACGTCTTGGCTGAGCACGTTTGTCATTTTCAGGCTGCTGGTCAGATCAAAATCTTTGCAGGTTTGGAAAATATGTCTGTGATGCATTGAAGTTGTTGCTCAATGTGTGAAGTAACAGCAGCGTCATCGGCAAAAAGCAGGTCTCTGATAATGGCCTTGCGCATCTATGTCTTTGCCTTTAATCTTGCGAGGTTGAAAGGTCACCCGTCAGCTCTGGTGCGTAGGTATATTCCTTCCGTTGCAGTCCCAAAAGCATGCTTCAGGAGCACGGAGAAGATGGCAAACAGGGTGGGAGCAAGGACACAGCCTTACTTGACGCCACTTTGATGTCAAACGGTTCGGACATGCTGCCCTCGTACTAGATGATTACCTTCATATCGTCGTGGAATGATTTGATCTGACTGCAGCTTTGGGGGGCATCCTATTTTCATGAGGATGTTGAACAGTCTATCCCTGCTGAACAGGTCAAAGGCCGTGGTGAGATCGATGAAGGCGACGTAGAGGGAGTTTTGCTGTTCTGTGCATTTCTCTTGTAGTTGACGAAGGGAAGAATCATGTCCACTGTGGAGCGTTTTGATCGGAAGCTGCAATAGGACTCAGGGAAGATGTGCTGAGCTTTTGTATCCTGTATGGTGACGATCTTCGTATCTCTCATGTCTTGTGGTACTGCTCCTTCTTTCGAACACTGACAGAAGACATCATACAGGGGCTTGCGGGAGGATGTTCTTGTAGTGCTTGATGGGGTCTGAGGGGATACCATCATTACCAGGTGCTTTCCCGCAAGCCAAGCTGCTAATGCCAATTGAGTTATAGCTTATAAGCGGTAGACTGTTGTTTCCCGTGTTGTTTTGACACCATGAGGCGAAGCTAGAGTAACCTCTCCAGAGCATAATCCAGGGCAGGGTGATGTTGAGGACAAGATGTTGCCCATGCAGCAGGTCCCCCCTCCCCCTTCTCCACACAGTTGACGGGACCAAAGGAACGGTGAAGGCCAGTAGTGTTTGTCGCATGAGTTGCCGGAAAGTTGCTGAAAACAGCAGCAGACTGCCTTAGGGACTCAAGCTCCGGATTTTTCCTCGGGGTTTACTCCGGAAGCCTTTCCCATGGCCGGATATGCCGCAAGACAAGCAGAGGTTTCAGGTCGGAGTTTTCCTTCTCCTAGATGACCTACCATCCAAGGCTACGAGCCCCATCTACCCAGTGTGGCTGGTTGTACTGATTTACATTTCACCAGCAGCAAGGAAACCCTGACCTGATATAAGTGGGACAGCAGACATAATGTTACACAATACTAATGACAGCCACAAGTTAAATGCACATCACTCGTGTAGCACGCTAACTCTAACCCCCGTGATGAGGGGTCTACTGTTACACCGTCTGTCTACAGTTGACAAGTCTAATGCTTTAATACCTGTAGTCTATCCACCGGACCCGGGGGTACGGCTGCGGTAGGAGTAAGGGGAGATCGGAACGGGGAGCGAGCTTCATCTTCTGTTTGAAACATCACTGTCAAACCTTGTGTGTACTCCCCACCTGCCTCTCTCCTCTAACTTCCATCTTTTCTATTCAAAACTGACTGATGGATAATAACTTCTGTTTCTGGAAAATAAAGTAGCATTATCATCATCAGCACCATCTCTCTGTCTCTGTCACCCTTGCCTCTGTTTCTCTCCCCTCCCTTCCACCCCCCTCTCTCTCTTTCTGTCTCTGTCTCTCTCTGTCTGTCTCTCTGTCTCTGTCTCTCTCTGTCTCTGTCTCTCTCTGTCTCTGACTCTCTCTGTCTCTGTCTCTGTCTGTCTGTCTGTCTGTCTGTCTCTCTCTCTCTCTCTCTCTCCTCTCTCTCTCTTCTCTGTTTCTGTCTCTGTATCTCGGAACACCCTGATGATCACTACCTAAGATTTAATGGAAAGACGAAAGAAAAATCCGTGTCAGATTCATGATTCAAACCCGGGTTTCCATCGTCCCAAACAGGTGCATTAACCCTTTGACTCCCGCACCCTCTCCATCAACTGCAAAAACCTAACACTGACTCCCTCACCCTATCCACCAGATTCCTGCAGGAAGCTGGTGGGTAGAGTGAGGGAGTCAAAGGGTTGAGTTTGTGCTTTGCTTGCATGGTTGACAATGCAAGATGTTGGTGGAATGAGTGCAGGAGTCAAAGGGTTAAAAACACTGGGCCACACACACAGATCAGTGTTGTTCCTGGCTGAAGTCTTGTCTTTCCCTGTGACGGTGAAAACTCCTCCTTACCTATGGCGTTTGTCTTTCAACTGGGCTGATATCGTTCCTTCTCACTATACATCAGGCCTCTGTCGTCCGCCGACTATAGACATGTTAACCCTTTGTCTCCAGTTCAATCCCAGCCTGCAACATAAAACCTGGTCTGCGCGTGGCCCATCTTAATGCTCCAACCATTCTGGTTATGTCAGCTTAGTGTGTAATGTGTACCTTACCTCCTTCCCCTCACACACACACACATTTCAAGATCCTACCAGCGTAAACGGTTTTGCGCAGGATCAAGGAGTCTGCCAGACGATAGCTGGTAATGCAATGAATCGTTCTTTAACTCTTAACCCTTTAACTCCCGCACCCTGTTCATCAGCATGCGGTATTGTCAACCATGCTAGCAAAGCGAAAACTTAACTCTTCGATTCCCTCACCTTATTCGCCAGCTTCCTGCAGGAAGCTGGCGGATAGGGTGAGAGAGTCAAAGGGTTAAGTTTTTGCTGTTAGATGACAGGGTGCGGGAGTATAAGCAGCTTCTCACTCGATAAGAAACTGGTGAAGGAATTAAAGGGTTAAATTTAAAAGCGTCGTCCTTGTTTGCATGACAGAAGCCTGTGAGGGAACAGGGTGTGCTGTGAAGGGAAAGAGGGCAGGTAAAGACATAAAGGCAGACATAACTAGTGGTTTACTGCAGACAAGGCGGAACCCCCGTGCAGCAGGTCCAAGGGAGAGAAGCACACTTAGAGTGACGCCTGTCTGTGGTCTGTCACTTACCGGCCCTTACATGCCGGACACCGCCCGTCACGTGCTGTTGTTAGGTCACGCTGTTACGACACTGACTGTGGTTAGAATTGACAGCAATGACATGTGTTCATAGGTCTGTGGTGTGTGTGTGTGTGTGTGTGTGTGTGTGTGTGTGTGTGTGTGTGTGTGTGTGTGTGGTGTGTGTGTGTGTGAGAGAGAGAGAGAGAGAGAGAGAGAGACAAGTTGCATGCAGGTACATGGAGGTCTTTTGCTTTTTCATGCGTGTTCTATCTTACCTTCTCACAAAATATACATTTTCTACTGTGTTGTGCGCATGCTTGTCTTTCAATGGACAGGTAAAACATTTCAGTCATCATTTACAATTTGTCAAAACGCCTGTGTCTTGCTGTTACGTGATATGCATGCATGAATGTGTTTGTGCTTCTTGTATTCAGCGCTTAGATTTGATTTTATCAAGATTTTGCGCTATATAAATATTGTAATTATTATTATTATTATTATTATTGTAAATATTGTGACAAACATTTCAGTAAGTACTTGGTACAATCATGTTTTGTTAAAGTATCTAGTGAGATAGATACATAGATATATAGATATCGATATAGGTGTGTGTGTGTGTATGTATGTGTGTGTGTGTGTGTGTGTGTGTGTGTGTGTGTGTGTGTGTGTGTGTGTGTTCTCGCTAAACACCAGTGTCTTTAGTAGTGTGGAACTCGTAAAATGTCGCTTGTTGTGGTGCATTGAGTCAAGGCAATATCGGCCATCATTGTCAGGATCCCCCCCCCCCCCCTTCCAACTCAACAGGGGCGATAAACCACAGTGGCCGCCACGCCGTACATCTGTCTGTTTGTGGTCAAGGGGCGTCACTGGAGGCAAGTTGTACCTCATGAACCTGAGAACCAGCGATTTATGTCCCCTTGATGTCAAGCTGCCGGATTTCCATTCTCTTTAAAACTTCCGTCACGTCTGGAGATGGCCGGCCTGTAGGCACCCCGTTCCATGGTTTGCTTCGTTCGTTCTCGTTCCTGTTTTCAGTCATTTCACGAAGGCACATGTTGGACATGACAGTGCATGTTAAATATCCCATACAAGCATCTGTAACCTCGATGAGGTATTTGGATCAGTAGTTCTTTTTTGTCGTCTTTTGCGTACGCTTGATTATTAACCTTTTGACTCCGGTACCCTATCCACCGACTGCAAAACTTAACCCTTTGACTCTCTCACCTTATCCACCAGCTTCCTGCTAACCCTTTGACTCCCTCACCCTATCCACCATTTTTTGCTTTGCTGACATTGTTGAAAATGCAGGGTGCCCGTGGACAAGGTGCGAGAGTCAAAGGGTTAAGGTCAGTTGGCCGAAAATTGTGGCCTGTCTCGTTTTGTACATTAGATACGTTTTCTGATACTGTTTTCGTGTGTTTCAGCCTTCATTTAGTTGCATCACTGTAGTAAACAGGACGCAGTACACTGGCATCATGTGGACTGCTCTCCAGTTTTCACTGATCTTTAATATTGACATTTATCAAATAG
>CM060309.1:67134033-67146533 GCA_030674185.1 Monoplex corrugatus
GGCATTGGTATAGGGTGGCCAGATGTGGTCTGTTAATGGCCTCATTCAACCGCGTTCTTGAGCTCATAAATATATATTCATTGTTTACGTGTTCAAGTGTTGTCACACATGGAAAATAGGACACGCCGGGCGCAATAACTCGAGACAGATCTGAGGACACTGCACTTGCTATTGGAAAGTCTGTGTTCAGACCTTCTCGGATTTCTGCTGGTGGATAAATGGTGACATGATTTCTGTCAAGTCAACGTATGTACAGAATTGCTACTGCTATACTCTCCGAGCCCGCTCCCTATGTATATGGATGCGGAATATGAAATACTTACATTAATTTAACCCTTTGACTCCCACAGCATGTCTACACCAACATTCTGCGTTGTCAACCATGCAAGCAAAGCAAAAACTTAACCCCTTGACTCTCTCGCCCTATCCACCAGCTTCTTTCAGGAAGCTGAGGGAGTCAAAGGGTTAAGTTTTTGCAGGTTGTGGATAGGAAGCAGGAGTCAAAGGGTTAAAAATCCCGTAAGCCTTATCAGTGTTCAGTGGCTTAAGGAAGCATGAAAGCAACTGCAAATGCACATCCACTTGGCCGAGAACAGTATGCAGACTGTGCAGTAACATGATGCTGCAAAGTGTGGCCAAACAACGTGCGTAGACACATCCAAAAACAAAAATTGCTCTGAGCTCGTAGGGATTGAAAGAAAGAAACGAAGAAAGACAATATAATTATAGAAGCATAGAAGCATATACATATATTCGAATGTAGTGTGCATGTGTATATTATTATTATGTGTATGTGTGTGTGTGTGTGTGTGCATGTGTGTGTGTGTGTATGTATGTATGTATGTGTATGCGCGCGTGCATGTGTGTGTGTCTGTCTGTCTGTATGTGTGTGTGTGTATGTACGCGTGTATATGTGTGTGTCTTGTGTTTGTGTATGCGAGTGTATGTGAAGAGATATATAGAGCACTCAAAAGACAGAGACAGAGAGACAGAAACAGAAAGACAGAAACAGACACACACACGCACACACACTCACATACAGGCAGAGAGGGAGACAGACAGACAGACAGAGAAACAGAGAGACAGACAGGCAGGCAGAGACACTGAGAGAGACAGAGAGAGAGAGAGAGAGCGACATACATACAGACAGACAGACAGAGATAGGGAGAGAAACAGAGAGAGAGAGACAGGGAGAGAGACAGAGAGACAGACAGACAGACAGATAGACAGAGAGAAAGAGAGAGAGAGAGAGAGAGAGAGAGAGAGACTTCACACTTCACGCTTCAGCACACTTTATTACTCAAGTAGCATTAGGTCCGACTGGACCTTTCTTACC
Source organism: Monoplex corrugatus (assembly GCA_030674185.1). Classification (NCBI taxonomy): domain Eukaryota; kingdom Metazoa; phylum Mollusca; class Gastropoda; order Littorinimorpha; family Ranellidae; genus Monoplex; species Monoplex corrugatus. Next base: position 67,135,370 of record CM060309.1, read on the forward strand.
AACTAATCCTTACGGCTCTTTACACAAAATACGAGCATGGGGAAAAAACACATAAAATGTGAAACAAGTTATAAAGAGAGAGAGACAGACAGACAGACAGACAGACAGAGACAGAGACAGAGAGACAGACATATATATATATATATATATATATATATAGAGAGAGAGAGAGAGAGAGAGAGAGAGAGAGACAGAGAAACAGACAGACAGACAGAAACTGAAACTGAAACAGAGATAGGTCTAGACAGACAACCAGCCAGCCAGCCAGACAAACAGACAGACACACAAGCAGAAAGAGAGAGGGAGAGACAGACAAACAAAAAGACAGACAGATAGACAGACAGACAAACAGATAGACAAACACACAGAGAGACACACAGAGAGACAGACAGAGAGACAGACAGACAGAGATAGAAACAGACAGAGCGAACAGACAGACAGAGACAGACAGACAAACAGAGACAGAGAGAGACAGACAGGGAGACAGACAGACAGACAGAGACAGAGAGACAGACAGACAGACAGACAGACAGAGAGAGAGACAAACAGACAGACAGAGAGACACAGAGAGAGACAGACAGAGTCAGAGAGAGGCAGAGATAGAGAGAGAGACAGAGACAGACAGACAAGACAGAGACAGACAGACAGAAACAGAGAGAGAGAGCGACAGAGAGAGAGACAGAGAGAAAGAGAGAGAGAGAGAGACAGAGACAGGGAGAGAGAGAGAGACATATACGGAAAGAGACAGAGACAGACAGACAGAGAAACAGAGAGAGAGAGAGAGAGACAGAGAGAAAGAGAGAGAGAGAGACAGAGACAGGGAGAGAGAGGAGACATATACGGAAAGAGACAGAGACAGGCAGACAGAGAGAGGTGTAGGTATCAGACCAAGCAAGAACTGTCGTGCCAAGCCCCAGTAAAGGTAGCACGGTGTGTGGTCATGAGGCAATTGAACTCTTGATGTTAAGGTGAGGTGCCGCCTACCATTCAATTCCATGGCTACTGTTCCACCTCTGTGACCTTTCAACACCCCTCCCCCTCCCCTATCATTGTCTGTTGAAGGTAGCTTACATAAAATTCCTCACAGAACATTCAGGTCGTGGTGAGTGAAGTGGTAGAGATCTCGGTTTTTCTTGTGGCCAGCATTGTGAGAGCGCAGCCCATCTCCTCTTCTTCATTGTTTTATCTTTCTCTAGTTTTGAAGAAAGTCAGGTTCCTATTCACAGGTGGGTAGACTTGGAGACCGCATGCAATACAGAAAGTTCCAGTGGCGTGATTCGCTCCCGTGCAAGCAGAACGAAGGCGAAAATTTAACCCTTTTACTCCCGCACCCTATCCACCAACTGCAAAAACTTAACCCTTTGACTCCCGAACTCTATCCACCAACTGCAAAACCTTAACCCTTGATTCCCTCACTCTATCCACCAGCTTCCTGCTGACAATACAGGATGCTGGTGGACAAGGTGCAGGAGTCAAAGGGTTAATCCACTGTGCAGTATGATAAACACACCAGGTATGGATATCGTACAGTCTCTACCACCTGATATAGATTAGAAATATTCAATGAAGGGATATATGTACACATTTCATCTAGTGATGAGTTTATTTGATTTGATACAAACTTTCATCCCTTAATCAAACAGATACATTACAAAATCAAAGTAGGCTATTTGTCGGCGTTCAAGCAAACTGAAGAAACAAGACACACAAGCTAAAAAAATGGGAACGCGTATTCAGCTTGCAACATAAAACAGGAATAAATGTTCTGCTTGTTCGCCTTCGTCAACCGTACACAAACGATCAAAAACAAACAAACAACGAACAAAAGACCAACCGACCGACCGACCAATCAACCAACTAACCAACCAACTAACCACAAACCAACCAAGCAAGCAAGCAAGCAATCAACCAACCAACAAACAAACCAACCACCCAACCACCCAACCAACCAACCAACCACCCAAAACCAACCAAATAAAAAACAGACCAACCAACCAACCAAACAACAACAACAACGACAACAATAACAACAAAACCACAAATTCACGAACCGTACGGGTGGATGGGGTGATAGGACCTCTCGGTTGTGTCTTTGAGCAGGAGAAAATGTTTCCAATTTGCTGAACAAAGCATGGGGAAGTTCTGTTATTGTTGTTTTTGTTCTTTGTTTTGTGCGTTTATTTCTTTGTTCTATTTTGTGTACACTTGACGAAGGCCAGCTGGCCGAAAAATTTGCACCTGTCTTCTGTTGTGTATTAAACAAACACATAGTTTCGTAGCGGTCAATCTCGCACGTCCGAGAGAGTTATCAAATATTTCACAACTTAATATCTCACATTGTACCACTACCACAACGGCAGGGCGGTGGGAGGGGGGGGGGGATATTTTACAGAATGACAATACTTGATAAAATTTGTAATCATGTTTTTATAGATCAATATAATGTTGTCACCTCAGCTAGAACCACATTTCTGAGTTGTTGTTTTTTCAAGAAAGATTCATTATACTAGGAGAGTTATGTATAATAATTATGCGCTTCATTTAAATCCGCCGGCAATTATTTGGCGGACTCCTTGTGAACTTTTGCAAAAACTTTCTGGGCTTTATACGCTTAAAATGGGGAGGGGAGGGGATGAGACCTATGCAACACGGACACAACCAGAGTGACTGGAGCATTAAGATGGCAGAGAACAAATCAACTTTTATGTTGTGGAGTGGGACTAAACTCGAAACATGGGATCTTGTGTCCACGTTTCTATCAAAACAAACAAACAAGCCAATAAACAAATGAATAGAGATATAAATAAATAAAATAAATAAGTAAACATAAATGAATAGAACATAAATAAGTAAATATCAATATAAATAACAAAATAAATAGATAAATAGATCGATAGAGATATAAGTAAATGGAGATATAAATAAATAGAGATATAAATGAATAAGTGAATAAATAGATAAATAAACACATGAATAAATTGATTAACAAAAGCAGATAAACAAACAAATAAATTAATATATAACACAAAAAATCAATCACCTGCACATAATGGCACGGCAGTTCTTCATCTGCACTGAAGTCATCCACGTATTGATATGCACATGCCAGCGTGCGCGTGTGTATGTATATATGAATGAGTGTCGCGCGCACATTACACATTCACACACACACACGCGCGCACACACACACGCGCGCACACACACACGCACATCCGTCTGATATCACTCATAGTGAAAAGACGTTAAATCAAAGAACGAACGAACACACGCACACACACACACACACACACACACACACACACACACACACACACACACACACACACACACACACACACACACACACACACACACACACACATCAAAACATGGGGTAGTTGACAAACTAATGAGGTTAGGCCTAATCAAAGCAATAATAATTCAACCACTTAGACGTACCCCCAAAACCAGCTACCACTACCACACACATCTATCCAGGATTGCCATCTCCACAAAATACCATCAGTTCCTGACGCTCCAGCAACACTACAGCACCCTCTAGTGGCAGCAGCACACTATCTGATCACAAAGGGCGATAACACACGGTAGGTGGCGTAACGTGGCAGGACCTTCCAGGACTACCGGAGAATCACTCACGCTTTTGAAGAGTTATTGCCCTTGGTGGATGTTACTCTCTCTCCAGAGTGGAAGGCAGGGGAGGGAACTGCGCCCTCGTGCTGTGAGTGGCTGGCTGACTTGTGACGTCATGAATTAGCCGTCTTGAAGTTATCTGATGATGTTCAGTTAGTGCCTATTACTATCAATTCTCTTTATCTCACTGACTGGGCCCGGCTGTGCACCACTTGAGGAAAATACCAGACAGAGAATAAAGTTGATGATCAAACCACAGCCGCAGTGTCTCTTTACTGATGACACCATGAGGAGAGAACACAGGATACACAGGAGTGTTCTGAGCTTACGGTTTTTGTGCTTTGTATCTGCTTCTATGCTAGCTGAATGGGTAGCGCAAACTATGTTAGATTTGAGAAGTTCCACAACATGGGAGATAATTCCTACGTGACTCTCAAGAGTTACGTCCTTTGGTTGATATAATAATAACAATGATAATGAAGAAGAGAAGAACAACAACAAGATGATGATGATGATGATAATGATTAAACCAAAAGACCAAATAGGCAAACAAACGAAATAACAAACAGCAAAATAACCAGCCAACGAAACCAACAATAAAACAATGCAAAATGATTAAAAGCATAACGACAATCTCTCTCTTTGTCTCTCTTCTCTCTGTACTTCCCTTTCTCCCCATCCCCCCCCCCTCTCTCTCTCCCTCTCTGTGTCTGTCTGTCTGTCTCTGTCCCTATCCATCTATCCATCCATCCATCTATCTATCTGTATATCTATTTATCTATCTATCTATCTATCTAGATCTATCTATCTATAGATCTATCTATCTATATGTGTATCTATCTATCTATGTATCTATCAATCTATCTATCTATCTCTCCCTGTCTCTGTCTCTGTCTGTCTGACTCTCTCTCTCTCTCTCTCTCTCTCTCTCTCTTATCTCTTACTCTTCCTCCTCCAACCCAGACAGAATTCTTCATCCTATTACATTAACCGCAGACGACATACTTTTATCTCAAACCACAACAAGTTTACAAAACCAAATGAAAAGTTTCCATGATTCTTCCAGAAAGGTGCAGTTGAAAGTAGACATCAGTGAAAAATAAGACTTTTTTAAAGCAAGGGAGGTTATGTATCAGTTCATGATTTTTTTTTAATGATTTTAACAAGAGGTTGTAAACACAAACAAAAGGGTTGTGTTACACACCAAGACTTAGTCTCGCCTTTCCTCGTGGTGAAATACCTTTTTGTTATTGTTACTTTTTTGTTTTGTTTTGTTTTATTTGTTTTTTTGTTGTGTTTTGTTTTTTGTTTTGTTTTGTTTTGTTTTGTTTGCTTAAAGCCCAGTCGACTGCGTAGAGCCATATCAGGGCTCGAGCCGTTTCAAAACATACACAATACTTCAACAGGAAAAGAAAATTAAGTACAAGAAAAGGAAAAGGAAAAGAAAGTTAAGTATACACAGTAATGCATTCTCACATATAATCCAAAGAGATGCCCCCGGCATTGACCACTCCGTCCAGTCCATCGCACAGAGCATTTAAAAAATATACCTGAGTACAAACTGAAATATAAGTAAGGACACCAGAACATACATAAAAACGGACCCAAACCACTTAAAACTGCTTCCGCATATGTGACCTCCCTAGAGCCAAAAATGCACTTAAATACATGTGCCCAGTTATCGATCCGAAGAAAAAGTACTTAAGACATATCGAACACATAGAAGTGAATGGACCAGCAAGGCAGAAAATGATAGGAAGAAATGACAGAAAGCAAAACAGGAAAAAAATAACCTAAGAGAGCGACAGAAAAGAGGGAATTTCTAGCACAGTAATTCCAGAAAGTGGGGATACTATTTATAATGAAAGAGCCCCCAGCACCCGACGGAGGTGGCGAAACAGCTACCTATGGTGCGAGTCAACAAATTCAAAAAACACCTTCAGTGACACCCATCGTTAAGTGGATGAGTACTCGACTCACAGGCAATCTACCTGGTCCCAGTCTTCACAACGATCCCATAGCACACTCAAATTTGGTCTGAAGATAACATATGGCAGTGAGTGAAACAGAAGACAGAGGATTGTTTAGACTATGCTGTTGATCCATGACACAGTACTTCTGTCATTGGGTTTCATTCGCACTTTCCACACGACGACGGCTGAGAGAACCTGGATAAACTGTTAATTATGTGCAACAACAATAGTAGTAACAGCACAACAGCAGCAGCAGCAATATTAATGATGATCATGATGATAATAACATAGCAATAACAATAACAATAATAATAGTAATAATTTTAATAATAGTAATAACAACAACAACAATAATAATAATGATGATGATGATAATAACCATCATCATAATCTTCATCACATCATCATCATTATAAAATAACAATAACTAGACAGAGACAAACAGACAGACAGACAGACAGGCAAACAAATAGACAGACAGGCAAACAAATAGACAGACAGACAGACAGAGAGAGAGAGAGAAAGCATAAAGAGACACAACCCAGTGCTCTATCCATCGAGACACAAGAGAAGGGGAGATCAGACCAGACTAGACATCAAAGCCATCTTGCTTACAGCTTCCGGCAAATCCCACAATGCTCGCTTCTTTCCTTCCGCCAACCCCGTAATGCTTTCCTTTTTTTTCCCCGTAGGTTGGGCACCGCTCATTCAGGGCTGTGCGCAGGCCACGCTTTACACCTGTCATAACAGATCCCTGACTACAGGGCTCCCAAGCTTTACCTTCGGCAAACAGAGCATCATGTGCTTGTGGATTCTTTGAAAGAGGAGGATAATATCATATCGAAGGCAGGGGTGTTTGAAACAAGCGGATCATACCATATCGTGTGCGGTGGGAGCCTTTGAAAGTAGCAGATATTATCATATGGAAACCAGGTGATTCCGCTCTGAAAGAGGCGGCGAAGTCAATGATAGCTGATGTGTTTATTCTCGTCAGTGGGGCCCTGAGAGAGTACGGGGTTGGGGTGAAGATTGGCAATGTTACCTTCGGGCTGTTGGCAACATTGTTCGTTTTGCCAAGGAGGGCTAGTTGGGCCGCTAAAGAATATAAACTCTGGAGTGTGTCTGTTCAGATTATGTTTTGTTGGCCCCGGTTAGTATCCATGTGAAGACATTCTTTTTCTTCAGAAAATGTTTCAGTTATAATCTGCGATTTGAGTTTTAGTGATTATAACACACGCGCACACATTCTGGTGGAGGATCGTGCAACGTCCTCTTCTCATCACATGAGCGGGCGGGTTTGCTCGTTCTTGTGTGAAAACCGTGGACTCAGAATCTCATGTCTGAGTTTAATCCCATCCCGCATCATAAAAGCTGGCCTGTTCACTGCCAGTCTTAATGCCTAGTGGTGTCATCGTTTCTTAAGACCCATTTTCCTCCCCAATTTAACACCCCAATTTAAGACCTTTCCTGAGCAAGCTCAAGGGGTCTGCCCTACAAATACTCTCAGATTTGGGTGCAGTGCATATGGAATTGTCCCAATGCAATGAATCCCGCATGAACAAACTCCAGGCTTCAAATTCCAATTTTTTCAGCCCCTTTGGTGCTATTCTGGACATTGTTGAGAATGCGAGGGTCTGGCTAGAGCACGTAGTCGCACAAATCCGTGCATTACTCAAGTCTGTACGGTTCACTACAGGAGAGCTTCCAGTGTGCTATCTCAGGACCGTCAGCCCGGAATAGACTTCCGCTCTGTTTTTGCATACACCTTCTTTTTCTAATTTTAAATCCGCTTTAAAAACCCAACTCTTTTCCCAACAATGAATTCTACCACTAGATCTACTTCTTTCCATCAGTTTGTGTACTTTGTTTTAGTATTGAATATTGTAAAAAATTAATAGTCTTTGTCGATTGCATGCGTATGCCTGATGCTGAGTGTACTTTGATTTGAATTGTCAAGATTTGGTGCTGTGTAAATACTGTAATTGAATTGAATTGAAGATGCTTCCCTTATTATTCGATGTATTATTCAATGACCATGGTCTTGCCCTGCTGCGTCTTGGTGACAGGCATCATTGTTTGGTAGGCCTGATTGCTGCCTTCATTCCCTTTTTGAATGTCTTGACACTGAGGAGTGTGAGTGTGTGTGTGCGTGCGTGCGTGCGTGCGTGCGTGTGTGTATGTATGTGTGTGTGTATGTGTGTGTGTGTGTGTGTGTGTGTGTGTGTGTGTGTGTGTGTGTGTGTGTGTGTGTGACTTAATCATCCTCATTCTAATATTGCTGTTCGTTACTTTATGGCGTTTTGCTGCTTTGGGATTGCTGCCTTTCTCCGACTGCACGGCTGTCCTTTCATCACACAGATCAAAGATTTCATTTGTTGTCCAGGACTGAACTTTCTTCCAGCACTTGGTCAGCTTTTGGAAGGAAAATGTCTCTCGTGCCTATGCAATTACTCCACTTTAGAAACTTAACAGTAATAGAAAATTTCAGTCCAGCCGTCAGTCTTGAATGTCCTTCTCTGTCTCTTCCACACAAAAACACTCTCTCTCCCACTATGTCTGTCTGTATATCTGTTTGTCTGCCTGTTTGTCTGTCTGTTTGTCGCTGTCTCTGTCTGTCTGTCTGTCGGTCGGTCAGTCTCTCTCTCTCTCTCAGTATGTGTGTGTGTGTGTGTGTGTGTATGTATGTGTGTGTGTGTGTGTGTATGTGTGTGTGTGTGTGTGTGTGTGTGTGTGTGTGTGTGTGTGTGTGTGTGTGTGTGTGTGTGTGTGTGTGTGTGTGTGTGTGTGAAATGTGTTGATTACAGAGCGGTTCAGTCAATGACCAGTGAGGTAGGACATAATGGTGACCTGACAGTGTCTTCATCACACGGTCCTCTGTTCACGTCACTTCAACTCTCACACTCAGACCACAGTCTGTTACCGCTGACTAAAAACTCACACTCCCCATGTACCTGTTCTTGTCACCCCTCCTCCCACCCCCACCCTCTGTCTGTATATAGGAGAGCAAAAAGACTGAACTGAAGACATTGCTAACTCTTGCTGGACAGAAGAGAACTCAGAACTCAGAAAATGTTTATTGTACATCGGCCTTAGGCCACGATACATGCATGGGGAAGGGGAGGGGAGAGGTATGGGTTTTCTTATGCTTTCACACAAGTTCTATAATCAAACTGCAGTGAACTCTATCACATTGTTCCCTTCTATCGTTTACCGTCACATAAGCTGGGATACATTCATCTTTGCAGTTTCAGAAGTCATTTCATTTGTATTCTAGGTTGGACAGAAGAGAGAGGAGAGGAGACGTTTGTTTTTGTTTGTTTGAGTCATTTCGAACTGTAGGCAGCAACACAGGCAGACACCTAATATCCTTCACCTACTCCTGTAGAATGAGTATATCATATACTGTGACTGTTCATCATTAAGTGCCCTGCCTCATGGCGTTGGCGATCATGGCCCTCCACATGCATCTATCCCTTGTTGCTGCAAGCACATCTTCCACCCACTCTGTCCTCAGCCACCCTGCAAGTCCGTCCAATATTTTCTCCCTGGGTCTACCTGGTGCTCTCTTTCCCTCCAGCTTTCCTGTTGTGACCAGGTGACTATTGACTTTTTAAGACTTATAGCAGCCTGGAATAGACTTCCACTCTGCCTTTGCACAACACCTACCCTTTCTGCTTTAAAATCCAATCTAAAAAAACAAAAAAAAACACACACCTCTTTTTCCCAACAATGAATTTTACGACTTCTTCTTTTCCTCAGTCTGTGTATTCAACATTGTAAGGTGGTCTTTGTGTCGATTGTATGTGTATGTCTGGTGCCTGGTGAGTGCGCTTTAATTTGAATTGTCAAGATTTGGCGCAGTATAAATACTGTAATTATTATTATTATTATTATTATTATCATTATTATTGTTGTTGTTGCCGTTATTATTATTATTGTTATTATTACTATTTTATTATTATTATATTATTATTATTATGGTCACATGTGGTGCTTTAGTTTTGTGCTTACATTGATATCCCTTCTTTCCTTTCCTCTCTTTTAATAAACCTTTGGGGTGTCTGGCCTTTCATCTGGCGTTGGTCACACGCTGGCTGTGTGTGAAGAATACAGTTTTCGCTTCAGCTGCTTAATGGCTGTGTTGGCCCTCTCATTCAAATGTCGTTGCACGTGCTAATGGCTTCCATGGACCTTGTTTCTTTAGTACGGACTGTAGTAGATTTGGTGAAGTTTACTTCTGATTATGGCTGGTCTCTTTCTCTTGCACTCGACATTTATATACATAGTTGATCTTCATTCATTCCATGTCCCCAGGGAGTTGGTCTTTCGTTCTTTGGGCCGATTTCGTCAGTCGGAGTAATCCCATGAGACAGGCCAGTAGTTTTACAGGGTAAATTCAAGCCAGGAAGTTCACATAGTAAATGCAATCAAGGCCATTGAGTTTGACAAGGTGACTTCAAGACAGGACGGTATGTTTACACGGAGTAATTCCATCAGAGAGGCCGATAGGTTTACAGGGTAATTCTACCAGAACGGCCAGTAGATTCATCATCATCATCATCATCATCATCATGTGCCCTGCCGCATGGCGTTGGCGATCATGGCCCTCCATACCAATCTATTGCTTTGGCTGGCCATAATTGATCTTGGGACTATACGATGATGGTTTCCGTTGCCTTCCATCGGTTTGTGTACGGACTCTCCGCTAGCCTTTGTCGTGCCCACGACAACTTACAAGGCAGTAGGGGTGAATTTCTGTCAGGGTTTACTCCCTTAGCCACATAACCACAAGACAGTGTTGCTATTTACCCATAGCCAGTGGATTAACAAAGTAATTCTGAAACTGGACAGTGTTTCTGCAGGGTATTCCTTCAGGCAGACCGGTACGTTTTCATAGCAATTCCATCAGAGAGGCCTGTGGGTTTACAGTATCGTGAGACAGGCCAGTTGGATTGGAGTGTAAGCCCGTCAGACAGGCCGATGGAGTCACAGGATAATCCATTAGACAGGTCAAAGGGATCAAAGAGCAAGCTCATCAGATAGGTCAATGGGGTCATATTGTAATCCCGTCAGAGAGGTCAATGGGGTCAAAGGGTAACCCCGTCAGAAAGGATAGTGGGAACATAGGGTAACCCCGTCAGACAGGCCAATGGGATCATAGAGTAACCCCCATCAGACAGGCCGGTGAGTATGGGCCAGGCAGACCACAGAACTGACTATAGACGTCTGTGGGCCAGACCCTCTAACTGCACACCCCACGCTGTCGCATGTTCCGGTAGGCCGGCTTTATGGCGCTATGAATGGCTAACAAGTGGCGGGCTGAGGTGCGGAGATTTGACCTCTAAACGCCCAAATAATGGCCCCGTAAACACCACTTGAAGGGGAACGGAAAGGGATGTGGAGTGAAATACATTGTCGTTGCAAAGCCTTCGTTGTGGGGCTCTACTGGACTTTTCACTGCAGGGAGCGGGTCTTTCAAGTCCCAAGCTTTGAACACAACACTGGTCATCATACAGGCCAGTTGTGCCGCTAGAAAGAATGGATATAGACAGCATCAGTTT
>CM060309.1:67156533-67179033 GCA_030674185.1 Monoplex corrugatus
TTTACTGTTTTTGCAGCATACAGCGATGTTATATTGGTTGATCTTTTTTTAATTTTTTGTTTTACTGTTATAGGTTGACAGACTGTTTTGTTGTTGTTATTCATGTTGGCGAGGGCATGCGTTATAGGTTGGTCTTTTTACTATTATTTCAGTACCCACCGATGTGTTATTGGTTGGTCTTTTACTGCTATTGCGATACAATCGAACATATATCATCGTTATAGCTTAGCTCATGACTGAAATGAGTGAGAAGGCGGTAGAAGTTGTTTTTTTCGAATAGCAAGTTTCGCTAAAAGTACGATCAGTTCGGGCAGAATCATCGTCTGTCTGTCTAATTGACTGCACTGAAGGCACGTAGGCTTCGCACGCGGGCGGGCACACACACACACACACACACACACACACACACACACACACACACACACACACACACACACACACACACACACACACACACACACACACACACACACACACACTCACACACACACACACAGATGATGAGAAGGAAGAAATGTCAGGGGGGAAGGGTAAGGGGATGTAGCCAATGTGGAGTCAGCAGAGCATGTCAGACAATCAGCTGTGTTTTGACTAGTTATGATGTTTTGACTACTTACTGCTGTGGCAGTTTGAAAATCTTGTTTCCTTAGCAACTCCACAACCCGCACGTGCCCGTCTCTGCGCATGTCTAGCTGACGTCACACCGACCTGTATTTTCATTCTGGAGGTCAGAGGACCGAATACTTACTCTCAGAATGCATCCACAGTTCCCGCTACACATGAAATAGTGCTCTCAGTGGGCATCTGTAGTTCCCACTACACATGAAATAGTGCTCTCTGTGGGTATCTGCAGTTCCCACTACACATAAAATAGTGCTCTCTGTGGGCATCCATAGTTCCCACTACACATAAAATAGTGCTCTCTGTGGGCATCCACAGTTCCTGCTTCACATAAAATAGTGCTCTCAGTGGGCATCTGTAGTTCCCACTACACATGAAATAGTGCTCTCTGTGGGCATCTGCAGTTCCCACTACACATAAAATAGTGCTCTCTGTGGGCATCCACAGTTCCTGCTTCACATAAAATAGTGCTCTCCGTGGGCATCTGCAGTTCCCACTACACATGAAATAGTGCTCTCTGTGGGCATCTGCAGTTCCCACTACACATAAAATAGTGCTCTCTGTGGGCATCCACAGTTCCTGCTTCACATAAAATAGTGCTCTCAGTGGGCATCTGTAGTTCCCACTACACATGAAATAGTGCTCTCTGTGGGCATCCATAGTTCCCACTACACATAAAATAGTGCTCTCTGTGGGCATCCACAGTTCCTGCTTCACATAAAATAGTGCTCTCCGTGGGCATCTGCAGTTCCCGCAACACATAAAATAGTGCTGTCAGTGGGCGTACATGAAATTGCGCTCTCTGTGAGCATCTGTAAACTTCCATCAAACAAAAAGTAGTTTTTTTTACTTTCTTTTTATTCATTTTTAGCAAGTAATGTAAACAAATGCGAAACAACTAGCAACCACAATTGCAATAAGGTCACAAAATCAAATTTGAATTCATTCAGAATATCCATATGTTTGAAATACATCTACATGAAGCACAATCACGAGAAGAAGAATACAACATGAATAACAACAAGAAAACAGTCTGTCAACATACACGGGCGTGATGTTACGAAATCAGACTCGCTATCAAAACAGAAAGTAGTTATGTGCATGGTCCTGATAAGGGAAATGTTTATACACCATGCTAGCCACTGAGACATTAGACTTCCGCTTTTGGGTGTTTTACTGACGTAATCGCGTGCTCATATCACGTCAAACGCACAAAACAGAAATTGATATAGAGTTTACAACCACTCACACATCGCATAATACGCTGGCGAGGGGTAAAAAAATACTGTACTGGATGTAATGAGCCGTACATTTCAGTTTTAGTTTCAGTTTCAAGTTCTCAAGAGAATGTCTTCGCACTTGAAGTACATTTCATGTGCAGTGACATCTCTGATGCCATGTGATGGAGAAGATCCAAACTGAGCAAAGCATGAGCCTGAAGCCTGCATATAATTGCTTTGTTTTGGCAAGGTCTCGAGGTCCTACCCAACGTATGGGTTTTACATTTTATATTTATTTTATATTTGTATCAGTCTGCCAATGGGACAATCTGTGAACTGTAAGAAAGGATGATACACAGTTTCACTCCCACAGTCTTCATCATATCTCTGCCCCTCGTGTCACACAAGCACACATGCACACACACACACACACACACACACACACACACACACACACACACACACACACACACACACACACACACACACACACACACACACACACACACACACACACACACACAACGATCAATTTTTGTCAGTTAAAATTTCAGAATCGTTGGTTCACAGTCCTGTTAATGCATTACTTTAAGTTTATGAAGTTTATACTTTAGAGTTAAAATTTCCATACACATTGTTGATGTTAAATGTTAGTGTTAAGTTCTTGTTCCATTTTTCTATTTTCCCACCTACTTATGTCTATAACTCTGTCTCCTCTATGCCCCCAAACCAACCCGCCCATCTCTCATCTCACATATTTTTTTTTCCCGTCTAATATCACTCATAGTGAAAAGACGTTAAATCAAAGAACGAACACACACACACACACACACACACACACACACACACACACACACACACACACACACACACACACACAACCACACACACACACACACACACACACACACACACACACACACACACACACACACACACACACACACACACCGTACTGGGACTGTCAACCACGAGCTTTAGATGCAAGAACAGCATGTGACGGTATGACAATCATGTGTTAACCTTAGTTTCATACTGTGATACTTCAAACTTCATCACTTCATTACGTAAGGATAGTAGCATTAAGTCCCACCTGAACTAATTTACAGCTAAGTCCTTGCTACACTACCCATGTAAAATAAAAAGAAGAAAGTAAAGGAAGCATTAGAAACAAAAACCAAAAAAATAATAACCCACGTTAACTCAATGCTATGAGAAGAACAGATGCGCTGTACACGTACAATGTCAAAAGAAGGTATAAAGAACGAATAGTGATCAAACATTAAGCTCTACATGCCAAAATATAACGAGCAATGCCAACCATTTATTTCTGGTCATTTACAGTTTACTGATTTTGTTTAGTCAGGTCATGGTGACCACAGACAGGTGTGATGGTGGCCACTACGTACAGTTTACTGATTTTGTTTAGTCAGGTCATGGTGACCACAGACAGGTGTGATGGTGGCCACTGCGTACAGTTTACTGATTTTGTTTAGTCAGGTCATGGTGACCACAGACAGGTGTGATGGTGGCCACTACGTACAGTTTACTGATTTTGTTTAGTCAGGTCATGGTGACCACAGACAGGTGTGATGGTGGCCACTACGTACAGTTTACTGATTTTGTTTAGTCAGGTCATGGTGACCACAGACAGGTGTGATGGTGGCCACTACGTACAGTTTACTGATTTTGCTTAGTCAGGTCATGGTGACCACAGACAGGTGTGATGGTGGCCACTACTTACAGTTTCAGTTTCTTTTTCACAAAATATCGAACGTCTCCGCTCACGGAATACACTCTATATGCACTAGCATCCACTGATGCTATGTGATGGAGAAGATCCGAGTTCGTATGCGCTTAAGTTAATCAGTAGAGAGGGAGAAAGACAAGAGCAGAATGAGACAGTACGTCGCTAGTATGGTTAACCTATCTATCTATTTATCTATCTATCTATCTATCTATCTATCTATCTGTCTGTCTGTCTGTCTATCTATCTGTCTGTCTGTCTGTCTATCCTGTCTATCTATCTATCTGTCTATCTGTCTATCTATCTATCTATCTATCTATCTATCTATCTGTCTGTCTGTCTATCTATCTGTCTGTCTGTCTGTCTGTCTGTCCTGTCTGTCTATCTATCTATCTGTCTATCTATCTATCTATCTATCTATCTGTCTGTCTATCTATCTATCTATCTATCTGTCTGTCTGTCTGTCTATCTGTCTGTCTGTCTATCTATCTATCTATCTGTCTATTTATCTATCTGTCTGTCTGTCTATCTATCTATCTATCTATCTGTCTGTCTGTCCTGTCTGTCTGTCTATCTATCTGTCTATCTAGTTATCCGTTTGTCTGTCTGTCTGTCTTTCTGTCTGTCTGTGTGTCAGTCAGCAAGTCTATCTATCTATCTATCTAGCTAGCTATTTGTATTGTAGAAAAGAAACAAACAATTGCCTTGCTGTTTTGTCCGTGAATTTTCTCACAAAGCCAAGTTGTATCCAGCACACTGATAATCCCATCATCATCATCATAATCATCATCATTTCTTTCTTTATCTCTCAATAATTACTGTTGATTTATTTATTTATCTATTTATTTATTTATTTATTTATTTATTTATCATCCATTTGATTGTTTATTCGTTTTTCATTTGTTTATTTTTTTTCTTTCTTTCTTTTTTCTTTCTTTTTTTTTTCTTTATTAATCTTTGTATGGAGCGTTCGGATTAAGTTGTTCTACAACTAAATTACTCTCTTATGAATATGCATTGATGTTTTTGTTAACGCCCTTCTAAATGGCCATAGTCCTTACAAGTAAATCATCTCTCTGTCTCTCCTCTCTCTCTCTCTCTCTCTCTCTCTCTCTCTCTCTCTCCTCCTTCCCTCCTTCTCTCTCTCTCTCTCTGTCTCTGTCTCATTCTGTCTCTGTCATATGTATATGTATATATATACATACACACAACACACACACACACACACAATATATATATATATATTATATATATATACACACATATATATGACTCAGTTGGATATCCAGACTTGCAATGACATTTGGATACAAGAACGCATAACACGGAAGTTGTCATGTATTTTTGTGCATTAACATTCCGTGGCTGACAGGAAATTTCTCTTGTAGTGGCAAGATGTCTGGTCTGTTGTAATTTCTGTCTATCTAAGCTTGATGAGTTGAGATGAATGAAGTGGCACATTCTTCAATGCTGTAAGAGCTGAAAAGAACTTTGCACTGGCTGACTCAAACAGCGTTTAGCCATAATTGATGGCCTATAGAAGAGGGAAGGGGGGGGGGTTAGAAAAAAGAGAGAAAGAGACAAGACAGCGAGAGATTTACAGAGATAGAGAGACAGAGACAGACAGAGAGGAGTGGGAGAGAGAATGGGGAAGAGAGACAGATACACAGACATACAGACAGCGAGAGAGGCAGACAGAGAGAGAGAAAGAGAGGGAGAAAGAGTGGGGAAAAAAGAGACAGACAGACAGACAGACAGACAGACAGCGAGAGAGGCAGACAGAGAGAGAGAGAAAGAGAGAGAGAGTGGAGAAGAAAAAGAGACAGATAGGCAGACAGACAGACAGCGAGAGAGACAGACAGCCAGAGACAGAGAGACGGAGAAAGATTAGGAGAGAGAATGGGCGAGAGAGAAAGAGACAGACAGACAGACAGACAGACAGACAGAGAGACAGTGCAGAACAAGAGTTGACCCGTAAACGTTGTTCACATGTTCAATCTCACTTTCTCCTGGGTCCCAAATGAAGTTTACGTTTGACAATGTCAACAACATAGCGGGTGGGATTGGTCTAGGTGTGTGTACGAGTGTGGGTGTTATCAGCCACAAACCGCGTGATGCACAGCAAGGTGTAACGTGCACATTACACCCGGTTACCCGCTTACCTGTGGAATGTCAACAGTGCAGTAGGAGGGGAGGGGTGGGTGGGTGAGTTTGGAGTTTGTTCAAGAGGGATTCATCGCACTCGGACAATTCCATATGTGCTTCACCAAGGCCTGCCGGTAAGCATCTGAAAGACGCTTAGAGCTTACGTAAAACCCTATGCGCTTGACGAGATCGGGAAACGGAAGGGAAAACGTATGAATCACTTCGCTGTCACCCTCAGAATAAATTCAGCATTAATTCAAACCTTCGCCAAATAAATCATCCATACTTTTCATGTAAAACGCTATATCTTAGTCACGTTTTGCACTGCCTACGTGAAATTTTATGACTGTCACAAAAGCGTTGATGTATAACACACACACACAAAAATGGATTGTTTGTAACAGATAAACAGAAAGTCAACATCATCATCATCATCATGTGCCCCGCCGCGTGGCGTTGGCGACCATAGTCCTCCATACGAATCTGTCCCTTGTCGCTGAAAGTACATCTCCAACCCTCTCTGTCCTCAGATAAGTCCCTCCAATATTTTCTTCCTGAATCTACCTGGTGTTCTCTTTCGTTCCAGCTTTCCTGTTGTGACCAGGCGCTCTAATTTCTCTTTCCTCATAAGATGTCCAATAAACAGAAAAGTCATAAAGCACAAAAATATAGATTATGACGGGCAGCGAACAGGCCAGTTTTTATGTTGGGGGAGAAAAATGTTATCTCCCCTCCCCTCTTTTGCCCACGATGTGGCCCCTTCAGCTCTTGGTGAGAGCAAAGAGGCTTGCAGAGATATCCCGCCCAGCCTCTTTGGTGACAGGGCCAGGCTGATACCACAAGGGTCATGAGTTCCTTCCCCTGGCGGGCCTGAAATTTTTGTGGCCTTGTTTACTCAGTGGATGAGGTTGGCATGTTAGCAACACCGGGGTCAGGCGGAGCACGAGTTATCATTTATTTATTTATTTATTTATTTATTCTTTTTTTTATTTTTTTTTTATTTACTTATTTATTTATTTATTTGTCTATTTATATATACATATGTATGTTGTTTATTTATTTATCTGTTTGTTTATTTGTTTTACTTATATATCATTTATTTATTTATTCGTATTTTTATTTATTTATTTATCTGCTACTTTATTCATCCATTTAATCATGTGCTGGTTACTTTGTCTGTTTTATTTATTTATTCGTTCATTTATTTTTTATCTGCTACTTTATTCATCCATTTATTCATTTGCTAGTTATTTTGTCTGTTTTATTTATTTATTCGTATATTTATATATTTGCTATTATTATTCATTTATTTATTTATTTGCCAGTTAGCTCAGATGGTTGGGGTGCCATACTGATAACTCAGAAGTCAGGGTTCGATTTTTGGGCAGTCTACGTTTTTATCAACGGGCCGGATGGCTCTTTTGATGGAGCCATGGAGTCAGGTCTTGTCGCACCCCGCAGCATAAAACTTGGTTAGTTCATTGCTGCCTCTTGTGATATTCCAGTCATTCTGGTGGTGTCGTTGTTTCACGGGTTCCACTCCCCTTTACCCTTCTCTGCCCGTTTAAAGACCTTGCCGGCACACAGGGTTTTTGCACAGTTCCGATCTCCAAACTACAAACTCCTAGCTCCAAACTCCGATCTTTAATTTCCAAATTCCAAACTCCAATCTTCAAACTCTACTCTTCAATCTCCAAACTCCAGTCTCCAAATTCCAAATTTCAAACTTCATTCTCCATAGTCCAAAATCCAAATTCCAATCCCCAAACTGCAATCCAGACTGCAATCTGTTCACTAGACATAGGCCCTGGACGACATACAGGTAGAGCTCCCCTCTTCCAGTCTGATTGTACGAGTTCAGTGATGATTTAGAAAAAGCTATGTTCGAACAACCCCCAGTCCACCCGGCTGGGAATGAGAACCTGACCCTGTTGAGGGTTAGAGAAAATAAAGGAGCGAGGGCGATCAGATGGACACCTCCTTCATAATGCTGGTCCAGAGAAAAACGGAAGTCTCTACCACTTCATTCCCCTAAGACCTCAGGATTATGGGACAACCTTGACCTTTACCTTACCTTCCCTCGCCTGACTTCATGCCTCTGCCCCCACCCCAATCCCATCCCCCGTCTCAGAAGGTAAACTGTCTGGACACAATTTAGTTCGTTCTCACTGACGACTTGTGTGTGGACATGTTTGCCATCTCTTTGAATAGAGAGATTGTAGCTTCAAGCCTCAGGCAGCCCAGAACCCTGGCCTTAAGATCTGATACCTCGAAATCAATCTCAGCCCGCATGTTAAAAAGGGACCTCTTCGCTGCTCAATCAACGTTTCTACCATTCTAGTGATGTCAGCTTAGTATTTCAGAAATCGTTCTCCTCCTCCTCTTTCTCCTCCTCTTCCCCATTTTAAGACGATTCCAGTGCATAGGGTTTTGTGCAGGCTGTCGAGGGTGTATGCCAAATAGTTCTTGGCAGATTTGGGTGAAGCGCAAATGGAAATGTCCGAGTGCGATGAATCCTTCTTGAACAAACTCCAAACATCTGTTACAGGGGTGGTGATGGCGATAGTCAAGGTCATTGTGTTGGTGTTGATGGTATGTGTGTGTATGTGTGCGCGCGCGCACGCGTGTGTGTGTGTGTGTGTGTATGTGTGTGTGTGTGTGTGTGTGTGTGTGTGTGTGTATGTGTGTGAGTGCGCGTGTGTGTGGAGGAACAAGGGCAACATGTTTACTGTCTGGCCTCGTGGGGTAGACCACACACGTCACGCCTGTTGGTCATATCCATAACTATGTACGGGTCCAAACAAAACAGACAGGACGGTCAAGGGTCATGATAATAACAATACAGACTACTTGCAGGCAGGGTGTCTCGTCTCACAAGAACGCTAAGCACTTCACGAAACCATAACTGACAGAGACTGACGTACATAAGGTAAACTGCATGTCAACCCCTACGACTAGGGAGTTCAGAATTTGTTCAAGCAAGAGGCATTCATGACACTCAGACAATTTCATATACACTCCATCCAAATCTACCGATTTCAATTTCAATTTTAATTTCAATTTCTCAAGATGACGTCTCCGCGCTCGGAATGAATTCCATATGCACTAACATCACAGGTGGTGCCATGTGATGGAGAAGATCCAGAATGATCACGGCACAAGCCTTCAGCCTGCAAATAAACCCATGAGCTGACCAGGTCCTGAGGTCCTACCTAGATATTTCCATAACCCTGGGGTCGTAGGGAGTGAGGTGGCAAAGACCTCAACTTTTCCCAGGGCCAGCACCACACGTGGGCGGCGCCTTTCTCCCACTCCCTCGCTTCAAATTCATATTCATATCACTTTTTCTTTAACCAAGACTTCAGAACTAGAAAGGCAAGAAGGCTAATTGGTCTTCAAGGGGTGGGACCTGGGAAATCAACCTATCTTTCCTATGTTTTTTGCAAGGCAGTCGGGCAATGCCCTGCTCTTCACGATTTTCAACTGCCATAGGATCTTCAGCTTGCGCAGCCAGACGGCACACGGGTCCGACTCGTTTTTCGTCTCCTTCAGAAGGACAAGACGTTCAGTTCGATATTCCAGTCAAACTGAGGAGAAAAATCGAGGCCTCTATGGGGAGCGAACCCTGGAACCTCGAGTTTAGTTATTGGCAGGCGAACGTCTAAACCATTCTGCCACTCACACACGCACACATACACATACATACATACATACATACACACGCACGCACACACATACATGCACACACACTCTCTCTCTTATTCTCTCTCTCTCTCTCTCTCTCTCACACACACACACACACACACACACACAAGCACACACGCACACACACACACACACATGCACACAGACACATACACAAACGCTATTTTAAATCATTTATGTGAATAGTCATTAAACCAATGACCCCCTACCCCCCCCCCCCACACACACACATAAATACATACATACACGCGCGCGCGCGCGCACACACAGAGAAACAAACACACACACCCCACACACACACACACACACACACACACACACAAAACTGGCTATAAATCTGTGCATTTCAAACTCTTGGATCACTGTAACCTGAACTAGGGGCAATGTCTTCAAAACTAGTCAGGCGGGCTGATTCAATTTATAAGTCCGTGATCTAAACATTCTGAGTTCAATCTCAGTCGGCCTACAAAACCAAAACTCGCCTGCATCCTGCTCGTCTCAATAACCCGATGTTTCTGGTGTTGTCAGTGTATCAAAAGTCCTGTTTCCCTCTCCCACATTTCAAAACCTTGGCAGCGCATAGGGCTTTGCACAGGTTCAAAGAACCTGCCAGATGATTGCCGACAGAATTGACGGAGCACATATGGAACAATCCGAATGTGATGTCTCCTTCTTGGATAAACTCTCAACTCCAAAGTTTCAAACTACCACATGTACTTGTTCATGTATTATGCATTGATCGAAAGCTGACAAAACTTTGCTGGCACATTTTCAATTGAAAACACTCATGAAGTAGTAGAGTGGGTAGGGGGAAGTGAAACTGAGAAAGACAGACAGACAGACAGACAGACGGACGGACGGACAGACAGAGTGGTATCATCACTCACAGTGAAAAGACGTTAAATCAAAGAACGAACGAACAGACAGACAAATAGACAAAGGGTGGGAGTCGTCTAAAGAGACAGACAGACAGAAAACAGACAGACAGAGTGGTATTATCAATCATAGTGAAAAGACGTTAAATCAAAGAACGAACGAACGAACAGACAGACAAATAGACAAAGGATGGGAGTCGTCTAAAGAGACAGACAGAAAACAGACAGACAGAGTGGTATTATCAATCATAGTGAAAAGACGTTAAAGAACGAACGAACAGACCGACAGGCAAATAGACAAAGGGAGGGAGTCACCTGGATGAACTTCCGTTAATACAAGGAAGAAGAAAGGAAAGGATATTTGACAGACAACTTCTGATCCTTGAAAACAGCAAAAATGAAGAGAACTCATGTATATAGTTTCCTGTCTCGCTCGAGTCTGGTTCAAACCATCATTTTCTATTGTTCGTTATTAATGGGAAAACTTTTGGAACTAGATTGGGACACTCCGACATTATTCAGCATTAAACTTGTAGAGCCGTTTTTCCTTTGCGCTTCCAAGGGGAAGAAAGAAAGGAAGGCAAGAACTTTATATTTAATTCCTGTTCACAATTGTGATTCTAGATGAACGAACGAACGAACGAACAAACAAACAAACAAAAACGGATGAGAAGTGAGACCACAAAAAACAATAATAATAATAATAACAACAATGATGATGATGATGATAGTAATAAGATGATAGTAATAAGATGATAATAATAATGATAGTAATAATAATAATAATAATAATGAATAATAATTATAAAAACATTATATAATAACTTATAACAATTTGCCAACAGGTGATCTGCGAATTAGCTGGACAATCTGAATCAGATGTTTTGGTCGGAAAGAAAAGTTTTTCTATCGTTTACACGATGTAAGCAAAAAATATTTAAACTTGCCATTTTTATACATCGTTAGTACATTTAAAATAGGACATTAGCAAACCAGGCGATTGACAGATCTTGCTTGTAGATAAACGTATATTTTGTGTGCATTTTATTTTCCAAGAGTGTTTGTTTGTTTGTTTGTTTGTTTGTTTGCTTGTTTGTACATCAAGGAAGCTGCCAAGACGTCCATGTCAAAAGAATGCGAGCAACTGAAAGAGCAGTTTGGTCTGGTACTGCTGATGCAGCGTTACCAGTTGATAGATGTTTATTGATATCTGTTGCTTGGAGGTATGTATTGCTAGGTATAAATACACACATACACACACACATACACAAACACACACACGCACCCACGGGCACAATCACACATACACGCACACACGCACACGCACGCGCACACACACGATCACACACAACACACAATCACACACGCACACACACACACGCACGCAGCACACACACGCACACACACACAGAGTTAAAACAGTTACACACACACACACACATACAGAGTTAAAACGGTTACAAACACACACACACACATACACACACACACACACCACACACACACACACATACACACACACACATACACACACACACACACATACACACACACACCACAACACACACATACACACACACACACACACACACACACACACACACACACACACACACCACACACACACACACACACACAGAGTTAAAACAGTTCCATCGTACATTGTTTGCACTTGATCGCGGTTCTTTCTGTAATGTTCGACATGAATATAAAAATCTTTTGAAGAGGAACAAGAGAGAATGAACGATACTTTGTTGACTTGGCTACTTAACTCTGTGAATAGTCAAAAAGATTTTTGGGCTTCAATGCAAAAAAAAAAAAGAAAGAAAAAAAAAGAAAAAAAAGTTCAAAGGAAAGAACGCAACGCGACCTGTAAATCGTATAAGTGTGGATAATTGGTTTCATCGTTTTAAATAGCTGCTTGAAAGGGAAATTGGTTCTGTTAATAATCCAGTGCTTGGAAACGATGATCTTTTTAACGATATCTTAAATCATCCCATTTCAAATGAAGAAGTTTTGCTGGCTTTGAAAAAAAAAGTCAGATTGGTGGTCCAGATGAGATCACTGGTAAAACGATAAACTCTTGAGAATTATCTCCCATGTTGTATAGAACTTCTCAAATCTTAACACAGAACATCCTCTGTTTCCATCTGTTTCCATCTGAGCTTACTGTTTTTGTACTTTGTATCTGCTTCTATGCTAGCTGAATGGGTAGCGCAAACTGTGTTAAGATTTGAGAAGTTCTATACAACATGGGAGATAATTCTCAAGAGTTACGTCCTCTGATCATATTCATATAGTTTCATTCTCACACCGGTCATCTAATTTCTCTTACGTCTAGCATCTAATTCAAACATCATCTTATACGTTTTGTAAGCCAATCAATCTGTTTCCATCTCTGTTAATTTGAGCCAATATCTTACACATTTCACTGCAGAAAGCACAACTATTTTGTATCTGTTTGTTTCACCATACACCAAATCGTTTGATTATATTATAAATATTCTCCCTGCTTCCCTCTTATTTCTTTGGTATTACCTATATGAATATGATTTTGGTGTAAGTGGGTGAATCAGGGTAGGGTGATATCAGTTCAGTTACTCGTATATTTCGAGAAAGATTAACTGATTGTACATGGCAAAAATTGGAATTCTCATGTTCAGGAGAGCAATAAATTCGATTTGTGAATCTCTTAGAACCATTTGCATTGTTTTCCTGTTTATTTGTCTTTGAATATTGAAAAACACTTAAAACATTTCATGACAAAATTTAGATTCGGGCATCAGATAGTCTTGTTCATTATCATCGTTATAGATAAACATCATAGTCTTGTTCATTATCATCGTTATAGATAAACATCCTCTCGTAATACGCTTTTTTTCGAGAAGTAAAAGAGGACGAAGTTCACTTGGTACTTTCTTATCCAGTGTTAAAAGAAGTCAGAGAACAATTCATTCATCCAAAGTATATTAGAAGACCTTCTTGTTTATTTTTATCTTCACAATATCATCAACAAATGAAAGAACCATAAAAGAATTTGTTGTTTATTTGTACAAAGCATTAAACATTAGAAATGTTGTTATTGCGTAGATCATGTTTATGTGTTTGTGCAGTTTTGTTGTAACGTACATCCCTGTTCTAAGGGGCTGTGGCCTGTATGAATAAACCATCTGAAGTCTGAAGTCTGTGTGTCTGTGTCTGTGTGTCTGCGTCTGTCTGTGTCTGTCTGCCTGTCTGTCTGTCTGTCTGTCTCTCTCTCTCTCTCTCTCTCTCTCTCTCTCTCTCTCTCATCTCACACTCCTATCCCCAGTCTCTCGACACCCACATTGTATGTATTGTGGCCTAAGGCCGTTGTACATAAAACATTTTGAGTTCTGAGTTCCACCACCACTCTTCTCTTCTCTCTCTCTCTCTCTCTTCTCTCTCTCTCTCTCTCCTCTCTCTCTCTCTCTCTCTCTCTCTCTCGCAGTTCTGTTCTCCAGACTGTAGCAGGGTTAAACGGTTACTGGAGACGGGAATGAACCGGTAGTGACGTGATAAAAACGTCATGCCCACGTGATAAAACTGTCATCAGCCAGCCCGCGCTGCCGACAAAAGAGCCTCCTAAACAGAGACAAGTGACTGAGCCTGCCCACGTGACCAGATTGGCAAGGGGCTAAACTGTGTTGCACGGAGCTCCTTTTTCACCAAAGAGGTTAACTTGCTTGCTATAAACGCCGTTCTTATCCGAACATGCGGTGGGTGGCACTATCACAGGCATTGCCTCTTCTAGGATTCAAACAACAAAACGTAAACGAACAAACAATAATAATAAACAAACAATCAGCCAGGTGAGACCAATCAACCATATTAATATCGTTCAGTTTTCTGGATTCTTCGAGTATTGTCCTTCTTTTGATCAGTTCCACCAGAACCCAATGGACCAGCAGTGGATTATCAGCAGTCTGTGTTTGGATTCTCACCTTATTTTGTGGGTCAGTTCCTGACATGAAATAGTTACAAGTGTTTAAGGATGGAGCACACTGACTGATACTAAGACCAGCACATTCCAGAATCAGGAAGGATTGACTCAGAGATATTTCCATTGTTTGCTGAAGGATTTTCATCCCACTTTGATCAGTGTCTATGGTGTCAATCGTTTGTTCCTTTCTGTCAGTTTCATTACTCTCCGTCAAAGGTTAAGGTCACTCCCATGCAAAATGTGGTGCGTGGTTGTGACCCTCACCTTTGAGTGAAATCTATGAAAATTAATAGAATGAAAACGTTTTCTGTCAATGAACATTTTCTTTAGGCTCCGTTGTCTTACAAGTGAGATATAACTGATGTCAAAATTCTTTCGGTCTCATCTCAACACCCACCCGCACTCTTTGCCGAACACACACACACTACAGAGAGAGAGAGAGAGAGAGAGAGAGAGAGAGGAGAGAGAGAGAGAGAGAGAGAGAGAGAGAGAGAGAATCTTCCTAGTAGCTGGCTTCGTTGAGCACGTCATCTGACGGATGCTGCCTCCACAAACTCTTAAACCACTCTTTGAACGGACAGTCAGGGTGGCAACCATACCTTTAACCCTTCATCAACTCCAAGCTTTTGACCCGACCAATCACATTTTATGGCCCTGGTGGTTGTCAAAGAACCAAGGGAGGTGAGTGGGAACGAGATTGGTGAAAAAGTTGTAGCCCCTGGACCATACATTATTAGTTTCCTACCCCTCACATGCCATCCACCCCGCCTCTGTCTGTTTCCTTCCTAATGAACATGCATTACACACACACACACGCAGAGACACGCACACACACACACAGAGACACACACGCACGCATACAGACAAACACACAGATACACACAGACAGACACACACACAAAACGCTCTATATATATGTATATATATATTAATCCATTCATCCATCCATTCATCCATCCATCCATCTATGTATCTATGTGTCTATGTATCTATCTCTCTATCTATCTTACTCTCTCTGTCTCTCTCTCTCTCTCTCTCTCTCTCTCTCTCTCTCTCTCTCTCTCTCTCTCTTAAACTAATTCAGCTTGTCATGTTTTATGCAAATGATAAAGAAGCCGCAGTGAAGACGATTAGTTTTCTCTGTCTGATGTTAATTTCGGGTATTTTCTGTCCACAACTGCAGAAATGGAAAAGCTGCAGTCAGGAGAATACTCGTATCTGATTCTCCATATGTCATAACATTAAGTTGAACCTTTGGAGAATACATAAAAGAATACTAGGAAGAAGAAGAGAAGGGGGAAAAAGAAGAATACAGAGAAAAAAGTAGAAGAAAACGATAATGAAGAAAATCTGAGGAAAAAGTAGAAAACGAAAACTCGAATAAGACTTGAAAAAGTTAAGAAGAAACATCCTAGGGTGCTTGATGGGACCCAGAGCACCAATGCCTCACCACTCTCCGGACAATCGCCTCTCATGCTTCTGACGCCACACCGTAGCCATTTCAATGAGCAAAGGGGAGGGAGATGGGCTGTCCATGCACTGCAGACGAATTTTGAACCAGCCATCGCTTATTTTGAAAAAAGAAGACTTGAGAAACGGTTCTGAAAAAGATTTGAGGAAGATAAAGAAGAAGAAGAAGAAAAAGAAGAACAAGAACAAAAACAGGAACAAGAACAAGAATAGGAACAAGAACAAGATGATGATGATGATGATGATGACGATGACGATGATGATGATAAAGAAGAAGAAGAAAAGAACAAGAACAAGAAGAACAAGAAGAACAAGAAGAAGAGAAGAAGAAGAAGAAAACGAAGACAACGAAGACAAAGAACAAAAACAAAAAAGAGGAAAAAGAAGAGGACGACGACGAAGAAGAAGAAAACGAAGAAATAGCAAGAAGAAAAAGAAGAGTGGGAAAAAAGAGCATCTTTCTTCTTGTGAATAATATGGCGGTATGATGAATGCTTCATTCTCTATATCTGTGACAGGGGATAAGATGCAGTTAAGGTGAACATTTTTCCTGGCAATAATTTATTGTGTCGGTGGATATTATCTAGACTGCCAACGGTTCCTTAACACACACTAAGTGCACAGGGGAGATATTTATCGCCTGACTGGGAGTAGAGGAAAGGAACGGGAAATTGTGAGGGAAAGGGGAGGTGTAGTAGGGAGCGTTTATGTTTGGAAAAGATGAAGAGCAGGAATGTTGCAGTGAGTGTATAAATTGGTGAAAAGAAATAGATGCGAAGTTTAGAGATACAGCATGTAGAAAGGTGTGTGTGTGTGTGGGTGGGGGGTGGGAGATGGGGAATTTGAGGAACATTGCATAGGTCTATACCCCCCCCCATCCCCCCAACCCCCCCCCCCAAAAAAAAAAGCAACAGAAGAATATTTGGTGACGAAAACCAGAAAAAGAACTAACGACCTTGAAACACACCTGAAGTATCATGATTCATGTAGAGGATGGCCCAGACAGGAATGCAGGGCTTTTAGTGATGCCCTTACCTGCCAGTGACATTAGAGGCAGTAACAAGTTGCCTAACACATAGGAAAGGGAGATTGAGAAGAATCATGTGGACCTTTGGAAAAAGAAAAGGAGAGTTGTAGGGAGAGTGTGTATGGAAAAGGTAGATGACAGGGAGAGATATAGGAACGGTGCAGGAAAAGAGAGAGAGAGAGAGAGAGAAAGCACTTGGTGACGAACAATAGAAAAAGAACTTACGACCTTGAAACACACCTGAAGTATTATGATTCATGTAGAGTCTGGCCCAGACAGGAATGTTGGGCTTTTGGTGAGGCCCTTACCTGCCAGTGCCATAATAGACAGTAAGCAAGTTTCCTAATACATTGGAAAGGGAGATAAACAGAGGAGAAGCATGTGAACATTTGGAAAAAGAAAGGAGAGTTGTAGGGAGAGTGCATATGGGAACGGTAGAGGACATGATGGTGATCAGTAAAAAACATGAAATCCCCTCATGCAAAATAACAGCAAATGGCACAACCTGACACAGGTTAATAAGTTCAAATACCTGGGAACGGTCATTTCATCAGACGCAGATGCACATCGGAAATAGCCGGCAGAATCGGCCAAGCCAAAACAGCATTCAAGAAGATGAAAAGCATTCTTACCAACATATGCCTATCAATTAACATCAGGAAGAGAGTCCTTGAATGTTATATAGAACCAATACTGTTATACGGATGTGAGGCGTGGACAGTCAGCAAGCAAAGCCAGAGCAAGATTGAGGCAGCCGAGATGTGGTTTCTAAGAAGAATGTTGAGGGTTCCATGGACAGCCAGCAAAGAAAACAAACGAAACAGTCTTGATGGAGGCAGATACAAGTAGATCATTCATAAGGAAGATTAGGAAAATACAGGCAACATTTATAGGCCATTTTATGAGGAAGGGGGATTTGGAGCACCTGGTCACAACGGGAAAGCTGGAGGGAAAGAGAGCACCGGGTAGACCCAGGGAGAAAATGCTGGACGGACTTGCAGAGTGGCTGGGGACGGGGAGGGTGGGGGAGATGCTAGGGGCAATGGGAGATAGAGACAAATGGAAGTCCATGGTCGCCAACGCCATGCGGCAGGGCACCTGATGATGATGATGATGAGAGGACATGAAGAGATACAGGGAAGGTGCAAGAAGAGAGAGAGAGGGGGGAGAGAGAGGGCAGAGAAAGAGGGCAGAGAAAGAGAGAGAACACGTGGTGATGAACAATAGATAAAGAACTTACGACCTTGAAACACACCTGAAATATTATACATAGATACTGGCTCAGACAGGAATGTAGGGCTTTTGGTGATGCCCTTACCTGCCAGTGGCATAATAGGCAGAAAGCAAGTTGTCTAATACATTGGAAAGGGAGAGAGACAGAGAAGAAGCATGTGGACATTTGGAAAAGGAAAGGAGAGTTGTAGGGAGAGTGTATATGGGAAAGGTAGAGGATAGGGAGAGGTATAGGAACGGTGAAGGGAAGAGAGAGAGAGAGGGAGAGAGAGAGAAAGAGAGAGAGAGAAAGAGGGAGGGAGAGAGAGAGAGAGAAAAGAGAGAGAGAGAAAGAGAGAGAGAGAGTGGGAGAGAGAGTACTGGAAAGATTATTATATCCTAAATTGTTTTCGTACAGCGCTATTCTCCAAACCAATTTGGATTCACTGCACAGTACAGATAGAGGAACACGGAGAACTCAAGCTGTTAGCTGAAGTGACCACATACCGCTATGTCGTTGCACAGTCTGCAACTTCGGTGAGCGTACATGCTGGGCGTTTTCGGACCACTGAGATGACTTACAAGATCTTTAAAGTACACCTTTCATATTCTGCATGCGTATACACACGAACGGGGTTTAGGCACTGGCTGGTCTGCACACGTGTTAACATGGGAGGTCAGTAAAATCTCCACACTTTACCACCAGGTGGAAGTGGCCAGGCGGATCTAACCCAGCATCTTCCGATTGGAAGTCCGAGGCTTTACCCACTTGACTACCGTGCCTGCCAATGTGGATGATGTAGGGAGAGCGCATGTGGAAAAAAGGGAGAAGTGTGGAGAGATTTAGGGAGAGCGCACGTGGGAAAAAGGGAGAAGTGTGGAGAGATAAGGGAGAGTGCATTTGGAAAAAGGGAGAAGTATGGGAGAGACACAGGGAGAGTGCATTTGGGAAAAAAAAAGGGAGAACTATGGGAGAGAAATCGTGAGAGTGCACGAGGAAGAAAAAAATTGTTTGTTCCTATGTTTGCATGTTGCCTTGTTTCCTGGATTACTCCGGTGTCATTACCCTCACCCTGCTCATTTCGGCTGTCCAACCAACACATCTCCAAACGCAGTGAAACAGGTTACAGTAAAAGTAAAGCATGAAGGGCCACACAATGTATACAATGTTGACAGTGCTATGATGCTGAGGCCATTGAGTTCCATTCCGGAGCGATATCTACTTTCAGAATATATTTTGCCGCCACCGAGACCCGAGAGATACAGGTACTTGCAGTACTGATCAGGAATTTGAGGAACACCCTCAATGACGCATTCGCAAATTGAATGAGAGTCAAGTGTGTGGTCTCAGTCTTTTCAAAGAGCCCATAGCACGCTCATTTCTGAGAAGAATGGTCCAGGGCTGAAAAATCCGACAATACTGACATATATATACATCTATACATATATATATATACAAAGAGAGATATATATATACATATATATATGTATATATGTATATATATATATATATATATATATATGTGTGTGTGTGTGTGTGTGTGTGTGTGTGTGTGTGTGTGTGTGTGTGTGTGTGTGTGTGTGTGTGTGTGTGTGTGCGTGTGTGTGTGTGTAATTTTTTTTTTTCAAGTAATCAACTTCTAACCCATGGCCTCCCAGACAATAGTCCGAAGTGCTAACCACTCGACCACTTTGACCTGAACAAGAGAAATGAGTTGGTATGGTACCAGAGAACTATATGAGTGTGACAGAAGGAGAGGTGGACAGGAATGGGTAGCTTTGTATCTATTATCACCATTCAGGTTTGGGGGAATTTCCTCTGCAAACAGTAAAGTGATGTGAACTTGCTAGGTCTATTGACATCAACCGTCAGGACACTGTCCAAGACTGTCCTTCAGAGTACTGTGGAGGAAGCTGTATATGGTAATCCATCTGGGAAATGTTGTATTGGATTGCAAACACTAGATTTTACTATGCCTGAACTGTTTGCTGCAGCATTCTGTAGGCAACATCCTGCCTGATGATGTGTCCTGTAGGCAACATCCTGCCTGATGCTGTGTCCTGTAGGCAACATTCTGTCTGATGCTGTGTCCTGTAGGCAACATCCTGCCTGATGCTGTGTCCTGTAGGCAACATCCTGCCTGATGCTGTGTCCTGTAGGCAACATCCTGCCTGATGCTGTGTCCTGTAGGCAACATTTTGTCTGATGCTGTGTCCTGTAGGCAACATCCTGCCTGATGCTGTGTCCTGTAGGCAACATTTTGTCTGATGCTGTGTCCTGTAGGTAACATTCTGCCTGATGCTGTGTCCTGTAGGCAACATTCTGCCTGATGATGTGTCCTGTAAGCAACATTCTGTCTGATGCTGTGTCCTGTAGGCAACATTCTGCCTGATACTGTGTCCTGTAGGCAATATTCTGCCTGATGCTGTTTCTGTAGGCAACATTCTGTCTGATGCTCTGTCCTGTAGGCAACAATCCGCCTGATGCTGTGTCCTGTAGGCAACATTCTGTCTGATGATGTGTCCTGTAGGCAATATTCTGCTTGATGCTGTGTCCTGTAGGCAACATTCTGTCTGATGCTGTGTCCTGTAGGCAACATTCTGTCTGATGCTGTGTCCTGTAGGCAACATTTTGCCTGATACTGTGTCCTGTAGGCAACATTCTATCTGATGCTGTGTCCTGTAGGCAACATTCTGTCTGATGCTGTATTCTGTAGGCAACATTCTGCCTGATGCTGTGTCCTGTAGGCAACATCCTGCCTGATTCTGTGTCCTGTAGGCAACATCCTGTCTGATGCTGTATTCTGTAGGCAACATTCTGCCTGATGCTGTGTCCTGTAGTCAACATTCTATCTGATGCTGTGTCCTGTAGGCAACATTCTGTTTGATGCTCCGTGCCATCAGTTTCTCAACAAACGCATGTACATGGGTTTTGGATATAGATGATGATGCTGAAGGGGTGGGAGGGGGGGTGAGAGGGAGACGGGGGTGTTATAGAAAGAGTGTGCATGAAAAAGAAGAAGAGGGAGTAAGCAGAGATGCTGACAGCAGGAATCAATGATGGCTTGTGGCATGTTCACTGCCTGCTCTTTTGAAGATTAATGACACTTCATGGGTGGATTTCTGCCACCCCCTTTCTCTCTCTCTCTCTCTCTCTCTCTCTTTCTCTCTCTCTCTCTCTGTTTGTCTGTCTGTCTGTCTCTCTCTCTGCCTGTCTCTCTCCCTCTCTGTCTCTCTTTGTGTGTGTGTGCCTGTGTGTGTGTGTGTGTCTGTCTGTCTGTCTGTATCTCTCTCTCTCTCAGTCAGTCTGTCTGTTTGTCTCTCTCTCTCCCTCTCTCTCTCTCTTTCTCTTTTTCTGTCTTTCTGTCTCTCTGCCTGTCTCCCTGTCTGTCTCTCTGTCTCTCTCTCTCTCTCTTTCTTTCTGTCTCTCTCTCTCTCTCTCTCTCTTTCTCTGTCTTTCTCTCCCGGTCTCTCTTTGTCTGTCTAACTGTCTGTCTGTCAGCATCTCTGTCTGTCTCTTTCTTTCTTTCTCTCTCTCTCTTTCTCTCTCTCTCCCGGTCTCTCTTTGTCTGTCTATCTGTCTGTCTGTCTGTCTCTCTCTTTCTCTCTCTCTCTCTTTCTTTCTCTCTCTTTCTCTCTCTCTCTTTCTCTTTCTTTCTCTCTCTTTGCCCGTATGTGTGAGGGGCATGGCGGTAGCAGTGAAATAAAGAAGCAGATAGCGCTTGACGTCTACAGGTGAAACGTACAAACGATTGGTTCGTTCCTTGGTTAGTGTCATTAATTATCAACTGCTATTTGTTCAGGGGGATTCTTTGTACTCCAGTACCTCCATACATGCTCCTGCAAATCTGTCAGCAATTATCAGGAAAAATAAAACAAGCAATTTTTCAAACTGGATGGCATAGGTTGTGGTGGCACAACGTTGGGAGCTTCCAACTGCTGAGTGTCGAGACAATATAGTAAGGGGAGAAGAGCTGGCCGTTATGCGAGCTGGTGGCTGAGTGGGCTGCCCAATAGTGAGATGGAGGCCCTGTGTAAGGGGAGAAAAAGGACTCTTCCATTCTCTCTTGGTCCGTAGCTGGGCTTGGACCTAGTTTAATGCGCGTTGTGTGGCTGTGTTCTGGAGTTTGTCATCTCCCCACCTTGCCATTCGGTTTGTAAACAAGGTAAACCGATAACTGGGTCCGAGTGGGTCATGCAGCTCCCTCTCTCCTTTTTCTGTCTCTGTGTCTGTGTATCTCTGTCTCTCTGTCTGTCTGTCTGTCTCACTCTCTCTCACTCTCTGTCTCTGTCTCTCTCTCTGTCTGTCTGTCTGTCTCTCTCTCTCTCTCTCTCTCTCTCTCTCTCTCTCTCTCTCTCTCTTGGTGAAATGGCTGCCATGTGGCTTCGGCAGCTGGGAAGTGATTGTGTGAGACATTGGTGCTCTTGGTCTCATCCATCATCTCATCTGTCTCTGTCTCTGTCTCTGTCTCTGTCTCTGTCTCTGTCTCTGTCTCTGTCTCTGTCGTCTGTTGTCT
>CM060309.1:67184033-67204033 GCA_030674185.1 Monoplex corrugatus
ACGAGACTGATCCTTCTTCCATAGGCATTTTTGTAGTATTTCTCCCTCTTTTTAATTATCTGTTTAAAAGGAGTGGGAAAAGGGCTGGGAGAGTTGGGGTGATGGAGATGATAAATCGTGTTAGTGGTGGATGGGGGCAGTGTGTGGTGTTGTTCAGGGATTGGTTTTTGTGTTATGGTTGTGTGGGACGTTGGTGTGGTCAGTTTACATAGGACTTTGGGTGTTTTTTGTTACTTTTTTCATTCGTTTCAACGTATTTTTTATTCCTTTTTTAAAAAATTTTTTTAATCTATTTTCGATTTTTTCTTTCTGCCTTTTTTCACCCTAGATAAAGATTTTCACTACAATGTAGCATAATTAGTTTCCAATGTTTGACTGATACAAAGATAGACGTAAAACCGAAGTGCAAAATAGGATTTAAAGACCTTGCAAATGCACAGGACTTACGTAAAGGTCTATAACGTATGTCATGATCATATTTAGGGATGAAAAAATACACAAGCACACACGCATACACGTGGGCGCACACACGTACACACACAGACTCACACACACACACACACACACACCATCATCATCATCATTATAAACCATACGATTGTCAGGTTATCGTTACAATTCTAACACACATACACATAAAAACACACACATAAAACACACAATAAACCATATATTGTGTGGTTAACACTGCAGTTCTAACACACATACACATAAAAATACACACATAAGACGCACACACATGGAGACGCGATTGCGAGCGTACACAAACACACACACACACACACACACACACACACACACACACACACACACACACACACACACGCATTCACACACATACACATGCATTAGTTCTATACAAACCAAGACAATTAACATGAAGACTCAAATGCTATGGAAGAAAAATAAATAGAAAGACAATAAAAACACACACAAAAAAACAATCAAGAAAAAAAAACAGGAACACCCAGATTGTCATATTAGTGCCATACCAGAAGCGGGCGCCATATTCCTCCTGGCAGTGATAAGTGTGTGTGCGGAGTGCTCACATTTTTGCGGCATGATTTCCATGGTTACGGCGAGAAGGCAGACGACAGGAAGGGATGGCGGAAGGGGCGGTAATCAGTGTGTGTCAGACGCCATGCTACAGGTGTTCGCTCTCTGCATTATTTGAGTACCACGCTGCCTGCCAGGCTGGAGTCTGTGTACGTCTGTCTGGAGTCTGCTTACCTCCACTGTGACGTCAGGTTACTTACCTAATGCCATCGCTTGAACGATGCCATCTCTACTACAATGCCATCACTACCACATTGTCATATCTACTGCTTTGCCATCTCTACCACAATGCAATTACTACCACATTGCCATCTCTACCACATTGTCATATCTACTGCTTTGCCATCTCTACCACAATGCAAATACTACCACATTGCCATCTCTACCACAATGCAATTACTACCACATTGCCATCTCTACCACAATGCAATTACTACCACATTGCCATCTCTACCACAATGCAATTACTACCACATTGCCATCTCTACCACAATGCAATTACTACCAAAATTGCCATTTCTACTACATACCATCACTACCACACATTGCCATTTCTACCACATTGCCATCTCTACCACAATGCAATTACTACCACATTGCCATCTCTACCACAATGCAATTACTACCACATTGCCATCTCTACCACAATGCAATTACTACCACATTGCCATCTCTACTACAATGCCATCACTACCACATTGTCATATCTACTGCTTTGCCATCTCTACCACAATGCAATTACTACCACATTGGACTCAGGATCTGATACCTTGAGTTCAGTTCTAGCCCGCAACATTAAAAACTGACCTGTTTGCTGCCCATGTTAATGTTTCCATCGTTTCGGTGATGTCAGGTTAGTGTTTCAAAGGTCCTCCCATACACTCGCTTTTCTGCTCCGCAGTTTAGGACTTTGCCTGCGCATAGGGTTTTGCACAGGCTCAAGGAGTCTCTCAGGTAATTGCTGGCAGATTTGTATGTATGAAATTGTCTGAGTGCGATAAATCATTCTTGAACAAAGTACAAACTCTATCACTTTAACAATGCCATTACTACCACAATGCCACCATCTTCCACAGCGCCAACAGAATAACACCCTATCAGCAGCCACCTACCCAGCATACACCGTTCCCTGGGGTCTTCACTTTACCCTGACTGTGGCAGTGCTTTGTTAGATCAGGTCATTTCATGTTGCCCTCCCCCACCATTCAGTGTTTTTAGTCACATGAGTATTGTGCTGCAGTCTGTGAACCAATATTCCATACGCCATGATGGATTTTGGAGCATTCTGAATATGAAATCACAATTGATAAATCTGATTTCTCTTTGCCATTTTTTTAACTTTGAATGCACAGAGCCTGAATTTTGGGCCTTACCATGGCAGTGCAGCAGTATGCAAGTTTCAAGAAATCTTCAGCGATAGCTGAGAAAAAAAGGTCACTGCCACACATCTGGAAAGAGGCGATCATGATGCCTGTCCTCAAGGGTTATAGTCGATAATGCTTGTTGCCCATTCTGTAACAATCAGTCCTTGACATTCATTCCTTTTTCTAATACCTTTAGTCATGAACACAAAGAAGTGAAAGGGGGCGTTCTTTATTGAAAGGGAGATCATTAATATAGCTTAATATAATCTCGTTTGAAAGCTTTATCTACAACAGGCGCAAAATCCATGAAACGAAAACTGACACATCTGTCAAACCATTGGGTATGATAGGAACACATGAATATTATACCAAACCACAATAATGCCTGCAGTAACAACATACACAATACATGTAATAGTCTAATACCTACACGTGCCTGGTGTCTATGGAGAAGGGCAATCCATTGTACATACCAACAGCTGAAGAGGAAGCGAAGGAGCAGAGAGAGATGATGTGTTGTTTGTTCACACTGCAGACAGTGACAGATGGGCCAGACAGTGGGCACTGAGACAGAAAAGGGAAGTGTCACTGCTGTATGGTAACACGTGTGACTGTCTCTTCTCTGACTGTCACAGCTTTATCTCAGATTACTTTTTCTTTTGTGACTGTCACTTCTCTCATTGTGACTGCTTTATCTCATATCACTTCCAGCTGCCTGAAAATGCGTTAGCACGCTCTATAAACCTCTACATGCGCTGCACTTTGGATTGTGGAGTGTGTGGAGTTTGTTTATGACAATGTGAAATATACATGTATGCAGTGTGCATCATTGAAAAAGTAGCAGTCCTCTTAAATGAAAATTATGACACCGGAAAATCCCTAAAGATATGTCAAGGTCAGTTTTCATTGCTCTTCCAAAGAAAGCGGAGGCTATAGAATGCGAACCCCATCGTACAATTAGCTTGGTGAGTCATGCGACAAAGATTCTATTGTATTAAGGATAATCATGATGAGGACAAGAAATAGAATCAAACCTGAAATAGCATAAGAACAATATGGATTTGTTCAAGGGAAAGGAACTGTTAATACCATACATATATACATACATGTACATACATATAGACAGATTCTAAGAACTCTCATACAAAGATCAATTCAGTTGAATAAGGATTTGTATTCATGTTTTGTTGAGTATACCATACATAGATAAATAATTGGGTGGATAGATAGATAGATATTGATACAGATACAAATAAGGATATAGATATATATGTGAGAACACAATCAGACAGCCAGATCCATGTTCAGCCTGTGTGTGTGTGTGTGTGTGTGTGTGTGTGTGTGTGTGTGTGTGTGTGTGTGTGTGTGTGTGTGTGTGTGTGTGTGTGTGTGTGTGTGTGTGTGTGTGTGTGTGTGTGTGTGTATGCTGTGTTATGTTGTTTGTGTGTGTGTGTATGTATATTTAGTAAAGAAGAGAAATGACAATGTGCATGATAACAGTGAAGAAGAAAGTGGACACGAGTGTCAGGTAGACAATGACATAAGAAGTCCACAGAGTGGTGAGGATTGTATAAGACACGTGAGTGGTGAGGATTGTATAAGACACGTGAGTGGTGAGGATTGTATAGGACACGTACACCACGTGCACGGCTAATTGGGGGACAAGGGACGGGAGGGGGAGGTACGAGTGGTCACACTTGAGTGTGGAGAGGGCCCAAGAAGGGGTCAGCGGGTCAACAAGGACACAACTATCGCCACAAGTGTCCACACCAGTCCTACAAGAGATTGACAGAGGTTACAACAATGGATTCACTTTCAAGGGTCGTTGTATATGTACATTTTTTTCTTTACCTTCTTTTTTTACTCGCTTCACTCCCTTTTCCCCTTAAGTGAAAGACGGTCACACTATTCAGGTGTACAAATGAGATCTGGAGGCTTTTACCTGAGGTATCAATTATAGTTTTGAGGTGATCTTGCAAAGTATATTCCTTGCAGTGAAAAAAGTTTGTGTACATGCTTAAATATTATTTTGATGATTTTTACAGATCACAAAGTACACAGAATAGCACATACACACGCACACACACACACATACACACATACACGCACACACACGCACGCATGCAGACACACACACACACACACACACACACACACACGCACGCACGCGTACACACACACACACACACACACATGATGAACAGCGCATCACCCCATACATTGTGAAATTAATATTTAAGTAACGAATGCTCTGTCTTGCGCATAAATACTTTTCTTCCTTTCTCAGTCCACCTATTGCTTACCAGCTATGACAAAGCCCTGTATCGATGAATAAGTGGTGAAAGGAAAAGGCAGAGGATGTTGCTGGAAATTTCTGGCTTTGACCCTGCACCTAAGAGGTTGTGGAGTGATCATTGTCCACCGTAGGTTCGAAGCTGATGCGGGGTGTTCGTATTCTCCTACAGCGACGGCACTACTCTCCCCGAATGGGGAGAGATGGCTGGGGATATAAAGAAAAGTAAACAAAACCTGCCTGGTGTCTGTCTGTGGCAGACAGCATGCCATCCAATTCTGCAATCAAAATAGTAGAAACAAGAAACGAAACAAAAAAAGTAAATGTTGTCTGTGTGGATAGTTGAAGGAAGGACACTGTGACCA
Organism: Monoplex corrugatus; assembly: GCA_030674185.1. NCBI lineage: Eukaryota > Metazoa > Mollusca > Gastropoda > Littorinimorpha > Ranellidae > Monoplex > Monoplex corrugatus. The sequence goes on from CM060309.1 coordinate 67,189,112, forward strand.
GTGAAGACCAGTAAAGCGATACAAGGATACTGTGAAGGCCAACCTTATCATCTGTGGCCCAATACCACGAACTGGGAGGACACTGCCTGCAACAGAGTAAGCTGGTGACGGCAGTGCACGCAGGGTACAATCATATTTGAACGACGCGCAGCAGCTGCTATTGATTTTTTTAATTTCAATTTCAATTTCATTTTCTCAAGTGATGGAGAAGATCCAGAATGATCACGGCACAAGCCTTCAGCCTGCACATGAACCCGTGAAATGGCCAGGTCTTGAGGTCCTACCTAGATTTCCATAATCCTGGTGTCGTAGGGGAGTGAAGTGGCAGAGACCGCAGCTTTTCCCGAGACCAGCATCACGAGGGCGGCGCCCTTCTCCTCTCCCTCGCTTCAAATTCATATTTATATTCACTGTTTTTAACCAATACTTCAGAAAGGTAAGAAGGCTAATTGGTCTTCAAGGGGTGGGACCTGGGAAATCAACCTATCTTTCCAATGTTTTATACCAAGGCAGTTGGGCAATCCCCTGCTCTTCGCGATTTTCAACTGCCGTGGGATCTTTAGCGTGCGCAGCCAGAAGGCACTCGGGTCCGATTCGTTTTTCGTCCCCTTCCGAAGGACTAGACGTTCAGTTCGATTTTCCGGTGAAACTGAGGAAAAAAGTCGAGGCCTCTACGGGGAGCGAACCCTGGATCCTTGAGTTTAGTTATTGGCAGGCGAACGTCTGAACCATTCTGCCACTCTTCTCCCCGCTATTGAACAGAAGAGGGACCACCGAAGGCAGAGCCCAAGGCCGCAGGACTTCTTCCAGTACAGTGCCAGCAGAAGAACATGTGTCTCCGGGATCGGTCTTGCATCCGACATGATGATGACCCGCACCAGTCTATAAAAATCACTCTCAGCCAAGTGGGACCACTGTAAAACACACCGAAACAGATTGTGTAGAGTTACCGGCCTTGTGGACTCTCCCGTCAGTCCACTCATCCGTTGTACTGACGGGAATGTCCATGCTTCTTCATGGCATTTGCTGTTGTATTCATGTGTGAAGTAACATGAAAAGTGTATGAAAAGTAAGTTTCAAAAACAAAAACAAATACTAAGTCTATAACAATTACTCTCAGCAAAGTGGGTTCCGGACTTGCAGAGTAGCTGGGAATGAAGAGGGTGGGGGAGATGCTGGGGGCAACGAGAGATAGCGATGGTTGGAAGTCCATGGTCGCCAACGCCATGCGGCAGGGCACCTGATGATGATGATGATGAAAGTGGGTTCACTGTAAAACACCCCGCAACAGACAGTATGGAGTTACCGGCCTTGTGGGGGTGATAATTGCTGCAGTGAACAAGCTGTCTGGTACTGTTTTCACACGCTATGTCACAGAGGATGTAAGCTGGATGACATCTACCAATCAGAGTTAGACGTCTGACACCACGTGATGGTGTCTGGCTGTAGCTGACTTAAAAAAAGGAAGTACAAGGCAGAAAATCTTCTTTTTTGTTTTGTTTTTGTTGTTTTTTATTGTTGTTTGTTTGTATTTTTATGTTTATTTGTTTGTTCGTTTGTTTGTTTGTTTGTTTGTTTGTTGTTTTTCTCAGTTGGATAGGCCATTGTGGTTTGTTAAGCACTGTTTTGTAATATGCTTCATTCTCCACTCTTGCAAAGAATTTCGTTAGAAGTCTACACGACGACATAGTGCTCTATCAAATGTTACTTCTTTCTCTCATTTGATTGATAAAAACGTGTCAAAGATTTACTTCATGTCTTTCATTCCGCTGTAACGGGAAGTGTGTGGAGATGAAGCTGACTTCTAAAGAGAAATGAACAAGAATAAACTGAATAACGAACCGATGAAATATTACACGTAAGGAATATACTAAAGATGTTAAAGAATGAATTTAGTTTTCCCCAAACCTGTCCAGGCGTATCTGGCAAACTGGAAAATACAGACACTATCCGGGCAGACATGATCAGGGAACGGAAAAGCTGAGTCACGGCCAGCCCTCACAACGTTTCATCATTGCCCTGAAGTTCCTGGCCATAGTGAGAAATGAACGATGTGTACGTCTTTGTAGGTCTTTTTTAAAAAGAACACTTGTTCTTATTGGAAGACAATTGCATCTCGAAGATGTTCGTATACAGAGAAAAAAAGGGAAAAAATAACTGAACAGAGAAGACCATTAAGGCGACACAAAAATACTCTGAAGGCTAACCTCATCAGCTGTGGCATCAGCATCACCAACTTGGAAGACAATGCCCTTTTGATGACGGCAATGCACGCAGGGCACAATACACATTGACCAGCGCAGAAACAGCCGCTATTCAACAGAAGAGGGACCGGTGGAAGCAGAAACCAAAATCAAGAACTCCTTCCCATAGACTAACGTGTGCTTCCAGAGTCGGTCTTGTATCACACATGAAGAGCCATGTCAGTCCTCTCATCCGTTGGTCTAACGGGAGAGTCCACTATCCTTGTGATTGTTGCTGTACATTTTGCCGACATTGCTGTCATTGTTATTTTTTGTTATTTTTATTGATTTTCACAATCGGTTTGGAGAAATTACGTTACTCTGGAATTACATAGAATGCCACGTATATACGAAGAAAAGTGTATGCAAATAAAACTCTTCGTGATACGTATGGACACTTTAAGCATACAGCTTGTCAAACACCGACATAATTATGTATAGGTCTTACCTAAGTATACATCTCATTAAACCTCGGTGATGTATACTAAATAACATTTAAAGAATATGACATCCTATTTTAAACGATCATGAAACCATATTCAGATCTGGAAAAGAAACCTTCACATATTTTGTTCATAGCTTTACAGCAGCGTGATGGACGCCACTTGAACGTAACGAGTATTCTCTATATTTGACACACACAGAAAGAGGTCTGTAGATGCTCTGTACGCAGATGATGACAAGTATGGAGATGGCCTTTTAGTTTGTGTGATTCTGGACATGGTGTGAAAGACAAACAGGGAGACATCCTTGTCACACTGTCAATGGCGATCTTCTTAATCTCCCACTGCTTCGTCCTTCCACTGGTTTTCAATGTTCTCTATAAAAAAATCTTTCTACGACAACAGAGGAAGAAATGGTCAAGCCTTTCCAACAATTCTAATTTTATTCCAAATTATTACATACATTTTCTTGATTTTGTCATTCTCAAGTTAGCTCTGACCTTGAAGAAGCATGAGATAAAATAACCTATGTAGAGACAACTGAGAAACTGTTGCCAACATAATTTTATCACAGACACACAGACCCACACCACTCTCTCGTCAATATAAAGCAATCTGTCTCCTTTACACGTTGGTTGGTTCTTTTGATAGAATGGTGGACTCAAGATCTGATGTCTCGAATTCAATCCCACCCGCAACGTTAAAAAACTGGCCTGTTGGCTGCCTATCTTAATATTGACATCATTCTGGTATTGTCAGCTTAGTGTTTCCTAGATCCCCGTCCCCACGTCTCCATGCAAAGACCTTTCCAGTGCATTCAGTTTTGCCGCAGGCTCAGGGAGCCTGCTAGACAATAATTGCTGACATATTTGAGTGGAGCGCATGTGGAATTGTCCGAGTTCGATGAATCTCTCGAACAAATTCCACACTCCAGAATCCTACACGCTGGTAAGGCCTTGTGACATGCGACTACATCTCGAACCGAACCAGCCAGTGATTGGTTGATATTCTGGTTGATGCGGCAGACATCTTGCTTATGCATATGTATCAACCATGACCTGAAGGAACAGAGTCGCATGATAGATAGAGGCATGTTGAACACTTCTTTGCCGTTTTTCTGGACAAAACTGCTGAGGAAATAGTGCGAAAAAATGCGGAATAGATCTAGCCGTCGGAACAACCGGACGCAATCACGCGGCACAAGAAACGCTTCCAATTTAGCAGGAGATAAGACAGGATATGTACAAACTCGAGATTTGATGCCACGCACGTGGTGGATATTATTAGGTTGTCGATCATGTGACTCCGTTTTCTCAGGTTCATACATATGCATATGCAAGATGTCCTTCTTGTAATCGAAAATATCAACCAATTATTGGCCGGTTCGGTTTGAGATGTAGTAGCATGTGGTCTTGTATGCAGAGAATGCAGCCAGAGCACTATGTGAAGCTATGAAGAAAGCGATGGTGCTGGAGGCCCGGGCCAGCAGCGTGTGATCCTCAGACCTACTCATCACTCATAGACCACTGTCACTACAGCGCCTGATAAAGGAACCTTCAGGTAAAGGGATCTGCGGACGTGTCCACAGTAGATAAGATAGCAGCCATCAAGAACTGTTTGCCTTCCATGATAGTGGCCGTCAACAAATATTTATCTTATGTTTCCACTTCTTGTACGAGACTCTGTGTGTGTGGGGGGGGGAGGGGGTAGGTGGGGGGGTGTGTGGGTGAGTGAGTGAGTGTGTTGGGGGTGGGGAGGGGTGTGTGTATGTATGTGTGTGCGTGAGTGTGTGTATGTTTGTATTTGTGTGTGTGAGTGTGTGTGTGTGTGTGTGTGTGTGTGTGTGTGTGTGTGTGTGTGTGTGTGTGTGTTTACGGTGTGTATATGTGTGAGCGTGAGTGTGTATGTTTGTAAGTTTGTGTGTGTGTGTGTGTGTGTGTGTGTGTGTGTGTGTGTGTGTGTGTGTCTGTGTGTAAGTGTGTGTGTTTGTAAGTGTGTGGTGTGTGTGTGTGTGTGTGTGTGTGTGTGTGTGTGTGTGTGTGTGTGTGTGTGTGTGGTGAACGGTTATGTGTGTGAGAGCTTGTTTGTATGTTTGAGTGGGTGCAGGCTGTTGTGTATGTGACTGCATATATATATATATATATATATGTGTGTGTGTGTGTGTGTGTTGCGTGCGTACGTGTGTGTGTGTGTGTGTGTGTGTGTGTGTGCGTGCATGTATGTGTGTGTGTGTGTGTGTGTGAGTGTGTGTGTGTGTGTGTGTGTGTGTGTGAGCGAGCGCGCGCGTGTGTGTTTGTGTGTGTATGTGTATGTGTGTGTAAAACTAAACGACGGTGGTGTAAAGTTGGTGAGGATGGTTGGAGCTTTTGTGTGGTGCCAGACACAAACCCAGACAGTGTCAGTAGGTTGGAGGGACCCAGGTATCATAAAAGTCCTGGTGTCTAACATACCTGATGCCAGTCTTTATCCTGTTGATGATCACTGCCACACTTTGTGGTCCGTGACCCTGCTTACTCCTTGCTCCGCTCCCTCATATATACACACACATTCCGCCTGTCTGTCTGGCTGGCTGTTTGTCCGTCTGGCTGGCTGTTTGGCTGTCTAGCTGGCTGTCTGGCTGACTGGCTGGCTGGCTGGCTGGCTGTCCAGCTGTCTGGCTGGCTGGCTGGCTGGCAGACAGGCTGGTTGGCTGGCTGTCTATTTCTCTCTCTCTGTCTGTCTCTTTCTCTCTCTCTCTCTCTCTCTCTCTCTGTCTCTCTCTCTCAATCCCCCTCTCCCTCCCCATTTCTGTGTCTGTCTGTATGTCTGTCTGTCTGTCTCTATCTCTATGTCTCTGTCTCCCTCCCTCTCTCCCTCTTTCTCTGTCTCTCTGTCTCTGTCTGTCTGTCTCTCTCTCTCTCTCTCTCTTTCTCTCTCTCTCTCTCTCTGTGCCTCTGCCTGTCTCTTTCTGTTTGTCCGTCTGTCTGCCTGTCTGTCTGTCTGCCTGTCTGCCTGTCTGGCTGGCTGTTTATCCATGTCTCTTTCTCTCTGTGCGCTGACAAGATGTTGAAGTTTCAGTTTCAGTTTCTCAAGATGACGTCTCCGCGCTTGGAACGAATTCCATATGCACTAACGTCACAGGTGTCATGTGTGTTGATGATCATGGCACAAGCCTTAAGCCTGCACATAAACCTATGAGCTGGCCAGGTCCTGAGGCCCTACCTAGACTATGGCTGAGAGAGGATGAAGTCATAACCAGTACGTTATCTGCATGGCGCTTTAACCAGTGACGGGTGCAGTAGTCGAGTGGGTAATCGTTGGACTTCCAGTCGGCAGGTCCCGAGTTCGATCCTTCCAGACACCTCTGCCTGATGGGTAAAAGCCCTTTTGAGCGCATGCTCATGCAATAAGTCATGTCGGTAGCTGACTTAAGGAAACATGAAAACACCCAGGATTCACGTCCACCGAAGATGCAGACTGTGTTACAACGTAGTGGAATGTGGTCAGTTTGCCTGATGGCTTGCGGTCTCCGTCCAACACTTTAAAGTCTAAAACAAGTGCGACTGCCCGCGCCCAAGCAAACAGGAACCAGAAGAACAAGAAAACCAACGTAAGCGCGTATTTAACAAAACAAGCGCAAATTTTCGGCCAACCAGCCTTTGTCAAGCGCGAACGCACGGTCACAAACAGATCACAAACACCAAACAATGGATAATAAAAACAGGACTAAAAACTTCCCTGCCGCCTCGTCCAGTGGATAAAAAGGGGACCAAATGGAATGCCCATGTCTTCATGAGCAGTAGTAAGAAGTGGGGAGAGGGGAGGCAGTTATGATGTTTTTATTTTAAAGTCTGATCATGTGTAATCCGCTGTGAGTCCAAATGAATTTGGAGGATAGCGCTTTACAAAAACGATTTATAATAATGATTTAAACGTCTCAGCATTATCCAGTTTCTGTAAAATAAGATGAATGTTGATTATTTTCTCTCTTTACAGAGCTGGTATGTGGCATATATTTGATACTTACTTGTCGAGGCCTGGACAATCAACACAGCAAAATCAGTACAAGATTGAGACAGTTGAAATGTGGTTTCTAAGAAGAATGTTAAGAGTTCCATGCACAGTAAAGAAAACAAACGAGGCAGTCTTGACAGAAACAAAAACAAAAAGAACATTAATGAAAAGATTAGAAAAAAGACAAGCGACATTTATAGGACATTTTATGAGGCAATAGAAATTTAAACACATAGTCACAACAGGAAAGCTAGAGGGAAAAAGAGCACCAGGTAAATCTCGGGAGAAAATATTAGACAGTGTGGATGAGGACAGAAAGGGTAGGAGATGTATTTGCAGCAACAAAAGATATATTCGTATGGAGGGCTCTGATCGCTATGCAGCATGGCACCTGATGATGATGATTTACTTGTCAGTTTTTATCAACTTCTGCTATGATTGGCTGTCAACAGCCTGGTCATTATCGAGTCGTTTTGATTGGGTGGGATAGAGGAAAAGGGAGACACACTTCAGTCTAGATCTGTAGGTGAGAAGAAGACAAAATCAGGGTCTTTTGCAAGGGTTGTTTAAAAAATGTACATATTATTCATGACTTGGCGTAGCCATAAATGACAGGATGATGTCAACGTTTTGCTGTTATGCGTCATTCCTGTCCCCATGTTGGATCTGTTCCGGCACTTCTTTTTTATTTTCGAGTTTTGCAGATACTCCTGGGAACGTCTGGAAAAAGTCTTTTTTTTTTTTTACTTTCAGACTACTTGCCGAAAGCTTTAATCAGAATACAGGAACGCATTTAGTGCTGTTTCCTGGTAGCTGTGTCCTTTTGACAGGTTGTTACACGCTGTTTGATTGGTCACCTTGTCATGAATGGTGCAAGTAGGGAAGTAGGGAGGAGAAGAGGGGTTGTGTAAAGTGAAAAAAGAAAATTACAATAGACTGCTTAAAAATCTGTACTGGCCTATTTTGACGGGCGTAAAAACAGGTATTTCTCCTAACGCTTTTCACACGTGAATTATTCCTAGCCGGTGATTGTCATGTGGTATCAGACGGCTGCTGATGAGTGGTGGTTGTCATTCTATTTATAGCCTGCGTCACATGCTGATGTGTGTGGACATTGCCAGGTATCAGTTTGCTCACTGAGACCATTATCACCTGTTGCTCTGTGTTCCACACTGGTACTACCTACCTGCCTTTACCAATTGCTCCAGGAACATTCTGAATGTAATATTCTGATGCCACGTTCCTCTGGTGTGTGTGTGTGTGTGTGTGTGTGTGTGTGTGTGTGTGTGTGCATGCGTGCGTATGTGCGTGTGTGTATGTGTGTGTGTGTGCCGTGTGTGTGTGTACCGTGTGTGTGTGTATGTGCCTCCGTGTGTGTGTATGTGCGTGTTTGTGTGTGTGTGTGTGTGTGTGTGTGTGTGTGTGTGTGTGTGTGTGTGTGTGTGTGTGTGTTTGTGTGATGTGTTTAAACAAATAAAACATATCCAATAAGAATGCTCTTTGATCTGCCTTGATTTTCATTTATCACTGTCAGCTCACCTCTCACCTCACCTCACCTCTCTCCCTCGCCGAGATCAGCGGTAGGAGCCACGCTGGACGTCACAAGTTTTCTCCAGGTCACACGATTGAGACATCTGTGGGCGACCTCCTGGATTTCCAGAGCACAGAAATCAGCGATGTTGTTGAAATAGGAGGTGTGCGGTCGTCCCTTAATTCTCCTCGCCTATGAAGCTGAAATGATGCACAGTCTGCTATGAAGCTGAAATGATATGAAAACTGGACATATTTTATGCTCGTGATACCAACTTCCCACCCACCCACGCCCTACTCCTACCACCAACACCAGAATAAAGACAGACAGGAACCAGTCAAAGTGGCGAAGTGGTCAACGCAACAGACAACTGAAGTCGTGGTTGTGGGTTTGAACCCCCATCAGTCAAACATGTTTCAGCTGCATGTAGCTCCTGCCCAGAGTTGAGGGTGCTATGGGCTTGTTGACAAGACAGACGACACGGTCTAGTCTCGTCTACTTTTAAAAAATGCTTCAGTGAAGTTGCGGCCAAAATGTCTTGACCAACACCCCAGATGTTCTATCCCTCGAACATGGTTGATCCTAGGATAGATTACTTAAGGTATGTATTAAACTACAACCCTGTCGTGCAGTCACGTTGAGAAAATGTAACTCTATAGCATCATCACTGTCATTCTCACAGCCATCATCACAGCACCATCAAAAATTGTCCCAGATTCTGTGGCCCTTCATGACCTACTCTTATAGTGACTTCAGTTTCAGTGGGTTGGAAAGTGTGTTAAAGAGCTTAGATGTGGAGACAATGACACAGGCGAACAGCAGAAGATCGTGTGAGGGGGAAAAGACACAATGGAAAAAGGATACAAAAGATGTGTAACAACGATAAACAGCATCAGTGTCAATAATACTGTTTGTCGACGAAAGACAAATAAGAAATAGACAATGGAGATGGATCTGAGAAGGATTAGAGATGGTGCGTTTACAGAATGTTTCTATCATGCACGAACAGCAAATGCCATGAACAGATACAAAAATAATCAGAGCCAATCCCACACATCTGTGCACAAATCCTATTCACTGCAAAGCTGCTACTTCAATGGACCCCTTACAAAAGAATGCCCTGTCGAGACCTCAGGTCAAACTCTCAGATCTCATTGTATATGTCAGTGGTTTGAACAAGTTCCCCACAAAAGAAAGAAAGAAAAGAAAGAAAGAGAAAAAAGAAATAAAGAGAAAAAAGAAAGAAAGAAAGGAAGAAAGGAAGAAAAGAAAAGGAAAACGAAAAAAAGTAAGTAAGAAAGAAAGGAAGAAAAAAAAGAAAGAAAGAAAGAAAGAAATGTAAAAAGAAAGAAAGAAAGAAGGACAGAAGGACAAAAAGAAAAGAAAGAAAGAAAGGGAAGAAATTCGTCGAGGGACACAAGAACCATTCAACATGAGTTCATGGGATAGTCTTGTCAAAGCCTGCAGGACTGGTGCGGCCACTTGTAGCCACAGTTGCACGTTGACCCTTGCTGCCCCTCTTCTCATTCAATTGTAGGCACTTGTCCCCCCCGTCACCACCTCTCCCTTCCTCTCCCTGTCCCCAATTAAGCATGTCCACGTGTCTGGAGTCCTCGTCACTAGTCTGTCTGTGATCCAGTTGTCCCACACATCCCATCTCTTCCCGCTTCAATACTATCACACGTTCTGGCTTTCATCTTCTCTCCTAACACGTCTCACAACACACACGCACGTTCGCACACACACATACACGTAAAAACATATAACACAAACACACAAATACAGGCACGTACGCACGCGCGCGCACGCGCGCGCACACACACATGCTATAACACAAACATGCATATACACAAGTATAATTTAAACACACACATACATACACACACGCGGGCGCGCGCGCGCGCACATACACACACACACACACACACACACACACACACACACACACACACACACACACACACACACACACACACAACGTACGAGTGCGCACAAGCAAGGGCTTGTCTAAAAGCGCATATAGTGAAAAAAAAACTTTGAAAGAAATAACGAATGAACACACACGCACACACACACACACACACACCACCACCACCACCACCACCCCCAACGCGCACACACTTGCCTGAAAACACAACTAGTGAATAGATATTAAAAGAAATACGAGTGAACACACACACACACACACACACACACACACACACACACACACACACACACACACACACACACACACACACATACATACGCACATACTCACTCACTCACACACACACACTCGTATATCACTCCTTAATGAAAATGGAGTGTGTGGCCTAGTACTTAAAGCGTTTACCTTGTACGCAAGAAATCCAAGTTCAGATGATAAATCAGTGAAAAATCTTTTTCCTCGGCCACTAATGAATGCATCAAAAGTGCATCGTGACGTACAGGCTTATCAGTCCTTTCACAACTGTCAGTTAAGGGATTATCTTTTAACAAGATTTTCCAAAGACCACAGATGTTCATTATTGATGATCACTTCTCCAATAGATGTGACATGGTGATCTAGGTGATAGTTTTTCAGATGAGACGATAAACCGAAATTCTGTGTGAAACACGCACTCAGCGCATGTTAAAATCCCACGACAACAAAGGCATTGTCCCGGGCAAAATTCTCAGAAAATCCTCTTTTATAGGTTGTTACTGTTATTGTCGTTTAAAGCCCAGCCGACTGCACAGAGCTATATCAGGAATACAACCATCTCAAAAAGTACTCGATTCCTCATTTAGAAGAAACAAAACTAAAAAAGCAAAATTAAGTACACATATAATATAATAATAATAATAATTACAATATTTATATAGCGCAAAATCTTGATAAAATCAAATCTAAGCGCTGAAGCAGACACACACGCACGCACGCACGCACGCACACACACACACCACACACACACACTCACACACACACACACACACACACACACACACACACACACACGCATGGCTATAAATGGGGAGAAAGAATAAAAGCAATAAAAGCAAGAATAAAAGCAATGGAAAATTCAATGCATTCGCGCACATAATCTAAGGATATACATCTGGCGTTGACCATTCCATCCAATTTGTCACCAGAGGGTTAAAAAAACCTGATTACCAATATAAACATTAATACAGACACTAAAACATATAAAAAAAAAAAAAAGCTGGCCTAAATGATATCAATTGCTACTGTGCATTACATGTCTTAGAGCCAAATAAGTACTCAATACACTTACTTACCCAATCATCAATCCTAAGAGAAAGCATTTTAGGCTTTGTAGAACACATACAGGTGAATGGACCAGCAAGGCAGGAAATGACAGGAAAAGACGACAGAAACCAAGGGAGCAAGGCAGGAACAAAGAGAGTGACAGAAAAGAGGAAATTTCTAGCACAGAATTTCCAGAAGGTGGGGATACTATTTATACTGAAAGAGCCCCTGGCTGTGGCGCCAAGTATGCTTCCGGGAAAGCAGCTTCAAATTTAATAGGGTAAATGCATGTCCACACGGAACCAAAACAAAAAACCAAAAACGAAAAAAAGAAAAGAAAACAGAAATGAATGAATGCAAATAGATAGACGAAATACATAAATACGAGGTTCTATTTCATAACAAACCTCACGCTTCTTCTCCATGAATGGGGACAAAAACCGAATTAAAACAATCACTAAACAGCCAGCCCAATGTGGATGTAACGACACGTATATTTTCTGTCTCCATTTTCTTCAAACAGAACATCAGCAAACGGCAAGACCACACAATACACCATGCTTACATGGAGAGATTTGTGTTGACAAAAGGTGGTGTCACACACCAAGACAAATGTCATGGCTAATTGTGACGTGTTGATAGCCATTTGTCTTTATGACGTTATACATACGTCACACAGCATGTGGGGAGTAAGACGGAGTGTACAGACACCTTAAACTGACGTATGATATTAATACTATTACTGCTACTGCTAACACTATCAAATACCTTGGGGTCTAAAATGATCGAAATTAACTAATTAATTAATTTATTTATTTGTTTATTCATTCACGTTATTATTATTATATTATTATTATTATTATATATTATTATCATTGTTAGTAATAGTAGTAGTAGTATTGTTGTTGTTGTTGTTGTTGTTGTTGTCATCACTACTACAACTACTAACATCAAAAATAGCCATAATGGTATGATGAAACCATACCAAGATATCTCCATTCACATGAATGAATGTACAGAAGTTTTGGACTGATATGATGGGAACACTGATCTTGGATACAGGAACTGTTGAATGCTGGTAACAGTTCAGTGACAACAGATCCCATGTTATGTCCACCGTCGTGGTTTGACTCTCCAGATCCAGAAACACCTCCAACCAAAATCGTCCTGGAAGCGGTAACAGGAACCATGTTTGAGGTAGATCAAAGAGTCTGCCATGTAATTATTGGCAGATTTGGGTGAGGTGCATATGGATTTGTCCGAATGCGAGGAATTCATTTTTAACAAACTCCAAACAAACTACATATCCTGCCAAGACTGTGTTTCTCCATTGCATGGCGGACGTGGGACAATTCGTGTCACATGGAATCATCAGCATACCGTGTGTTATCTTGCAAACTGCAATACTTATACTGTGTGCTCAGGAGTAAAAAAAAACTGTTTGATTCCTTATAAACCAGTCCACAAATTTTTCTGATATTGTTTCGACAACAGGAGGCCATAAACCGGTGTTTGGCCAGAATGTGGTGGCTAGGTCGGTGAGATATTAAGATGTCGTCAGATCCTATGTATCATTTGTAATTATGTGAGTTCTATTGTTTTCTGGCTTTGTTCGTCCAGGTCGTGGGGGATGGGGGAGGGGGGATGGAAACGGACACAATTTGTCTAACAGGGCTTTGGTGACACCACGATGGGCCTAGTAATACAATTACTAAAGAATCAGGACAAAGTATACAACAAAAAGACACGTAGATATCAAGCGAGAGGCAGACCAAGGACGACATGGATTGACGGAGTCGATGAGATGTTGATGTCACATCGCGTTTCTCCTCTTCATACGTTCCAGCTCGTTACTGATGGTCAGCTCTTTCTCCCCACAGTACTAATGACGGTACAAGCAGACAGGTGAAAGGAAACAGGACACCGTGATATTCTACCTGTGAACATAATAGCTATGTAAGGACTCTGTATGCAACCAAAAGGTGTGAAGCCAGCAAAGTGCTAGAAGTGACTGTGACACATGTTTCCACAATGCAGTGACACGCCCTCGACTGTCCTTCTGCCATTGTCCGCCCATATGTCACTGTCCACAAACAGAACGTCATCGCTTTGTCTTCCCTTTACTGTTGTGTGCTGTTAGGCAAGGCTGGAGCAGACTGAATGCTATCTGTCTCTCTCTGTCTCTCTCTGTTTCTCTGTCTCTGTCTCTGTGTTTCTCTGTCTGTTGTCTGTCTGTCTGTCTGTCTGTCTCTCTCTCTCTCTGTCTCTCTCTCTCTCTCTCGTTCTCTCTGTCTGTCTGTCTGTCTGTCTGCCTGTCTGTCTCTCTCTCTCTCTCTCTCTCTCTCTCTCTCTTTCGTCCCTCCTTCCTTCCCTCTCTTTCTTATTATCATGATGATTAAAATCAAAAATGTTGTTGGTATTATTACATTTCCTATTATGTTGTTATTGTTGCTGATGCTGTTAGGAGTTGACGTGTACTTGGCTTTGTACGTTCTGTCTTTGTCTCTCGTGAAAAGCGCCAGACCAACCGACATACAGAATCAATATTTTATTATAACTCATTTTATTACTTCTTTTGATATTGTGTAAGTCATGGTGCATTTGTTTCCATCATAGCGTTAGAGAGAACGTGTTAACCCCTCTGTTGTTTTTTTAATGTGGTTGTTAATATGATTATGATAAGATATACAGAATTATTATTATCATTATTATTATTATTACTGATTTGCTGTAAGAGAAGTCCAGTGGAACCTAATGCCACTTGAAATTTTGAGTTTTGAACTCTCTGTCTGTCTGTCTGTCTGTCTGTCTGTCTGTCTCTCGCTCTCTCACTTTCTCTCCCTCTCTCTCTCTCTCTCTCTCTCTTGTCTCGCTCTCTCTGTTTCTCTCTCTCTCTCCCTCTCAATCTCTGTCTCTGTCTCTCTCTGTCTTTCTCTGTTCTCTTCTTTCTGTCTCTGTCTCTTTCTGTCTGTTTCTCCCTTTCTCTCTCTCTGTCTCTGTCTCTGTCTCTGTATCTCTCTCTCTCTCTCTTTGCCTCTGCCTCTGTCTCTCTCTGTCTCTGTCTCTGTCTCTGTTCTCTCTCTCTCTGCCTCTGCCTCTGTCTCTCTCTGTCTCTGTCTGTCTGTCTGTCTCTCTCGCTCTCTCTCTCTCTCTCTGTCTCCTCTGCACTCCCTGGCTGGAAGTGTTGTAAGGGGAGGGTGTGTAGTGTACGTCATGGTACCATGGAAGAGATGGCATTGTGGTGACCAGCTGAAGCTGATGGTATTGTACAGGTAACCAGAATCAAGCAGAGGGGTATCTGGCAGGCAGCGTGGCACTCCAATAATGCAGAGAGCGAACACCTGTAGCATGGCGTCTGACACACACTGATTACCGCCCCTGCCTCCATCCCTTCCTGTCGTCTGCCTTCTCGCCGTAACCATGGAAATCATGCCGCAAAAAAATGTGAGCACTCTGCACACACACTTATCACTGCCAGGA
>CM060309.1:67206533-67296533 GCA_030674185.1 Monoplex corrugatus
TGATTTATCGCTGCGAAGCCTTGACTCGGAAAACAACTGATTGCAGAAGAATTGAGGCAGCAGAGATGTGGTTTTATCAGAGACTACTACGTGTCAGGCGGAGGACAGGACCGGTTGGCGACGGCTGGCTTCAAGAGTGTCTCTCATCTCTCCTCTACGCCCATCACGGGCAGGAGAATGATGATGATGATGATGATGACTACGTGTCAGTGGATAGATGGATAGATAGAACTAATGAAAGTGTCCTGGAAGACCTTGACACCACCAGAAAACTACTAACAGACATCAAAAAGAGATTACTAAAATACATTGGCCATGTGTCACGAAACAAGAACACGGTACGAACCTCATGGCAACCATCTTTCAAGCAAAAACAGTGGCAGAAAGGAAGAAAGGCAGACCTCCAGTCTCATACATTGAGAACATAACCAACATCAGTGGCCTAAGTATTCAAGAAATTGTCCAGAATAGTCAAGACAGAGCGACCTGAAGGGAGATGGCGGTGTCCAGGTGTGCAGCGGCCAACACCGAACCCTGTGACGCCGACAGGTGAGACGTGAAAATATTCATCGTCAGGTGTATTCTGACCATGAAGGCGGCGATCGAAAAGAAAAAGCAAAAGAAGACTCAGATTAAGAACAGAAGATACATAAAGGGGGCTATGTGTTGATGTCTATGCCATTTCTCCTCTCTCTCTGTCACATAAAATTATACGATCTTTCTCTAACACACACACACACACACACACACACACACACACACACACACACACACACACACACACACACATACACACACATACACACACACACACACACACATATATATATACATATATATATATATATATATATATATATATATATATTATATATATACACGTAGGCACACACATTCACAAACACATTCACACGGACACAAACACACACACACACGTACATACACATACACACGTATGCATACACACAGAGTGGAATATATCTATGACTGCGTGCATTTGGAAAAACTGAAGGATTCCTAGTTACCTGTACATTTGTATTCCCATTTATGGTGATAATGATGATAATGTAAATGTGAAATCAATAGTTGTCGAAATCAATACCTGTTATGTCAGCTTAGTAAACCAGTTTGTGTCTTATAGCCTATCTTGAGTTCTCATACAAAATAAATGTGTTCTGCCCTGTCCTCGTGTTCTGTCCTGTCCTGTCCTGTCCTGTCCTGTCCTGTCCTGTCCTGTCCTGTCCTGTCCTGTCCTGTCCTGTCCTGCTCCTGTCCTGCCTGCTCTGCTCTGCTCCTCTACTCTGCTCTGTCCTGTCCTGTCCTGTCCTGTCCTGTCCTGTCGTGCTCTACGCTGTTCTAATCTGTCCTGTCCTGTCCTGCCCCGCTCTGCTCTGCTCTGTCCTGTCCTGTCCTGTCCTGTCCTGCTCTGTTCTGCTCTGCTCTGTCCTGTCCTGTCCTGTCCTGTCCTTCCTAACCTGTCCTGTCCTGTCCTGTTCTGTCCCTGCTCTGCTCTGCCTGTCCTGTCCTGTCCTATCCTGTCCTGTCCTGTTCTGTCCTGTCCTGCTCTGCTCTGCTCTGTCCTGTCCTGTCCTGTCCTATCCTATCCTGTCCTGTCCTGTCCTGTCCTGTTCTGTTCTGTCCTGCTCTGTTCTGCTCTGCTCTGTCCTGTCCTGTCCTGTCCTATCCTATCCTGTCCTGTCCTGTCCTGTCCTGTTCTGTCCTGCTCTGTCCTGTCCTGCTCTGTTCTGTCCTGTCCTGTCCTATCCTGTCCTGTCTTGTCCTGTCCTGCTCTGCTCTGCTCTGTCCTGTCCTGTCCTATCCTGTCCTGTTCTGTCCTGTCCTGTCCTGCTCTGCTCTGCTCTGTCCTGTCCTGTCCTATCCTGTCCTGTTCTGTCCTGTCCTGCTCTGCTCTGCTCTGCTCTGCTCTGTCCTGTCCTATCCTATCCTGTCCTATCCTGTCCTGCTCTGCTCTGTCCTGCTCTGCTCTGTCCTGTCCTGTCCTATCCTGTCCTGTCCTGTCCTGTCCTGCTCTGCTCTGCTCTGTCCTGTCCTGTCCTGTCCTGTCCTATCCTGTCCTGTCCTGCTCTGCTCTACTCTGTTTTGTCCTGTTCTGTCCTGCTCTGCTCTGCTCTACTCTGTTTTGTCCTGTTCTGTTCTGTCCTGCTCTGCTCTGCTCTGGTCTGCTCTGTTTTGTCCTGTCCTGTCCTGTCCTGCTCTGCTCTGCTCTGCTCTACTCTGTTTTGTCCTGTTCTGTCCTGCTCTGCTCTGCTCTACTCTGTTTTGTCCTGTTCTGTTCTGTCCTGCTCTGCTCTGCTCTGCTCTGCTCTACTCTGTTTTGTCCTGTCCTGTCCTGTCCTGTCCTGCTTGCTTGCTCTGCTCTGCTCTGCTCTACTCTGTTTTGTCCTGTTCTGTCCTGTCCTGTCCTGTCTTGTCCGTCCGTCCCGTCCCGTCCCGTGGCCAAACGGACTGAAGACAGGGAAAGGGGAGGGAGCCGAATTACACACACACACACACACACACACACACACACACACACGCACGCACGCACGCACGCATGCACAAGCATACGCACACGCACACGCACACGCACACGCACACGCACACGCACGCACACACACACAGAGGGGGGAAAGGTGAGGTCAGGTGAGGAAAGGTGAGAGAAGGTCAAGGAAACAGACGGGAACGGAAGGTTTTCCCAATTACAGTGTCTGAACTACACGGTACAGAACATAGGAAGACACGGGAACAGCCCAGGGTAGTGTGACTGTATTCCCAGTGAGTACTTGCTTTGTTCAACAGCTGCTACACTGACAAAACTTATTACTTACTTACTGCCCACGACACCAGGTAGACCCAAGGAGAAAAATATTGGACGGACTTGCAGGATGGCTGAGGACAGAGAGGATGGGAGATGAACTTGCAGCGACAAGGGATAGATTCGTATGGAGGGCCATGATCGTCAACGCCATGTGACAGGGCATATGATGATGATGATGATGACGATGATGATGATGATGATGATGATGATGATGATGATGATGATGATGATGATGATGATGATGACGACGACGACGACTGCACATTGAATCTTTGCATGTAAGGCAGGAACGAAGCTCCTCCGCTTGTGTCTGTTCTGGGCCAGCCTTTGTATGGTGCCACGGGTGTGTCCCAGGGCTTTGAGTTCTTGTACTGTTTGTTGCTAGGAGTTCTTGGCGTGTTCCTTCTGGTGTCCTATGAAGGACAGTCCGTGTGATGTGATCATGCTCTATTCGGATGACATGCCCAGTACATCTTCATCGTTTGTTGTTGTTTTGTTGTTGTTGCTGTTGTTGTTGTTGTTTTAATCATGATGGCGATCATACCCTCTTCATTGCTTTGGGCTCCTCTGTGGGGTTGCCGGGGGCTCTTTCAGAATAAATAGTATCCCCACCTTCTGAGAAATCTGTGCTAAAAATTTCCTCTTTTCTGTCACACTCTTTGTTTGTGTTTTGTTCCTTTTGCTTTCTATCGTTTCTTCCTATCCTCTTTTCTTTTTCTTTCTTTCTTTCTTTGCTGGTCCATTCATCTGTATGTGTTCGATAAAGTCTTACGTACTTTTTCTTAGGATTAATAATTGGGTACATGTATTAAGTGCATTTTTGGCTCTAGGGAGGTGAGATATGCAGAAGCAATTTTAGGCAATTTATACCCGTTGTACACACACACACACATATCTATATAGTTTGGTGTCCTTAGGTATGCTCAAAGTTTATTCAGGTGTGTTTTTTTAAATCGTCTGTGCGATAAATTGGACGGAGTGGTCAACGCCTGGGGCATGTCCTTAGATTATGTGCACAAATGCATTGCTTCGTGCACTTAATTTTCTTTTCAATTTTTTTTCCTGTTAAAATGTTGTATATTTTGAAGCGGTTGTAGCCCTGATATGGCTCTACGCAGTCGGCTGGGCTTTAAACAACAATAACAATAACAATTGCATTGGGCGAGTAGTTGGCTGAAGATGATGTTTGGCCATAAGATTTATATGATTGTCTGGAGGGTTTGTTTTTTTGTGGGTTTTTTTTTTTTTTTTTTTGGGGGGGGGGGGGGGGTTGCGTGGAAAGTTGAAGCTTGGTAAGGTCGGTTTCTGCCATTCTCCAGCATTCTGAGCCATTTAGTAGGGTGACAAAACACCAGGTGATTAGTTTCATCTGACCATGTCAGTCCGTTCATCCTTTACTGTGGGTATGCTGTGGCCTGGGATCACAGCGTTGTTCAGGCCACACCGTTGTTTGGACAGAGAAAGCACTGGACATAAGATTCTTTCTTGCACAGTTTGACATTGTGTGTTTGTTCAAAAAGGATTCATCGCGCTTGCATAATTCCATAAATGTTTCACCTAAATTTGCCAGCAATTATCTGGCAGAATCCTTGCGCCTGCGCAAAACCATATGCGCTGACAAGATCTTAAATGGGGGGGGATGGGAGCGAACAGGAGCTAAGAACTGCTAAGTTAACACCATCAGGAGGATTGGAGGTTGAAATGGACAACGAACAAGCCAGTTCTTAATGCAGAGAAGCAGAGAGTAATGTCAGACAGGTAATGATTGGCAAGGTGGTTTCACATCCACACCTCGACATCAATCAGGCAGCAATACAGTCACACATTGATCTATCAATGATAGACTCGGGGGGGGGTGTGTGTGTGTGTGTGTGTGTGTGTGTGTGTGTGGTGTGTGTGTGTGTGTGTGTGTTGTGTGTGTGTGTGTGTGTGTGTGTGTGTGTGTGTGGTGTGTGTGTGTGTGGTTTGTGCGCATGGCCGTGTCGTGTGTGTGTGTGTGTGTGTTGTGTGTGTGTGTGTGGTTTGTGCACGCATGCGCCGTGTCTGTGTATGTGTGTGTGTGTGTGTGTGTGTGTGTGTGTGTGTTTGTGTAAGTGTCTTTGAAAGAGAGACAGACAGACAGACAAAAAGAGATAGACAGAGAAAGAAAAAAGAACGGGAGACAGACAGACAGACAGACAGACAGACAGAGAGAGAGAGAGAGAGAGAGGAATAAAACGAGAGATTGATTAAAACATTTTCCAATGCTAGAAGTATTGGCTAAAAGCTTTTAAGGCAGACTTTTGGTTGCTAATCTACATGTACTAGAACTAAAAATGTTTAAAACTAAAAATGAGGAACAAGTGCGTTATTGCTAATCTGCATTATCTGCCTAGACCTAAGCATACAGAACAAGCATATTACAAGACATAATACATAAGGAAATCAAAGAGTGGGAGAGAGACAGAGAGAGGAAGAGAGGGAGAGGGTAATGCAGAGAAAAAAGAAAGTAGAAGAAAACTGACAAAATGAAAATGATGTAGCTTTGAAGTCCAAAACGTTTCTCTCTTCTCCCGAAGAACGAATGGACGGACACGGCTTCTGGTTTGAAGAGATGAAAAGGGGAGGGAAGGAGATGGAATGAGTAGGAGAGAGGTGAGAGTGTTTTGGCGTGACCCAGCAGGACCAGAACAAGGCTATGGTCATACTCAGCACGCTTGTCTACTGACGGTACCGACAAAAAAACTCTGCACGGCAAAAAAAAAAAAGTCTTTATTCCCACCGGCGATGCGAGCGGCTTCCTTTCATGCTGAGCACAGTTCGCTACGGTCGTCCGTGGAGGGAAAGTTTCAGTTCATGCACATTCTACTTTTTCCGTCCGTCTGTTCGAGTTAACGGACGCAAATTTACTTATGAGTTCATTGGGAAATCATCTTTCTTCCAAAGGAACTCAATGTCATCTGTCCCTGCCTGACACTGTCCATGACACGGTCATCTCCCTTGATGGTGTGCAGAGAGTTGTGTCCCCAGAGTTTCAGCCCTGTGTGTTGTGTGACGTTAAATGCCTTGATTAACTTCTGTTCACTGGAAATGTGTATGGAATAAGAAAAGAGATCATATTGTAAAGAGAACTAGCATTAAACAAGTTGAAAACGGGTGCTAGAAATACCTGATTTTAGAAGATACATGCACTCTTTAAAACATATTGGGTAAGAAGATTGCAAAATTCAAATCACGAATAGAAAAACATTGCCAAACATTTTTTCAACAAAGTTGCCTCGTTACAAAATATGGTTTCTGGCATCCATAAAGATAACTCAATGTTCTACAAGCGTACAAAAAGTTCGGAAAGAAAATACAATCAACATCCCAGAAGAATTTATAGCATAGTCAATATTTTACAAAGAAGCCATAAAACTTAGCGAAAAATTTGTTTTTATGGAATATGGGCAAAAAATAAGAAACATTTTGTCGAGGACTTGATAAAATCAGACAATCCATTTACTTGACAATTGTTTCATGTCTTTGGAATTTTCTAAAACTTATTACAGATTACGAGCGTGCAAGCAGTGATGTGTTATTTACGAGAAACAGGTTCATGTATTAAAATGAGATATCTATAAATGGTTCAAAAATACTAAACCAGATTTACTCTGTAAATTATGGAGCTCAATCACCTTATAAAATATTAACAAAAGATGAAACTAGACCTGAATGTTGTTATAAATGTGAGGTAAATCTTAAGAAAGAACTTCACCGAAATAAAATTTTCAGAAAATTATGACTATTGAAGATACAGAACTTGTGTAGTTTCAGATTAGATTAACTATGCATTTTAGCAACAAATGTTTTAAAGGAAATAGGCGTTCAGTGGAGTTTATAACGCTTGTCTTGTTCGTTTCGTATAAACGGATAAAACAGATCGCAACACATGTACTTCGCAAGTAGAATGGGACAGACCTTTGGCAACAACTCGAAAGAATGATGAATGATGTTTGCCACAGTGAAATCTAATGCAACAGTGGTATTCGTCATCTTCTCCTTGATTCTACAGCCAAAACTCTCTCAACCGCCTGTGTACTTTCTCGTCTAGATTACTGCAACAGTCTTCTTATTGGTGCCCCCTTGTCTGTTATTCAACCTCTAAAGACAGTTTTAAAAAATTGTTGTAAGACTTACATACAGTCGCTATGACAGTTCAACATCCCTGCTTTCTATATTTCACGTCTTCCTATTCAACAGCGTACTAGATACAAAGTTGTTTGTATATGTTACAATGCTGTGTCTGGTACTGCTCCTGTTTATATCTCTGACTTCATCTGTGTCTATTCTCCTCCCCGTGCTTTTCGCTTTTCTTCTGATACTTGGTTATTCAACATACCTCAGTACAACCAGTTGCCGTGGTTGTTGTTACTATTGTTATTATTATTTTGTATGGATAAAAATAATGGAGTTTGTGTTTCTATATCTATATGTTTGTCTATATACATATGTATAATGAAAAAAAAATGGTTAAAAAAATTATTGTTTTGTAACACTATTTTTAGATCAGACAACGGGTTCGATTTAATACTGCTCAATAAAAAATCTATTTGATCTAATTCATAAATGCAACTGGTCGCTGAGGTGTCGTGATTAGCGCAACGGACTGCCGACTGGACTGTTGTGGGTTCGAATCCCTATCAGTCCCTTCAAAAATCATTGTGGGACTAAACAGTCTCTCACCCACTGATCTGGGAGATGGGAAAAATGTTTACCCTTTTACTCACCAGACGGGAGGTACTCAACCAGGATCGAACACAGACCTTTCAATTAGAAATCTGACGTCTTACCCATTTAACTATCGCCCCTGTCGTTGTCTGCTCTAACTTATTGTCTGGCAAGTTGTTCCGTGTAACCTGCTGTTGATGCACCATTTGGAGTCGCTGCTCTCCTTGTTTGTTTTTATTTTGCAGAGAATTAATCAGGAGTTTGGCTAGGTCCATTCTTTTTTCCGGACAACCGTTTTGTCAACCTGCGGTGCTTACTCTGTTCTGTTCTCTTCAATGTTTTCTCTGGAATGAATCATGCAGAAGACTCTTCATGGCCACCACATCTCCGTCCCCATCGGTGGTAGGCCTGTCTGCAACCTGGATTTCACAGCGACATAGACATGATGGGGGAGAGAGGGGGAGCAACAACGAACCGCATGACCTGACGAACAAACTGTTGTAAGCGCACAGCAGTAAGTCAGGACAGAAAAGACCGAGTTATGGTGAACACCTTAAACAACACCAGTGCCAACATCACCATCAACGGTGAGCAATTAGAAAACGTGTCCAGCTTCAAATTCTTGGGAGCTACTCTAAGGATGGAACCTTAACGGCAGATATCTGCATTCGGATCGCCACAGCTATTGCATCAATAACCAGAATCAAGTGGATGTGGATGAGCAATATCGGCTTCCTCAAGTGCAGGCTTTTCAACTATCGAATGCTGTCCACATTATTGTATGGGCACGATCATAGACATTGCTGGCAGAGTCAGAAAGACGAATTCAGACGTTGGAAACGAAATGCCTGAGAAAGCTGTCCCACATCGCATACTTGGAGCACAAGACCCGTGAGTACGTAAAGATCAAGGTCGGGAGCCTTGTGGGTCCCCAGGAGCCTTTTTTTTTTTAATGTAACGACGGAAGCTGACGTGATTCGGTCACGTCACACGGCACGACAGTCTGTGCAAGACCATAATGCAGAGCATCATCAAAGGCCAGGCCGTCAACAGAAGAGCTGGTTGTACAACGTGAAACAATGGACAAACATGGTTATGCCAGAATTCTTGGTGTGGGCTGTAGACAGACCGGCACGGAGGAGGACTTTAGCTTTTTCTGCCCTAGGTCCCCCTGACGACGGCTGTAGTCGTGAGAAACGTAACTCTGTATCATCAGTTGACAGCCAGAGCTTAGACAGGCATTGCTTTGATATATGCCATTATGTGAGATGGCCCAAGTGCGCTGGACCAGACATTCTCTAAGTGTTCATGCGTGTGTAAAAGCATAACGTATTGCTCCTTTATTCTTTTACTCATGCATACACACACATACATACACACATACACATACACACACACATACACACACACACGCGAGCGCGCATACACAACATACAAACACACACACACACACGTACAAGCACACACACACTTGTCCACTCCACTTCAAACATTTACCTCAACAATCAAACATAAGCATGGGAGTAACCAAGAACCAACCAAAGACAAGTTCAGGCTGAGAACAACCTTTGTTTCTTCTACTGTCACTTCCCATCCTGAGCACTACCAGACACAATCATACTGCTGATATAAAACCCTGTTGTAACACCATCAAAAAAAGCAAGGCTTGTGTCAGAATTTTGAGCTCAGAAGCGACCAGTGTGGCAGAGACCTCAACTCCTCATGGGATCATCATCATAAGGCAGTGTCCATCTCCTCTCCTTGCCGCTTTACCTTCCCCAACTCACAACAGGGTATGTAACCACCCATAGCTGGGTGGACTGGTGGTTGCACGCACACACTTTTCCCACGGTGGACTGACCGTTTCATGGCCAAGACGGAGAAGGTGAATTATGTAATGTCCACGTTAGACGGGCCACTTTGATCCAGTATTTTTTATATTTTAAACCAAGTGGACGGGTTGAGTCGGGTGGTGATGGGGAAGGTGTAGGGTGTTACACGTTTGGAAAGGGGAGAAAGGAGGTGTCAATGTGAACATCAAAGGTCCCAAGCACTACGGAGTGTGTCTGAGGACAGGGAAGTGTATAAAGCTTTTTACATCATCCCTCCGTCTGTTTTCAAGCTTTTGTGGGTGATCGGTGACACGTGTGCTTTTGAGTCTATACACAAGGTCCACAATGACTTGAAGGGACTGTTGCTGTATGAAGACAGAGGGTGAAATGGACACCTGTTTGTCCCGAGCTTATACAGTTTCAAGACTGAGAGGTCAAGCAGAGACGTGGAGAAAGCAAAGACCCTCCAGGGTGGAAGTGGAGTATTTGTGGTTGTTTAAGGCCGAAATGGAGACACAGTGACAGAGTGATGTTTGTGGTGGTTTTAAGGATGTAATGGACACCCAGTGACAGAGAGATGTCTGTGGTAGTTTCAGAAAAAGTTAAGACACTAGGATTTGCTGTCTGTAGGGAAAGGTCACGCTCAAGGTCACAGTGCCCCAAGACGTGCTCTAACAACTGTTTGAAAAATGTTACATGTTTGGCTTGTCCAGCTTTTTCATCTTTCTTTATGATCGATATGTATTATCATCATTTGGTTATTTATGCATTAAGTTTCCAGATTTTGGTTTCATTCAGACTGTGTGTTCGTTTATTACATACTTTTAGTTTTATTGTTTTTGTTTGTTTTTTGTGTTCCTTTTCTTTTTTTGTTGTTGTTGTCTTTTTTTTATTTTTCTTCTTTTTTTTATTAATTCAGTCGGTGTTACTGTGTGCAAATAAACTTCTATGGAAAAAGATGTATCGATAATTACATCTACATCAAAAGAGAGGGGATAGATTATGATCCAGGCTTTGACTCATTCGTACAGTATAAAACATTAAAGTAGAAACCTGTTCATAATAACGATGATTATGATAATAACAGTAATAATAAAATAATAATAATATAACAATAATAATAATAACAACAACAACAGTAACATTTTTCTCTCAACAATAAGTTGAATTCGTGCTGATCATTCTAGCAACATGTATGTAGAAGTTTTTTTCCGTTTCCATGTGAAACATTTTAGCAGCATCTATAAAGACCAATGCTCTAGAATAAATTCCAACCGGTAGTAACAGAACGAAGAAGAAGAAGAAGAAAGAAAGAAAGAAGAAAAAGAAGAAGAAGAAAAAAAAAAGAGTGGACGAATTGTTTGTACGCTGAACTTGTGAACATATGAAAGTTTTGCTTACTTCTCCATCTCATTTATACACATATACACTCAGCTTCCCCACATCTTCCACACACACACACTGCTAGGTACCTGCCCTCTAAGGCCCAAACACTCGCCCGTATCTACCCGTCTGTGTGTTCTTCACCTATTCTCCCAACACCTCTCCCTCTCCTGTCCTCATTTTCCTTACGCGATCTGTCCCAACTCCTACCCACATTTTCTCCATACACATAATCTCCCTAAAACTATTTCCTGTTTTTCCACTATACACATTCTCCCTACATCTTCCTTGCCTCTTTTTCACACAGTCTCCTTGAAACTCTCCCATTTTCCACATGCACCCTTCCTCTATCTTCTTTGCCTCAGTCTCTCTAAAACTCACCCGTTTTCTCCGTACAGTCTCCCTGGCGGCAAAAAGGGATAGAAACAGATGGAAGGCCATGATCACCAACGCCATGTGGCAAGGCACTTGATGATGATGAGTCTTCCTATATTTTCTTTGCCTCATTTTCACAATCTTCATGTCACTCTCCCATTTTCAAAATACACTCTCCCTACATCTTGTTTGCTTCATTTTCACACAGTCTCCGTGTCAGTCTCCCATTTTCCACATGCACTTTTCCTCCATCTTCTTTGTCTCAGTCTCTCTAAAACTCACCCATTTTCTCTGTACAGTCTCCGTATGTTTTTTTTGTGTCATTTTCACATAGTCTTCGTGTCACTCTCCAATTTTCCACATACACTCTCCCTACATCTTCTTTGCCTCGATTTTACAGTCTCCATGTCACTCTCCCGTTTTCCACATATACTATCCCTACTCCTGTTTGCCTCGTTTTTACAGTATCCGTGTCTTTTCCCTGTTTCCTTCATCTCCACCCAGTCAGGCGATAAATATCTCCCTTTAGCAGCCACATGCACCAAGTGCACGGTAAAGCTTCATCGGCAATCTAGATAATATCCGTTCACACAATAAATTATTGCCAAGAAAATTGTTCACCTTAAGTGTATCTTATCCTGTCTCACAGATATAGAGAATGAAGCATTCATCGTATCGTCATATCATTATTCACAGACCGCATGGTAGGAAATGTTGGATTTCTTTCTTTCTTTCTTTCTTTCTTTCTTCTTCTTCTTCTTCTTTGTCTTCTTCTTTGTCTTCTTCTTCTTCTTCTTCTTTTTTCTTCTTCTGTCCCTTCTTTCTCGTCTTGAGAGAAAACAAAATACGTATAGTTTTGATATGCTATCCTTGGAAATAAAGATTGATCTTATCTTCTCTTTTTTTACTGTCTCTTTTCTTCTTATTCTTCTTGAAAGGTTCAGGTTTTCTGCCATGTGTGTGAGCAAAATGACATAATTATGAACATTTAACTGAACTGTAATGTTTCAATTAAAGTAGCTGCACAGAGAATATGACAGAAACTGGCTTCAATAACACAAAAGCAAAGTATGATTTATTTCTGCTACTTGTTACTCACTGGATAAGAAAATGAATAGTGTACATTTTCAAAACTGGTATTATATGGTGTGTGTGTGATGATAAAATAAGTAGTGTGCATTCCCAACACTGATATCATATGTTGGTGTTATATTTTTTTGAGGTATGTTTGGTGCAGAGGTAAAGCACTCACCTTTACACCCACACACACACACACCCCACACACACACACACACACTCACACACACACACACACACATATATATATATATATATATATATATAAGATATATATATACAGATATATATATGTATATACATATATACATAAATGTGTGTATGTATGCATATGATTATATGTATGTATATGTATATATATTCATTTGTATATATATATATGTATATACATATATATATATATTATATGGATCTATACATACAGCATCTCTTGTGTATGGATGTGCATGTTCACACATGTATGCGTAGAAATGGAAATATAGACACTTAAGATTAGAAATAAAAACAAAGCAAAACAAAGTAAAACATACCCATCCACACAGAATTTCAGCAGGCAGTGTGGAGAATTGAATCTCAATCACTCAGGTTCCACAGCAGGTTGAACACTCAGCTCACCAAAGTGTCACCGCTGTTACACGTGAACGTAAAAGACTGATCTGACTGCACATCTTCAGCAAATAAAAATTTTGACTAAAATCTAAACGATAAAGCCAGGAGATGGGCACTATGTATCACCTTTATAATGCTGGCCTTGAGAACTATGTATCACCTTTATAATGCTGGCCTTGAGAACTATGTATCACCTTTATAATGCTGGCCTTGAGAACTATGTATCCCTTTATAATGCTGGCCTTGAGAAAAGATAAATTCTTCATCATCTCATTCCCTTAGGATTAAATATGTTTTGTTGTGTTGTTGTTGTGTTGTTGTTGTTGTTGTTGTGTTTGTTGTTGTGTGTTTGGTGTGGTGGTGGTGGTGGTGGTGGGTGGTGGTGTGTATGGTGGTAGGAGTGGTGATTGGTTGCTTGCTTGTTTGCTTTGATAGCCAGGGGCAGAAAACTTAATGATAGCAATGCCCCCTGTATGTTCAGATAGTAAGGGTGTTTACAGCATGCAATTAACCTCTTTTGTGGAAAAGGAGCTCCGTTCAACACAGTTTAGCCCTTGCCAGTCTGGTCACGTGGGTAGGCTCGTCACTTATCTTCCTTTAGGAGGTTCTCTTGTTGGCAGTGCGGGCTGGCTGATGACAGTTTTATCACGTGGGCATGACGTTTTTATCACGTCACTACCGGTTCATTTCTGTCTCCAGTAACCGTTTAACCCTGCTACAGTCTGGAGAACAGAACTGCGAGTGAGAGAGAGAGAGGAGAGAGAGAGAGAGAGAGAGAGAGAGAGAGATCAGACAGACAGACAGACAGACAGATCGATAGACGGAGAGCTGCCTTCGATGCAAATGTCTGTAGCAATTTTGAAGAAGAAACAAAATGGCGGACCTGTGTTTTCTATTTTTTTCCATTAGTTCTTTTTTTATTTAGATGTTAGATGTATTGGTGAAACATGCGATATATCATAACCGCTTGCTTGGCAATTTTTTTTAATGATCATGATTGACAGAACACACAGTATATCCTAACAAGTTATTTGTCAGTCAATGAATTAATTACCGTAACTGACGAAACACTCAATGAATGTTAATTATCTGTTGGGCAATCTATGACCATGATTGACAAAAGAAGTAATACACCTAATCATTTGCTGGGCAATTAATGACCACCACCACCATCATCACATCATCATCATCATCATCATGTGCCCTGCCAAATGGCGTTAGCGATCATGTTCTGTCCTCAGCCACCCTGCTAGTCCGTCGAATATTTTCTCCCCGGGTCTACCTGGTGCTCTCTTTCTCTCCAGCTTTCCTGTTGTGACCAGGTGCTCTAATACCCCTTTCCTCATAATATGTCCTCTAAATGTTGCTTGTCTTTCCCTAATCTTCTTTATTAATGATTTTCTTGTGTCTGCCTGCTTCAAGACTGTCGAGTTTATTTTCTTTGCTGTCCATGGAGCCGTCAACATTCTTCTTAGAAACCACATTTCAGTTGCCTCAATTTTGTTCTGACTTTGCGTGTTGACTGTCCACGCTTCACAACCGTACAACAGTATCGGTTCTATATAACACTCAAGAACTCTCTTCCTGATGTTAACTGATAGGGATTGTTGGTAAGAATGCTTTTCATCTTCTTGAGTCCTGTTTTGGCTCGGCCGATTCTGCTGGCTATTTCTGATGTGTATCTACCGTCTGGAGATGACCGTTCCCAGATATTTAAACTTATCAACCTGTCTCAGAGTTGTGCCATTTGCTGTTATTTTGCTTGAGGGTATTTCTTGTTTATTACTATTACCATTACTTCAGTCTTTTTGCTATTTAGCTCCAACCCTTTATTTTTGCTTTCTATTTCTATTATATTCACAAGGTTTTGTAGGTCTTTTCCATTTTCTGCAATTAGCACGGTGTCATCTGCGTAACGGATGTAATCAATGACCATGATTGCCAAAACACGCTATATATCCAAACCAGTTTTTCGTCAATCAGTGAGCACGAAATATGGCAGAATCAGTTATTAATTTGCATTCACAGTGACCATAATAAATCTTGACCGTTTGGTCGGCAATCAAAGACCATGACTGACAAAACACGCAAAATATATCTTCACCACTTGTTCGGCAGTCAGTAACCATAAAACATGACAGAATCACATTAATTACCATTCGCAAGTCACTATCATCAACGTCATCCTCATCATCTTCAACATCATCATCGTCGTTGTCATCCCCGCCGTCGACACCGTCATCATCATCAAGCAATGATGATGAGAATGGCAGCCATTCTTTACTTTATTTTCAAATGGAAGAAGTTATTAGCTGAAAGCCATGTTCTAAAACTTGCCATTGCTGATCTGCAATCTGCCTAAAATCAAAATATACCGAAAATGAAATACTGTACGTCAATAAATCAATGATATAAGCTAGAAGAAGTAGAAATGACGTCTGGCCCACAACAAACACCACCAAGACAATACCAACAAGAACAACTATAAGAAATTTAAAACTTAAACGAACACGTCAAACATTAAGCAACTGTATAAAATCACAAAAGCACAGAGAAGGAAACCTTGCTGAACGTTCAGTGAAAACCCACCGTGCAAGCGAGCATGAATCTATACGGGAATACACACGTGTAAAGAAAACAAAGAGAAAAGAGCAGCAGCAATATTCACCCGAGCAAACACACACACACACGCACACACACACACACACACACACACACACACACACACTACACACACACACACACACACACACACACACACACACACACACACACACACAACACACATACACACACACACGCACACACACATATACATACACCACACACATGTACATACACACCCACGCATGCACACACACACAACCACACACACACACCACACACACACACACACACACACACACACACACACCCCACACAACACACACACACACACACACACTACGCTTCCATTCGGAAAATAATATGTTGATTTTCACCGCAGGAGTCCCAGTCAACATCAGATATAGCTGATTCAAAACTCACACACACAGACAGGCAGTCTACCGGAAGCGGAAATTGACGTTAAGTATGAGGAGCATGTCAGCCATCTTATCTGACTGTCTGTCTATCTAAGGTTCGTTCCTCTGAAGGTCTACTTATTATCCATTTGTAGGTCTATTTATCATCATTTGAAGGTTTAGTTAACATCATGTGAAGTCTCCCTATCATCGTTTGAAGGTCTATTATTTCTTTGAAGGTCTATTTATCATTTATTTCATTATCTGTTTATCATTATTTGAATGTCTATTTATCATTTACTTGAAGATCTGTTTATGTATTTGAATGTCTGTTTATCATTATTTGAAGATAAATTATAATCTTTTGAAGTTCTATTTATTATTATAAGAAAATCTATTTATCATTTATGTTAAAGTTTATTTATCATTGATGTGAAAGTTTATATTTATCGTTCATTTGAAGACATATTCATCATGTATTTCAAGATCTGTATATCATTTATTTGAAGCCTGTTTCATCGTTTATTTGAAGGTATATTTATCATTTATTTGAAGGTCTATTCATCATGTATTTTAAAGTTTATCATGTATTTGAATGTCTTTGTTTGAAGGTTGTTTATCATTTATAGGAAAGGTTATCACTTAAGATTTATTTGAAGATCTATTTAACATTTGTTTGAAAGACAAATTATCATTTTGAAGGTCTGTTTATCATTATTGAAGGTCTGTGTATCATTATTTGAAGATCTGTTTAGTATTTATTGAAAGATCTAGTTATAATCTGTTTGAAGATCTAGTTACGATTCAGCTCAAGGTTCTGTTTGTTGTTGTTGTTGTTGTTGTTGTTTTTATTCAGTTAAAGGTATACTTAGCATTCATTTGAAGGTCTAAGTATCAGATCTAAAGGTACAGTGACTAAAAAAAACCGATATGTTGACATTTAATCAAAATACCAATTGTGACAGGCAGTTTCTGTCTTCAATACATTTTTAACGTTTCATGTACAAGTTGAAATACAGAGACTAGTTTGTATAAAGTGTTTGCGTTTTGATAGTGTATTCAGCGATTCTAGTGCTAAAATCAGACGTCTTTTAAAAGACCTCCTGCCTCAATGTTGAAGGGGTATTAGTTTTGATCCAGGACCTCTGAGGGGAGTGGAATCTGGCCACAGTGTTCTGTGAGTGTTTTTAGGAGTGGAATTCGGCCTCTGGGGTGCTTGTGTGTAGGTCTGGATTCAGACAATGTGCCGACACTGATGATCGTAATGACAAGTGTGTGGGCTGAGCTCTTCCTGGGGTGACTTCCATCAGCATCATGCTATAAACTACTATGACCTCCTCTCCATGACTTTTATCTTTGATCAGTGTGGTGTGTGTGTGTGTGTGTGTGTGTGTGTGTGTGTGTGTGGTGTGCGGTATGTGCGTCTGTCTGTTTGTGTATGTGTGTGTGCCGTGTGTGTCTCTAGTGTTTGTGTTGTATGTCTGTGTGTTTATATGTGTGTTGCGTATCACCACAGCTTTTATTATAATCTGACAATTAATGGTTCATGATGATGACAATGGTGTGTATGCGTGTGCGCGAACGCGGGGACATGTTGTGTTATGCGTTTATTATGTGTGTGCATGCGAGTGTGTATGTGTTTGTGTGTTATATATGAGTGTGTTATGAGTGTCTATGTATGCGCGTATGTGCGTTCCGTGTGTGTGTGTGTGTGTGTTGTGTGTGTGTGTGTGTGTGTGTGTGTGTGTGTGTGTGTGTGTGTGTGTGTGTGTGTGTGTGTGTGTGTGTGTGTGTGTGATTTAAATTAATAATAAGTGTATGTGTGTTTCTGTGTGTGGGGACCTATTAGCACATGATATGTGCTGACTCGACATCTCGATGCTCGAGATCTACAGTTAAGAAGAAACACCCGAGGGCGTTGGATAGAGCAACTATGCCTCACCTCTGACCGGACTAATCACCTCCCAGCTCACACGTTAGCCATTTCGCCAAAATACATGCAGTTTTGACATCTAGAATCTTTTCTGATCATGTGGATACTTAAGTGGATATCACTGGGTGAAACAGCTGGACACTGTGGCCAGTTGAAATGACACATCCTTGGACGGTGGTTTGATTGATTGATTTGGTTCAGTTTTTACGTCGGCACCCACCTCAGGTGATGTGGCCGACGGGGATAACCATCCCAGGAAGTGGGGGGGGAAGGGGGACTTATCTAATCCTATACTGACACCACCAGAACAACAATGATATTGAGATGGGCCGGTGAGAAGGCCAATTTTGATGTAGCGCACCCGGGATTCGAACCCACAACCATTAGCATGTGAATCTGGCTCTCAACCAACTGAGCTGAGCTATTGAGGCCTGCATCGGTGGTTCTGAGAAAACGGTCTTTATAGATTTCATACATTTACACGTCACATTTTTCCTTATCAGCCCAGTTCAATTCCGCAGTCAGGTTATTTTTAACCCTTTGATTCCCGCACCCTATCCACCAACTGCAAAAACTTAACCTTTTGACTCCTTCATCCTATCCGCCAGCTTCCTGGTAGATAGGGTGAGGGAGTCAAAAGGTTAAGTTTTTGTTTTGCTAGCGTGGTCGACCATACAGGATGCTGGTGGACAGGGTGCTGGAGTCAAAGGGTTTAGTGACTCACATAGCACGGAAAAGCCACATTGAGATAAACACTGTTTCAGCGATGTACAACACGTAGGGCTGCGCAACTGTTACATATGTTCTATTATGTCAAAGTACGCAACCCGATCGAAAGGATGACCAAATATTTTGACCATGTTTGTTCAGTGAAGGTTTGATTCTGAACAAGTTAATGACACTTCTTAGCTAAATGTGTACATTTACCCGAAAGTTTGGTGTCTTAAGCGTGCGTTTTTGCTCAAAACAGAAAATTACCCCGCTGACACCTATCACTTACTGTTGTCTCTACTGCTGTTACGCGTTACTGCTCAGTGAGTTCACACTGGCTGCATGCTTAGGGGTTACATATTCGAATAAATCAGCTAAAAACAAAGAAAATACAAAACAAAACAAAACAAAAAACACACAAAACAAAAACAAACAAAACAGTAAAAAGAACACAATGTAACTCTGTATTACATCAGTGTAGAAGGAGAGGAGAGGGTGATGAGACTAAGCTAACACTGGTTACATGCTTAGGGACTACAAATACGAATAAATCAGAAGAAAAAAAACGAAACAAAGCAAAACAAAATACAACAAAAATGAAAAAAAAGCGTAGTTCTGCATTACAACAGTGTAGAAGGAGAGGAGAGGGTGATGAGACTAGGCGCCTTAATCTCTGACAACCAGATATAGAATGATACAATGAGATGTTAGTGATGAGACCAAGTGCTATGTATTCCCTGACAAGTGGATTTTCTGATACAATTTAGTTTTGACTGAAGGCGACAACTGTGGGGAACCACTGGATAGAGTCAAGGAGTTGATTCCAAATGACATATCCCAGATAGGAGAAGGCGCGTTGTCTCTCAGATGTATCGTGAACATTGCTTTTAGTGTTTGGAGTTTTGGAGTTTGCTCAAGAGGGATTCGTCTCTTTCAGACAATTCCATATGCGCTCCACTAAATCTGTCAGCAATTCCGTATGCGCTCCACCCAAATCAGCCTGCGCAAAAATCTGTACTCTGGCATGGTTTTGAAATAGGGAGGGGGAGAGGACATATGAAACGCTAAGCTGACACAACCAGAATGATGGAAACATTAAGAAGAGCAGCGAACGGGTCAGATTTTAATGTTGCCGGCAGGGACTAAATTCTAGACATCGTTTATTGAGTCCACATCTCTATCAAAACAGCCAGCCAGCCTGCAGGAAAAAAATGGGGAAAAAAACGATAAAAAGAAAGAGAAAAAGGAAAAACCGTGGCCCTTCCAAAAGGTTGAGCCACAAACATTCAATATGAGCAAAGCACTCAAACATCTGAGCTAATGAGCCACACAAAGGACGACATCTCATTATATGGATTTCTGTCAGCTGTTTCCACAACACTGTCATCATCATGATCATCATGTGTTCTGCCGCATGGCTTTGGCGATCATGGCCCTTCACACGAATCCATCCCTTGTCGCTGCAAGTACATCTTCCACCCTCTCTGTCTTTAGCCACCCTGCACGTCCGTAAATGTACACAACACTG
The DNA here is from genome assembly GCA_030674185.1 of Monoplex corrugatus. Classification (NCBI taxonomy): domain Eukaryota; kingdom Metazoa; phylum Mollusca; class Gastropoda; order Littorinimorpha; family Ranellidae; genus Monoplex; species Monoplex corrugatus. The sequence goes on from CM060309.1 coordinate 67,226,491, forward strand.
TACTAAGGGGTAAATGTAGGTGAGGTGGATGGAATACAGTCATAGTCACAATGAAGCAGGTGAGACCTGATAGCTAATGACGGATCAAATAAGCAAATGAACAAAGAATGGACATTTACATGATCAGGGATCATTTGTGCAGAACACATCTACTGACTGAACAAGCGCATTTTTTCTGATTTGATAAAAGTCACGAGTGATATGATGGGGCTTAGGCAAGGAATTGTGTACACGCTGCGTAAGTCAAACTGTCTTCTTCCTAGGACTTCCATGGCGATAGAAATTACAACCTGACTATCGGGGACGAGGAGAAAGGGAGAAAGGTGTAAACCTATGTCTGGTAGTCCAAAACAAGTGTGACTGCCCGCGTTCAAGCAAACAGGAACCAGACTTACTTTTACTTTTCTTTTACTTTTTCCTTCCGCTTGTACCGGTGGGCGTCGCGGGGAGATACAGTCGTCTGTCAGCAGCAAGGCGGGTGGCTTGGAGAAGGGACATCTCGTGAGCTCTGAGGGTGTCTGCCATGGAGTCGCTCCATCGTCGTCTTGGTCTTCCTCTGGCTCTCCAGCCAGAGTATCTGGTGTTGTATGCCCGAAGAGCTGGATGATTTTAGGGGCATACGTGTGAAGTGTCCGAACCACTTGATCCTCATATGTTCGATGTGTTGTAGGATTGGTGTTACTCCTACCATGTCTCGTATCACCTCATTTCTGATCTTGCCCCGCCTTATCTTGTTTACTGCTTTCCTCAGGCATTTCATTTCACAGGTGACCAGTTTTCTCTCGAGGACTTTAGTTAGGGACCATGTCTGGCACTGGTATGTCAGCGTTGGTAGAAAAATGGCGTTGATGAGTTTCGCCTTAGTGCTGGTGGGAATGCTGGGGTGTTTCAGGAGAGGGGCAAGTTGGAAGCTGACTGCGTTGGCTTTCTGGCATCTGGTCTCGATTTCTCTGTCTAGTTTGCCATTTTCAGTGAAGATGCTGCCCAGGTATTTAAATTCACTGGCTTGTTTCAACTGGGTTCCGTTGATGTTGATATCCAGTTTGTTTGGTCTTTACTGACAGTCATGACCTCGGTCTTGCTGACGCTGATCTTCATGCCGTATGTCTCGCAGCTTTCATTGAGCTGGTCTGTGTGCTCCTGTAGCTGTATCTTGTCATTGTTCACATTGCCTGGTCGTCCGCAAACATGAGTTCATTGAGTGCCTCAGGGTCTGGGTTTGCCTCCTTCGTAATTGCTCAAGACAATATAAGAGATACAAACAGGAACCAGAAAAAACACGAAACAAGAATAAGAACGCGTATTTGATACAACAAGACAAGACAGGCGCAAAATTTCGGCCAACTGGCCTTTGTCAAGCGTAAGATTTCAAACAAACAAACACCAGATACAAAAATTAGGAGAAAAGGACTGAAACTTCACTGCTGCTTGGTCCAGTGTGAGAAATGGAATCAGGGAAGTTTCAGTCTTTTTCTCCTAATGTTTGTATCTGGTGTTTGTTTGCAATCTTAAGCTTGACAAAGGCCAGTCGGCCAAAAATTTGTGCCTGTCTTGTCTTGTTGCATTAAATACGCTTCTTATTCTTCTTTCGTGTTTTTTTCTAGTCTCTGTCTGGTAGCCCAAGATGGCTGACACGACCACTTATCTCTGTCTGTTAGCCCAAGATGGCTGACACCAACCACTGACCTCTATCTGTTAGCCCAAAATGGCTAACATCAACCATGATCTTCGTTGGTGCCAGATGCTGACCGACATATCTCTGTCTGTTAGCCCAAGATGGCTGACACCAACCAATGCCTCTGTTGTTAGCCAAAATGCTACATCAACCATTGATCTTTTGCTGTTAGCCCAAGATGGCTGACACCAACCACTGATCTTTATCTGTTAGCCCAAGATGGCTGACACCAACCACTTCTCTTCTCTCTCTCTGTAAGCCCAAGATATCTGGTAAGACGGAAGTTAGTGGATATGGTGAGTGTGGTAAGAGAGAAGCTGATGGATAGGATGAGGATTAAGAGGAAGCTGGCAGATAGGATGAAGGATTAAGTGGGAAGTCGGGGATAGGATTAGGGGTTACGTTGGAAGTTGGGGATAGGATGAGGGGTTACGTGGAAGTTGGGGATAGGATGAGGGTTACGTTGGAAGTTGGGGATAGGATGAGGGGTTACGTGGGAAGTTGGGGATAGGATGAGGAGTTACGTGGATAGTTGGGGATAGAATGAGGGGTTACGTGGGAAGTTGGGGATAGGATGAGGGGTTACGTGGGAAGTTGGGGATAGGATGAGGGGTTACGTTGGAAGTTGGGGATAGGATGAGGGGTTACGTGGGAAGTTGGGGATAGGATGAGGGGTTACGTGGGAAGTTCGGCTGCCCTCCAGCCTTCGTAAATATGGTGCGACAGTTCCACGATGGTATGATGGCACGGGTCCTTGATGACCGAGAAATGTCCAGAGAATTTCCAGTCAGCAATGGCGTGAAACAAGGATGCGTCCTTGCGCCTACACTATTCTCTATGATGTTCTCGGCAATGTTATCAGATGCGTTCTCTCCAGAAGACCCTGGCATAGATATACGCTACCGCACAGACGGCAAGTTGTACAACACAAGACGCCTCAAGGCGACCACTAAATGCAGTTACAGCACTCTTCGTGGCCTCCTTTTCGCAGACGATTGTGCGTTAAATGCTTACAGTGGTGAACAGATGCAACAATGCATGGATAAATTTTCAACTGCTTGCGACAACTTCGGTCTTACAATAAGCACCAAGAAAACCGAAGTCATGTATCAGCCTCCTCCAGGTGTACCATTATACTGAACCAAATATCGAGGTCAAGGGCACAAAACTACATGCAGTCGACAACTTCACATATCTCGGCAGTTCCTATCACGTTGTGTGCATATCGACGACGAAGTCAACAAACGCATAGCTAAGTCCAGCACTGCATTTGGGAGGCTGCGTCCTACGTATGGGACAGAAGAGGTATCTCGGCCACAACTAAACTCAAAGTGTACAAACGGTGGTCCTCACCACTCTCCTCTACGGCAGTGAGACCTGGACTGTTTACAGTAGACACGCAAGGAAATTGAATCATTTTCACACCAAAAGCCTCAGAAAGATTCTCAATATCCGATGGCAAGAGAAGATCCCTGATACAGAAGTACTAGAGAGAGCCAATCTCCCCTCCATCTACACTTTACTTCAAAAGAGTCAAGTTCGCTGGGCTGGCCATGTGTACCGGATGTCTGACACCAGAATTCCGAAGCAACTCCTCTACGGGGAACTAGCGTCTGGCAAGAGAACAGTTGGAAGCCAGAGAAAACGGTTTAAAGACAGCTTGAAGGCATCGCTAAAGTCCCTCAACATTGACTGGGAGAATTGGGAAAACATTGCCCTCGACCGTATAGTCTGGCGTAGAAGAATCAAAACCAGATGTACCACTTCAGAAGTGTCTCGTATCCAATCTGCACAAGAAAAACGAGCTGCACGGAAAGCTAGGGCTGCAAACCCTTCAACCACAGTAACTGACCATAGATGTCCAACCTGTGGACGTTACTTCTGTGCCCGGATCGGATTGATCAGTCACCTCCGGACACACTGACTCAAAGCAACTTCATGAAGCCGTGGTCATTGTCGACGACGACAGACGAACACCACGTGGGAAGTTGGGGATAGGATGAGGGGTTACGTGGGAAGTTGGGGATAGGATGAGGGGGGGGATAGGATGAGGGGTTATGTGGGAAGTTGGGGATAGGATGAGGGGTTATGTGGGAAGTTGGGGATAGGATGAGGGGTTACATGGGAAGTTGGGGAAAGGATGAGGGGTTACGAGGAAAATTAGGGAAAGGATGAGGGGGGATAGGATGAGGGGTTAAGTGGGAAGTTGGGGATAGGATGAGGGTTAAGTGGGAAGTTGGGGATAGGATGAGGGGTTAAGAAGGAAGCTGGTGGATAGGATGAGGGGTTAAGAAGGAAGTTGATGGATAGGGTGAGGTGATAAGATGGAAGCTAGTGGATAGGGGTGAGAGGGTAAGAAGGAAGCTGGTGGATAGGCTGAGGGGATAATAGGGAAGTTGGGGATAGGATGAGGGGTTAAGTGTGAAGTTGGTGATTATGATGAGGGGTTAAGAAGGAAGTTGGTGGATAGGGTGAGGGGGTAAGATAGAAGCTAGTGGATAGGGGTGAGGGGGTAAGATGGAAGCTAATGGATAGAGTGAGGGGGTAAGAAGGAAGCTGGTGGATAGGGTGAGGGAGTAAGAAGGAGGCTGGTGGATAGGGTGAGGGGGTAAGAGGAAAGCTGGTGGATAGGGTGAGGGGGTAAGAATGAAGTTGATGGATAGCGTGAGGGGGTAAGTGGTAAGTTGGGGATAGAATTAGGGGTTAAGTGGGAAGCTGGTGGATAGGGTGAGGGGGTAAGAGGAAAGCTGGTGGATAGGGTGAGGGGTAAGAGAAAAGCTGGTGGATAGGGTGAGGGCTTAAGAGGAAAACTGGTGGATAGGGTGAGGGGGTAAGAGAAAAGCTGGTGGATAGGGTGAGGGGGTAAGAGGAAAACTGGTGGATAGGGTGAGGGGGTAAGAAGAAAGTTGGTGGATAGGGTGAGGGGGTAAGAAGAAAGTTGGTGGATAGGGTGAGGGGGTAAGAAGAAAGTTGGTGGATAGGGTGAGGGGGTAAGAAGAAAGTTGGTGGATAGGGTGAGGGGGTAAGATGAAAGTTGGTGGATAGGGTGAGGGGTAAGATGAAAGTTGGTGGATAGGGTGAGGGGGTAAGAAGAAAGTTGGTGGATAAGGTGAGGGGGGTAAGAAGAAAGTTGGTGGATAGGGTGAGGGGGTAAGAAGAAAGTTGGTGGATAGAGTGAGGGGGTAAGAAGAAAGTTGTGGATAGGGTGAGGGGTAAGATGAAAGTTGGTGGATAGGGTGAGGGGGTAAGAAGAAAGTTGGTGGATAGGGTGAGGGGGTAAGAAGAAAGTTGGTGGATAGGGTGAGGGGGTAAGAAGAAAGTTGGTGGATAGGGTGAGGGGGTAAGAAGAAAGTTGGTGGATAGGGTGAGGGGGTAAGAAGAAAGTTGGTGGATAGGGTGAGGGGGTAAGAAGAAAGTTGGTGGATAGGGTGAGGGGATAAGAAGAAAGTTGGTGGATAGGGTGAGGGGGTAAGATGAAAGTTGGTGGATAGGGTGAGGGGGTAAGAAGAAAGTTGGTGGATAGGGTGAGGGGGTAAGAAGAAAAGTTGGTGGATAGGGTGAGGGGGTAAGATGAAAGTTGGTGGATAGGGTGAGGGGTAAGAAGAAAGTTGGTGGATAGGGTGAGGGATAAGAAGAAAGTTGGTGGATAGGGTGAGGGGTAAGAAGAAAGTTCGTGGATAGGGTGAGGGGTAAGAAGAAAGTTGGTGGATAGGGTGAGGAGTCTCGAGAGGGAAGCTGGTGACAAGGTGAGGGATTCGAGAGGAAATTGTCCGGGGGAGGGTTAAGAGGAAGCTGGTGGATAGGGTGAGGGAGATCTGTGAGGAAGCTGGTGGATAGGGTGAGGGAATGAAGGAAGTGTTGGGGATAAGGGGGAAGCTGGTGGATTAGGTGAGGGAATTCTGAGATGGAGATGGTGAGATGAGGGTGGGCGTTGTGTGAGTGAAGCTGGTGGATAGGGTGGAAAGAAGCTGGTGGATAGGGTTAGGGCGTCGTGGAAAGAAACTGGTGGATAGGGTTAGGTGTTGTGGAAAGAAACTGGTGGATAGGGTTAGGGCGTCGTGGAAAGAAACTGGTGGATAGGGTTAGGGTGTTGTGGAAAGAAGCTGGTGGATAGGGTTAGGGGTTGTGGAAAGAAGCTGGTGGATAGGGTTAGGGTGTGTGGAAAGAAGCTGGTGGATAGGATTAGGTGTTGTGGAAAGAAGCTGGTGGATAGGGTAGGTGTTGTGGAAAGAAGCTGGTGGATAGGGTTAGGTGTTGTGGAAAGAAGCTGGTGGGTAGGGTTAGGTGTTGTGGAAAGAAGCTGGTGGATAGGGTTAGGGCGTTGTGGAACGAAGCTGGTGGATAGGGTTAGGGCGCTGTGGAACGAAGCTGGTGGATAGGGTTGGGCGTCATGGAAAGAAGCTGGTGGATAGGGTTTGGACGTTGTGGAAAGAAGCTGGTGGATAGGATTAGGGCATTGTGGAATGAAGTTGGTGGATAGGGTTAGGGCGTCGTGGAAAGAAGCTGGTGATAGGATTAGGGTGTTGTGGAACGAAGCTGGTGGATAGGGTTAGGGTGTTGTGGAAAGAAGCTGGTGGATAGGGACAGGGCGCTGTGGAACGGAGCTGGTGGATAGGGTTTGGACGTTGTGGAAAGAAGCTGGTGGATAGGGTTAGAGTGTTGTGGAAAGAAGCTGGTGGATAGGATTAGGTGTTGTGGAAAGAAGCTGGTGGGTAGGGTTAGGTGTTGTGGAAAGAAGCTGGTGGATAGGGTTAGGGCGTTGTGGAACGTAGCTGGTGGATAGGGTTAGGGCGCTGTGGAACGAAGCTGGTGGATAGGATTAGGGCGTCATGGAAAGAAGCTGGTGGATAGGGTTAGGGCGTTGTGGAAAGAAGCTGGTGGATAGGATTAGGGCATTGTGGAATGAAGCTGGTGGATAGGGTTAGGGCGTCGTGGAAAGAAGCTGGTGAATAGGGTTAGGGTGTTGTGGAACGGAGCTGGTGGATAGGGTTAGGGTGTTGTGGAAAGAAGCTGGTGGATAGGGACAGGGCGCTGTGGAACGGAGCTGGTGGATAGGGTTTGGACGTTGTGGAAAGAAGCTGGTGGATAGGGACAGGGCGCTGTGGAAAGAAGCTGGTGGATAGGGTTTGGACGTTGTGGAAAGAAGCTGGTGGATAGGGTTAGAGTGTTGTGGAAAGAAGCTGGTGGATAAGGTTAGGGCGTTGTGGAACGAAGCTGGTGGATAGGGACAGGGCGCTGTGGAACGAAGCTGGTGGATAGGGACAAGGCGTAGTAGAAAGAAGCAGGTGGATAGGGTTAGAGTGTTGTGGAAAGAAGCTGGTGGATAGGGTTAGGGCGTTTAGAGAGAAAAGCTGGTGGACAGACTGAGGTGCCAAAATCTGAACAACCGAGGCTGGGGGTGTCCTACCTGGGTGAGAATGAGGGAATTGGAGAAGGGTGTCGAGCAATGAAGGCTGAAGAAGCTCCATAAATGTCAGACAGACAGACAGGCAGACAGACAGAGGGGAGGGAGGTGGTAGTGGGGACGAGGAAGGGCCAGTGTGTCGGGAGAAGAGCTCTTGTCGTCCTTCACGTCAGTGAAGTGTCCACTTGTCTCCCCCACGCTGGTTCTTGTTACTTGTGTGTTGTGTGTGTGTGTGTGTGTGTGGTGTGTGTGTGTGTGTGTGTGTGTGTGTTGTGTTGTGTGTGTATGTGTGTGTGTGTGTGTGTGTGATGTGTGGTGTGTGTGCGTGTTTGTGTGTGTATTTGTGTGTGTGTGTGTTTGTGTGTATATGTGTATGTGTGTATGTGTGTGCATGTGTGTGTGTGTGTGTGTGTGTGTGCGTGTGTTGCTTCCTTCTCTGTAAGTTCTATGTGTGCGTGTGCGTGTGCGTGTGCGTGTGTTTGTGTGTGCGTGCGCGGGTATGTGTATGTGTGTATGTGCGTGCGTGTGTATGTTGTGCGTGTGTGCGTAGTCTACATGTGCGTGCATGTGTATGCGTGTGTGCCTGCCTTTGAGTTTCTACATGTATCTGTCTGTCTGTCTGTCTGTTTATCTGTCTGTCTGTCGTAGCACAGTCTTCAGGAATGTTATAATAACAATAAACAGTGAGCACTTTACAGAAAAAACATATTACATAAAGACATATGTCAACAATAAATCAAAGATGCAATCATGATATGACATAGAACAAGATAAACAAAACAAAAAAACAACAACAACAACAATATCGTACAGGTATGACTTTAGATTACCCTAGCATACGAACTTATACGTATACACACACACAGATACAGCGAGACAGACAGACAGACAGACAGACAGACAGACAGACAGACAAAAGTCTTAGTCTTTACACGAAGAACGTAGAGAATGCATTTATCTGATGTTGGTTGGATCTGTGTAGAAGAAGTTTAAACGGAGAGGACACCATATAATATATACGCAGGGTGGTTTCGAGGAAAAAAAGTTGTAGAAGACAGTTACGAGTCTGCAATTACCAAGGCTTGGACTGGGAACCAGTGAAGTTTGTAAAGAAGGGGCTGAACAGAATAACATTTGCCAGCCTTCAAAACTCGTCTTGTAGCAGAATTTTGAACTTTTCGTAAGAGGTTCAAAATGGTCACTACAATTCGAATAACTAGACGTCCATGCATGTAGAGAAACACTAACACGTCTGTTATTAACGCCAATCGCTGTACACTGTCATAACTGCAATCTTTCCCTCAGAAAAACATCATTTGCAATCTTTGTCACACCTCTTGAAAAAAGGTCAAGGTTGTCCCCGTAGCCCTGATGTCATAGAAGAGTGAGGTGGTAGAGACCTCAACCATTTTTGATCAGCACTATGAGGACAATACCCGTCTCCTGTCCTTCGCTGCTTTACTTTCCCCAAGTCTGAAAAGGGTCAGGTACCCAGTCACAGCCGGGTAGACTGGAGGCCACGTGCATATTTTTGTTTTTTTTAGTGAGATTTGAACTCGTGCAGTGAGATCAGAAGACGGGAGCTGTGTCTGTACACAGTAAGTGTCACTGAGTTGTAATGGTACCGGCGGGTGTGCCTAGTCATGTGTGTGTGTGTGTGTGTGTGTGTGTGTGTGTGTGTGTGTGTGTGCGCGCGCGCGCGCGTGCGTGCGTGTCTGTGTGTGTTGAGTGTGGGTGTGTTTGTGTGTATGTATGTATGTGTATATATATATATATATATATATGTGTGTGTGTGTGTGTGTGTGTGTGTGTGTGTGTGTGTGTGTGTGTGTGTGTGTGTGTGTGTGTGTGTGTGTGTGTGTGTGCTTAATTGGGCAACACTTGCACACACTTTTCTGTCACTGCTCTCACACTTACACAGTGCAACACCCACCATTCACAAAATGTCTCGATTTGTTTACTAAGTATCAGACGTGTGTGTGTGTGTGTGTGTGTGTGTGTGTGTGTGTGTGTGTGTGTGTGTGTGTGTGTGTGTGTGTGTGTGTGTGTGTGTGTGTGTGTGTGTGTGTGTGTCTAGTTGGGCAACACTTCACCAAACCGGTACACACCTTTCTATCACTGTTTTCACACTTACACAATGAAACACCTATCATCCACAGGATGTCTCTATTTGGTAAGCATCAGATTGTCTGTGTGTGTGTGTGTGTGTGTGTGTGTGTGTGTGTGTGGTGTGTGTGTGTGTGGTGTGCGTGTGTGTGTATCGCGTGCTTGGGTGTGTGTGTTTGGTGTTGTGTGTGTATGATTTTTGCTCAAGACAACACGTACAGCACGTATGATTCCTTCTTTCTCTAAGGCACATCTGATCATGGAGTCTTAGTTGCCCTTTTCTATGTTTGCAGGACGAACGTGTGATAATTCATTATCATTGTTATTATCATAATTATTGTTATCATTACTGTTATCATTATTGTTATTATTATTATTATCACTATTATTATTGTTGTTGTTGTTGTTGTCATCATCAGCATTATGATCAGTAGTAGTAGTAGTATGTAATAGTATCATCATCATCATCATTCATCATATTTTATATCATTGTTGTTATCATCATCATCATCGTCATTATCATCATTAGTCCTTGCTACATGGCGATGGCGATCATGGCCCTCCATACGAATCTATATCTTGTTGCAGCAAGTACATCTTCTATCCTTTACATCCCCACCCACTCTGCCAACTACTTTTTCCCTAGGTCTACCTGGTGCTCTTTTTTCCTTCTAGCTTGCCTGGGGTGACTATGTGCTCAAATTTCTCTTGTCTCATAAAATGTCTTGTAGATGTTGTTTATCTTTTCATGATCTTCTTTGGTAATTTCTTTGTGTGTTTGTTTCTTTCGTTTGTTTTCTTCGCTGTCCATGGAACTCCTCTGACTTTGCTTGTTGATTGTCCAGGCTTCGCATCCGTCTAATAACAGGAGAAACAGATACGGATATCATCATCATTATCACTATTATTATCATTATTAATAGTAGTAGTAGTAGTAGTAGTAGTAGTAATTGTTGTTGTTGTTGTTGTTGTTGTTGTTGTTGTTGTAGTTGTAGTAGTAGTAGTATCATTATTGTTCTTGTTGTTGTTATAAATCATTCGAGTATAGCGCTGTTCTTCTAACTCATTTGGATTCTTTGCACATTACACATAAACAGACATTCTTTTAAGTACAGAGAAGTCAATCTTACTCCAACTGAGAACTAAGCATATTTCATTATGTTGGTGCACAGTCTGTAGTTTATGTAATTTAATATGATTGTCTATTTATCTGTTTATTTATCTGTCTATCGATCTATCTATTTATCTATTTACCTACCTACCAATCTATCTATCTACCTATCCATCTATCTGTCTCCTATCTATCTATCTCTATCTATCTGTCTATCTATCTGTCTGTCTGTCTGTCTGTCTGTCTGTCAGTCTATCTGTCTGTCTATCTATCTATCTATCTATGTACTTATCTATCTGTCTACTTATCAATCTATCTATATGTCTGTCTGTCTATCAATCTATCTTTTTCTGTCTACCTGTCTGTCCCTTTGTCTGTCTTGTCTGCCTGCCTGCCTGCGCTTGCCTGCCTGCTGTCTGTCTGTCTGTCTGTCTGCCTGTCTGTCTATATTTGATGTAACTGGTTTGAAATGATTGAAAAAAACATTCCTGATGAAATGACATTTTGTTGTTTGATGTGGCCCATAAACTACCGGAAGTGGGCACATGCGCTGACAGAGTGTCATTCACCTTTAAACTGTTTTAATGGCAGAAACAGAAACGTGGAATTTAAGCCAGATGACGGTTTAACCTGCGCATGCGCCCACTTCCGGTAATGTATCAATCACATCAAGAGACAAGATGTCATTTCGTCAAGGTCTGTTCACATTCTTTTTTAAATGGCTGCTTCAAAGATAGATTGGTAGACAGATAGATCAATCGATTGATGACGATCGATCGACAGATGGCTGCAGAGAGAGAGAGAGACAACAGCACACACACACCACACACACACACACACAGACACAGACAGACAGACAGACAGACAAGACAGAGAGACAGACAGACAGACAGACAGAGAGTGAGAGAAACCGATAAACAGAAGAGAGAATGACAAACGCAGTGGAGACGAGTGTGTGTGTGTGTGTGTGTGTGTGTGTGTGTGTGTGTGTGTGTGTGTGTGTGTGTGTGTGTGTGTGTGTGTGTGTGTGTGTGTGTGTGTGTGTGTGTGTGTGTGTGGCTGAAGATAGAGAGACAGAGACAGACAGGCATACATATAGACAGACAGACAGACAGACAGAGACAGAGAAACGGACAAACTGAAGACAGACGGACAGACAGACAGACGCAGTGGAGAAGAGTGTTCACACCCAAACAGTTGACCGATCAAAGCAGGCAGGTTCAGACGTCAAACAATCCACAGCACACAGGGCACCAGGGACAACACGGAGCCAGTGTCACTGAGTGCTGTGTTCCACTATATAAATCAGTCAGTGATGGAGAGAGAGGAAGGTGCACACAATCAAGTCAGCCCATCTAATCGCTCTGTTTCCTGGTTCACGGGATGACCCCCTCACAGATTATCAGCACACGGAATGCACAAGACTTCAGGCAGACAGTGCAGTAGACGTCTGCTCAGAACACGTTGGCAAACCATGGAGAGGTGCACAGAGAGAGAGAAAAAACTGGCAGGTAGAGACAGCCTTGGGCGATAAACTTGACAAGCATCTCTTGAGATCTTGATCTTTGAGTCAACAGGGTGTAAGGTACCTGATCCACTCCCACGTTCACACTTCTGAGGCTGTTGTTCTGAGCGCATATGGGATATTTGATCTGACGGTGATCCTCCACGTTTGTGACATTTTTTAACAGGAGATGGGCAGGGTCTATTTTATGGCTGGGATTCTCAGCGAGGTTAAATATTTCACAGACCAACAAGAAGATTGACACACATTTTCCAGAGCACTGGGTTTGTTTTAAAAAGATGAGCTAAATTTTGCACGAGGTGATTCATCTGGCTTTAAGAATCGAACATTCAATTTGATGCTATTTCTGGTTGTTTTCTTCTCTTTACTTTCGACCTGATTTTTTTCATTACAAGATTATGGTCACTGTTAAAGTCTGCGCCTGGCAATGTTTTTGCTAACGGTAAATAATTTCTAAATGTCTTACTTACAGGATGTAATCAACTTGGTTTCTTGTGTTGTTTCCTGAATTCAGACATTATGAATTAATGTACTTGTGCTCACTCAACAAGTTTCTCTCCCCTTTCATTTCGTGTGCCAAGGCCATGAGGTCCAACTATTCATCTACATTTTTCCTGTCCCACTTTAGCACTAAAATCTCCCATTATGATTGTAACGTCCAGCGATTTACATTGAGTTTAGTCTGTCTCTAATTCTATACAGAAGTTGTCAATGTCTTTCTCTGTATTTGCGGATGTTGGTGCATATACTTGAACGATGTTTATATCAAATGGCTTGCCCTCCAGTCTTAACTAGTAAAATGCGTCTGATTTGGGTCAGCATTCTTTGATAAACTTTGACTTGTCATTGTCCGTTATGATACCTACCCCTCTTTCATGTGTGTCTCCTCCAAAGTACATAATTTTATGCTTGTTCGATGTTATCATGCCTGCTCCCTTCCATCTCACCTCTCCTGGTCGAAAATATTGATATTCAATCTTTTCATTTCTATCTTGACATTTTCCAGTTTTCCTTTCTAAAGCATGTTATAACATTCCATGTTCATGTTGCAATTCTTATCATTTAATCTAATAGCAGTAGCTTGATTACGGTCTGGTGTCACCTGCATAACGTGATTTCCCCAACCAGACAAAGATGCTTCAGAGGAGCCTATATTCACGTCGTTCACTTTTCTTTTATTCATATCTTGTGGCATAATTTTCTTGGAAAGATATGATCGTGGTTTCCCGTTGCCTTCCATCGGTTTGGTACGGACTCTCCCTAGCCTTTGTCATTCCCACGACTACCCACAAGGCAGTAGGGGCTGTGGACGGATTTTATGGCGCCTCCCTTTGCCGAGACGATCCCTCTTCTATGAGGCATTTAACCCTTTGACTCCTGCACCCTGTCCACCAGCATCCTGCATTGTCAACCATGCAAGCAAAGGAAAAACTTAACCTTTTGATTCCCTCACCCTATCCAACAGCTTCCTGCATGAAGTTGGTGGATGGGGTGAGGGAATCAAAGGATCAAGGTTTTGCAGTTAGAAGACAGGATGCGGGAGTCAAAGGGTTAATGACACCTCTGTGTCACCAGATGTACTCCTCACTCTCCAAGATCGCCGCCATTTGGTTTGCAACTGCTAAGCAGCTAAACTCATATCTGGAGGTACGCCGCTGTCCAACAGCTGGGAGAGCGTTATTATAGTTTATGACCATTGAACAACTTTCATGATTTTCCCAACACTAGAACAACATCCTTCAAGCAGGAATAGCCTCAGTCTACACTGCACGGCTCCAGACCCATTGTCCACACACTCAGTCAAACTCGACACAACAATCTGTCAGTTTCGCCATATAATTGCTGATGTTCGACTACTGAAAACGAGAACAGCTTGCTCACACGTTCATACGATATAATCTTTTGAAAAAAAAATTCGTTGTCAACAACGGTGATTACAGATATTCTCCCAGCTCTTCCAGATGGGCAGGTCAAGCCCTCCGACATCCCAGCTGGCCTGTTAAAGGTAGTGATCGTCACCTTGCAATCAAATAGCCAATCATGACCTAATGCTCTTCCGTCCACAGTTTGGGTGGCACAACGTGCCGTCCATATATAACCCTTTGAATCCTACACTCTATCCACCAACTGAAAAAAATTAACTCTTTGAAGGGATCCATCAGTTTCCTGCAGCTGATGGAAAAGGTGAGGGAGTCAAAGGGTTAAGGTTTTTGCTTTGCTAGCATGGTTGACAATGCAGAATGCTGGTGGACAGGGTGCAGGAGTCAAAGGATTAACGTACACAGAATGCAAGGTAGTGACGTAATACTGGGATAGAGTCGCGCCAGGCTCCAGGTGTGACGTCATGTTGGACCATAAGTCATCCCTCACGTCAGACAGTAAAATGAATAGCCTGGTGTTGTACTCTTCACATAGACCTACCTTAAGAAGTCCCCAAGCCCCCAAGCTTTGGGCACTGTACTCATCAACACCAAGAACAAGGACAGCCCCATCGTTCCTGCCACTTTAAGGGCGTTGACCCTACGTCGCTCGTTTTCGTTCTTTAACACATCACCAAACGCAGGGTTGATCCCTTTGTACAGAAGTTTAGGGAGAATAGTGGCAGGATGGTTCAGACGTTCGCCAAAATAACTTAACTCGAGGTTCCATGGTTCGCTCCCCATAGAGGCTTGACTTTTCTCCTCAGTTAGACCGGAAAATCGAACTGAACATCTAATCATTCGGAAGGGGACGAAAAACGAATCGGACCTGTGTGCTTCTGGCTGCGCACGCTAAAAATCCCACGGCAGTTGAAAATCGTGATTTGCAGGGCATTGGTAAAAAAATTGAAGAGATAGGTTGATTTCCAAGGTCCCACCCCTTGAAGACCAAAATAGCCTTCTTGCCTTTCTGAAGTCTTGCTAAAAAATGTGAATATGAATGTAAATGTGAAGCCAGGAAGAGGGGATGGGCGCCGCCCTCGTGGTGCTGGCCCCGGGAAAAAAGTTGAGGTCTCTACCACCTCACTCCCCTACGATCCCAGAGTTATGGAACTACGTAGGTAGGACCTCAGGACCTGGCCAGCTCATGGGTTTATGTGCTTGTGCCATAATTATTTTGGATCTTTTCCATCACATGGCACCTGTGACGTTAGTGCAAACGGAATTCATTCCGAGCGCGGAGACGTCATCTCGAGAAACTGAAACTGAAACTGAAGCACAGAAGTCGATAAGAGCTGGTGATGTCAAGCCAGTATAAAAAACCCCACCACAAGACACTCTGTAGTATTGCTGGATCACATAGACGTCGTTCAGCAGTGCTTATGTTCCTGATCTCATTCAACACTTGCAGAACACTGCCTACTCCTCATCCCCCTACAAACGCCAGCAATTGCTCAGTGACCTGGCGACCATAGTCAATTCAGACATGCTTCTCAGCCAAGACTGATTGACTGTAAGTGCTGGCCGAAATGAATAAGGCATTTATAGATGAATGCAAAGATTTAACTGAAATAAAACCTTCATAAATTATCACACTGTGAGAGTGTACATCAGTATTTGTATCAATACACATTTCAGAGAAAAGAAAGAAAGACAGACAGAAAGACAGAAAGACAGAAAAAGACAGAAATAAACAAACAAACAAACAAACAAAACCAACTGATATTTCATCATCATCATCATCAGTCCCGTAGTCTGGTTGACCGTTGGGGCACCATTGAAGATTTTGCAACCAACCTCCTCCACTCCTCACGGTCCTCAGCTTTCCGCAGAATGATATTCCATTCAAGGCCAGTCCACTCTCTGATATTGTCTTCCCATCTTTTTCTCTGTCTGCCTCTTCGTCTCCCTCCCTGAACTGTTCCCTGCAAGACGGTCTTGGCCAGTCCAGATGATCGTGTGACGTGCCCGTACCACCTCAGTTTGCGTCTTTTCACTGAGGTCAGGAGGTCTTCATACGGCCCGATGGCGTTTTCGATTCGGGTTTTCACTTCTTTATTGGTTATATGATCTATGTACGAGATACCAAGGAGTTTGCGGAAGCATCTCATCTCCATTGCCTGTATCCTTCTTTCAATGTCTGCTGTTATGGTCCATGTTTCGCATGCATACAAAAATATTGACATGACCAGGGAACGCATCAGTCTGATCTTGGAGCCGATTGCGATATTCTTGTCGTTCCAGATGACTTTTAGCTTGGTCATTGCAGCTGTGGTCTGTGCAATCCTGGAAAGTACCTCGGGCTTTGATCCTTCATCTGATACTATAGCTCCCAGATATTTAAATCTATGGACGGTCTCAAGTTTCTTGTTGTCTATGGTAATGTCAGTGCTGATGCCATTGGTATTATTTGTCATCAACTGGGTTTTCTCTGCACTGATCTGCATGCCATATGATGTGGAGGCCTCATCAAGATGTTTTATCAAGCTGACTAGCTCTTGCTCTTGCCCAGCTAGTCCGTCAATGTCGTCGGCAAAACGCAAGTTTGTGATTGTTCTACCTCCGATGCTGACTGTTCCCTCGTGGTCTTCAAGTGCGTCAGCCATTATTCTCTCTAAGAAGATGTTGAAGAGAGTGGGGGAGAGCAGGCATCCTTGGCGTACTCCAACTGTGGTTCGGAACCATTCGCCTATGTTGTTGTCATGGTAGACTGCACTGGTCGCCTTTTCGTAGAGGCATTCTATGATTCTGATCAGGTTGGCATTGATGTTGTACAGCCTCATGGTTGCCCACAAGGCTGCGTGCCAAACTCTGTCGAATGCCTTCTTGAAGTCCACGAAGACGTGGTAAAGGCCTTGCTGGTGTTGCAGGTATTTCTCACAGAGCAATCTGAGGTTGAAAATTTGCTCTGTGGTACTTCTTCCTGGTCTGAAACCTGCCTGCTCTTCTTTTATTATCTCCTCAGCTTGTGGCTTCAGTCTACTCAGAAGGATTTTTAGCATGACCTTACTTGGATGGCTGATCAGGCTGATGGTACGGTAGTTTTGGCATAGTTGTAGGTTGCCTTTCTTCGGGAGAGTGATGATCAGGGACTGGGTCCAAGGTGTTGGCCACTCACCTGTCCGCCAGATCTTATTGCAGATGATGAGTAACATATCTATCATGGCCTCTCCTCCTGCCTGGACCAGTTCTGAGGGAATGTTGTCCATTCCTGCCGACTTGCCTTTCTTCAATGATTTTACTGCAGCTTCAACTTCTTCTCGCATGATGGGGTAGCTGTCGTTGTTGGTTGGTGGAGGAACGTCTAGCACCTTGGGATCTCCTGTTGTTGTGTGTGTGTATAATTCGGAGCAGTACTCTGTCCACCTCTGCAGAATCTCTTGATCTTCTGTGAGACATTTCCCTGCTTTGTTCTGTATGGTAGTGGTTCTGCCTTGTTTTGAGCTTGCTAGTTCTTTCACAAGCTGGTAGGCTTTTTTGCTGTTATTTTTCTGCAGGTTTGCTTCGATATCTTGGCATTGTTCTTCAATCCATGTTTCCTTTGCTTTCCTCATGCCTTCTTTAACTTGTTGGTTGGCTTTTCTGTATAGTTTAGCACCTTCATCCGTACTCTTCTTTTGCTTTAGTTCTCTGCGTTTGTCGCTCAGCTTTAGTACTTCTTCCGTGACCCAGGGCATCTTTGTTGGTCGGTGTTTTCCAAGGATGTCGTTGGCTGCTTCGGTCACGGCAGTGTTGAAGTTGTTGATCAGAGTGTCTACTTCGGTGTCCATATTGTCAAGGACGAGGAGAGGAGCAAACTTCCCTCCTATCGTTGCTTGGAAGTTTTCAACTATGTTGGGGTCTTTGAGCTTCTCAAGATTGAACTTAATTCTTATGTTGCCCTGTTTCTTCATCCTCTGGAGGCGGAGTTTGAAGGTCATCATTACAAGCTCATGATCGCTTCCAATGTCGGCTCCTGGAAAGCTCCTGGTCTTTGCGATGTTAACACTTGACTGGAAGCGTCTTTGAACCATGATGTAGTCGATCTGACTGTGGTATTTTTCTCCTGGGCTGTGCCATGTCCAGCGTCTAGATGGTTTGTGTGGACCGAACTGATATTTAAGTGTGTCAAATATGAAAGTCTATTTTCTTAAAACGTTACATATGTACATATGACCAAAATGTTTAAACTGTTGATGTTGTTGTTGTTGTTGTTGTTGTTGTTGCGGTGGTGGTGGTGGTGGTGTGGTGGTGGTGGTTTTGTGGTGGTGGTGGTGGTTGCTGCTGTTGCTGCTGCTGTTGTTGTTTTATTAAGCTCAATTTGTTACGATTATGTGAAGATTGTTGATTTGTTCCTGTCAAGCATTCAAAATTAAAGAAATTGTTGTATCATATTACAGAGCGTCGTCTTTTTCTCGACTGTCATCATTGTTTTGTTTTTGTCATTTTCATTATTTTGTGCGCATTACTTCAAGGACTCCTTCAATAAAGGCTTATAGTTTTTGTTTGATTGTGTGGGTTTTTTGTTTTTGTTTTTTTGTTTTTTGTTTTGTTTTGTTTTGTTTTTATAAAAGTTTGAACTCTTTCTGATCTTTTATACTAAACACACGTTCCGGTGAAATTTCAGAAATTAAGCGATGAATCGATTTGGAAAGTTGTATGTTTGATTTTTCCTTTTGTAGTTGTACAGTGATCACGTGCTGACGGTAAATTCCAGTGTCGAACCGTAACTGTCACCGTCGACTTCGCTACGTGTGGAAAAGTGTGTGAACATTGATGCCTGGCAGCGTGTATCTAGATCAATGACCCCATCCAATATCAAGATCATTACAAGGTCTGGCACAATGTCAGACTTTGTCCTGACTGTCATCTCAGTGAACGAATACCTCTCACAGAAAGTATTTACTTCCTGCTTGTCATGCCATTGGCATATAGCTCAGCAACAGTGTTTTTCCACTCACTCCTGTCTAGTCTGGGTGTGACTTTGTAGGTATTTTTGTGTGTTTCAGGCCTCTTAGTTTTTCTTTAAAATGTTTCTCGTTTAATGTTCTTGGGTTTTCATGTGGGCTAGTTGGTTGAGCCATGAACTCAAGATCTGATGTCTTGAGTTCAATCCCAGCCTGCAGCATTAAAAACTGGCCTGTTCACTGCCCCATTTTAATGTTTCCGTCGTTCTGGTGGGGTCAGCTTAATGTTTTTGATAGGACCCTTCTCCCTTTTCCCCATTTCAAGACCTTGCCAGCACATAGGGTTTTCAGCAGGCTCAGGAAATCTGTCAGATAATTGCTGGCAGATGTGGATGGAGTGTATATGGAGTTGTCTGAGTGCAATGAATCCTTCTTGAAACAACTCCAATAACTTCAAATTCCAAACTAAGGTTTTCATTTGTATTATTGTGTGTGCATTACTTCAGGGACTCCTTCAATAAAGACTTATGTGTTTTTTGTTTGTTTGTTTGTTTGTTTGTTTGTTTGTTTGTTTGTTTGTTTGTTTGTTTGTTTTGGGGGGTTTTCACAAAAGTTTGAACTCTTTCTGATCTTTCATATTCCAAAATACTAAACACACGTTCGACGTTGATATTTCAGAAACTAAACGATGAATCGATTTGGAAAGTTATATGTTTGATTTTTCCTTTTGTAGTTGTATGGTGATCACGTGCAGACGGTAAATGCCAGTGTCGAACGGTAACTGTCACCGTCGACTGGGCTACATGAGGAAAAGTGTGTGAATATTGATGCCTGGCAGCGTGTGACTAGATCAATGACCCCATCCAATATCAAGATCATTACAAGGTCTGGCACAGTGTCAGACTGTGTTCTGACTGTTATCTCAGTGAACGAATACATCTCACAGAAAGTACTTACTTCCTGCTTGTCATGCCATTGGCATATAGCTCAGCAACAGTGTTTTTCCATCATCATCATCATCATGTCGAGCTTGCTTGGCTATCCATGGCACGTTTCCTCCATCCTTCTCTGTCAGACATTGCAGTAGGTAGTTCATCATACTGGCAGCCCATATCATCGAGCAGTTGGTCGATGAAGGTCTTCTTTGGACGTCCTGATCTTTGTTTGCCATGACTAGGTCTCCATAGTAGAACATCTCCCACCAGTTCTTGTTTGCTACACCAGCAGTGTCCCACGAAACGCAGTCTTTGCTGACGTATTGATTTACTGATTGGTGGGATCTTACAATATAACTCTTGGTTAGTTGGATGTTCTCTCCAGGATTTGTTCAGGGCTGCACGCAGCATTCGTGTGTATGCTCCATCAATCTTCTTTTCCAATGTCGTTGTTAGGGTCCAAGAGATTGAGCCATATGTAAGAACAGACTCTACTGCTGCTCGGAAGAAGTTCCTTTTCAGGTTGTCTAATAGATTGGATTTCCAGATTTTGTCCAATTGATTTAGAGCGCCTCAGGCAATTCCGACTTTGGTATTGGCGTCTTGTTCTGTGGAGTCAATGTAGCTGCCCGGGTATTTAAAGTCTTCAACTTGTTTGATCACATCTCCATTGAGACTTCTCATACCTTCTCATGTGTCTTGATTCAGACAGATGAACTCTGTTTTGTTCGCATTGAGGTGGAGCCCGATCTCCATAATTACTGTTCTTTCGATATTGTGAAGGAGAAATGTTGCATCCTTTAGGAGGTCTGCAAGAACAGCCAGGTCAACAGCGTAGTCCGCATCTGTTATCTTTACCACAGGGTAGCGCCTTCTCTTCTGTTTTGTGAGGGTAAAGCCGAGTTTTTTGTTCTTATCCACTGCTTTCCTCAGCACATAGTCGAGACAGGTGATGAAAATGTAGGGGGCAAGCGTATCTCCTTGAAGGATTCCAGCAGTGATGTTGAAGAAGTCTGTGTCTCCATCAGGAGAACGAACCGTAGAGTGGGTATTCTGATACAGCCTCATGATGGTGTCTACTGTTTCCTTGGGTAGTCCATAGGCAGTTAGAATCTCCTTCATCTTTCCTCGGTGGATGGAATCAAAAGCTTTGGAAAGTCTATAAATAGGAGAACAGCTGGGAGGTTTTTGGGTTTAATGCCTTCCAATATGCGTCCGATGGAGAGCATTTGTCCAGATGTTGATCTGTTTTTTCCACTCCTGTCTATTGTGGGGCTGACTTTGTATGGTACTTTAGTGTGTTTCAGGCCTCTTAGTTTTTCTTTAAAATGTTCGTCGTTTAATGTTCTTGGGTCTTCACATGGGCTAGTTGGTAGAGCCATGGACTCAAGATCTGATATCTTGAGTTCAATCCCAGCCTGCAACATTAAAAACAGGCCTTTGTTTGTTTGTTTGTTTGTTGTTTGTTTGTGTTTTTTGTTTGTTTGTTTGTTTGTTTTATAAAAGTTTGAACTCTTTCTGATGTTTCATGTTCCAAAGTACTAAAGACACGTTCCGTTGATGAATCGATTTGGAAAGTTGCATGTTTGATTTTTCCTTTTGTAGTTGTATGGTGATCATGTGCAGACAGTAAATGTCAGTGTCGAACGGTAACTTTCACCGTCGACTTGGCTACGTGTGGAAAAGTGTGTGAACATTGATGCCTGGCAGCTGTAACTAGATCAATGACCCCATCCAATATCAAGATCATTACAAGGTCTGGCACAGTGTCAGACTTTGTCCTGACTGTCATCTCAGTGAACGAATACCTCTCACAGAAAGTATTTACTTCCTGCTTGTCATGCCATTGGCACATAGCTCAGCAACAGTGTTTTTCCACTCACTCCTGTCTAGTCTGGGTGTGACTTTGTAGGTATTTTTGTGTGTTTCAGGCCTCTTAGTTTTTCTTTAAAATGTTTCTTGTTTAATGTTCTTGGGTTTTCATGTGGGCTAGTTGGTTGAGCCATGGACTCAAGATCTGATGTCTTAAGGTCAATCCCAGCCTGCAACATTAAAAACTGGCCTGTTCATTGCCCTTTTTAATGTTTCCGTCGTTCTGGTGGGGTCAGCTTAATGTTTTTGATAGGACCCTTCTCCCTTTTCTCCATTTCAAGACTTTGCCAGCACATAGGGTTTTCTGCAGGCTCAGGAAATCTGTCAGATAATTGCTGGCAGATGTGGGTGGAGCGTATATGAAGTTGTCTGAGCACATTGAATCCCTCTTGAAACAACTCCAATAACTCCAATTTCCAAATTAAGGTTTTTCATTTGTATTATTTTGTGTGCATTACTTCAGGGACTCCTTCAATAAAGGCTTATGGCTTTTTTTCTTCTATTTTTTTTTTTTTTTTTGGTAAAAGTTTGAACTCTTTCTGATGTTTCATGTTCCAAAATACTAAACACACGTTCCGGTGAAATTTCACAAACCAAGCGATGAATCGATTTGGAAAGTTCTATGTCTGATTTTTCCTTTTGTAGTTGTACGGTGATCACGTGCAGAAGGAAAATGCCAGTGTCGAACGGTAACTGTCACCGTTGACTTGGCTACGTGTGGAAAAGTGTGTGAACATTAATGCCTGGCAGCGTGTGACTAGATCAATGACCCCATCCAATATCAAGATCATTACAAGGTCTGGCACAGTGTCAGACTGTGTCCTGACTGTTATCTCAGTGAACGAATACATCTCACAGAAAGTATTTACTTCCTGCTCGTTATGTCATTGGCATATAGAATAGCAACAGTGTTTTTCCACTCCTGTCTATTGTGGGGCTGACTTTGTATGGTACCCTAATGCGTTTCAGGCCTCTTAGTTTTTCTTTAAAATGTTTGCCATTTAATGTTCTTGGATATCTTGAGTTCAATCCCCGCCCGCAACATTAAAAACTGGCCTGTTCGCTGTCCCATTTTAATGTGTCCATCGTTCTGGTGGGGTCAGCTTAATGTTTTTGATAGGACCCTTCTCCCCTTTCCCCATTTCAAGACCTTGCCAGCACAGGGTTTACTGCAGGCTCAGGAAATCTGTCAGATAATTGCTTGCAGATGTGGGTGGAGTGTATATGGAGTTGTCTGAGCGCAGTGAATCCCTCTTGAAACAACTCCAATAACTCCAAATTCCAAACTAAGTTTTTCATTTGTATTATTTTGTGCGCATTACTTCAGGGACTCCTTCAATAAAGGCTTATGACTTTTTTTTTTTTTATAAAAGTTTGAACTCTTTCTGATGTTTCATGTTCCAAAATACTAAACACACATTCGACGTTGAAATTTCATAAACTAAACGATGAATCGATTTTGAAAGTTCTATGTCTGATTTTTCCTTTTGTAGTTGTACGGTGATCACGTGCAGATGGTAAATGCCAGTGTCGAACCGTAACTGTCACCGTCGACTTGGCTACGTGTGGAAAAGTGTGTGAACATTGATGCCTGGCAGCGTGTGACTAGATCAATGACCCCATCCAATATCAAGATCATTACAAGGTCTGGCACAGTGTCAGACTGTGTCCTGACTGTTATCTCAGTGAACGAATACCTCTCACAGAAAGTATTTACTTCCTGTTTGTCATGCCATTGACATATAGCTCAGCAACAGTGTTTTTCCATCATCATCATCATCATCATATCGAGCTTGCTCGGCTATCCATGACACGTTTCCTCCATCCTTCTCTGTCAGACATTGCAGTAGGTAGTTCATCATACTGGCAGCCCGTATCATCGAGCAGTTGGTCGATGAAGGTCTTCTTTGGACGTCCTGGTCTTTGTTTGCCATGACTGGGTCTCCATAGTAGAGCATCTCCCACCAGTTCTTGTTTGCTACACCAGCAGTGTCCCACGAAACGCAGTCTTTGTTGACGTATTGATTTACTGACTGGTGGGATCTTACAATATAACTCTTGGTTAGTTAGATGTTCTCTCCAGGATTTGTTCAGGGCTGCACCAGCATTCGTGTGTATCCTCCATCAATCTTCTTCTCCAATGTCGTTGTTAGGGTCCAAGAGATTGAGCCATATGTAAGAACAGACTCTACTGCTGCTCGGAAGAAGTTCCTTTTCAGGTTGTCTGATAGATTGGATTTCCAGATTTTGTCCAATTGATTTAGAGCGCCTCAGGCAATTCCGACTTTGGTATTGACGTCTTGTTCTGTGGAGTCAATGTAGCTGCCCAGGTATTTAAAGTCTTGAACTTGTTTGATCACATCTCCATTGAGACTTCTCATACCTTCTCATGCGTCTTGATTCAGACAAATGAACTCAGTTTTGTTCGCATTGAGGTGGAGCCCGATCTCCATAATTACTGTTCTTTCGATATTGTAAAGGAGAAATGTTGCATCCTTTAGGAGGTCTGCAAGAACAGCCAGGTCATCAGCGTAGTCCCCATCTGTTATCTTTACCACAGGGTAGCGTCTGCTCTTCTGTTTTGTGAGGGTAAAGCCGAGTTTTTTGTTCTTATCCGCTGCTTTCCTCAGCACATAGTCGAGACAGGTGATGAAAATGTAGGGGGCAAGCGTATCTCCTTGAAGGATTCCAGCAGTGATGTTGAAGAAGTCTGTGTCTCCATCAGGAGAGCGAACCGTAGAGCGGATATTCTGATACAGCCTCATGATGGTGTCTACTGTTTCCTTGGGTAGTCCATATGCAGTTAGAATCTCCTTCATCTTGCCTCGGTGGATGGAATCAAAAGCTTTGGAAAAGTCTATAAATAGGAGAACAGCTGGGAGGTTTTTGGGTTTAATGCCTTCCAATATGCGTCTGATGGAGAGCATTTGTCCAGATGTTGATCTGTTTTTCCACTCCTGTCTATTGTGGGGCTGACTTTGTATGGTACTTTAGTGTGCTTCAGGCCTCTTAGTTTTTCTTTAAAATGTTTGCCGTTTAATGTTCTTGGGTCTTCATGTGGGCTAGTTGGTAGAGCCATGGACTCAAGATCTGATACCTTGAGTTCAATCCCAGCCCGCAACATTAAAAACAGGCCTTTTTTGTTTGTTTGTTTGTTGTTTGTTTGTGTTTTTTGTTTGTTTGTTTGTTTGTTTGTTTGCTTGTTTGTTTGTTTGTTTGTTTATTTGTTTGTTGTTTGTTTGTTTGTTTGTTTGTTTGTTTGTTTGATAAAAGTTTGAACTCTTTCTGATGTTTCATGTTCCAAAGTACTAAACACACGTTCCGTTGATGAATCGATTTGGAAAGTTGTATGTTTGATTTTTCCTTTTGTAGTTGTATGGTGATCACGTGCAGACGGTAAATGCCAGTGTCGAACCGTTACTGTCACCGTCGACTTGGCTACGTGTGGAAAAGTGTGTGAACATTGATGCCTGGCAGCGTGTGACTAGATCAATGACCCCATCCAATATCAAGATCATTACAAGGTCTGGCACAATGTCAGACTTTGTTCTGACTGTTATCTCAGTGAACGAATACCTCTCACAGAAAGTATTTACTTCCTGCCCGTTATGCCAATACCATGTAGGGCAGCAACAGTGTTTTTCCACTCCTATGTATTCTTGGGCTGACTTTGTATGGTACTTTAGTGTGTTTCACTGACTTATAGAATGTCCAACATTTCAAGTATCTAGGATCTGTAAAACCAAATGACAGCTCCTGCACGGAAGATATGAACACAAGGATTGGCATGTCAAATCAAAAAATGGTCCAGTTAAACAACGTGTGGAAAAGCAGAGGGCTTCCCAGAGAATTAAAACTAAGAATCCTGAAAATTTTGATTTGGGCTGTTTTAATGTATGGTTGTGAAGCCTGGACACTAAGAAACTACGAAGAAAATAAAATCAATGCAGCAGAAATGTGGCTCTATAGACGACTTCTCAGAGTCAAATGGACAGACAGAAGAACAAACGATAGCGTGTTAAAGGAACTAAATGTTACGCGCCAGCTGCTGGCAGAGATCAACAAAAGAAAGCTGAAATACGTAGGCCACGCGATCAAAAACACCAAAACAGATCTGCAGGGGAAAGTTGAGGAGAGGAGAAGAAAGGGACGACCGCACACCTATTTCAACAAGATCGCTGAAGTCTGTGGTCTGGAGATCCTGGAGGTCGCCCACAGATGTCTTAATCGTGTTAAGGCCCGTTTATACAGAGCGCGAACGCGAACGCGAACGCGGTTTTTCGTCCTGGAATTCCCAAGTCATTTTTAGAGGCCCTGTTCATACAGAGCGCGAACGCGAACGCGAACAAATATTTGTTCGCGCGGTCGACCGCCGAGATTGCCTCCAGAGCGAATTTTTCAGAACGCCGCGGCGGCTTTCTTGCTATCAAGTTGTATCAACCAATCAGCTAGTACCACCTCCCTTGCATCATTTCCGAAAATAGAAACTTGTAGGCATGGCTTTTCCTATGCAGATCTAGTCTACTTTGCTTGTAGGGTATGGCCGATGCCGAGACAATGGATAAAACGGAAGTTTTGATTTTAGAAGTTGCAAAGAATCCGGTTTTGTTCGACAAAGCTGAAAAAGCTTACAAAGAGACAGTAAAAAAGAAAGATATTTGGAAGCGAATTGGAGAGAAAGTTGGACTGACAGGTATGTGATTGAAATTAATTTCAATTTATTTTGCCTGTTTCAACAATGGTATGGAACTTTAAAAGAAAATAACATAACTGTATGGACCAACTCATTAATTAAGGCAAGCCCTATTCGTAGTAGTACTACCAATAGGCCAAAAGCCATGTTTTTCCCTATTCGTAGTACTTATAGATTAGAAGATATCCCAAACCCTAACCCTAGAAACCCTAACCTATCACCTAAAACACCACCCTAACCCTAAAACTAAACCCTAATCACTAGATTCTAACCCTAACCCTAAATCCTCCCGATTCTAGATCTAGAAGATCTAGATCTAATCCAGATCTAGATCTAGTACTACGAATAGTCACTTCGCATGTTTTTCCCTATTCGTAGTACTTAGATCTAGATCTAGTACTACGAATAGTCACTTCGTTAATTAAACACGTTTTAACTTTCATGTCAGCAGTCTTCATAATGACACCATTTTAGATCTGAAAGAAATGGAATTACGATAAAGTCTGCGTTCCGCACTGACAGATCTGATACACAGGAAGTACAATAAACACTGCATTAATGAATACAGGCAATCTGTCTGTCTGTTTGTCTATCTGTTCTTGTCATTAACGTCTAGACAGAGAGCTGTGAATGATATTATCTTCTTTGGGGAAATTGACAGTTGTCACACTTTGTTTAAAACGTCCTCTGCCGGCGTGGGTGCATGTCTATGTCCTAATTAGCATGTCCAAAGCATGCTTCCATTTGCCATGTGACTGCTCCTGCTGGGGAGACGAAGTAGTTTTTGAAATGTTCTCGCACCTCAATGGCTGCATTACTGGGTCGATGTCCTTCTCGACTGAAAGGCCTCAATACACCATCGTGGATGTCTGTTGTCATGGTCTCAACGTCAGCCCTGTGTGCACCGACCTCATCAAGTTCACCACACAGCATGTTATGTAAAACTATGGTTGCTTTCACAGCACAGTCCACATTTTCAGGTGACAGAGAGAGTTTTCTGTGATACATCCTCCACCGATTTGCCAGTATGCCAAACGCGTTTTCGGAGATTCTCCTTGCTCGCGATAATCTGTAATTATATATCCGCTTTGCATCATTCAGATCAGAACCTGGATACGGGCGCATCAAATTGGTCATGAGCGGGAAACCTTCATCTCCTACTATTACATGAGGACAGGGTTGATCATCCACGATCAATGGTTTGTCATCCGGTATAGCAAGCGTTTTGTTTTCCATCTTTCGAAACAATGCAGTGTTTTTGAAAATGCCAGAATCACTGTTTGACCCGTATGAACCAATATCCACAAATGTAAAGCGATACCGATAATCAACGAGGGCCAGAAGAACGATTGAGAAAGATTTTTTGTAATTGAAGTATTTACTTCCTGAACAGGGAGGCGCCTGAATCAATACGTGCTTTCCATCTAAAGCACCAATGCAGTTTGGGAACTGCCATCTTTCACGAAATCCACTTTCAGTTTGCCGCCACATTTCTTCAGTTGGCTGAGGTAGATGAATTGGTTGTAGTTGAACCCAAATCGCCTCGCATACTTCACGTACGATTGTCGCCACTGTGGCAACCCCCACACGGTAACTCGATGCTATGGTATGGTAGGAATCCCCCGTTGTCAAGAACCTGAAAGCAAAAATAAAAAAATTAATAGAGATCTGCATTTCTGTTTCAGGTAAAGAAGTGGAAACTCGTTGGAAGAATGTGCGTGATGGCTTTTGTAAATATCGAAGGAAGCTGAAATGTCAGAGCGGGGATGCAGCTAAATCAGTGAAGGAATACAAGTACGCAAAAGCTCTGTCCTTTCTAACCCCCTACTTGGGTGACAGACCCACCAGCAGCAACTTGGCAGAGGGATCAGATGAGGACCCATTGCAACCAGACAACTTCACTGACGAAGAAGATGATGCAAGTCAAATATCTGACTTCCAGCCACGACAGGATCGTCCAGTTACACCATTGAACACCAGTGTTGCCTCCTCAAGTCAGTCCACGTCCAAGCGAAAACAAAAGCGCACTCAGGATGATTTGGACGCCACCTTATGTCGGTATTTGAAGAAGAAGTCACGTACTCCTGAGAAAACAGAGGAAAAGCAAGATGATGTGGATTTATTCCTTCAGTCAATGGCCGGAACAATCAGAAAGCTACCTGCACGTAAACGGGCCGAGGTCAAGTTCAAAATACATAGCATCGTACATGAAGCGGAAATGCAGTGCTGCTTCCCTCAAATGACGACACCATTTGACATGCAGTCCATGAGGGAACGTCCGAATTTGACATCCACCCGTTTGATGACATCTCCTGCGCCTGACATGCAGCCAATGGGCAGCCAACACACTGTCAGCAGCAACTTGGAATCAACCTTTCAGGGCTTCCAGTCATACACCCAGTTTTTGGACTCTCAGTGATCGTGATGACCACAAGGGTGTCTTTGGTTCTTTGAGTTATTAGAATTTTAATTTGCAGATGGCAAGTTCTTGATTTAGGAAAATATTGCTAAACAAAATGAGAAACACACAACAGTGTTTATGCTAATTTTGAACATTTGAACTGTTTTCATAAAGATTCGATGGGAAAGAAATTATTATTTTCTTCATTTTGAACTGTTTTAATCACAAGATTCGATGGAACAAACTGTAATTATTTTCATTTTGGACATTTGAATCGATAAATAATCGATAGTACAATAATTATGATTCTTTTTACAAATGGTTCTTTTTCACTCAAACCTGTTATAACGATTTACTGCACTGACACAACGCATACATAATAAATGTTTGAAATGCTATTCAAGTATTATTTTAGTTAACGAATGCATTGTATAATTACAATCTTTTAATCATAATTTTACACGGATGGATCAATATAGTTTGAACCTTTTGTTTCTTCTTCTTCTTCTTCTTCTTCTTCTTCTCCTTCTTCTTCTTCTTCTTCTTCTTCTTCTTTCATGATGGAGGTAGCCCACTTACAGGTTTCTATCTATACTCCACTTTTGAAAGTCTTAAAAAATATTTTTCCATCCTTGTCAATGTGTGTCTGCTACAGTATTTCCCACTCAAATATAAACATTGCAGATCCAAAATTAACTTGGTATAGGGAAAACACTAAAACTTTACTTACCTCAAACAAATGGCCAGTCGTTCTCTTGGGGTGATGGCCTTCTTCCAATTAGTATCTTGTTTGCAAATGTCGTCTCGAATTAATTCCAAAATGTAGTCAAATCGCTCCTCAGTCATTCGAAAATATTGCTGGAATTTTGCAGGATGAAAATGCAGTTCTTGGACGAGGTGGTGGTACTCTCCATATTCACTTCTTCTCTGTAAAATTTCATGCACTGACACACGCCTCTTTCTCTTTCTACGCTGTTTTGTGTATAAATACAGAGCTATAATCTCCTCCGTGTCTGACTCTGCCTGTGCCATGATTCCAAAATGACCAAATTTTAACTCTCACAACAAGAAAAAGGCGATCCGCCTCGAAAGCCGTCGACGGTTTTCCGCGTTCGTGTTCGCGCTCTATTTGAATGGCTGAACTGCTAAAAAGTCGCGTTCGCGTTCGCGTTCGCGTTGGCCGCGTTCGCGTTAGCGCTCTGTATAAACGGGCCTTTACCTGGAGAAAATTCGTGATGTCGAGCGTAGCTCCTACCGCCGATCCCGGTGAGGAAGAAGATGATGATGATGATGAGATGATTAGTGTGTTTCAGGCCTCTTAGTTTTTCTTTCGGCTGTTTTTCGCCTTGTGTTTTCCTCTCTTGCGGTTTGCTCCTTTGAAAGGCAATCTAAGCAATGTTGTACTATGTTCAGAGGATGTGCCCAATTCATCTCTATTGTTTTTTCATGATGACAGTGCCCATACTCTCTTGACTGATTTGGACGACTAATTAATGGCTGGTGATGATGTTGGACCAGAACATTTGCATGATTCTACGGTGGTTTCTTTTGTGGGTGATTGATAGTTTAGTATGATCCGCTGTCTGTCACTCCAGCACTCTGAGCCATAAAAAAGACACCGCTGTCATAAAGTCTTCGCTTGATGTTGGTGCTTTTTCATAGAAAGTGACAAGGATAAATAGAAAACATCTTAACTATCCGAACAGTTTAACGATGAAAATAAACAAGTTTAAACCACAACGAGATGTTGGTACTGTTTCACAGAAAATGACAGTGATAAGATAAATGAAATACCGTAACGATGTTAACGGTTTAACGATGAAAATAAACAAGTTTAAATCACAACAAGGGACGTGAAAAGACATAAGAAAGCGGCAAGAACCCCCTGTGGACAGAAGCTATCCATGGCTAACGATACTGACTAAACAAACAACACTAGATCAAGAAAATGTTGAATAACAACATTAAGTACACAAAAAATACTACAATCTAAAAAATGTCTATAAAACGAAATTAGCCACACACAAAAAACATGCATAGAACTTGAAAATAGCTAGATAATAGCTTAGAAAAAAATATTAAAAAAACAGTATTACAAGCAGAAACTATCTAGATAACAACACCGACAAAATGAAATACAAGCAGAAATTATGTAGAAATTAACATTAGCCAAAAAACATACATTAGAACAAAAAAAATCAATGTTCTTTCGAGAAAAAGACATTTTCCCGGAAAAAATAAACTGTTTGCCTGTGCTGTAGAAGTAGGATTATTATTATTATCATAGCATTATTATTATTGTTATGATCATTATTATTAATATTATTATAATCATTGCTATTATTATTATTATTGTTGTTATTATTATCATTATTGTTTTATTATAATCATCATCATTATTATTATTGCTGTTATTATTACTGTTATCGTTATCATTATATTATTATTATTATTATTACATTATTATTATCATTATTATTACAATCATTATTATTATTATCATTATTATAGTAGTAGTAGTAGTATCATCATTATTATTATTGTTATTATTATTATTATTATTATTATCATTATTATTATTATTATTGTTATTATTATTATTATTATCATTATTATTATAGTTATTATTACAACCATTATTATCATTGTTATTGTTGTTATTATTATTTTTTTTAATGTTGTTGTTGCTGTTGTGTTGTTGTTATTATTATCATCGTTATCATTCTTATTATCAATATCATTTTTATTTCTATCATTATTACTTAATCAGTGAATAGAGTGTGGCGCCAGTTGTGCGAGGACCTGGCCTCTGACACCAGTGATGACAGAAAGTTACAAGGCGAAAAGTACGCCAGTAGGTAGGACCTCAAGACCTTACCAACTCATAGGGCTATAATTCAGGCTTGAGGTTTGTGCCATGATCAGTTTGGATCTTCTCCATCACATGGCACGAGTGGCGTCAGTGCATATGGACTTCATTATGAGCGAAGAGACTGTATCTTCAGAAACTGGAACTGAAACTTAAAGACAGCGCTCTCACGTATTTATTATGTCAGTACGTTCCAGATGTTGGACGATTCACAGGACTTTCCTGTCTTATTGATTATCATCACCATCATGCACCCTGACGCATGACGATGGTGATCATGGCCGTCCATACAAATCTATCTTTTGTCGCTGCTAGCTTATCTCTTACCATTATTGTGCACACCCACTCTACAAGTCTGTCTAGTATTTTCTCCGTAGGTCCACCTGATGTTCTTTTTCTCTCTAGCTTTCCTGTCGTGACTAGGTGCTCAAAATTTCTTTTGCCTCATAAAATGCCCTCTAAGCGTTGCTTGTCTTTTCCTAATCTTCTTCACTGATGTTCTTTTTGTGTTTGCTTCTTTCAAAGCTGTCTCCTTTGTTTTCTTTGTTGTCCATGGAACTCTTAACATTCTTTTCAAAAACCACATTTCAGCTGTCCTCAGTGTTGTTCTAACTTTGCTTGTTGATTACCCAGGCTTTGCATCGTATAAGAGTATCAGTTCTATATAAACTGATAGAAATTTACTGGTAAAATTGCTTTTCATTTTTTTTTTTTTTTTTTAAAGTTGTTTCAGCTTGACCACTTTTGCTGGATAATTCTGATATGTATCTGTGGTCTGATGAGATGACTTTTTCAAAGATATTTGAACTGAACAATTCGTCTCAATGTTGTGCCAACTGTTCTTATTTTACATGAGGAGATCTCTTATTTTTATCATTATTAAAGAATCTGTTGTTGTTTCTGATAATTATCGCCTCATTGTGTACAGTCTGCCGGTTCCTTCATTCGTTTTCTGCTTGCTTGTAAAACTACAGACGTTTTGTAGAAATAGAAAATAAAATAGATGACCAAAAATAGATAAAATGGAGATCATCGGCAATCCGTGAAATAAATAATTCTCTTGTGACTCAGCCGAATTAAGGACATTGCCATCTGTAGTCTCACTCACATACAAAAACGCGCGCACGCACGCACGTACACACGGGCACACACACACACACACACACACACACACACACACGCACACACACACACACGCACACACACACATACACATACACACAACACACACATACACACACGCACACTCACACACATACACATACATACAACACACACACACACACACACACACACACACACACACACACACACACACACACACGCACGCACACACACACACACACACACACACACACACACACACACACACACACACATACACACACATACAACACACACACACAATTCTACAAACCAGTCAATGTCTGTGCAGTTTCCCACGAACTAAAGGTCAAGCCACACGATACGCTGAAGGCAACACAAGAAACAAACACAAAAATCCAAGTTATATGTTTTTGAAGCGGGGACTCGAGGTTCGGTGGACCATGGGGCGCAGATCATTGGGGCGTGAGGACGGCGTGAAATGCCCGTCTATGATCAGCGTCCATCACGCCCCAATGCTCTACACCCCATCATTAGCAGCACACGGCTTGACGCACTTCCTTCCACCCTTAGACACGCCGGCAGCCTCCTCACCCGTACACTGCCCTGTCTAAACCCCGTCAACCAATTCTCGCAGCACACAGCGCTGATCAACAGTGCTCAGGGTTAAAAATGAAACGGTTTTTTTAGTGTTTCCTTTTTTCTTGTTTAATTTGCGATGAGCGTTTGCAAGTTGTTTCGCTCACATCGTACGATTGTTCAGTCACAGCAGACACTGGTAGGATTGTTGTCATAACTTATGGGATTGTTCAGTGACAATAGAAACAAGTACCATTGCTGTCATACCATATAGGATTGTAAAGTCACAACAGAAACTGGTAGGATTGTTGTCATACCTTATAGGATTGTTAAGTCACAACAGAAACTGGTAGGATTGTTGTCATACCGTATAGGATTGTTAAGTCACAACAGAAACTGGTAGGATTGTTGTCATACCTTATAGGATTGTTCAGTGACAATAGAGACTGGTAGGATTGTTGTCATACAACATAGGATTGTTCAGTGACAGTAGACACTGGTAGGATTGTTGTCATACAATATAGGAATGTTCAGTAACAATAGAAACAAACAGGATTGTTGTCACACTATATAGGATTGTTAAGTCACAACAAATACTGGTAGGATTGTTGTCATATTTTTTAGTATTGTTCAGTGACAATCGTCACTGGTAGAATTGATGTCATACCTTATAAAATTGTTCAGTGACAGTAGACACCGGTAGGATTATTGTCATACCTGATAGGATTGGTCAGTCACAGCAGACACTGGTGGGATTGTTGTCATAACTGATAGGATTGTTCAGTGAAAGTAGACTCTGGTAGTATTGTTGTCATACCCTGCATGATTGTTCAGTCACAGTAGATACTGGTAGGATTGTTGTCATACCTTATAGGATTGTTCAGTGACAGAAGACACTGATAGGATTGTTGTCATACCTTATAGGATTGTTCAGTAACAGAAGATCTTTGTAGGATTGTTGTCATACCTTATAGGATTGTTCAGAAACAGAAGACCTTGGTAGGATTGTTGCTATACTTTAGAGGTACGGTACGTTCAGTCAAAGCAGACACTGGCAGGATTGTTGTCATACCTTAAAGGATTGTTCAGTGACAATAGAAACAAATAGGATTGTTGTCATACCTTATAGGATTGTTCAGTGA
Source organism: Monoplex corrugatus (assembly GCA_030674185.1). Taxonomy (NCBI): domain Eukaryota; kingdom Metazoa; phylum Mollusca; class Gastropoda; order Littorinimorpha; family Ranellidae; genus Monoplex; species Monoplex corrugatus. The sequence goes on from CM060309.1 coordinate 67,260,712, forward strand.
CAGCAGACACTGGTAGGATTGTTGTCATACCTTATAGGATTGTTCAGTGACAGCAGACACTGGTAGGATTGTTGTCATACCTTATAGGATTGTTCAGTGACAATAGACACTGGTAGGATTTTTGTCATACCGTATAGGATTGTTCGGTAACAATAGAAACAAGTAAGATTGTTGTCATACCTTATAGGATTGTTCAGTGACAATAGACACTGGTAGGATTGTTGTCATACATTATAGGATTGTTCAGTGACAGTAGACACTGGTAGGATTGTTGTCATACCTTATAGGATTGTTCGGTAACAATAGAAACAAGTAGGATTGTTGTCACACAATATAGGATTGTTAAATCACAACAAATACTGGTAGGATTGTTGCCATACTTTATAAGATTGTTCAGTGACAGTAGACACTGTAGATTTGTTGTCATGCCTTATAGGATTGTTCAGTCACAGAAGATCTTGGTAGGACTGTTGTCATACCTCAGAGGTACGGTACGTTCAGTCACAGCAGACACTGGTAGGATTGTTGTCTACATTAGAGGTACATTCAGTTACTGTAGACACTGGTAGGATTGTTGTCATACCTTAGAGGTACATTCAGTTACAGTAGACACTGGTAGGATTGTTGTCATACCTTAGAGGTACATTCAGTTACTGTAGACACTGGTAGGATTGTTGTCATACCTTAGAGGTACATTCAGTTACAGTAGACACTGGTAGGATTGTTGTCATACCTTAGAGGTACATTCAGTTACTGTAGACACTGGTAGGATTATTGTCATACCTTAGAGGTACATTCAGTTACAGTAGACACTGGTAGGATTGTTGTACGAGTAATACGTTATAGAATTTTCAGTCACAGTAGGCCTTGGTAGGATTATTGTCATACCTTAGAGGTACATTCTGTTATAGTAGACACTGGTAGGATTGTTGTTATTCCTTACAGAATTTTCAGTCACAGAAAGCCTTGGTAGGCTTGTTATCATATCTTATGGAATTGTTCAGTGACAGCAGACACTGTCAACAAAAGATAACCTCTATCCAGTGACATGAGTCACTAGTCCTCCACAGCTTGACAAGCTTTCTCAGACTCTTTTCAATGATCATGGCACTTAGGCAGTTGCATATTTCTCCCTATTTTCTAAGCCACCTTAATGACCAAGACGATGACACAGTTTTTAAAATGCTTTAATGATGATGACGATAAAGACGATAATCATGATGCCATAGAATCCTAATTAGAATTAAGATTGCGTAACAGGGAAGTACTCTGCGCTCACTATAATAATCCATCCTGGCGTCAACAAACATTCGAAAGATACAGACACCTTCGGTGTTGGTCAAGAGATTTAAGCAACACCCTCAGTAACGCTTCCGTGAGGTTGATGAGACTCTATTGTTTGATGCCAGTCTTGCCAATGAGCCTATGACATGTTCATATCTGGGTAGGAGCCTGATGGGGCCGAAAAATCCCACAATGAATTTCACAAGACTGATGGGGATTCGAACCCACAACCTTCCATCAGTAGTCCGTTGAAGCCTACTAGAAATTGAACCCTAGCTGACAGTCATCAATTGGAGTCGCCGATCGTACAGATCTTTGCCAAAATGTTCCTGTGGTGTTGCTCAAGATATTGGCGTGATAAATTTATCATCTTGTCATGCATGCCATACAAAAGACATGAAGGAAGCAGCCAGACACATTCACAGGAACTTTCTGATATTATGTCAGTGAAAACATGTCCGCAATTTTGGTTGTGCTTTTTTCCCCCTGTCGTCAAAGATAGGAACAGCTGGAGCTGCAAAATGAAATACGAATAGCAGTGACGGAAATCTTTGTGGATTTGATGTTTGTGTGTTGGTGAAACGTGAATTATTCTTCTGTCTGCTAGTAATCATTGTCATTTATTTCATTTTTTTACTTTTGTTTCTGTAACACTGCATTTCTGGTGGTTTTCGTCCATTTCAGTATAGTGATAGGGATTAACATGTATTCACCTTACATATGTCTGCTTATGGTGTCACTGTCTTACTGAATCTATCGTCACTGTCTTACTGTTTCGCTTCTCTTTGTACACTACAGATCATTCAGTCATTGATGTGTGTTCATTTGCATCTCATCTGTTTTTGCATTTATTTGTTTTCTTCACGATGCGTTTTATCACATAGAATTCGGGCTGCTCTCTCCAAGGAGGGTGCGTCACCGTAGTGCTTACGATTCTGTTAAGCTTAGGGCTGTTGTGAGATGAAGCACTGCACGAGTAGTCAATATTATTATTGTAGTTTTTGTTGATGTAACTATTATTATTATTGTTATTATTATTATTATTATTATTATTATTATTATTATTATTATTATTATTATTATTATTATTATTATTATTGTTATCATTATCATTATTATTATTATTATTCTCGTTATCATCATCATCATCAGTAGTAGTAGTAGTAGTAATAGTAGTACTAGTAGCAGTAGTTGTAGTGTTATCGTCATTAGTAACAGTATTGTTGGTGGAATTGTTGTTTTGTCGTGCAGAACCACACCGGCCAGCTTTTGTGGTGCAGCGCACAGTTCGTGTCAAACAGAATTCACTTCCATCCAGTCTTTCTAATGGACACTACTGAGTATCACCAGAAACGGAGCAGTCTCAAGAGTTGATGCTACCGATACAGGCCACATGCAGCAAGAAGCGAGACAAGGGGACCTTTGCTCCATACTGTGTGTGTTAGTCTCTGACCTGATGTGCCCATTGCCACAGATTTCGGGACTTGGGGGTGGGTGCAGGCAAAAATTTCGATTCTGTTTCTTTTTCTTCCATTTAGCCAACCTCTCGACTTTTCGTCTCATTCCCACACTAGCCAGTGGTCAAGCACAGGTAATGGGAAGCAGGGAGCGTGCTGTGGGCGGTTAATTACAGGTAGGGACCCACAGGGACATCACACCTGCCCTCCGGCCTGATGCCTTAACACGGCGGCTTTTTCCGGTACTCATTCACAGTGGGCTGAACACTCCCTTCCTACACCTCTGTGACATCAAGGTCTTCAACGGTCACGGTCCTCTCACAGTCTGCCGGCCAACTGACCATTCCAGGATTTCAAACATCACGGATTTCTGAGTCACTGGTTAATGTTGGGGATGGACACGTGAGATGAAGACCATTGGACTGACCAGTCCTCGTTTAGCCTACGTTTGTCTTGGAATAGGAAGGAGCGGGGTCAGTGATTCATGGTGACGGACCTGATAGCCGGCTGGGTCAGGACGCCAGACTTCTGATCGGACGGCCTGAGTTCGATTCTTCCTGGTAGCACCTGCTTGGTAAAGGCTGTAGATTCCCAGTCTTTCAGATCAATGTGTTTACAGGTCTGCTAGTGTCTAAACCCCATTCGTGTGTGTGTATACACATGAGGAACATCATCAAATACACAAAGGGAGAAGAGTGGCAAAATGGTTCAGACATTCGCCCGCCAATAACTTAACTCGAGGTTCCAGGGTTCGCTGCCCATACAGGCTTCGATTTTTCTCCTCAGTTTGACCGGAAAATCGAACTGAACGTCTAGTCCTTCGGAAAGGGGCGAAAAACGAGTTGGATCCGTGTGCCTTCTGGCTGCGCACACTGAAGATCCCACGGCAGTTGAAAGTCGTGAAGAGCAGCGCATTGCCCGGCTGCTTTGGTAAAAATCATTGGAGAGATAGGTTGAGAAAGGTTGATTTTCCCAGGTCCCACCCCTTGAAAACCAATTAGCCTTCTTGCCTTTCTGAAATCTTGGTTTGAAAAAATGTGAATATGAATATGAATTTGAAGCGAGGGAGAGGGGATGGGCACCGCCCTCGTGGTGCTGGCCCCAGGAAAAGTTGAGGACTCTGCCAACTCACTCCCCCACGACCACAGGTTTATGAAATTATTTAGGTAGGACCTCAGGACTTGGCCAGTCCATGGGTTTATGTGCAGGCTTAAGGCTTGTGCCATGATCATTTTGGATCTTCTCCATCACATGGCACCTATGACGTTAGTGCATATGGAATTCATTCCGAGCGCGGAGACGTCATCTTGAGAAACTGAAACTGAAACTGAAACTGAAATCAAATAAATAAGTAAATAAATAAAAAAATTTAAAAACCTCATACGAATCATCCTGTGAATCATGTGTCAGAGTTCAGTGGCTTATGGAAGCACGAAAATATCCCGCATGCACACGGTTGTTATAGTGATTATCTCTTCACCAGCTCTAAGCTTCACTGACTTTGGCCTCTCCCTCCCTCGTCCCGTCGATGTTGCGGAAAGCGGGAGTCTGCTGCATAGGTAACTTCTTGTTTCAACATCACTATGGTCAGGCTTAAGTCTTGGAGACATCTAAATTGCTGTATGGACAACAGCAGGTTCTCCATAACATTATGGTCAGGCTTGTGTCCTGGAGATGTCTATACTGCTGTATGGACAGCAGTAGGCTGCATAAGAACCTATATTTATGTTTTGTTGATTATACCAAGGCTTCTGATTGGGTAAGACATGAAGAACTGATCACCAGCTGGAAAAGTTCAATATTGATGGAGAAGATTGAAAAATAATAAGTAACACATATTGTAAACAACAGCAGCAACGAGAATTGAAAATTATATGTCCTATTCAAAATAATAAAAGAGGGGGTTAGACAGGGATGTGTTTTGTCACAAGACTTGTTTCCACTTTACGTGAAACTATCATGAGACATCTAGATAAATGCCCTGGGATGAAAGTTGGGGGAAAGGTAAACAATCTTTATGTAGATAAGACCGTTTCAATAGCAGAAAATGAAAAAGACCTACAAAATCGTGTAAATATAATGGCAAGAGATAGCAGAAATAAAGGGCTAGAGGTAAATAATAAGAAGACTGAAGTCATAATAATCAATAATAAAAAAAAAAATAAAAAAAAATCCCTCCCCTCATGTAAAATAACAGCAAATGGTACAACATTGTGATAAGTTGATAAAATCAAATATATGTGAACAGTCATCTCATCAGACGGCAAATGCACAGCAAAATTGGCCAAGCTGAAACAACATTCACGAAAACGAACAGCGTTCTTACTAACAAATGACTGTCAATTGACATAGGAAAAGAGTGCTTTTTAATGTTGTACAGATTCAATACTGTTATACGGATGCGAAGCCTGGACAATCAACAAGCAAAGTCAAAATAAGATTGAGACAGCTGAAATGTTTCTGAGAAGAATGCTTAGAGTTCCATGGACAGCAAAGAAAACAAACGAGGCAGTCTTGAAAGAAGCAAAGGCAAAAAGAACATGAATAAAGAAGGTAAGGGAAAGACAAGCAACATTTATAGCGCTTTTTATGAGGCAGGAGAAATTTGAGCGCTTAATCTAAACAGAAACGTTAGGAGGGAAAGAGCACCAGATAGACCTAAGGAGAAAATCCCAGACAGTCTTGCGTAGAGGGTAGGGACAATAAGGGTTGGCGATATGCTTGCAGAGACAAAAGACAGATTCGTATGGAGTGCCATGAACGCCAATTTGATGCGGCAAGACACATGATGATGATGATGATGATGATGATGATGATGATGATGATGGTGGTGGTGGTGGTGGTGGTGGTGATGTCTTTATTCTTTTGTAGTATGTTGTTTTCTGTTGTTTTAATAAAATTATATTAACAACGGCAGATACGTAAGTAGGCCTGTGTGCTTATCTATATTGTTGAGAAATCAAGTTTCACATCATTTCATTTCGTGTCATTTCATTTCATTCTACATTGATGATTCAGTAGCACAACAGAGTCACCAACAGAACTAAAAATTTAAAAAAACAGTGAGTGAAGAGCAGGACAGACAACAATCATTCATTTCTCCATCAACCCATAGTCCAAACCATGACAGCAACAAAGACCAAAAGTAGATAAGTAAGAAAGAAAGAAAGAATGAAAGACGAAGAAGGAAAAAAAATCACTCAAGCACTGACCACTCCCATACAAATAGGTGACAAAAAGAACTGATCATTGTTGCCAGTCACACCTTTTTTCATTCCCCCATGTCTTGTTTTGCGCTGTTGCTATCGTCACAGCACATCCTACCGTTTCCTACGCTTCAAAAGTAGCCAGCCGAACACACCATTCTATTTGACAAGACTCTGTTGTAGAACTGCTCTATAACAACCAGTCTAAACGAGTCATCATCCAAAACTTTCTGGCATCAGTTAATTTCAAAAGTAAATATTGCATAAAATGTATCACTATGTCGATGTGCAGCCGTTAGTACAACCTACTACCGACTGGAAGGTTGTAGGTTCGAATCCCATCATCCTGTTAAAATCATTGTGGGATATTCCCGGCCCCAACCTGCTCTTACCCAGAATTCAGTGTGCTATGAGCTCACTGAGAAGACTGGGACCATACGGTCGAGTCCCATCCACTTCACGGGTGCGTCACTGAGAGTGTTTTTCAAATCTCATGACCAGCACCGCCGATGTCTGTATCTCTCGGGCGTGGCTGATGCCAGGATATATTATGATAGTATGCGAAGCGTACCGCCCTGTCATTCAGTCTCAATCCAGAATGGAACCCCCAGCAGCATCATGACTATCATTCCCACAGTCATCATCGTCAGCACAGCATTGTGAAAATTTGTCGCATATTCTGTGACCAGTAATGTGGCGTAGGATATGAAAAAAACACAGAAATAAACAAAAAACAAACATTTAAAAAGAAAAATTGTATGGCGTAGGATAGAGGGAAAATAAACACACACAAATCATCTAAAAACAAAAAACAAAAAAACGAAAAAACACGTTCACAAGTCGTGGAATGTGAGACTGTTAAAGAATGAAAATCGACAAATTAATCAAACATACCGAAAATTACCAGAAATGTCATGTTTGTACAATAAAACATGTAGAGTATTTCTCATTCAAACAAGCTGCTGTAACAGAACGCCGCGGATGCAGCAGACATTTATATTCCGCTGTGTCCCGTCCATACCGGTGACAGTGGAACGTGATCCCCTGTCAAGACGGCAGCCCGGCGCCAAGCAGATACATAATGCATGCATGGAGACATCATTAATTTTATTTCTTGCGGACCTCAGTGGCCTGTTGTTAAAGCGTTTGTGTCATGGGGCGAAGGTTGTAAGTTCGATTCTGACTGGTGCAACATTAAATCTGTCGTCACTGTCTTACTGAATCTATCGTCACTGTCTTACTGAATCTATCGTCACTGTCTTACTGAATCTATCGTCACTGTCTTACTGAATCTATCGTCACTGTCTTACTGAATCATCGTCACTGTCTTACTGAATCTGTCGTCACTGTCTTACTGAATCTATCGTCACTGTCTTACTGAATCTATCGTCACTATCTTACTGAATCTATCGTCACTGTCTTACTGAATCTATCGTCACTGTCTTACTGAATCTATCGTCACTGTCTTACTGAATCTATCGTCACTGTCTTACTGAATCTATCGTCACTGTCTTACTGAATCTATCGTCATTGTCTTACTGAATCTATCGTCACTGTCTTACTGTTTCGTTTCTCTTTGGACACTACAGATCATTCAGTCATTGATGTGTATTCATTTGCATCTCATCTGTTTTTGCATTTATTTGTTTTCTTCACGATGCGTTTTATCACATAGAATTCGGGCTGCTCTCTCCAAGGAGGGTGCGTCACCGTAGTGCAACACCAATCATTTTTTTCCGTGTACAAGTATTTCTGTTTACATCATAAAGAATGGATCTTTCTATGGAATTTCACCAGGGACAACTCGTTTGTTGCCGTGAGATCTTTAACATGCGTTGTAGTGCATGTTAATGCACGTGGGTCCACGGTTTATCATCTCATCCTAACGACTTGTACATAGGCCGCCACTTACAAATGTTGTGGAAGGGGAGAAAACTCTCCGTCCGATCCATGATTCGAACCCGAATTTGTCGAGTCCTAGTCAGATGCCGTGACAACGAGGCTGTACACTTTATATTACGACGTAACTCCCCCCCCCCTCCCCCACCCTATGGTTTGATCAGTGTAGTGTTAGGTAAGTCCCCTTCCCCCTAACATGAGTCTCATCATTTATTTCCCTTTGACATATTTTCTTCTCGTGCGTGTCTATGTATGTATTTGTATTTCTGTGGGTATCTTTGATATTCATAATGTTACTTACTAGCTACAGTGATGATAAAAATAATGATAATGATATTACTACTACTACTTCTACTACTGCTGCTGCTGCTGCTACTACTACTTCTACTACTACTACTACTACTACTACAACTACTACAACTACTGATGATGATGATGATACTACTACTACTACTACTACTACTACTACTACAACTACTACAACTACTGATGATGATGATGATACTACTACTACTACTACTACTACTACTACTACTACTACAACTACTACAACTACTGATGATGATGATGATGATGATGATGATGACAAAGATAATAGTAATGATAGTAATAATGATAATGATAATAATAATGGTCTCTGCGTGTGTGCATGTGTGTGTGTGCATTGTGTGTCCAGGTGTGTGTGTGAGTGTGTGTGTAAGAGAGAGAGAGAGAGAAAGTGTGTGCGTGCGTGCGTGCGTGCGTGTGTGTGCGTGCCTGCGTGCCTGCGTGCGTGTGTGTGCGTGCCTGCGTGCGTGCGTGTGTGCGTGTGTGTGTGTGTGTGTATGTGTGTGTGTGTGTGTGTGTGTGTGTGTGTGTGTGTGTGTGTGTGTGTGTGTGTGTGTGTGTAAATGGTGGGATATATCATGAAAGAGAAAAGAATTTTACACCCAGTCTGCAGCTTCAAATACTTGAGAGCAATCGTTTCAAAACCACGAGTTTCTTGCCAGTATAGCGAAAACAACAGCAACGCCAAACAACTCAAAACTTATCTGGAATGACAAGAACATCTCCTTCAGTTCTAAATTGATACTGATGCTCTCCCTTGTCATGTCAATCTTCTTGTACACCCGAAAAAACATGGCAGCTCACGGCAAAGCTTCACAAAAGGAACCAGGCCATGGATATGCAGTACTATCAAAAAATCTTGCCCATCTCTTATTTTGATTATATCACAAATAAAGAGTATCGCCGTGCGATTACAGAGGCCACTGGGACTTTTTAAATAGGTCTTAGAAGTGAGAGACCGTGGGAGAAGGTCAGGCATTTTTACATTATGTTGAATCAGAGATCAAGATCTCAAGAGATGTTTGTCAGGACTCTCGCCCTGTCTGTTCTTAATCTCTCTTCTCCCTCCACCCTCACTTTCCTTTCCATGCATGGCCAATGTTTTCTCAACAGACGTCTACTGCACTCTCTGAGGGCACTCGTGCGCAGTCTCTGGCTGATAATCTGTCAAGGTTCGACTCCATGAACCCCGAAACAAGAGTGATTAGACTGGCTGATTATGTGTAGGTTTATGTGTTTGGCTGATTGTGTGTAGGTTTACGTGTCTGGCTGATTGTGTGTAGGTTTATGTGTCTGACTGATTGTGTGTAGGTTTATGTGTCTGGCTGATTGTGTGTAGGTTTACGTGACTGGCTGATTGTGTGTAGGTTTATGTGTCTGGCTGATTGTGTGTAGGTTTACGTGACTGGCTGATTGTGTGTAGGTTTACGTGACTGGCTGATTGTGTGTAGGTTTATGTTCTGGCTGATTGTGTGTAGGTTTACGTGACTGGCTGATTGTGTGTAGGTTTATGTGTCTGACTGATTGTGTGTAGGTTTATGTGTCTGACTGATTGTGTGTAGGTTTATGTGTCTGGCTGATTATGTGTAGGTTTATGTGTTTGGCTGATTGTGTGTAGGTTTACGTGTCTGGCTGATTGTGTGTAGGTTTATGTGTCTGACTGATTGTGTGTAGGTTTATGTGTCTGGCTGATTGTGTGTAGGTTTATGTGTTTGGCTGATTGTGTGTAGGTTTACGTGTCTGGCTGATTGTGTGTAGGTTTATGTGTCTGACTGATTGTGTGTAGGTTTATGTGTCTGACTGATTGTGTGTAGGTTTATGTGTCTGACTGATTGTGTGTAGGTTTATGTGTCTGGCTGATTGTGTGTAGGTTTATGTGTTTGGCTGATTGTGTGTAGGTTTACGTGTCTGGCTGATTGTGTGTAGGTTTGTGTGTCTGACTGATTGTGTGTAGGTTTATGTGTTTGACTGATTATGTGTAGGTTTATGTGTTTGGCTGATTGTGTGTAGGTTTATGTCTGACTGATTGTGTGTAGGTTTATGTTCGTTCGTTCTTTGATTTAACGTCTTTTCACTATTGAGTGATATTAGACGCTATAGGTTTATGTGTCTGACTGATTGTGTGTAGGTTTATGTGTCTGACTGATTGTGTGTAGGTTTATGTGTCTGACTGATTGTGTGTAGGTTTATGTGTCTGACTGATTGTGTGTAGGTTTATGTGTCTGGCTGATTGTGTGTAGGTTTATGTGTCTGACTGACTGTGTTTAGGTTTACGTGACTGGCTGATTGTGTGTAGGTTTATGTGTCTCGCTGATTGTGTGTAGATTTATGTGTCTGACTGATTGTGTGTAGGTTTATGTGTCTGACTGATTGTGTGTAGGTTTACATTTCTGGCTGATGTGTGTGTAGGTTTAATGTGTTTGGCTGATTGTGTGTAGGTTTATGTGTCTGGCTGATTGTGTAGATTATTTATGGCTGGGCTGATTGTGTGTAAGTTTACGTGTCTGGCTGATTGTGTGTAGGTTTACGTGTCTGGCTGATTGTGTGTAGATTTATGTGTCTGACTGATTGTGTGTAGGTTTATGTGTCTGACTGATTGTGTGTAGGCTTATGTAGCCATTACCTAGTGCTCTACATTGTAACACTGTTCTTTGTGATACTGTCTTGACGTTGTACTTGTGGAACTCTTACAAAGACATATAGAAAAGGGGAAGTCTTACAAAGACATATAGAAAAGGGGAAGTCATACAAAGACATATAAAAAAGGGGAAGTCTTACAAAGACATATAGAAAAGGGAACTCTTACAAAGACATATAGAAAAGGGGAACTCTTACAAAGACATATAGAAAAGGGGAAGTCTTACAAAGACATATAGAAAAGGGAAGTCTTACAAAGACATATAGAAAAGGGAAGTCTTACAAAGACATATAGAAAAGGGGAAGTCTTACAAAGACATATAGAAAAGGGGAAGTCTTACAAAGACATATAGAAAAGGGGAAGTCTTACAAAGACATATAGAAAAGGGAAGTCTTACAAAGACATATAGAAAAGGGAAGTCTTACAAAGACATATAGAAAAGGGAAGTCTTACAAAGACATATAGAAAAGGGAATCTTACAAAGACATATAGAAAAGGGAAGTCTTACAAAGACATATAGAAAAGGGGAAGTCTTACAAAGACCATATAGAAAAGGGAAGTCTTACAAAGACATATAGAAAAGGGGAAGTCTTACAAAGACCATATAGAAAAGGGAAGTCTTACAAAGACATATAGAAAAGGGGAAGTCTTACAAAGACATATAGAAAAGGGAAGTCTTACAAAGACATATAGAAAAGGGAAGTCTTACAAAAGACATATAAAAAAGGGGAAGTCTTACAAAACATATAGAAAAGGGAATCTTACAAAGACATATAGAAAAGGGAAGTCTTACAAAGACATATAGAAAAGGGGAAGTCTTACAAAGACATATAGAAAAGGGGAATCTTACAAAGACTATAGAAAAGGGAAGTCTTACAAAGACATATAGAAAAGGGGAAGTCTTACAAAGACATATAGAAAAGGGGAAGTCTTACAAAGACATATAGAAAAGGGGAAGTCTTACAAAGACATATAGAAAAGGGGAAGTCTTACAAAGACATATAGAAAAGGGGAATCTTACAAAGACATATAGAAAAGGGAAGTCTTACAAAGACATATAGAAAAGGGAAGTCTTACAAAGACATATAGAAAAGGAGAACTCTTACAAAGACATATAGAAAAGGGAAGTCTTACAAAGACATATAGAAAAGGAGAACTCTTACAAAGACATATAGAAAAGGGAAGTCTTACAAAGACATATAGAAAAGGAGAACTCTTACAAAGACATATAGAAAAGGGAATCTTACAAAGACATATAGAAAAGGGAAGTCTTACAAAGACATATAGAAAAGGGAAGTCTTACAAAGACATATAGAAAAGGGGAAGTCTTACAAAGACATATAGAAAAGGGGAAGTCTTACAAAGACATATAAAAAAGGGGAAGTCTTACAAAGACCTATAGAAAAGGAGAACTCTTACAAAGACATATAGAAAAGGAGAACTCTTACAAAGACTATAGAAAAGAGGAACTCTTACAAAGACATATAGAAAAGGGAACTCTTACAAAGACATATAGAAAAGGGGAATCTCTTACAAAGACATATAGAAAAGGGGAACTCTTACAAAGACATATAGAAAAGGGGAAGTCTTACAAAGACATATAGAAAAGGGGAACTTACAAAGACTATAGAAAAGGGAAGTCTTACAAAGACATATAGAAAAGGGGAAGTCTTACAAAGACATATAGAAAAGGGGAAGTCTTACAAAGACTATAGAAAAGGGAAGTCTTACAAAGACATATAGAAAAGGGGAAGTCTTACAAAGACTATAGAAAAGGGAAGTCTTACAAAGACATATAGAAAAGGGAAGTCTTACAAAGACATATAGAAAAGGGGAAGTCTTACAAAGACTATAGAAAAGGAGGAACTCTTACAAAGACTATAGAAAAGGAGAACTCTTACAAAGACCTATAGAAAAGAAGAACTCTTACAAAGACATATAGAAAAAGGGAACTCTTACAAAGACATATAGAAAAGGGGAACTCTTACAAAGACATATAGAAAAGGGGAACTCTTACAAAGACATCTAGAAAAGGGGAACTCTTACAAAAACATCTAGAAAAGGGGAACTCTTACAAAGACATCTAGAAAAGGGGAACTCTTACAAAGACATCTAGAAAAGGGGAACTCTTACAAAGCATATAGAAAAGGGGAACTCTTACAAAGACATATAGAAAAGGGGAACTCTTACAAAGACATATAGAAAAGGGGAACTCTTACAAAGACATATAGAAAAGGGGAACTCTTACAAAGACATCTAGAAAAGGGGAAGTCTTACAAAGACATCTAGAAAAGGGGAAGTCTTACAAAGACATATAGAAAAGGGGAACTCTTACAAAGACATATAGAAAAGGGGAAGTCTTACAAAGACCTATAGAAAAGGGGAAGTCTTACAAAGACTATAGAAAAGGGGAAGTCTTACAAAGACCTATAGAAAAGGGGAAGTCTTACAAAGACCTATAGAAAAGGGGAACTCTTACAAAGACATATAGAAAAGGGGAAGTCTTACAAAGACATATAGAAAAGGGGAACTCTTACAAAGACATATAGAAAAGGGGAAGTCTTACAAAGACATATAGAAAAGGGGAAGTCTTACAAAGACCTATAGAAAAGGGGAAGTCTTACAAAGACATCTAGAAAAGGGGAACTCTTACAAAGACATATAGAAAAGGGAAGTCTTACAAAGACATCTAGAAAAGGGGAAGTCTTACAAAGACATCTAGAAAAGGGGAACTCTTACAAAGACATATAGAAAAGGGGAACTCTTACAAAGACATATAGAAAAGGGGAACTCTTACAAAGACATATAGAAAAGGGGAACTCTTACAAAGACATCTAGAAAAGGGGAACTCTTACAAAGACATCTAGAAAAGGGGAAGTCTTACAAAGACATATAGAAAAGGGGAACTCTTACAAAGACATATAGAAAAGGGGAACTCTTACAAAGACATCTAGAAAAGGGGAACTCTTACAAAGACATATAGAAAAGGGAACTCTTACAAAGACATATAGAAAAGGGGAAGTCTTACAAAATATATAGAAAAGGGGAACTCTTACAAAGACATCTAGAAAAAATTACGTCCAACTTGCTATTGAGGCGACCTTCCCGAGGTGGCGGATAACAGATTACGGATGGCCTTCAGACATGGAGATAAGCTGCGAAATAAGCTAGCCCTGCCTGTACGAATAAGCAGTCCCTGACCAACTGACGAAGGTTTCTAAATTTTAGTCCTTTTCTCCCACTGAACGAAGCAGCAGGGAGGTTTTAGTCTTTCTTTCCTAAATTTTGTATTTGGTGTTTATTCGTTTGTGATCTTACGTTTTCACTTGACGAAGGCCAGTTGGCCGAAAATTTGTGCCTCTCTCGTCTGGTTGTATTAAATACGTCTTCTGATTCTATTTTCGTGTTTTTACTGGTTCATACCTTTGTGTCCTATGATGGAGCCCTCAGGCAGATAAAAGCTACCCACAGCCCTTGCCCCCGTCACTTACAGGATAGATCTTTTGGACAGGAGCTAAAAGGCGCGGTAACCTCTACAGAAAACTTTGAAAGCTGAAGCCACTATGTGTTAGCTACAGGCCTTCTAACAAACTACGATACCATGCAGTATAACTGCAAATGCTTTCACAATCAGTTGCAGTAGATGAGAATGATGCTCGCCTTCTGAGGTCCCTCCAGCGTGGAGCAGCACTTAGTCCTGAGCCTTAACAGGATCCACCCTCTCCTGCTGGAAATCCCTCCTGACCGTTTTGTCGTGCCAGGGGACGCAGGACGCCACTGGCTGCACAATGACACGAAAACATTCTAGCCAGCAGATACGTTTCTTTGTAATGCACTGGAACCCAGAACGTGTCGCAAACAAGAAAACTAAGCTGAAGCATATCCTGTATGAGAAGAACACCAGTGTCTGTTCTGTTCAGGAAAGCAACAGTCCTTCCAGATGAGAGGCTACCAGTGCTTTAGGTTTGATGGAACAGACAGAAGCAATGGAGAAATCTTGATCCTAGTCAGGAATAAAACCAACGCCTGTCTGGTAGACACACACACATGGAGGACACCGAATACCAAGTGATCCGAACCCAGACGAACGCAACAGACTTACAACTTGTCAACTTCTACGGGACAAACGATAGGGTTCTTTCCCTCCACACCATCAGCACACAAATCTCCAACGTCCTGATTGTTGGTGACTTCAACAGCCACTCACAAAGCAGGGGGTATAATCACATGGATCGTCCAGGTGAAGAAGCAGAAAACTTGCAGGATGACAACAGACTCATCTTTTAAAAGTCATTTTGACTGCCCCACGTTTTCCTCCAGGCGATGGTACACCAGTGCCACCACTGATCTTGCGTTCTGTACCAAAAGACATGAACAAGGATATTTCCAGAGAGGCGGCGAACAACTGGGAGGAAATTACCACCGTCCGATCTTCCTGACCCTTGGTGTAAATCATTCTCAGAAGCTATTTTCCCATTGTGGAACTAGCTATGATCAGACAAACTGGACCCTCTTTGGGCATAAAGCATACAATGTCAAAAAATCATCCATTTGAGTTTTGAGTTTTATTGATTTTCCTTGAAAACTGTTCACTCACTGAGATTTCCTAGCCAGTGTGTCCGGGGATTTATTCGCAGGTTTACATGATCGTTTTAGATCTTCTCCATCACATGACATCTGAGGCAACAGTGTATATAGAATTCATTTCGAGCGCTGAGACGCCATCTCGAAAACTGGAGAAAAAAACAACTGAGATGACAGCCAGAGAATGGTATTGTGATGTAACTGTGGCTTTATATTGATGTGGATATTGATGACAATATTGACCGAGTCTTACACTAGTAAACGTCACTGGTTCACACGCTATAAGCTTACCAGCCATACAAACAGAGTATTGACGGCAACACCCGGCCCTCAACATCTGTACAGCCGAACTGAGAAAGTAAAAGGCTCAGATGCACGTCTTTTCTACTAAATTAATCTATTAAATATGTTGTTTCAATGAAAGGAATATTGAGTACTTAAGTCAAAAGAAGAAATCGCTCAGTGTGAATGAAATTCCCAAGGCAAAATGAATGAATGATTTTCTTCTAAATAAATTTATTGAATTTGCAGTTAGGATGAAATGGGTATTGGATAAATCAAAGAAAAAAATAATAATGAATGAATGAATGAATGAATGAATGAATGAATGAACAAACGAACGTACTAGTGAATGAATGACTGAACGAACTAACGAACGAATGAACGAACAAACAAACGAACGAACGAACGAATTCATTAATTAAGTAATAATTAATTAATCAATTAATGACCAAGAACGAACGAAACGACGAATGAATGAATAAATGAATGAATGAATGAATCAATTTTACATGTCTGCGTTTGTTACCAACTACGTGAGAGAGAGGGGAGAGAGAGAGAGACTGGGAGAGAGAGACAGACAGACAGACAGACAGGACAGAGACAGAGACTAAGAGACAGACAGACAGACAGAAGACAGAGACAGACAGACAGACAGACAGAAGACAGAGACAGAGACAGACAGACAGACAGAGACACACAGAGAAGAGTATATTAAGGCTTGACACATCATTAAAGATACCTGGATTCAGTTACCACCAGCAGGCAGAGTATAGCCCATATGGAATGACCCCATCGTCAAGATACTGTCTAGCCCTCAGACAAGACACGTGATTCCCTGCGGTACCACAGCAAGTACAACTGTACAGACAATCGATAGGTGTTGGTATTGGTTCCACGTGCATCGGCACACCTATGGTGCTACCTTCCAGTACCGACGACTCCTGGCTGTTCACACTCAATACTTTGCCCTTTTCTTTTGTCTTTACATAAACACTGACTGAGTGACTGACTGACTGACTGACTGAGTGACTGAGTGACTGACTGACTGAGTGACTGACTGACTGGCTGGCTAACTGGCTGGCTGGCTGACTGACTGGCTGACTGACAGACTGACTGACTGATGGATTCATCGATTGGTAGACTAATTGATTGACTGACTTAAACTTCAGTTTCAGTTTCAGTTTCTCAAGACGAGGTCTCCCCGCTCAGAACAAATTCCATATGCACTAACGTGACAGGTGCCATGTGTATGATGAGGAAAATCGTGGCCAGCTCGAGGTTGAACCACAACCCAAGAGTTTTAAGCATAACACTTTAACAAATGAGCTAATGGGCCACTGAATTAAGCACTCATAGCTTCCCTGTCTATGTTATGTGGTCACTTGATTCACCCAGTAACCCGTGTCTATTGTTCACACCTGATTCACCCAGTAACCCGTGTCTATTGTTCACACCTGATTCACTCAGTAACCAGTGCCTGTTGTTCACCTGATTTACCCAGTAACCAGTGTCTGTTGTTTACCCAGTAACCCTTGTCTGTCGTTTACCCAGTAACCATTGTCTGTTCTTCACCCGATTCACCCAGTAACCAGTGTCTGTTATTCACCTGATTTACCCGGTAACGGGTGTCTGTTGCTCATCTGATTCACCCAGTTATCAGTGTCTGTTGTTCACCTGATTCACGCTGTAACCAGTGTCTGTTGTTCACCTGATTCACCCTGTAACCAGTGTCTGTTGTTTACCCAGTAACCAGTGTCTGTTGTTCACCTGATTCACCCTGTAACTAGTGTCTGTTGTTCACCTGATTTATCCAGTAACCAGTGTCTGTTGTTTATCCAGTAACCAGTGTCTCTTGTTTACCTGATTTACCCAGTAACCGGTGTCTGTTGTTCACCTGATTTACCCAGTAACCGGTATCTGTTGTTCACCTGATTTACCCAGTAACCAGTGTCTGTTGTTTACCCAGTAACCAGTGTCTGTTGTTCAACTGATTCACCCAGCAATCAGTGTCTGTTGTTCACCTGATTCACCCAGTAACCAGTGTCTGTTGTTCACTTGATTCACCCAGTAACCAGTGTCTGTTGTTCACCTGATTCACCCAGTAACCAGTGTCTGTTGTTCACCTGATTCACCAAGTATCGTATCCAGAAATGTGTGTGTGACTAAGCACTGTCTATGTTGTCGTGTCGAAAAAAATATCATGAATAGCTGAATGTTTGATAAGTGAGTGATATTCTTAAAGGATGTGTATTGCATTTTGAACATGTAAAATGGGATTGGTAAAGAAAAACAGTAAGACACAGTTGATATGCTGCCTGTATTCATTTGATTTGGTCATAGGATTAAAACTAGAAGTGAAATTTGCATTTTTGTTTGTTTGTTTTGTTTGTTTGTTTGTTTTTTGTTTTTTGTTGTCGTAAGTAACATTTTGAACAAAGATGAAGAGATCTTTGTGAACCGAACTATCATCTCATCATCATCATCATCATCATCATCATCATGTGCCTTGCCGCATGGTGTTGGCGACCATGGTCCTCCACACAAATCTATACCATTCTGTAAATTTTTAAATTTGTTTGCAAAGGTTTAGATCATGATGACTGATGTGTACAAACATCATGACAGAAACGTTTAGACAAATCACACACATTAAGGCGAAGATCATAATCATTTAGACAACCTGAAAGAGCAGTGGATTAAGCAGAGACTTGGGGAATGCCTTTTTGACAGGCTGACTTATTGATAATAAAAAGATTGGAATTTGGTGTTTGTGCAAGAGGGATTCATTGTACTCGGACAATTCCATATGCGCTCTACCTAAATCTGCCAGCAGTTGTCAGGTAAACTCCCTGAGCCTGCGCAAAACTCTATGCGTCGGAAGGCCTTGAAATGAGGAGGGTGGGAGAGAGTGACTTTTGAAACACCACGCTAAGTCCACTAAAATGTTGGAAACATTAAGATGAGCAGTGAACAGGACAGTTTCTAGTGTTGAGGGCTTGGATTGAACTCGAGGTATCAGACTGTAGTTCCACATCTCTATCAAAAGAAGCCACCAGCCCACTTATCAGCGAAATAGCAATACATGTACACACTGTTGATGGTTTACGTGGAATAAGAATCATGGTTCAGAAACTACTAAGTATGCCACATTGTTTTTGTTACTAATCTTGATCAATACGTCAAAAGTTGTAACGTCATGAATAATATGATCAGAATTCAGTTATATCTATTGCAGTATAAGCAACAATTTTTTGACCGAAGTCAGATTGATTTGTGTGAACGTCAAAGATGAGAGGGCGCTTCCACAAATGTGTTGCGTGGTGTGCTTCTCCCAAGAGCTTTGGAAAAACTATAACAGACAGCAGACAGACAGACAGGCAGCGACACACAGACAGATAGAAACAGAGAAACAGACAGACAGACAGACAGGCATGCCAACATACAAAAGACGTGGGTCGGTCTGTCCTATTTTATATAAAAAGGGGAAATTGAAAACCTGTCGCATACTTTACCCACGGGTGGAAAGAAAGAGAGGGGCCGGGTAGAGTCAGGTGGGATGGAGTTGCTTGGAGTGGTGGAGGTGGAGGGGGGGCTGTACCCCCAAAAGTGACACCTTTTCTTGTAAGAGTGGATCGGCAGGGTGTGTGGCGGTGGTGTGAAGGGGAGTTAATAGCTCTCTGTGGGTGTCAGTGTCTGGACAGGTCGCCGATACCAGCCCACAGAATGGAGACACTAAAACACTTCTTCTGCCATTGAACAGGGAATATTACCGGCCATACAGCCACGATCAATTGATCGGCAAGCTGCAGTTTCTCGCTGTACAGTGAAGGTGTAGAGGGACAAGTGTCAGTTTTAACAGGTGATATGTCACCTACCCACTTCTGTCTTCATGAAGGAATTGCACTCAGTAAGTGTTAAGTTACTGTGTCAGTAATGACAAACACGATTTCAGCAATGGAGTTTGTTTGTTTTTTTTTTGTTTTGTTTGTTTTGCTTGTTTTGTTTTTGTTTCTTTTGTCTTTTGTTTTTGTTTTGTTTTTGTTTTTGTTTTTTGCGTGTGGTCAAACTGTAGGGTTGACAGGGCAAAATATTGTCATGAAAAAAAAATCAAGGGTGAATATATCAAATTTCGGGCGGATTGATTTGTTCTATTCTGCAGTTATTGATTCTTCCGTTACAACTTTATTTATGACTCTACTTTGCGTGTCATGTAGAATTTGCTAGCAACAATGATGATGTAAGCTTTCTCTTCGTATTGTTTGTCTCAGTCTGACAATTTACATGCATTTTGTTGATGACTTTAATAATGTCATAACTGACAAGCTGCTGTGTGTTTTGCCTCGTCATCTGTTTTTTGTTTGTTTGTTTGTTTGTTTGTTTGTTTGTTTTTTTGTTTTTTTGTTTTGTTTTTTTGTGGTTTTTTTAATTTGTTTATTCTTTCTTTAGCAGATTTCGATTCTTCCCTTTGACTGACATGTGTTTGATGTTATACTATAAATGACACCATGCATTGTAAAGAAACCTCAAAGAAGTTTAAGAAGACACAACGAACTGATTATTTAACAATGTTTGATATGTTTACACGGATAACATTATGTTGCTGACTGAGACAATGGACGTTCTAATCACGTGTCTCTGTTTTTATGCTGTGCATTCCTTCATTTTGTTTTGAATAATGGATCCAGGCTGATTATCATACTGTGCTGTGCTTCTTCTGGCACGCTCTGTTCTGGCTGGATTATGACTGTAATAAATCAGAGAGACAGAGAGAGAAAGAGAGAGAGATACAGAGAGATACAAGACAGAGATACAAGACAGAGAGACAGGCAGAGAGATAGCGAGATATACAGAGACAGAGAGAGACAGGGAGAGAGACAGACACAGAGAGAGAGAGACAGAGAGAGAAAGAGAGACAGAGAGATACAATACAGAGAGATACAAGACAGAGATACAATACAGGGAGACAGGCAGAGAGATAGCGAGATATACAGAGACAGAGACAGAGAGAGACAGAGAGAGAGACAGACACAGAGATAGAGAGAGAGACAGAGAGAGAAAGAGAGACAGCGACAGAAAGAGAGAGACACACACGGAGAGAGAGAAAGAGAGAGATAACAAATATGAATACTAACGGTTTACTTTATGACAGGCCTATCTTCTTTGTGAAAGGGGTGTCTGTTAACATGTCTGATTAACGACATTAGGAATATAGATATGCACAATTGATCATACTGGAAATCAAAGACTAGTTTCATGATATGACAAAAACTGTGATAATGAAGTTTCCCTAATCTTGAATGCTTTACATTAAAAAAAAAAAACGACAACAACAAAACAGATCGTTCACGGGTCTACAGTGTGTGTGTGTGTGTGTGTGTGTGTATGTGTGTGTGTGTGTGTGTGTGTGTGTGTGTGTGTGTGTGTGTGTGTGTGTGTGTGTGTGTGTGTGTGTGTGTGTGTGTGTGTGTGTGTGTGTGTGTGTGTGTGAGGGAGAAAGACATACAAAGACAGACGGACGGAGACCGAGACAGAGAGAGAGAGACGGAACTGAGACAAAGAGAGACAGAGTAAGATACAGACAGACAGACAAACAGACAGGCAGACAGTGAGACTTGCCTTCTGCAGTGAAACGTTTGCAGTCATTTTGTTGTTATGGAAATGTCCCCTTCTTAAAATCTGTTGTCGCTTTTGTATTTCCTGCTGTCCTTTAACAAGCACAGAGCCTGCATTGTGACAACATCATTCTTCTTTCTTCTGTCGCCACAATAGTGTCCCACCTCTCTGAATATGTCTCCTTCAATGTCACATTCGGCTGACTGTAGCGGTGGAAATTGTTGGGTTTTTTTCACCGGTGTAATTCTGTCTCATTTCCATGTCACAGTTTTACTTTTTTTTTTTTTCTTCCGACCTTTCGCCTTCAGAGAGAGATGACAGCATAAAGGCTACAGTCATTTAGAAGGTTTGGGTTCGATCTGACATGTATGCTTCCTGCTTGATGGGCAATGGATGGAGAATTTTCCCATCTCTCAAATCTTTTACTGTTATTGTTGTTTAAAGCCCAGCCGACAGGGCTTTAACCGCTTCAAAACATACAAAACTTCAACAGGAAAAAGAAAAAAGAAGAAAAAATTAAGTACACATATCAATGCGCACATAATCTAAGGACATGCCCCTGGCGTTGACCACTCCGTCCAATTTATCGCACAAGGGATATAAACACACACACACACCTGAATACAAATTTAAGCATACCTATGGACACCAAAACATATATAAAAATGGGCATAAAGTACCTAAAATTGTTTCCCATATCTCACCTCCTTTGAGCCAAAAATGCACTTAATACGTGTACCCAGTTATCAATCCTAAGAAAAAGTACGTAAGATTTATCGAACACATACAGGTGAATGGACCAGCACGACAGAAAATAACAGGAAGAAATGACATAAAGCAAAGGAGCAAAGCCGAAACAAAGACAGTGACAGAAAAGAGGAAATTTCTAGCAAAGAATTTCCAGAAGGCGAGGATACTATCTATACTGAAAGAGCCCCCGACATCCCCACGGGGAGGGAGGGAGGGGATCTCTCAAGTCAAAAATGTGTGCAGCCCTGTCAATACTGGGACCCTCTTTATATGTATGTATACGCTCACAGAACATCAAATATAATTAAAAACATAGAAACAAAGGAAGAAAAAAAAAGTAAAAGAAGTATTGAAAACAAACAAGGTGGGGGTGGAGGGTGAATGTCAGCTCTGACTCTAGGATGAAAACATACGAACCGTAAATGTGGACTTCCCACGTAAATTTTCTCTGTACACACCAAGTACGAAGATTGTTTACTATCTTTCCTCCAAAGCTAAAACAGCATTCAAGAAGACGAAAAGCGTTCTTACCAACAAATGCCTATCAATTAACATCGAGAAGAGAGTTCTTGACTGTTATGTAGAACCGATACTGTACGGCTGTGAGGCATGGACAGTCAACACGCGAAGTCAGAACAAGATTTAAGCAACTGAAATTTGGTTTCTAAGAAGAATATTTAAGAGTTTCGTGGACAGCAAGAAAACGAACGAGACAGTCTTGATGGAGGTAGACACAAGAAGAACATAATAAAGAAAATTAGGAAAAGACAAGCAACGTTTATTGGATATTTTATGAGGCAAAAGAAATTAGAGCACCTAGCCACAACAGGAAAGCTGGAGGGAAAGAGAACACCAGTTAGACCCAGGGAGAAAATATTGGACGGACTTGCACGGTGCTGAGGACAGACAGGGTGGGAGATGTACTTGCAGTAACAAGGGATAGATCGCCAAAGGCCATGCGACAGGGCACATGATGATGATGACACCAAGTACATGGTGTTCAGAAGCCATCTAAAGTAATTGACGATATAATACTGAAAGTTGGTACATGTACTTTGGGCGTGTAAACAAAGGTATGAATCTAAACAGTTTCAATGAAATGCATTTTAATTCACACAAAGGATTTCAAACATTTATCAGTTTTGTCAGTTATATGATTATAAGCTTATCACTCTGATTTCTCTTCTTTTTTTTTTTTAACTTTTTTTTTTTTCCTGTTAGAAATAGTATCATCTTCATTAGCTTAATTTTTTTTCTTATTGTAGACTGAAGTCAGAAGGGTTCATTTTGTGTTAACATTATTTTATTTACACTGCTATCGGCGGTCAGAGTCGTTCCACGCTATCCTGGTCTAAGCCGGTGACAGAGGAACGTGAACCCCTGTCAAGGCGGCAGCCCGGCGCCATGTATCATTAATTTGACGTCCTGTGACTCTAAGTAACTCCGTCTAGTAGTTCAGTTCTAGGCACAATTAGCAACGGCAAGTTTGAAAATAGTTTTTTAAGATGACAACTACTATCGTTGGAAAATAAAGAATCATTGTCATTTTCCATCGGTTAAGTGTCACGCTCACAAACCATAGGCTGTGAGTTCGAATCCATGATGAGCAAAATGAAATATAATCTTACACCTGTTGCCATGATGCTGTTGTTAGCGCAATAAAACACGACTGGAAGTCTGAATCAATGTGACTGCCAGAATTCAAGGGAGTAAAGAACAAAACAAAAAAAAACACAGAAATATGATCGTAACGCGTCTTTAATAAAACAAAACACGACAAGCGCAAATCATCGGCCAACTGGCCTTTGTCAAACATGTACAAAAGACAACAAAGACTAAATGTACACCACTTAGCACAATAAATCAATAGACAGCTTCACAAATGTGGCGTTCAGCAGGAGAAAATGGCAGATATGCTGAATGCAACGTTAGGGAAGTCGTCTATCGTCTTTTGTGCTAGGTGTTGTGCATTTATTCTGTATTGTCTTTTGACAAAGGCCAGTTGGCCGAAAATTTGTGTCTGTTTTGTTCTTGTTACATTAAATACGCTTTTCTGATTCTATTTGTATATATGCGTGTGTGTGTGTGTGTGTGTGTGTGTGTGTGTGTGTGTGTGTGTGTGTGTGTGTGTGTGTGTGTGTGTGTGTGTGTGTGTTATGTGTGTTTGTTTGTTTGTTGTTGTTTTTTGTTTTTTTTTTGTGTGTGTGTGTGTGTGTGTGTGTGTGTGTGTGTGTGTGTGTGTGTGTGTGTGTGTGTGTGTGTGTGTGTGTGTGTGTGTGTGTGTGTGTTTCTTGGTCCATAGTGACTGGAAGGTGTGGGTTCGAATCCTGTCAATCTTTCAAAATCATTGTAGGATTTTTTGGCCCCTACCGGCTTCTACGGATGACTGGAACCACAAAGTCGAGTCTCATCCACTTCAGAGATGCGCCATTGAAGGTGGTGTTCAAATCTTCTGACCAACACTGCAGGTGTCTGTGTCTGACGGGCCTGACTGACGCCAGAATATATTATGAAAAGGAGCGAGCAGTACAACTCTGTCATATGGTCTGAATGCAAAATAGAATTCCTGAACATCATGATTATCATCGCCATCGTCATGCGTCAGGCTCTGTGGCCATGAAAGTGGTGTAGAAAATGAGACAGACGAAATGTCCTGACTGTTTGTCGTGATGTCTTTTTCTGGTGGTGTCAATGGTGTCAGTTTTCAGTCCCATGCACACAAAGACTTGTGTATATTTGTGTCAGACATTTTTACAGCCAGCTTTTTCTGTCTTTAACTACCACTTCTACTTCTTCCCTCCCTTACTCCATTGTTTGTTTTCATGCTTCCTTTACTGTGTTGTTGTTGTTGTTGTTGTTGTTGTTGTTGTTGTTGTTGTTGTTGTTGTTGTTGTTGTTGTTGTTGTTGTTGTTGTTGTTGTTGTATATTTATAAGCTATGGTGCTTACAAGTTATTTTTATTTGTTTATTTTTAAGGAAAACGTTTAACTTTTATGTTTTTATGCTTGTTTTATACGTAGAATAACAAGGACTAGCCGTAAGACAGGTCCAGTGGGAGCCATGAGTTATAAAGTACTCTGAACTTTGAACTTTGGGGTTTAAATATGTTGTTAAATAAGCCCCTTCCCCTTCTTCCCCCAGGACGATTATCTTTGTGGGTCATATCATTACGTCTCATCCTAAGGACACTGAATTATTTGCCCTTACCCTGACGACATTGAGTTATCTGTTCTGACCCTAACGACATTGAGTTATCTGTCCTGACCATGACAACATTGAGTTATCTGCCCTTTACCATTACGATGCTGAGTTATCTGACCTTACCCTGACGACATTGAATTATCTGTCCTTACCCTGACGACACTGAGTTATCTGCCCTTACCCTGACGACACTGAGTTGTCTGTCTTTATCCTGACGACACTGAGTTACCTGCCCTGAAACTGACGACACTGAGTTGCCTGCCCCGACCCTCACGACACTGAATTATCTGCCCTTACCCTGACGACACCGAGTTATCTGTCCTTATACTTTATTGCCGACATCTACCATGACACTTAGGTCTGACTGGCGCAGATGTAGACCCCATTCTCTCCATCGCTGGAAACTAAAAATCAGTTAATGTCTGTGTGTCTTGTGTTTGTCTGACTGTCTGTCTCTCTGTTTGTCTGTCTGTCTGTCTGTCTGTCTGTATGCATGTATGCATGTATGTATGTATGTATGTGTGTATGTGTATGTATGTATGTATGTAGTATGTATGTCAGTATGTAAACCGTCGTTGGCGGCCAAGTGTGAGGTGTCTGTCTGATCATTTGTCCATCTGTTTGGCTAACTGGCTGGCTGTCTGGCTGTCTGTCTGGCTGTCCATTTGTCCGTCTGTTTGGCTAACTGGCTGGCTGTCTGTCTGTCTGTCCATTTGTCCATCTGTTTGGCTAACTGGCTGGCTGGCTGGCTGTCTGTCCATTTGTCCATCTGTTTGGCTAACTGGCTGGCTGTCTGTCTGGCTGTTCATTTGTCCATCTGCTTGGCTAACTGGCTGGCTGTCTGTCTGGCTGTCCATTTGTCCATCTGTTTGGCTAACTGGCTGGCTGGCTGGCTGGCTGTCCATTTGTCCATCTCTTTGGCTAACTTGCTGCCTGGCTGACAGTCTGGCTGTCCAGTTGTCCATCTGTTTGGCTAACTGGCTGGCTGCCTGACTGTCCCTTTGTCCATTTGTTTGGTTAACTGGCTGGCTGTCTGGCTGTCCATTTGTCCATCTGTTTGGCTAACTGTCTGTCTGTCTGTCTGTCTGTCTGTCCATTTGTCCATCTGTTTGGCTAACTGTCTGTCTGTTTGTCTGTCTGTCCATTTGTCCAACTGTTTGGCTAACTGGCTGGCTGGCTGTCTGTCTGCCTGTCTGTCTGTCCCTCTGTTTGGCTAACTGGCTGGCTGGCTGTCCCTTTGTCCATTTGTTTGGCTAACTGGCTGGCTGGCTGGCTGGCTGTCCATTTGTCCATCTGTTTGAATAACTGTCTGTCTGTCTGTCTGTCCATTTGTCCATCTGTTTGGCTAACTGTCTGTCTGTTTGTCTGTCTGTCCATTTGTCCAACTGTTTGGCTAACTGGCTGGCTGGCTGTCTGTCTGCCTGTCTGTCTGTCCCTCTGTTTGGCTAACTGGCTGGCTGGCTGTCCTTTGTCCATTTGTTTGGCTAACTGGCTGGCTGGCTGGCTGGCTGTCCATTTGTCCATCTGTTTGAATAACTGGCTGGCTGGCTGGCTGCCTGGCGGTCCATTTGTCCATCTGTTTGAATAACTGGCTGGCTGGGTGGCTGCCTGGCGGTCCATTTGTCCATCTGTTGGCTAACTGGCTGGCTGGCTGCCTGGCTGTCTGTGTGTACAGCTCTGTTGGCAGCCAAGTGTGAAGGGTTAATGTGAGTGGACAGTAGTGACCAGCAGAGGCCCGGGCCAGTGGCCAGAGTGGGCAAAACACACAGGAGTACCCAGAGTTAATTACGGGTGGCCTAATCGGGTGGAGGATGCTGGCACGAGTGTGGAAACATTCACTGCCCCCCTTGTCGTCTTGGGGGGTCTCTACCACTACTTGATGACGTTCACACTCCATTCACACTCTCACACACACATAGACACACACGCACACACACACACACACACACACACACACACACACACACATAGACACATACGCACATACACATACACACACACATACACACACACATAGACACACATAGACACACGCACATACACGCACACATATACTCACACATACACGCACACATACACACACAGACACACACACATATACACACACATACCTACATATATACACACACACATACGTACACACCCATACACACATACTCTCTCTCTCTCTCTCTCTCTCTTTCACACACACGCACACACGTACATACACACACATACACGCACATTTACACACGCGCGCACACAATACACACAAACACACACACACACACACACACACACACACATTACTCACTTGTTGACGTATTCACTACTACTCAGTGAAAAGGAAAATCCATCCACAAATAGATGAGAGAACTTTACTGACACATTTAGCTCAAGGACAATTAAATAGACAGACAGGCAGACAGACAAACAGCTAGACAGTCAGAGGAACAGTATTAGATAATATTTCTTGGGGAAAAAAGAGGGTATGTAAACACACAAAACAGATAGACAGACAGAGGAACAATATTAATATTATTTCTTTGGGGAAAAAAAAAGGGTATGTAAAACACACAAACAGATAGATAGACAGAGGAACAATATTAAATACTGTTTCTTTGGGAAAAAAGAGGGTATGTAAAACACACAAAACAGATAGACAGACAGAGGAACAATATTAAATACTGTTTCTTTGGGAAAAAAAGGGTATGTAAAACACACAAACAGATAGATAGACAGAGGAGCAATATTAAATACTGTTTCTTTGGGGAAAAAAGGGTATGTAAAACACACAAACAGATAGATAGACAGAGGAACAATATTAAATACTGTTTCTTTGGGGGAAAAGAGGATATGTAAACACACAAACAGATAGACAGACAGAGGAACAATATTAAATACTGTTTCTTTGGGGGAAAAGAGGATATGTAAACACACAAACAGATAGACAGACAGAGGAACAATATTAAATACTATTTCCTGGGGAAAAAAAGGGGGTATGTAAACACACAGACAGATAGATAGACAGAGGAACAATATTAAATACTGTTTCTTTGGGAAAAAAGAGGGTATGTAAAACACACAAAACAGATAGATAGACAGAGGAACAATATTAAATACTATTTCCTGGGGAAAAAAAAGGGGGTATGTAAACACACAGACAGATAGATAGACAGAGGAACAATATTAAATACTATTTCCTGGGGGAAAAAAGGGGGTATGTAAACACACAGACAGATAGATAGACAGAGGAACAATACTAAATACTGTTTCTTTGGGGAAAAGAGGATATGTAGACACACAAAACAGATAGACAGACAGAGGAACAATACTAAATACTGTTTCTTTGGGAGAAAAAGGGGGTACGTAAACACACAAACAGACAGACAGACAATGAAACAATATCAAATTCTATTATCTGGTTGGAAAAAGGACATGTAAACACACAAAAAATACAAGAAAATGAATCTGATGTGTGGATGTTGAAAATTTGAAAATAGAAGAGGAATCTGATATATGGGTGTGAAAATTAAAAACTAAATAAGAGAAAAGAAGTTTGATATGTAGATGTGAAAATTAAAATACACGAAAAAGGAATCTGATGTAGGGATGTGAATATCAACAAAAAATAGGAGAAATGATTTTGATACATTGGGTGTGCAAATTGGAAAATAGGAGAAATTTATACTGATTCTGGGTGTGAAGATTGAAAATAACAGGAGCCAGAATTGTATCAAGCTGTCTTTGTTTTGAGATTACATCAACGAGAATAGATGAGTCTAGGCCTTTTGACTTTCAATACATCCAGAATCCCCAGTGATGAACGACACTGGTATTCAAAATGGTCAAAACCTGAACTGGCCTTTGATTTGATATTAGTTCCAGCTTTCATCTTCTCCGGTTCAACTGACGCAGAAAGGTACTTTTTTTCTGAGTCGGTATATCTTAAATCAAGTGATCTTTGTTTCTTTGTTTTTCTATGTATACTTGACAAAGGCCAGTTGGTCTAACATTTGAATTGATTTCTTATTTTGTTTTGTCATTTGAATACATGTTCTTGTTCTCTTGTCATAGTATGTTATATTTTATGTCAATATTCATGTGTCTGTCCTTTTCTTTTCTATTCCTTTCTGTTCTTTTTTTTTTTTCTTTTTTTTTTTTGACCAACGAAATGACTTTTTTTTTTTTTTTTTTTTTTTTTGTCAACGAAATGAATACCTTTATTCTCTTTTTGTAATAGGTCATGTTTTATGTCTAAATATTCAAGTGCCTGCCTTGTCACGCCTATGAAATAAATGTTTTTGTTCTCTTTTTAAAATGTGTCATGTTTTAAGTCCAATCTTATCTTGTTTCATTTAATAATTACAATAATAATAATTACAATATTTATATAGCGCAAAATCTTGATAAAATCAAATCTAAGCGCTGAAGCAGACACACACGCAGGCACGCACGCTCGCACACACACGCACGCACACATACAGACACACACACACACACACACACACACACACACCCACACACACGCATGGCTATAAATGGGGAGAAAGAATAAAAGCAATAAAAGCAAGAATAAAAGCAATGGAAAATTATAGAGAGCATAGCATACAATTATATATTATAACCATGTGATTCCCTCCGAGCGGAGACAGGCTGCAGAGGGGAGGGTTGAGTGAGGTTAGGATTTTATGCAGGAGAGAAAAGGTGAGTTTTGAGAGCGGACTTGAAGGAGACAAAAGTAGGTTGCTGACGGACTGAGAGAGGAAGTTTGTTCCAGGAGAGTGGACCAGAAACAGAGAAGGCTCGTGGACCATAGGTATTGAGCTTAGTGCGTGGAAAGCGAAGAGTCAGAGGATCAGAGGCAGAGCGGAGGGTACGTGAGGGAACATAGATCTCAAGTAGGCTTGACAGGTAATCGGGGGCTGCGTTATTGAGGCTTTTGTAGCACATGGTGTCTAGTTTGTACTGTATGCGCTTTGATACAGGGAGCCAGTGAAGTTGTGCCAGGAGAGGAGATATGTGGTCAGCTTTTTTCTTTTTGAGTACAAGGCGTGCAGCATTGTTTTGAATGCGCTGTAGGATGTGAATGGTGGAGGCAGGAAGACCAGACAGGAGTGAATTGCAATAGTCAATGCGAGACATTATGAAGGAGAGAACGAGTTTTGCAGTTGTTTCGACAGAGAGATACTTCCTGATCAGCTTTATACGATGGAGATGATAGTAGCATTTATCAAATAAGTGTTCTTACTCTCTTTTGTTTTTTAGTGTCATATTTTATGACAATATTTATGTACCCCTCTTGCGCTGTCAATGAAGTAAGTGTTCTTAGTCTGTTTTCAAAATATGTCACATTTCACGTCCTAATCTTTCATGTCTCATGTCCAGATCTTCATGTGCCTGTCATGCTTCGGGAGTAAAAATAAGTGTTCTTATTTTCTTTTGACTATGCGTCAGGCTTTACAGAAATATTCATGTGCCTGTTTTGTTTCCATTGATACGTGTTCTGAGTTTCTTTTCATTGTGTCTCTAACTAAAGCTTCGGACTTCCCATCGATGACCCAGGGTTCGATCCTGCCTGGGTACCTCTCGCCTGGTGGATAAATAGTGGAGATGTTCACCTTCTTCCTGGTTCGCGTGTGTACACACCTGTTAGTGCATATCTTCCCTTCATGTGTAAACACAGGCAAAACATCAAATACGTTCATTAAAGATCCTGTAAGTCATGTCAGCGTCCTGTGGCTTATAGAAACCATGAAAACGTCCAGTATGTACACCCACCAACAATATAATGCCTGCACAGTCTGGGCAAAACAACAAACACGCATCTGAGAATATCGGAATGTAATATATGCATATATATATATATGAGAGAGAGAGAGAGAGAGTGACAGACAGACAGATACATACATACATACATACACACATACATACATACATACATGCATACATACATACATACATACATACATACATACAGATAGACAGATAGAGAGATAGATAGACTCGTAGATAGATAGGTAGACAGACAGACAGACAGATAGATAGATAGACAGACAGACAGACAGATAGATAGATAAATATAGATAGATAGATAGATAGATAGATAGATAGATAGATAGATAGATAGATAGATAGATAGATAGATAGATAGATAGATAGATAGATAGATAGATAGATAGATAGATAGATAGATAGATAGATAGATAGATAGATAGATAGATAGATAGATAGATAGATATTAACTGATCGAACTAAACATGGTAGTAAATGCCTAGAACAGTTTCACCTCACAGTGGTCTTAGAATACATTGCATTCTTAAACTGAAATGGTGTTTTATTGGGTGTGTTTTTTTTTAATCCTCAGGTCTATAGGAAACTTTTTTTTTTAAAAAGGCACAAAGTAATGCACAGGAATCCAAGTTCAGCATTGTTGTGAAAATAATCCGACTACTACATAGCATTTGGCACCGAAATTCCAAAACGGAATGGCTAGAGTAGGGCGAAAAAGCTATAGAAGTGTTTGATCAAGATGCATGACTGTGGTCAAAGAAGTTACGCTTCAAAGGCACCAATTTGTTCCTGGCTTTGTGCAAGTAAATGAAGGTGTTGGGGAGAATTGTCAAAAAGTGGGGCGAAGTGTCAGCAGTCAGAAGCCACTTTCTCACGTGGGCCCATTTGAAACGATTTTGTTGTCAATTATGACTTCGTGAGCGCGAGACATGAGGGTTCACATTCTCCCAACCCGACACAGCTTTCGCTTTGATTATTTCCTCGTCACTCTGTGCGGGTAGAAAGGAAGGTGAGAGTGCTTTAAATGCCATCATATGTTTTACGTCATCAGTGTTTTCCCCAAATACTAAAATTTGAACATCGTTTGCCCGACAACAAGTGAATGATTAACCTTTTGACTCCCACACCCTGTCCACCAGCATCCTGCATTGTAAATCATGCTGACAAAGCAAAAAAACAACCAACCGTCTGATTCTTGTGGATAGGTGAGGGAGTGAAAGGGATACGTGTTTGTAGTTGGTGGATAGGGTCTGGGAGTCAAAGGGTTAAGACACAAAATTATTCCATCTTTTCTCTTTATTTCACCTAAAACAAGGCAGTTGGATAACCCTGTCACCCGTCATCCGTCACCTGTCAGCATTGTCGAGTTCGATGAAAGCCGCCGCAGCAGATGTCACAACAACTCTCCTCCATTCACTCCGGTCTTGACTTTTCTGTGCTACTTTGTACACCTTAAAACCACAAATATTACAGATGTTGTTCATATAGGAAATGGGTGGCATGCCTGGATTTCTTTTGCCCTCAACTTTTCCTTGCAAAATGTTGTCATTAGGGTTTGTGTCGGCGTTACAGGTTGCATGGCCGATGTATTTCATTTTTCATTTGTTGATTTCTGCTGTCAGTTGACGTTGGAATGTGAGTTCGTTCAAAAAACTTTTGTTTGTTTGTTTATCGGCCCATTTGACTCAAAGAAGCCGCCTGCAGTACTGCATCTCTGCTGCTTCGATCTTAATATCATCTGCATCTCTGCAAGTCCAGGATTCACAATCATTAAGCATACTTGCCAGATCATACATTTTAGAATTTTGATTTTAAAAGAGGACAAAGATTGCAGGTGATGTATATCTAAGGGAAGCACCTTTCTTTATTGTGGTGCACAAAAGAAAAATGGATGTTGGCCGAAAGTCATCGTCTTTGCCTGAGGTACGTAGAGGACGCGTTTATCAGATGATGACCGGAGCTGTGTAGATGTGTAAACGGTGCAGAGATCAGAAATACAGACAGGGATGGCTTTAGAGAAAAAGTTGGAACGGAGAGTTGAGAGTTTTATTTTACCTGTGCTTGGACCTCAAGAAAGCATTTGATTGTATCAGCAGAAATACACTATGGTCTATTCTGCTGAAAAGAAAAAAAGAAAAAAAAAACACACTTAAGCAGTATCTATTGAAGGCAGAGTTTAGAGTTTGATGTGGCATCAAAAGAATAAATTACCTTAGTTGTACTTCAGGGGTAAAACAGGGTTATGCCCGTAGTGCGGTATTATTTTCTCTTTTAAACAAATTAATTGGCAATTGGAGTTATTAACAATATAAGGCATGGTGTTTCCTCTCGCATGATAGTTTTGATTTGTTTATTCTTCTTTGAGCAGGTGATGTTGTTTCGCTAGCAGAAAAACTACTGGATTACAAACCTAATTAACCTGCCATTTTCTTCTGCAAAACGCCACGTTAGGGAATTCTCTATATTTTTTCTGCTAAGTGTTGTGCAATTAGTCTTTGCTGACTTTTATATATGCTTCACAAAGGCCAATTGCCTGAGAATTTGAGCTTGTCTTGTCTTGTTATACTAAATTCGCATTTTGATTCTATTTGTGTGTTTATGGTTCCTGATAAAACAGCGTATAACGTGTCGCAGTGGCTCGTCATTTTCAAAGTTAACGAGGATAAAAGCAAGATTACAGAATTTTGGAACGGTGGATATTTAAATGCAAGATGTTAGCTACGCTAAACTCTTTGTATGCAACAATAAAACTCAAAGATTTTTTTTTTAAAGTATTACGAAATACTTAAATACATTCACCACAGGCATGACATACGATGGTGATGTCATGCCTGTGGTGAATGTATGTAAGTATTTGGAAATACTTTTCTTAACATCTTTGAGTTTATTTATTACTTGCAAAGATCGTAGCATAGCTAAAATCTTTAATTTGTATCACGCGAAAGTCGTCTATTCTTCATAATGATTCTTTTGGTGTGTTCATGTTCATTTTGATTCTCAAGTGAAACTTCTTGTTCAGTAAGATTCTGAATAATAGGCATTAGAGCAAGTTGTAGTTCACTGTGAAACCGTTCGTATATAATAACATTAAAAAACTTAAAGGCTGGATTTGCAACACCGATTAACTTGTATATGCTGAAACAAATAGATACCACACATATGTAAACTATGTTATGAAATGCATTCCCAGTAGATTCAAGAAGATTTAAGAAGACCAAATAATACCTCGAGGAACATACAATATCTTACAAGATTTAGATGCCGAAGGTAAGCATAACTGGGGATTTAATATGCTAATATGCGTGTTTGTTTGTTTGTTTGTTTGTTTGTTTGTTTGTTTGTTTGTTTGTTTGTTTGTTTGTTTGTTTGTTTGTTTAACCAAAGTTTAAATGAATTCGGTCACACTTGTATGGACAAATGTTGATGTCAACGTGCCAACGTTTGAATGATTGTAAATGAAAAAGAAAGGAACAATTGTACTCAAATGAGTGAAAGATTGAACTTGTATAGAACCTATTATAATACGCATGATTTAAAACCATATTTTAAGACTGGTATGGACAGACACATGAAATATGTGACAAGAACGTTCAGACTAGGTACATCAATCATTTAAAATCTCTTGACGACGGTCATACCTCTCACATTCATATTTTCTCCATTCAATCGACCTCCATGTTCTATGCATTTTACAACAATTTAACAACAATGTGTATCGTATTTCTTTACAGATTAATGTGTTTACTGCGTTATTAATTTGTTAATCTATTGTTTCGATTGTCTTCATTTTGACCCTCTTGGTTTGCTTCCAGCTCTGTTCATTCCACGTGTCTAATCCCCCTACCTTTATGTCTTCTTTTTTAGTTTACTTTACTAATTTATCAACATATGTGTTATTTCAGTTTATTTCATTTTGTTGCATTTCATTTTATTTTATTTTATTTTATTTTGTTTTGTTTTGTTTTGTTTTGTTTTGTTTTGTTTTGTTTTGTTTCATTTCATTTCATTTCATTTTATTTTATATTTTTATTGTATTCTATTTTATTTCATTTTACTTTATTTTATTTTATTTTTGTTTTGTTCTGTTTTATATTATTTATATATTTCATTAAATTTTCTAATTCAATTTAATTTTATGTTATTTTATTGCAGTCTATTTTACTTTACTGTATTTTTGTTTTATTTTATTTCATTTTATATGTTATTCTATTTTATTGTTTTGTTTTATTTTATTTTGTTTTATTTTATTTTTTTTTATTTTATTTCATTTTTGTGTTCGTGTATTTATCATATCATGTCTGTGATATGCATGTGCGTTTATGTCAAAGGGGTTACACTGACTTAACTGATGTCATCAGCTGTGACTGATGGTGCATGAAAACTCTTCTGATTTCTGTAGTGATCTCTTACATTTCGAAATAAACAATTGTATAAATCGCTTGAATTTAGAGACACAACTGTATGCATCTCTTAAAATTAGAGACTGACAACTGTGTAAATCACTTAAGAGACAAAGAACTATACAAGCCTCGTGATTTATTGATACAAGTTTCCAAATCTCTTAATTTAAATTTAGAGACACAACTGCACACAGACAGGGTGGGAGATGCACTTGCAGCGACAAGGGATAGATTGGTGTGGACGTCCATGATCGCCAACGCCATGCGGCAGGGCACATGATGATGATGATGAACTGTACAAGTCTCTTAGATTTAGAGACATAAGAGTACAAATCTCATAGAGACAAACAACTGTAAAAAAAATCTCTTAAATTTAGAGACACAAAGGTACCGCACAAATCTCTTGAAT
>CM060309.1:67301533-67309033 GCA_030674185.1 Monoplex corrugatus
TTGTTAGTAGTAGTAGTAGTAGTAGTATTCTCGTCATCATTATCATTATTGTTATCGTTGTCGTCATCGTTGTTGTTGTCGTCGTCCTTGTTGTTGTTGTTGTTGTTGTTGTTGTCGTCGTCATCGTCGTCGTTGTCGTTGTCGTTGTTTTTATTGTTGTTATCAGTATGTCAGATACACCTATATAATGTCTTCGCACAGAAGGACATACACACAGACTACGGACAGACAGACAAACAGAAAAACAGACTGACAGACGTGGTGATAACCATGCCATACACACACACACACACACACACACACACACACACACACACACACACACACACACACACACACACACACACACACACACACACACACACACACACACACACACACACACACACACACACAACACACACACACACACACACACACACACACACACGCACGCACACACACACACTCACGGGCAAGTCATACCTGAAGTTAACATTGGCTGTACTATAAGGGTGGCAAGCGAGTGGATAAAACCAGCGTCAGCCGTCAGCCGTTCTCCGGCAGTCACTTGACTGCAGCATTGTGCTGCCTTTCCATGCTATGCACACACCTGCTGTCCCTATAGGGCCATTCAGTGAGCACACACACGCACGCACACACACACACACACACACACACACACACACACACACACACACACACACACACACACACACACACACACACACAATGCGCACAATGCCCAGATCTTGTGTCTCCTTCGGTTTCTGTCAAACCCCACTGCGGTAGGTAGAGTAGAACATGTAGAATGTTGCTATTTACTTTTTTTTTTTTTTCTAAAGTTTTCCCCTTTTTTTTTTTTTGAATTGCGTGTATGCACGGTTGTTTTTTTTTTATTATTTGTTTGTTTGTTTGTCTGTCTGTTTGTTTGTTTGCGGGCGTTGTTTTGTTTTGTTTTGTTTTTGTTGTTGTTTTGTTTTGTTGTTGTTGTTGTTTTGTTCTGGTTTGGGTTTTTGTTGTTGTTTGTTTGTTTGTTTGTTTTTGTTTGAGTGTTTGTTTTGTTTTGTTTTGTTTTTTGTGTACACTGTGCAGGCGGTATGTTGCTGCACAGTCTGCATAGGCCTACTCTGTCTTCGGTGGTCATGCATGCTGAGTGTTTTCCTATTGTTCATAAGCCACTGGACACTGACATGACTTACAGAGGATCTTTAACGTGCGTATTCAATATTCTGCATCGTATAGACACGAAGGGGCCGCAGGCACTAACAGGTCTAACTTGGGAGATGGGGAAAAATCTCCACATTTTACCCACCAGGCGAGAGGTAGCCAGTGAGGATCGAACTCCAGACTTTACGATTAAAAGTCTAGACGTCTTACCCTCTTGACTACCGCGCCCTGTGGTGTACATATATTGAGATATGATATAAATGTCTTTGGATTATGCAGAATGTATCCACAGAGCTATAGTGAATTAATGAATGTCTGTGTGACACAAAATCTGCTTTACATACAATGCGCACAATGCGTAGAAATATACGGCCTTTGATCTAGTATGAATGTGCACAATGTGTAGTCATACAACGTCATAATGTGACAGAGTCGATTTAATCTTAAGTCGACTCTGTCACGATTATATCCCCTTAAGTCTGTGAAAGGTGGAGTATCATATGGGTAGCAATACAACGATACAAGACCTCTGTATTAATCCAGGTGTGAGCAGTTCAAAGGGCACAGAAATTTATGTCCTTGTACGTGTAGATTGAACACAGAGAACATATACAGATAGAGTATGTCCCTCCCTGTTTCGTTGGAACTCTCAGAATGCCGAAATACCGTACGGCGAGCATGATGGCCTAGTTGGTTAAACGTCAGACTTGCAGTTGGAAGGTGTCAGAAGAGTCCTGTCTGGTACCACTTGATGAGAGAAGAGTGTTCCAGTTTCCAATCTCTCAGGTCACCATTTGTGCAGACCTGCTATATAGGTACTCCCTTATTCTTATTGTTTAAAGCCCAGCCGGCTGCACATAGCCACAGAGCTATAATCACTTCAAAACGTACACAACATCTGGTTGGAAAAGAATAGCTGGAAAAAAAAATTAAGTACACATACCAAATAATGCGCGCACATAATCTTAGGATACGCCCCTGGCGTTGGCCATGCCGTACAATCTATCACCAAAGGATTAAAAAAAAAAAAAAAACACGTAACCTGAATACAAATATGAATATAACTAAGGACACTAAAGCGTACATAAAAACGGTCTACATTACATTACCTAAAATTGTTCTGCCTACATTACCTGAAGTTGCTTCTGCACAGCACATTTCCTTAGAGTCAAACATGCAATCAATACATGTACCCCAACTATCGATCTTTAGAGAAAAGATGTCAGGCTTTATAGACCACACACAGGTGAATGGGCCAGCAAGGCAGAAAATGGTATGGAGAGATGACAGACAGCAAAGGAGGAAGGAAGAAACAAAGGTAATGACAGAAAAGAGGAAATTTCTGGCACAGAATTTCCTGAAGATGGGGGATACTATTAATACTGTAAGAGCCCCCGGCATCCTCAAGGGTGAAACTAGATCCCCTTTGTGTATATGTGTATATATAGATATAGGTAGGGGTGTGTGTGGGGGGGAGTGTTCATTGGTTTAATGTCTATTCACTTAAGTGATTTTAGACAAAAATATAGCAATAGATAAAGAGATAAATAAAAAAAATTTAAAAACTAAACAAAATAAAATAAATTAAAAAGAAAAACCTATATGTATATATATATATATATATATATATATATATAATGATAATAATAGTAATGATAATGATCATGTGTGTGTGTATGTGTGTCTGTATGTGTGTCTGTATCTGTGTCTGCATGTGTGTGTGTGTGTGTGTGTGTGTGTGTGTGTGTGTGTGTGTGTGTGTGTGTGTGTGTGTAGCCTGTGTGTGTGTCTGTGTCTGTGTGTGTGTCTGTGTGTGTGTGAGTGTGTGTGTGAGTGTGTGAGTGTGTGTGTGTGAGTGTGTGAGTGTGTGTGTGTGTGTGTGTGTGTGTGTGTGTGTGTGTGTGTGTGTGTGTGTGTGTGTGTGTGTGTGTGTGTGTGTGTGTCTGAGTATCTGTGTTTGCGTATGTACGCCCACACAACATCAAAGACACACGTTAAAGAACCTGCAAGTCATTTCAGCGTTCAGTGGCCTGGGGAGCATGAAACTACTCAGCGGGCACACGCCTGGAAAAGGAAGCATGACTGGCCAACAGGACAGAGTGAAAGAATAAAAGAAATGAAAAGAAAAAAGAAAGAAGACGGCTATAGACGTAACAAGTCACTAACGTACTAGTGTGATTGGAAGTAAAGTGCACGAACAGAGAAGACGAAAAGTGTCCCTATAAGCTGTATATAGACTGTCTTGTGTGTAGTAGAATGTATGGGAAATACATGTTCTTGTGATACTGAAACACTGTATGCTTTGAATATGTATACAGAGTGCATATGACATATTAAAACATATACAATGCATAATAAACACACAGAGCATACACTATGCATATAAAGTAGTTAGAACGTACACAGTACATGTAGAGTACTTAAACATGATATATACTATGCGTATAAAGTACTTTGAACATACAGAGTGCATATAAATTAATAAAACATATACAATGCGTATAAAGTACTTTGAACATACAGAGTGCATAAGAGTACTTAAACATAACACGCAGAGTACATACAGAGTACTTAACTACACACAATGCGTATAAAGTACTTTGAACGTACAGAGTGCATAAGAGTACTTAAACATAACACGCAGAGTGCATACAGAGTACTTAACTACACACAATGCGTATAAAGTACTTTGAACGTACAGAGTGCATAAGAGTACTTAAACATAACACGCAGAGTGCATACAGAGTACTTAAATACACACAATGCGTATAAAGTACTTTGAACATACAGAGTGCATAAGAGTACTTAAACATAACACGCAGAGTGCATACAGAGTACTTAAATACACACAATGCGTATAAAGTACTTTGAACGTACAGAGTGCATAAGAGTACTTAAACATAACACGCAGAGTGCATACAGAGTACTTAAATACACACAATGCGTATAAAGTACTTTGAACATACAGAGTGCCTAAGAGTACATATAGAGTGCATACAGAGTACTTAAACACATACGATGCACAAAAAATACTCAGAACATACACTATGCATATAAAGTACGTAGAACATACAGAGTACATATAGAGTACTTAAGCTCATACAATGCATGAAAAAAATACTTAGAATATATATACAATGCATGTAAAGTATTTAGACTATACAGAGTGCATGTAGAGTACTTAAAACACACTCAATGCATGAGAGTCCTTAGAACATACACAATGCATATACAGGACTTAAAACCATACAGAGTGCATATAGAGAACTTAAACATACACAGTGCATATATACAGTACTTTGAACATACATAGTGCATATGTAGTACACTATACATGTTAAATACTTGGAATAGGCAGAGCGCATATAAAGACTTCGACATATACAATACATGTTAATTACTTACCACATACAGAGAGCATACATAAAGACAGACATACACAATACATGTACATAAAATATTTAGAACATACAGAATGCAAGGATAAAGTCTTAGACATACCTGATGCATACAAAAAAATCAAGAACATACAGAATGCATACAGAGTACTTATAACAGGCAGAGTGCATACAAAGGCTTACACATACACAATGCATGGAAAGTATTTCGAATGAACAGAATACACAGACAGTACTCGTTACATTTATACAGAATGCCTATGTATTCCGATCCCGCAGAGCTGCTAGTGTATGAATCCGCTTTGTGTGTATACGCACGCAGAGTATCAAATACGCACGTTGTAAATTGTATTTTAAAGCCAAGTTGTGTTCAGTGGCTTATGAAGATATGTCCAGCATGTTCTGCCCCGAAACGAAATGTGATCCTCCACCACAAAATGAGTCTTCATGTGCCACTTGATGATATTTAGATTTAAACACTTCCTAAAAGTACTTTTTCTGCTCTTTCTAATGGTACAAACCGTTTTTGGATGCAAGGAAAAATAGCAGAGTTATAACCAACCAAAGTAAGCATGTGCTCAAATGTGAAAATGGAGAAAATGAAGAAAACAGTTCGCACAAATGTAGTCAAATTGCTAGGGGTAGATGGCTTGAAATGCATTTTTTTGTATCAAAGAGGTAAAACATTACAATAAAACTTTGCATATGTGCACATTAAAGGTTTTACTGCAAGATAATGCCAAAAGCTGAAAACAGATGCTTACACCCCTTCTGTCATATTTTGGGCCGTAGCCGAAAACGGGGTTTGGCACAAGACGACTCATTTCGTGCTGGAGCGTCACAAATATGACTGCCAAGGGTTTAAAAAAGATTAAGAAGGAAAAAAAAAAAAGAAAAGTAAACTAAAACCGGACAAGCACGTGGCAGGCCCTTCGTATCTATAATTCATTTACTTAGGAGTGTAGGTGGCAGTGGGTACTCCCCAAAGGCAAAACAGAATTATCTTTTATAATATACAACAATGTAGAGAGGTGAAATATGTCGGGGCGTGTGTGTGAGTGTGTGTGTGTGTGTGTGTGTGTGTGTGTGTGTTTGTGTGTGTGTGTGTTTGTGTGTGTGTTTGTGTGTGTGTGTGTGTGTGCGTGTGTGTCACTGTGCGGTAGGTAGCACATTATGCATACTGTATGGAGATCTATGTCTTGGTGTCACTCACTACGTGTTGACACTGGTGGTGGTGCTTCTAGTCCAACGGGGAAAGTCCGCCGGGCATACCTGTCTCTAGCTCTCTTACCTTAGCAGGTGTGTGGGTATAGATAAGCTCTTGGTAGTTGAACAGGTAGCCGTGGGTAGTAAACTTGTAGATAGATAGGTAGGTGGGTAGGTAGATAGGTAGGTAGGCAGATTCAGTTTTTTTGTTTGTTTGTGTGTGTGTGTGTGTGTGTGTGTGTGTGTGTGTGTGTGTGTGTGTGTGTGTGTGTGTGTGTGTGTGTGTGTGTGTGTGTGTGTGTGTGTGTGTGTGTGTGTGTTTGTGGTTTCTTTTTTTTTACCAAAACTTCAAAAAGTCCAGAAAGCTAATTGGTCTACAAGAGGTGGGACCTGGGAAATCAACCTATCTCTCCAATGTTTTATACCAAGGCAGCCGGGCAATGCCCTGCTCTTCACGATTTTCAACAGCCAGAAGGCACACGAGTCCGACTCGTTTTTCGTCCCCTTCCGAATGACTAGACGTTCAGTATAAACACAATTAGGTAGGTTGACAACAAACTAGTCCATAGACAGAATGCTCCGATTATTCTGGTGCAGCCTAGTGTTTCGCAGGTCCCTCTGCCCCACCTTTCCCAGTTCAAAACCTTGCCATCGCATAGGAGTTTGTGTCCGATCAAGGAATTTGCCAGGTTAGTGCAGCAAGATTGTAGCGGAGCGCATGCGGAATTGTCCGAATGCGATGAATCTGTCTTCAACAGAGTGCAGACTCCAAAACTTTGTCTTGACGTTAGTGTGCAGGATACTCCTAGTGTTTGTGAGTAAACTGTGTTTGTCTGTACGGTGGACATTTTATCTTTCGACAGATCTTGGTTTTACGATTGTTCCTTTTTTTTATTTGATCCAAAGTAAAATTATACAAGCCAAACCAGTATCCACGTTGATAATTTATAGTTTTAGTTTTAGTTTCAGTTTCAGGTTCTCAAGATAATGTCTCCGCGCTCGGGATAAATTCCATACGCACTAACATCACTGATGTCATGTAACGGAGAAGATCCAAAATGATCATAGCACAAGCCGTAAGCCTATAAGCCGTTAGCAAAATCTGGAGATCCTATCTCGCATATCGGTTTTTTATTTCTTATCTTTGCACAGTACCCAAGATCAGACAGCATACAAGCGATCAAAGTCTACCCATCTTAACTCACAGAATGAAGGATGCTTCCAGACTTTGCCAATCATCAGTCACAACATTCTACCCACAACGTCCAGATGAGTTCAGTCCTAATCCGCAGCATAAAAACCTGGCTTCTTCGCTGGCCATCTTAATGTTCCAGTCATTCTGGTGGTGTCAGCCTAGTGTTTCGTAGGCCTGTCTCCCCCGTCTCTCCCAGTTCAAAACCTTGCCATCACGTAGGAGTTTGCTCCAGTCCTGATGAAGGACTGTCAACAAATCCCCGTTCTCATTCCGATACTTGCTGATGCAGCAGAAAATCTCATACCACTCGCTGTAGATATTAGCATTCGTGACACTGTGGATGGCCATCCTCACAAACCTAGCAGACAAAAAAAAAAAAAAAAAAAAAAAAAAAAAAAAAAAAAAAAAAAACAATCAA
The DNA here is from genome assembly GCA_030674185.1 of Monoplex corrugatus. NCBI lineage: Eukaryota > Metazoa > Mollusca > Gastropoda > Littorinimorpha > Ranellidae > Monoplex > Monoplex corrugatus. The sequence goes on from CM060309.1 coordinate 67,308,900, forward strand.
CGTTGACTGTTATTCCTAGTGAAAAGAAAAACATGCGCTCCATTACTTTTGTTTTAAAACACGAATGGCCCATTAACTCAATTATTACAACGCCATGCTTCTAATGCAAAGGTTGTGGGTGCAACCCTCTGGCG
>CM060309.1:67314033-67316533 GCA_030674185.1 Monoplex corrugatus
GCTGATTGGTGGATATCGTTACAGATTTAACCAATCGTCTGCCGACCGACTCTTGAGTGCGGACACCGATGTTGGGATCGTCTGCTGTCATTATTTTGGCGAGAGCAGTGATACAAATCAGTGACGGCTTTCATATACGACTAGACAATGTATGAGTGTGTGGGGGGGTGGAGGGGTTGATTTTGTTTTTGGTTTTTGTTTTTTCAGTATATATTCTTTAGATTTTACTCGTCACAGTATCATCCACATTGGTTGGTACATGGTGGTATTCACATTCTCAGCTAAAACCCCGTCGGCCATATCACCCGAGGTGGGTGTTGACGTAAAAACCAAACCAAACCAATCAGCGAACCCTTTCCTGCTCTGTGTGTGTGTCTATATGTATGTCTGCATGTGGGTGCGTATCCGCTCGTATAGACCGTATATGCGTGCATGTATAATTCAGTTTAAACCGATACACGCTCTCATTCTCTCACACACACAACAGATACACAAAATGTGTGCCTTGTAAAAAATATCAATTAACCCTTTGACTCCCTCACCCTATCCGCCAGCATCTCGCATTGTCAGACATGACAGCACAACAAAAACTGAATCCTTTCACAAATCTCACCCTGCAAGAAGCTGATGGAAAGGGCAGGGAGTGAAAGGGTTAAGTTTTTGCTGCTGGCGGACAGGTTGTGGAAATGAAAGGGTTAATCAGCTGCTGGCTCCGTAAGAGACCAAGTCACATGTAGGGTCGTCTGTTAGCTGAATTGAACCAGTCCTCCGTCTTTGTCGCTGACACATGGTAACCACAGTTGACTCACAGGTTTGCCCAGTTCTTGTGTTTATTGATGAGCGTGGTAGTTAAGTGGGTAAGACGTCAGACTTCCAGCAGGAAGATTTGGGGTTCGAATCTGCCTAGATACGATTCACCATGAAGATTTCTCTGATCTCCCGGGTCAACAGGTGTGCAGACACGTGAGAAGCTAAACGTCGTTGGTACACGCACGCAGAACATCATTTCAGCACGTTAAAGATCCTGTCAATGTGTGGTGGCATAGGGAAGCACGAAAATACCCACTATGAACACCCACCGAAGATGGAGTATGCAGACTATGCAGCAACATATCGCCTGCTTAGTGTGGGCGAAGACAACGTGCGTACACGCATCCGAGAGAAATCAAAACGCGGAGAAAGGTTACTCTAAAACGTAAACTGGAAATAGTCACTTCTTAGCGAGATCAATCAACTGATAATCAAACAAATGAATCAATGGTACAAAACATCAATGACACAATACAATTTTTTTTTTATCATGAATCCAAGTTTGGAAATTCCAACGTACAAGCGCCTGGTTGAATGAAAACACACAGACATTAATCTCACAACAAAGTAAAACACAGACACAAACGCAATCCTGATATAGACATCACGGCTGTGATAGAAGATTTTGATTTGGTTCAGTTTTTACGTCGACACCCACCTCAGGTGATATAGCCGACGGGGTTAACCATCCCAGGGAAGTAGGGGAAGTGATACTTATCTAATCCTATACTGACACCAGCAGAACAACAATCATGTTAAGATGGGAAGGAAAGAAGGCCAATTTTAATGTAGCGCACCCCGGGATTCGAACCCACAACTATTAGCATGTGAATCCGACGCTCAACCGACTGAGCTGCTGGGGCCCGACTGTTAGAAGATCCAGACAGCGGGCTGAGGAAGAAGGAAGTGGTTGTGGTCAGTCAATGGACTGTCGGTGACCTTAGCCCCTTGCCCTGATTCACTGTCCACTGTCTCACACAATAATATGACAGTGAGTGGTCAGGGCAGGATGTATCTCTGCTGCGGACACAGTGTAAACACTTCATTATAGCTCATTGGTTCTGTGATTGAAAACGTTTAGACTGTATACACTTAGGCTACATGAAACTGGGCAACTGTTCAGGACACCAAGAACAAGCCAAAGAAATCATTTTAATGCAGGAAATAGATAAACAGGTAGACGAATAAATAAAATTAATAGGTAAGTAGATAGATATCAACGAACAAATAAGTACATAAACAGATAAACAAATGAATGATCGAATAAATCAATGTTTACATAAATAACAAAGAAATATAAACAAAATAAGATTTATAAAATTCGGAAGGAAGAGTGTTTATATCTGGTTTGACAAACTTTTTTTTTTCGTGTTCTTATGTGGGGCGGGGGGGGGGGGGGTAGAGAGAGAGAGAAAGAGACGGACAGACAGACAGATAGACAGACAGACAGCCAAACAGACAGAGAGAAAGGGAGAGACATGTGGAAAATATTTCAATTATTTTTCCGCGCCATGGAGCATAATATGTCGGATTTGCGCCAAAACACGTCTCTCTCTTTCGTTTACTTGTATTTTTCCTGTCTTGTTTGTTGGTGGTGGTGTTTTTTTTTGTGTTTTTTGTTTGTTTGTTTGTTTATTTGTTTGTTTTTTTCCTTTCTTCTTCTGTTCCTTTGTATTTTTTTTTCCTGATA
>CM060309.1:67324033-67334033 GCA_030674185.1 Monoplex corrugatus
CACACATACACATACATATATATATACACACATATATACACACACACATTACATATATATATATACATATAATCACATACATATATATACATATACACACACACAGAGACACACGCACACACACAGACACATACATAAACATACACAAACATATATACACATATATACACACATATACATATTATACACATGTACGCATGTACATCCATATGTTTAACTGAAACATATAAAGAGATATAGATACATTGGCATTTTAAGAAGAAAATTACGCGAATGTATATATGAAACAATAGGGGAAAAATCACACACACACACACACACACACACACACACACACACACACACACACACACACACACACACCACACACACACACACACACACACACACACACACACACACACACACACACACACATACATACACACACACACACACACACACACACACACACACACACACACACACACACACACAATCAAGTAAACAAAAAACAAATAATTGGACGAACAATATCGAAATCCAACAGTTTCATACCTCAAGGTTAACTGTATGCTGGTTGTTGTTTTTTTTCTTCTAATGATGTCCATGAAAAAAAACATCTTTGAACAGGGGATGTTTGTATGATCACAGATATGACTGAGCTAATTGCTTCTCTATCCATGTCTATGGTGTGACGGAGTTAGCTGCCTGTCTCCCTATCCATGTCTGGTGTGACACAACTAGTCATCTGTCTTCCTATCCATGTGAGTGATGTGACAGAGCTAGTTGCCTGTCTCCCTATTCATGTTTATGGTGTGGCAAAACTAGTTGCCTGTGTCCCTATCCATGTCTGTGGTGTGACAGAACTAGTTGCCTCTCTCCCTATCCATGTGTATGATGTGACAGATCTAGTTGCCTGTCTCCCTATCCACGTCTATGGTGTGACAGAGCTTGTTGCCTGTCTCCCTATCCTTGTATATGATGTTGACAGATCTATCTGCCTGTTTCGCTGTCCATGTCTATTGTGTGACAGAACTAGTTGCCTGTCTCCCTATCCATGTCTATGGTGTGACAGAGCTTGTTGCCTGTCTCCCTATCCTTGTATATGATGTTGACAGATCTATCTGCCTGTTTCGCTGTCCATGTCTATTGTGTGACAGAACTAGTTGCCTGTCTCCCTATCCATGTCTATGGTGTGACAGAGCTAGTTGCCTGTCTCCTTATCCATGTATATGATGTTGACAGATCTATCTGCCTGTTTCGCTGTCCATGTCTGTGGTGTGACAGAACTAGTTGCCTGTTTCCCTGTCCATGTCTATGGTGTGACAGAGCTAGTTGCCTGCTTCACTATTTTGGTGGGTAACTTACAAACAGGAGCAAACTGTCGCCACATAATTACCGTGTTATTTACCGTAGAACGACCTTCAACTTGTCTCAGCATTGTTTCTAGGTATCATGGCGGTATACCGATACAACAAGTAGAAATCAATACTGAACCCGACACAAGCCATGAGATTTTAGAGTAGCCTGTCTGTGTTGGTATCGATATCTGTGGCAAAAACTGGCCCTGTGTCATTCCTAGAGTACACAACACATGAACAATGCCGGCAATATGGCGGACACTGTTCCATCATGCAAAGTCCACAATGATTGGTCGATGACTACTTCTTTATATAAACTCCACACACATTGGTCAATAACTACTTCATCATGTAAAGTCCACATTCATTGGTCAATAACCACTTCATCATGAAAAGTCAACAGTGACTGGTCGATGATGCGCGCGTGCAGTACGTGTCCTTCTCTGTGAGTTGTCCCCCTTGCTGTAATTGCTGGTGGTGCTGATTGGTGTGGCTGAACATTGTATAATTCCCTTTTTCTCTCTTTCCCGTCCGACACCAGTGTGTGAGGATGAATTGTCGACACCAAAATATTTCACATGGTTCTTATCATAGGATTCTGTGGCCCTCACTTGACACGCTAAAGGACAGGCTTTCAGTTTTGACACATCAAGATTCCATCCGCCCTTTCGTTTGCCCGAAATATTTAAAACATAAACAAAGATACGCTCAGAGATTTTTTTGTGTACTTCTCTCTCTATCTCTGTTTCTCTCTGTGTCTCAGTCTCTGTCTCTGTGTCTGTCTCTGTCTCTGTCTCTCTCTCTCTCTCTCTCTCTCTGTTCTCTCTAAATGTCCCTCTCTCTGTCTCTGTCTCTGTCTCACTGTCTCTGTCTCTCTCCTCTGTCTCTGTCTCTCTCTCTCTCTCTCTCTCTCTCTCTCTCTCTCTCTCTCTCTCTCTCTCCCTCTCCCTTCTGCTCTGTAGTTTTGCTGTGTAGTTAGCACCGCAGTAGGAACTACCACGATATTGACAACATGAAAAAAAAATGCCCGTGTTTTCCCAAGTCCATCGGTTCAAAACGGGCGTATTTCTACCCGTGTTGAGTAAGATCATGTGCAGAAAAAGAAACATGAATTCAGATGAACACCAATGATACGGGAGGGACCGAACAACTAGAAAGAAGACATCTTGCAGCAAAGGCCAGCTGGCATCCTGGCTTTGTCTATGTGACATTGTCATCGCTCTCCTGCATGCTATTGTTGATCCTGGCCTCCTGTTTGGACGTAGAATTGAACCCCAGCCCACAGCATTACGATGACAGCCAATTTTCTATGGAAACACACAAAAGAATTTTTCTAGTCCCGCTTCACTCCCTTTGCGTATCACATGAACTTGCAGCAGGCAAAGGGCAGCAAAGAGATGGAAGACAGCTTCAGCAAACTAAGCCACATCTTGATAAGGATCACCGAAGAGGTAAACAAACTAAAAAAAAAAAAACGTGAAAATGGACAGACAAATATCGCTGATAGGTTGACAAAAGAAAGCGACAGCACGAACGCACAAATAGATAAGATCTAACAAGTTTTTGAAAAGTCAGAAATCCAGTTGAGAGAACGAAATCTCAAATTCATAAGTGTCAGAGATACAGACTCGAAACCAGGACTGGAATGACACAAGCGAAATAAGTGACATCCTGAATTACTGGATCCCAAATGGCCCATGTTTTCAAGCTATATTGTCAAAACGTACCATCTGAGGAAACGCCGAGGTCAGAACGAAACCCTAAGACCCATAATGTTTTGCTTTAGAGACTAGAGGACAAACTGTTGATTTTAATTCTACGCAGCAAAGAACTTAGAAATGCTCTGAGACAAAGCGGTATCAAGGTAGCTACTGCTTTTTACTCCACGACAACACGACACTGGGCTATACTACAGAGTCTACTGCCGTACTTCATGAATGGAAAATTGCATATATACATGTATATAAGATGGGCGCAGTAGAATCACACGATGTCTATATCATCGCCAACGAACTAACAGAGCAGATGTGAAAATGATGATTCATGGGCCGGGAGTGGTCACACAGATAGAGACAATGACAACGACAATGACACGTCATTTTCCAACAGTTATATTACCTAAAGGCCTTTTTTGTTCACACTTACCATTGCTAATTAACACATCTTCCCTGTATTAGAACCAATGAAGAGAGGGAGAGGAGGGAGACAGTATTATTAGCTAAAAGCCATTTTTCAAATTACTGTTGCTAATTTACACATCTGCCTTGTATTAGAACCAGTGAGAGATAGGCAGAGGGAGACAGATAGTCAGACAGACGGCCAGACACGGAGACATGCAGAGACACAGACAGGCAGATAGACAGACAGACAGACAAACAGTGTGTGTGTGTGTGTGTGTGTGTGTGTGTGTGTGTGTGTGTGTGTGTGCTTATGACTGGATCTGTCCCACACCTGCACACAGATTTGTGCGGGATGCATATCACGTGCATGTCACTATTTGCACGGCGACTGTGGCAAAAGTATTGCCGGTGTTTACACAGCGGTATTGGTATGAGATGGCTGCCTGCAATTACTCTCATTCATATTTCATTTGTTTCACAGCTTCTCTCTCTCTCTCTCTCTCTCTCTCTCTCTCTCTCTCTCTCTCTCTCTCTCTCTCTCTCTCTCTCTCTCTTCTGTCTGTCTGTCTGTCTGTCCCTCTCTCTCTCCCCTTCTCTCTCTCTTTCTCGTCTCTCTGTCTCTCTTCTCTGTCTCTCTCTCTTCTCTCTCTCTTCTCTCCTCTCTCTCTCTCTCTCTCTCTCCTCTCTCTCTCTTATGTATATACATCATTGATTTATCGATATATTTCGCCGTCTGTATTTTGCAGTACTAGGCATATGTGTACAAGTTAGCAACAGCAAGTTTGAAAAATTACCAATAACTTTCCTGTTGGATAATAGAATAATATCACTGTCGTTGTCATGTTGTCAGTCTGTCTGTCTGTCTGTCTCTCTGTCTGTCTGTCTGTCTCTCTTTCTGTTTCTCTGTCTCTGTCTGCCTGTTTCTCTCTCTCTCTCTCTCTCTCTCTCTCCTCTCCTCTCTCTCTCTCTCTCTGCCTGTCTGCCTGCCTGTCTGTCTGTCTGTCTTTCTCTCTTTCTCTCTGTCACTCTGTCTCTATTTCTCTCTGTCTCTGTCTCTGTCTCTCTCTGTCTCTCTCGCTCTGTCTCTCTCGCTCTGTCTCTCTCTCTCTTTCTCTGTCTTTCTCTCTCTCTCTCTCTCTCTCTCTCTCTCTCTCTCTCTCTCTCTCTCTCTCTCTCTCTCTCGCACGTGCTCTCGTTTTAAGATATGTCTTCCCACAGTTTGTCTAATGTTGTTAATATTGTTGTTGTTACCGTTGATGTTTGAGCAAAATATAGAATGCATTTGGCAATTGGAACCTCACACGAATCGTGTACGTTTGTAAATATGCACGTGTGTGTATGTATATATGTATTTGTATGTGTGTGTATTTGGTGTGCGTGTGTGTGTGTGTGTGTGTGTGCGTGTGCGTGCGTGCGTGTGTGTGTATGCTCTTCTTTCTTTAAACGGTCTTTTACATTTCATGAAGTTTGCCAAAGTGAAAGAGTTCCTCAGTCAATCCATGGTTGACATTTTGTTGTTGTTGTTGTTGTTGTGTTGTTGTTGTTGTTGTTGTTGTCGTTGTTGTTTTTGTTGTTGCTGTTGTCTTTCAAGCAGGTGAATATTCCACAGTTTTAAACGACGGAAGGCGAAGATGGGGGATGGGGGGTGAGGGTGAAGGAGGAAGACATAAAATAGACATAAAATGACACATGCATGCCGACACTCAACCAGACAGACAGACAGTCGCCATGTGTCCTCCTGAATCATTCCGACCCTCCACACTCCTCCCCAGACCCTCTTCCTTCCACCTCTCCCTCCTCTTCCTCCTCCCAGCCTCTGTGTACGGGACAGAGCAGGGCAAGGGGGGGGGGCAACTGGGGGGTATGGGTGGGTGTGGGGATGATTTGCATACAGACCTATTTCAGGTGGGCTTTTTACCTGGCTTTGCCTGTGGGCGTGTGATTAAACAAGCCGGCACACTGACGGCACAGAGCTGGGGCCTGGCGGGAAAGAAGGGAGCAGATCGGTTCCCTGGCCGCCTCTTCTCCACCCCCACCATCCCCACCATTCCACCCCCACCCTCACCCATCCCCCACCACCCTACCGTCTGTTTGATCAGTCGTCTTAGGGAAATGATATAGGCATACCTCAGACATCGGATGGACAATCAAAGGACGAATACGCAAGGGATCAATAAAAAAAAAATTAAAAAAAGAAAGAAAGAAAGAAAAGAATAAGACGTGACCCGTGTTCACAAACGTTGTACTCCAGCGAATTGAGAGATACAGGCCGAAAATTTTGGATGGGGGAAGTTTTGACTGGGTGACGTTTGAGATCTGGCTTTTTTTTTCTTAAGGTGTACGATAAGTTTCACAATGAAATTCGCTTTCCAAAAATCCTGTATTGAAATTGAAGGATCATGCGATGCCTCTAGAACTTCGATGTTTCGTTGTCACAGATGTTCAGAAAATGTGGGGTGTTTTTTTTTCGTTTGTTTGGAATTGTATACGGACCGAATTAACAAAAACAAAACACAAAACAGAAAACAAAAAAATAAACAAGAACTCACGTGGAATCTGCACACCTGTAATACAAAACTGTTGCCATGTTTATCATTATTAGCAACGACGGTTTGAGTTTGTCTGTTCAGATTGTAATAGAACTGTTGTGCAATGTATGTGATGGAATGTGATGGCGAGTCTGAGTTCTTAACAACACATCCATGTATGCTGACAATTTATTTGTTATGTTATGTTATGTTGTTATGTTATGTTATTTATGTTATGTTATGTTATGTTATGTTATGTTATGTTATGTTATGTTATGTTATGTTATGTTATGTTATGTTATGTTATGTTATGTTATGTTATGTTATGTTATGTTATGTTATGTTATGTGTATGTTATGGTTTGGTGTGTGTGGTGTGGTGTGGTGTGGTGTGTGTGGTGTGGTGTGGTGTGGTGTGGTGTGGTGTTGTGTTGTGTTGTGTTGTGCGCTATGCTATGCTATGCTATGCTATGCTAACTTTTCCATCATTGCACGTCGCTGCATGGATACTCATAGTGAACAGACGTTAAATTAAAGAACGAACGAATACTTCTGTTTTATACGTTGGGATATTTTGCATAAATTCAAATTTGTTTTTACGACGTGGTTGCAATTACTTTTTGCTGTTTTGTCTTGCATTTGTTTGCATTACTTGTTGAAAACGAATACCAAAAAAAAAAAGTTTGAAAGAAGATGAAACACACTGCATGGTTGGCGTTGTTCACCACCGCTGTCACCACTCCATTCCTTACAGCACCCCCAACATAGCATGCATGTCTTTGAAGTTGATGATGTCAGCTTCCAAGCGCTTCCCACAGTAATTCATAATAACTCAATCAAAATTCGCAAGAGAACGTTCTTTCGCTTTCTAAGGAAAATCTGACTTCTGAAACATTCTTCTCAGGTTTTCCCATACAAGGATTAAACATAGGAGACATTTCAACTAGCTACAGCTCCTACAGTCTTTATCATAGAGATTTTATGTATATATCCCACTGGAAGGGACATGTCACGCTCTTTACAATAATACCAATCACTCGATATGATCATGCACCGACGTACATCCCCCCGTATGCGAATGGGTCAGAGATGGTTGTCCTGGTGTCATGAGAGAGTGGGGTGGTAGAGAACGGAGCTTTTCTTGGGGGCCAGCATTAGGAGCATCGTGCTTATCTCCTCATCCTCAATGCTTTACCATCCCCAACCCTAAAGAAGGGGGTAGGGGTTAACTTTTCACAGCTGGATGGACTGGAGACTGCACGCCAGTTTTTTCTCAGGCGGCATTCGTATAAACAAACTGTACTGTAGACATCAGTATTCATAAACAGAAAAATATTAGTCATTATATTCATTCACCAAGCAGGCTGATCTAAAGGCAAAAATGCACAGGTGAGCAATTCATCATCATCATCCTCATGTGCCCTGCTGCATGACGTTGGCGATCATGGCCCTCCATATGCATCTATCCTTTGTCGCTGCAAGTACATCTTCCACCCTCTCTGTCCTCAGCCACCCTGCAAGTCCGTCCAATATTTTCTCCCTGTGTCTACCTGGTGTTCTCTTTTCCTCCAGCTTTCCTGTTGTGACCAGGTGCTCTAATTCTCCATTCCTCATGAAATGTCCTATAAATGTGGTGAGCAATAACACACATAAAACATATGACAGACATCACAGCTAATGATCAAAGAAGAAAACACTCATGAAAAACGTTCACAAAACAACCCTCAAACATCAGAATTAAAAAAAAAAATTAAAAAAAATGCATAACAGGTCATCAGTTACATACAGGAACTGTTAAGCCGTACATTAGATATGAAAAACACCATTTCTCAGCTTATCTGACTAGCGATAAGACAGGTCCAGTGGGACCTGATGCGAGTATCCTTGAGTAGTAAAGTGTTTTAAGGTTTGATTGCTGAATAAAACAGATGTCAGAATTACCAATCAAACTTGAATAAAAGAAAGAAAAAGAAAAACAACAAATCACGTCCCTGACATTAACAATCAAAAGGAACAATACGTGCACAGGTCATTTATTGTATATATAAACCATACCTCTAGACATCGAAAGGTCAAAAAGAAAACCATTCGAGTTATCAATTTCTGTTATCATTTGTGAATCAAATATTGAACTTAAAAATCAAAAGCCATCGATTACAATAAACAAACCATACAAATAGGCTATCGATTACAGTAAACAAATACAGATAAGTCATCGATTACAATAAACAAACCATACAAATAGGCCATCGATTATAATAAACAAATACAGATAAGTCATCGATTACAATAAACAAACCATACAAATAGGCCATCGATTATAATAAACAAATACAGATAAGTCATCGATTACAATAAACAAACCGTACAAATAGACCATCGATTATAATAAACAAATACAGATAAGTCATCGATTACAATAAACAAACCTACAAATAGCCATCGATTATAATAAACAAATACAGATAAGTCCATCGATTACAATAAACAAACCAAAATAGACATAATAACTAGAAGCCATCGATTACAATAAACAAAGTACAATAGCCATCGATTATCAATAAATACACATACAAAACCTACAAATAGGCCATCGATTACAGTAAACAAATACAGATAAGCCATCGATTACGATAAACAAACCGTACAAATAGGCCATCGATTACAATAAACAAATACAGATAAGCCATCGATTACAATAAACAAACCGTACTTCAAGACATTGACAGGTAAAAAGAAAACATCCTCCAGTTATGTTATTAATATTATACGTAAATCAGACATCGGACTGAAAAATCAAATGAAAAATACGCACAAGTAAACAGTTACTTGCATGAAATATATGAGGTTACTGCTAATGTTTGAACTACATTCGCAAGACATAGCCAGGCATCAAAATTAAAATTCAGAGGACAAAGATGCACACGTGATCAGTGACATACAGAAAACTTCCATCAAAATAATGGCCAACAATCGTGTAATAGAGTCAATAGAGCATAAGTGAGACATCGACCTGATAAATAAAAGGAAAGGAAATATTGCATTTATGAACGGCATTCCCAAAGAATGCTCCAAACAACGATGTGAAATATCAAAGACATACATCATCAGTTCAGTTTACACACATGATATACACGTCAAGCCATCAGATTCAATAATCAACAGAAAAAGAAAAACACTCATGAACTACATTCCCAAAGCATACCTAGACCCTTGAACTATAATTCAGAGTACAAAGACCCACAGGTGATGAATTATTTACATAAATTATATGACAATATATTAGCCTAAAACCAAGACACCTCAAATTATCAATCATTTACATATGTTAGACGTCGAACTGAAAAAAAATATTAAAGGAGAAATCACACACAGAGGATCAATTACAGATACATAAAACTTACGTTATGACACAGAAAGGAAAAAAACATGCAAAAATCAAAAAAATGTTTATCAAATTTATGAAAAATATCTAGACATCCAAGTTGAAAAAAGACACCCGAATTGTCGATTATGAATATATATAAAACATATGGCAGACATGGTGATCAATAATCAAAAGAAAACTACACACAGGTGATCAATCAGATTCAAAAAGCAAACGGCAGACGTAGAATTAATAATCCAATGAATAATACACACAGCTGATCGTTTAGATTCATACGATAAACAGCAGACACAGAATCAATAATAAAGCGAAAAATACATAAAGATGACGCGTTAGATTCATACGGCAGACATGGAAAGAAAAAATTCATTCACGAACTACGTAGATTCACAAAACGTATCTATACCCAAATCGAAATATTCGAAGACGGAAATAGGCACAAACTATCCACCGGAAGTCGAACTTAACACTCAAATGAACAAGACATAACAAGATGGAGATGTTCAAAGACATTCAAATAAATGTGATATAACAAGATGAAGGTTGTCCAATAACCCTGAAGGGCCGGAGGGAAGTGAGGTGGTAGAGATATGTTATCAGTTACATACATGTATAAGACGTA
>CM060309.1:67336533-67339033 GCA_030674185.1 Monoplex corrugatus
TGTGTGTGCGTGCATGCGTGTGTATGTGTGTGTGTGTGTTGCGGCTGAGTGATTGTGTGCCTACAGGCGGTGGTAGTGACGTGCGTGTCAGTGTAATTGGCTGTGTTGTTCACTGTCTGCATGACAACTTCTTTCTGCCCTCTACCCCCCACCCCCACTCCTACCCCCATACCATCCCACACCCAACACCCAGCTTGTACCATTGTCTGAATCAAAACTTGTTTTTGCCCTCCTCCCCACAACTTGTTTCTGCCTCCTTTAACACCCAGCTTGTAACACTGTCTGAATCACAACTTGTTTCTGCCTCCCCTAACACCCAGCTTGTAACACTGTCTGAATCACAACTTGTTTCTGCCTCCCCTAACACCCACCCAGCTTGTAACACTGTCTGAACCACAACTTGTTTCTGCCACCCCTAACACCCAGCTTGTAACACTGTCTGAATCACAACGTGTTTCTGCCTCCCCTAACACCCAGCTTGTAACACTGTCTGAACCACAACTTTTTTCTGCCTCCCCTAAAATCCAGCTTGTACCAAGACACCAACGCGGCTAGTTTGCTAGTCAAGAAAGAAAAGATATTTACATTCACAAGGTTTAAGCGCTCAGTGTGGGCAGAGCCTGTATAACTCAAAATGTATACATGTATCATATAATGATTATTAATATAGGCTGTTTGCAGGGGACTCACTGATCAAGTCTCCAGTTCAGCAAAACTAACCTGCAACATAAAAGCTGACCTGTTCGCTACTCATTATAATGCTTTCATCATTCTGGGCATGTCAGCCGTGCGTTTCATTGGCCCTGTTCTCCTCTTCTCCCCCACTATTCTCTAATTGAAAACCTTATCAGCGCAAGCTCAAGGAGTATGCCAGATAATTGAAATCAGATGTGGGTGGTCCTCATATCGAATTTTCCAAGTGCGATGAATCCTTCGTGAGTAAAGTACGAATTTCAGCTGTTTAAGTTATTCCGACAGGACTATAATGTTTACATACAGATATGTTGACATACTTTATAAGTGTTGACATGCTTTATGAGTGTTCCTATTTAATCGGATGTGTGTGTGCACACTGTTTTACCCTACACTGTGCAGGCGGCATGTTGCTGCACAGTCTATGTACCGCATCTTTGATGGGTGTGCATGCTGGGTGTTTGTATGTTTTCTTAAGCCACCGAAGACTGACATGACTTAAAGATGTTCAACGTGCATATCTGATATTCTGCGTGCATATATATATATTATATATATATATATATATATTATATATATATATATTTTTTGTTGTGTGTGTGTGTGTGTGTGTGTGTGTGTGTGTGTGTGTGTGTGTGTGTGTGTGTGTGTGTGTGTGTGTGTGTGTGTGTTGTGTGTGTGTGTGTGTGTGAGTGTGTGTGTGTGTGTGTGTGCGTGCGAAGGAATTTTAGGCACTAACAACTCAGCACATATTTTGCCCTGAAAGACCAGAAATATTTCTACCCTTTATCTGGCGGATTAAGGTATCTAGGCAGGATCGAACCCACGCTTTCCTGACTGAAAGTCGGAAGTCTTACCCAGTTAGCTATGGGCCCGTCACACCGATGTCCCATCTATACAATTTATGCATCAACTCCAGACGTTTGTTGTCGTTACTTCGGTTTGGGATCCTTTTTATCACATGACATTCAAGATGTTAGCGCATATGGAATCATCCCAACACTCTAACGGTGTCTTGAGGTCAGAGTGTATTCAAGGAGTCATGGCACTCGGACATTTCCATAGGTGCTTCACTCAATCTGCCGTCATTAATCTGGCAGTCTCTGTCTCTATCTCTCTGTCTCTCTGTCTCTGTCTCTGTCTCTCTGTCTCTGTCTCTGTCTCTGTCTCTCTGTCTCTGTCTCTGTCTCTTCTCTCTCTCTCTCTCTCTCTGTTTCTCTCTCTCTGTTTCTCTCTGTCTCTCTGTCTCTGTTTCTCTCTCTGTTTCTCTCTGTCTCTCTGTCTCTGTTTCTCTCTCTCTTTCTCTCTCTCTCTCTCTCTCTCTTTCTCTCTCTCTCTCTCTCTTTCCCTCTCTCTGTGTTTCTCTCTCTCTCTCTCTCTTTTTTTTGTCACCCATACGTTCCCCCCCCCTCCTTCTCTCTCTCCTCGGCATACATTCCAGTCTCATGATCAAACTAAATATGTGGTGTTTGTTTCACATATTTACATGTATATCAGCTCTTTCCTCCACCCGTCAGCTATTTTACAACAGCCTTTTTCCATTCACACAGCTACGTCAAAGACAAATGTATTGCCAGTCTACCCCGCACCCGAATACAACCGACCGAAGTGTAAATGCTGTCAGTTCTCTGCAGGTGCTTACTGACAATGGTGGGGACAGGGTGGGGGCTTCAGCTATTATTTCTAATCTATGCATATTATTTTCAAAGCTATACATACTAATGAATCTAACTTCGAAAAGACATTGAGGCGATTGTCTCGAATAGGTTATGACCTTGTGAAATTTGCCCCCGGGAAACGTTGAGGT
>CM060309.1:67341533-67369033 GCA_030674185.1 Monoplex corrugatus
GAAGGAGATGGAAAGAAGTCGGTACCTGTAAAAAAAACTGACATTGTACACACTGTCTTCTTCTTCTTCTTCTTCTTCTTCTCTTCTTCTTCTTCTTCTCTTCTTCTTCTTCTTCTTCTTCTTCTTCTTCTTTCTTCTTCTTCTTCTTCTTCTTCTTCTTCTTCTTCTTCTTCTTCTTCTTCTTCTTCTTCTTCTTTTCTTTCCCCTCCTCTCCTCCTCCTCCTCGTCTTCCTCTTCTTCCTCTTTTTCTTTTTCTTCTTCTTCTTCCTCCTCCTCTTCTTCTTCTTCTTTTTCTTCTTCTTATTCTTCTTTCCTTCTTCTTCTTCTTCCCCCTCCTCTTCCTCCTCCTCCTCCTCTTCTTCTTCTTCTTCTTCTTCTTCTTCTTCTTCCTCTTCCTCCTCCTCCTCTTCTTCTTCTTCTTCTTCTTCTTCTTTCATTCGTCACCTACAAAACCAGGCTACACCTGGCGATGAATGTGGCCATTTCTTTCAGAGTCTGCCTGCTGCCATACAGTTTGATGGTCAGAGGAATTGCAGTCGGCCAGCGCCATGTCCCCTGTCGCTCCACTTGGTAGAGGCGACATCGCTGTTGTATGTTGTATCTGGTCCTCTTGACAGTAGGGCAGAATGGTTAATACGTCAGCTCGAACGTACTGTTCATACGTGCGTTGAGCCAGTTGTGGCCAGTACGGAGCCTCAACATGACCACTTGCTGTTCTCTGGACAGAAGTGGTGGTCATCCCTTTCTGTTCTTGGCTTTTAAGTCATTAAAACGTGATGCGATGATTCTCTTCTTTTCGCTGTAACTGACGCCGTTGTCTGGTTGGTCTTTCTGGGCTCCTCTTTTTGCCAGCTCACCAATCATATCGTTTCCTGTTTTCCCAACGGAAAACGGGAATCCACTAGAGGGTCATTCTTCTGATTCTTCTAACTTGCTGGAAGACTTTCTTCAGGGGGGGGGGGGGGGGAAGCTTGTCTGTCATTATCCATGGCCTGATGAACTGAGAGGACATCTGACAGGAAGACTGCATGACAGCTTATGTCATCTGTATTCTGAATGATACAGTGAGTGTGATGTCAGTGTTGGCGTAAAGGTACAGCTTCCGCTTCCTGTCTGACCACACAGGTTTGAATCTGGTTTAACCCTTTGATTCCCGCACCCTCTCCACCAACCGCAAAAACTCCCTTTGACTTCCTCACCCTATCCACTAGCTTTCTGCAGGAAGCTGGTAGATAGGGTGAGGGAGTCAAAGGGTTAAGTTACTGCTTGCATGTAAAGGTACAGCTCCCGTTTCTAGTCTGACTACGCGGGGTTGAATCTGGCTTAACCCTTTGAGTCCTGCACCCTATCCACCAACCGCAAAAACATAAACCTTTGACTCCTTCACTCTATCCACCAGCTTCCTGCATGATGCTGATGAACAGGGTGCGGGAGTCAAAGCGTTAAAGAAAAGTGTGCTGTCCACTGTGCAGTCCACCCAGCTGTGAATGAATACTTTGTCTCGTTCTGGTTAAGGAAGGTAAAGGAACGAAGGAACGGAGACAGGCACTTCTCCCGTACCGCTGGACTCGCGATCATCTTAATCCCCTCTGGCCTCTGGGTTATGGGACAACGGTTTTCTTTAACCCTTGACTCCTGCGCCCTATCCACCAACTGCAAAAACAACCCTGTAACTCTCTCACCTATCCACCAGCTCCTGCAGGAATTTGGTGGATAAGGTGAGGGAGTCATGGGGTTACGTTTTTGCTTTGCTAGCATGGTTGGTAATGAAGCATACTGATGGACAGGCTGCGGGGTCAAAGGATTAAACCAAATCTTAATATCTATGTTCTCAGTATTCAAAGCATGTTGCTGTTTGAGGTGTTATGTATCGTGTATTATTGATTTTTTGTTTTATTTGTTGTTGTTGTTGTTGTTGTTGTTGTTGTTGTTGTTGTTGTTGTTGTTGTTGTTAGTGTTGTTTTCTTTTTGCATTGTGTTTGTATTTATGAGCAGATGTGTTTGTAAAATTAGCGACGGCGTGTTTGAGAAATGGCTTTTTAGCCAGAAAATGTTACCGTTGGAAAATGAAGCATCATTGTCATTGTTGATGAGCTTCCTTTTGTTTGTTTGTTTGTTTGTTTGTTTGTTTGTTTGTTTGTTTGTTTGTTTGTTTTTCACATTGCTCGTAGGGTTTTCTCTTCACGATTTTTATTTAACCTGTTTAATATCTGTAGCCATCTCCATGTTTAAATTTTTCTTTCGTAGACCCAGGTGGTTTCAGCAGTGTCTCCAAGCTCATAATAAATTCCATATGTACTAAAGCCACAGGTAAGAAAGTCGAAAACGATCATGGCATAAGCCTGAAGCCTGTACAAAACCTTATGCATTTGGCAAGGTCTTGAGGTCCTGCCTATTGTATGGGTTCTAGTTTATATTGCAGTAAAATGTATCTCTACATGTGCCATGTGCCATGTTGCATGAAGTTAAAACAAATCCTGTGGAAATGGACAGGGGAAAAAATCATCCCGTCCCCCGATGTGGAATGATGGCACTATAGCGCCCTACAACAACAGACTTCTACTCTACACACAAATGGAAACTGTCAGAGACAGACATTCATATACAGGCATAAATATAGACAGACAGATACATATACACGTAGATACAGATAAAAGATATAGAAACACGGGAACAAAGACAGACGTGCAGATATAGAAACACAGAGACAGACATATGTCTCTGTGCTTCTATAAAACACAGAGACAGAGACAGACGTGCAAATAGAGAAACACAGAGACAGAGACAGACGTGCAGATATAAAAACACAGAGACAGAGACAGGCATGTGCGCACAGAAGACACTGATGGTGTATTATGATGGATGAGGGGGGTGGGGGTGGAGATGGGTGGGGACAGACGCAGACTGGGCCATGAATAATGAGCCAGCACACAGACACACAGTAATAAGTCATCCGGGCCATTTCAGCACGCGCTGTTGGACACAAGGACGTTCACTCTCGCTTAGAGACCCTGGTCGTCAGAGTTACCTCCCCATCAGGGAGACAGAAAGAGGAATTGTGGAGGAGCCCTCGTTACGTGATGTAGGCATGTTTGTACAGGTGTACACCAGTCTGCAGGTCGGGATGGTGGTGATGATGTCTGGTGCTTATGGCAACACCTTTCTCCTTGTACATTTGATGAAGTGATGGTAACGGTGTTTGGTTTGATGTTAGGTATGGTCTGAGCAGTGCCTCAGCCACCACCATTTCACGCTCAATCGCTTATCTCCCTTCGTTACTTTCTGCAGCTGAGCTAACAGACCACCTCTCGGGCGGCTAACTGGTTCTTTGATAGAGCCCTGGACTCAAAATCTCATTCCTTGAGTTCAAGTCCCACTCTACAACATAGCTCTGTAGACGTTGGCCTGTTCGCTGCCCATCTTTACCCTCCCATCACTCTGATGATCCCAGTTTAATGTTTCATAGTTCATTTTATTTTAAGGCCCTTGCCGGAGCAGAGGGTTTTTACGCAGGCTCAGGGAGTCTTCCACATAACTGCTGGATGATTTCAGTGGAGCGTATATGGAACTGTCCGAGTTTTGATGAACCCAGCATGAACAGACTCGGGGCTACAGACACTTGTGTTGGCATTTTCTCTCGTCTGGTGGTATGCTGTCTGTGGTATTCTTTTCCAGTTCTTCTGGTATCGTCATCAACCCTTTGTCTTAGGATATAAAATTGATGCTATTGCTGCTGCTGCTGGGTCCTTTTGTCGTGTGTGTGTGTGTGTGTGTGTGTGTGTGCGTGCGTGCGTGTGTGTGTTGTGTGTGTGTGTGTGTGTGTTATTGCTTTTTTTTTGCCACAGTTAACACCACTGCCGGCTGTCTGCTACCACTGGCACTGTGTCTGCCTGTTGGTGTATCGTCAGATGGTGTCAGTAGTAGGCGTGAGGTGTGTGGATCAGCTCTAAGCATCTCATCGGCTACTGACGGGTTGGGGGAGCCAAACGTAGTATAGGGGCAATGAGCTCTTTTACACTAAACTGCTTGGTACTATCAGGTTTTGTGTCTGTCTGACTGACTGTCTGTCTGTCTGTCTGTCTGGCTGGGCTGGCTGCCTGTGTGTGTGTGTGTGTGGTGTGTGTGTGTGTGTGTCTGTCTGTCTGTCTCGGTCCATCTGTCAGTGTGTCTGTCTTTCTGCCCGTCTCTCTTCTCTACAGGAACAAAAAAGATTTTGACCAGAGTGATATTGTGTTTCTACAACTCGACAAGGCTAAAAATGAATGACCGCATCAAACGTTTAGTTTTTAGCCCCTTCCAGTGGGATGTTTTAAATTTGTCTGTCTGTCTGCATGTGTATCTGTCTGTCTGTCTGTCTGTCTGCCTGTCTGCCTGCCTGTCTGTCTGTCTGTCTCTCTCTTTCTCTGTCTCTCTCTCTCTCTGTCTCTCTCTCTGTCTCTCTCTCTCTCTTCTCTCTCTCTCTCTCTCTCTCTCTCTCTCTCTTTCTCTCTCTCTATCTCTCTCTGCGTATATGTGTGCGTGCGTGTGTGTGTGTGTGTGTGCGTGCGCGTACGTGCGCGTGTGCGTGTGCGCACGTGTGTGCATGTATATGTGTGTGTTTTAGTTCTAGGTATATACATGTATGTAGATTAGTAGCGGCGTGTTTGAAAAAAAATGGCTTTTAGGTAAACTTTTCTACTGTTAGAAAATACATGTAAAGTACTATTGTCACTGCATCTCTCTCTCTCTCTCTCTCTCTCTCTCTCTCTCTCTCTCTCTCTTTTCTTCTGTGTGTGTGTGGGGGGGGGGGGCAGGGGATGGGGTGGGGCTGTGTGCCTGCTGGAAGTGAAGCGCTGTGCAGAGAGATGTGTGTGTCTGTGTGTAAGCTTTAGTCTGGAAACAGATGGAGTCGATGGATTTTACAGACACTTTCTGGGGAGGCAGCAGTCACTGAAGACGTGTGTGTCTTTGCGTGTAGGGTCTATATGTATGTCTATGTATGTAACTGTCTGTGTGTGTGTGTGGTGTGTGTGCGTGTGTGTGTCTATGTGAGTGTGTGTGTATGTGTGTTTGTGTGTGTGTATGTGTGTGTGTATGTGTGTTTGTGCGTGTGTGTATGTTTGTGTGTATGTATGTGTGTACGTTTGTGTATTCATATGTTTGTGCATGTGTATGTATGAAAGTGTGTGTGTGTGTGTGTGTCTGTGTCTGTGTCTGTGTGTGTGTGTGTACGTTTTGTGTGTGTATTGCGCGTGCGTGTGTCTATGTGTGTGTGCTCGCGTCTATTATTGTGTCTGCGTGTGTGTATGTGTGTATGTTTGTAGTGTGTGTGTGTGTGTGTGTACGTGTGTGTATGTATGTATAAAAATGTGTGTGTGCGCGTGTGTCTGTGGGTGGGTGTGGGTATAGGTTTGTGTGTGTAGGTATAAAAATGTGTGTGTGTGTGTGTGTGTGTGTGTGTGTGTGTATGTGTGTGTGTGTGTGCGTGTGTGTGTGTGCGTGTGTTTGTGTGTGTGTGTGTAGCGCAAAGATACTGCTCGAATACTTACGAAGCCTGTAAACGTGGGAGAGGGAGGAGCGTGGAGGGGGGGGGGGGGGGGAGGGAGAAGCATTCTTGTCTTGTCAGATGGGTTCTTGTGGGGTTTTTGTTTTGCCGTTTTGTTGTGTTTCTGTTTTCGAGAAGGGGTGTGTGTGTCTTTTGTTGTATTTTGTTTTTCTGTTAAAACACAGTGGTTTTCTTCATCATTCAATTTTGAGTCCGCCACCACCCATAGTCCCACTTTGTTTTATAACGCACAGTTTAGCCCCCTTTCCCCCACCCTTCCCCTACTGCTCTCCCACCCCTTCCCCATTTGGTGTTCGCTCTCCCCTCCTCTCTTTCCCCACGGTAATCTATGGTGGTCGTTATCCATCTGCTGCTTTGTGTCCTGCTGCCTGGTGTTTTGTGTGTGTGTGTGTGTGTGTGTCTGTCTGTCTGTCTGTCTGTCTGCCTGCCTGTCTGTGTGTGTGTGTTGTGTGTATGTGTGTGGGGGGGATATGGATGTTGTGTGTCTGTGTGTCTGTGTGTATGTATGTGTGTGTGTTGTGTGTATGTGTGTGTGGGGGATGTGGGTTGTGTGTGTGTGCGCGCGTCTGTATGTCTGTGTGTGTATGTGTGTGGTGTGTGTGCGTGTGTGTGTAGGTCTGTGTGTGTCTCTGTGTCTCTGTGTGCGTATCTGTGTGTGCGTGTATGTATGTAGGTCTGTGTGTATCTGTGTGTCTGTATGTGTTGTGTGTGTATGTGTGCTTGTGTATGTCTGTGACTGTGTATGTGTGTGTCTGTGTGTGTGTGTGTCTGCCTGTCTGTCTGTGTGTGTCTGCCTGTCTGTCTGTGTGTGTCTGTGTGTCTGTGTGTGTGCGTACGTGCGTGCGTGCGTGCGTGTGGGGAAGAAGTGGTTTGATGGGAGGGGAAGCGGAGTCGTCAACTCGTCTGTCACATTGATTGCATTTGTTTTTAATCCCCCTGGTGTCTGCACGCATTCTGTAGCAGGCTGATTGGTTCTGGTAATGCCGCCATGGACTCAAGATCTGGTATCTCAGGTTCATCCCCTGCCCGAAAACGTAAAAAAAATGGATGCTCACTTCCCATCCGAACACTTC
Organism: Monoplex corrugatus; assembly: GCA_030674185.1. NCBI lineage: Eukaryota > Metazoa > Mollusca > Gastropoda > Littorinimorpha > Ranellidae > Monoplex > Monoplex corrugatus. Next base: position 67,348,152 of record CM060309.1, read on the forward strand.
AATTACGCTGGTGGTGTCAGCTTATGCGTCATAAATTCTGTTCTTCACTCATTCTTCTCTCCAACTCAAGACCTTACCAGCGCGTAGAGCTTTGCGGAGACTCACAGAATTCGCCCGATAATTTCTAGCTGATTTGGGTGGAGCGCATATGGAATCGTCCGAGTGCAATCAGTCCCTGTGGAATTAACTCCGAACTCCCTAACAAGTTTCCTATTCTGCGTTCCCGCTCATAAATCCACTGTGAAGAATCGAGTTTTTAACAAATCTTTTTCGGTTAAGCTGTTCTTGTCCATTAGGAGGGGAACAATTTGTCCACCCCCACCCCCACCCCCACCCCACTATTTCTCTCTCTCTCTCTCTCTTACTCACTCTCTCTCTCTCTATACACACACACACACACATACACACACACACACACACACACACACACACACACACACACACACACAACACACACACACACACACACACACACACACAAAGAGAGTAACATTTTTGTAGTATACCATTTTCTGTTATTCTAATACAAGTAGATTAACATCGGTAAATTTGTAAGTTGGTGTCTGTTTTAACTGACTACGTGACTCATAAATGTACATATTTTACGCTCACAGTTTGCAAATGAAGAGGTCTGCTTTCATTTCTTTCTATTTGTTTTTTTGCTTTCTGTTGTTTCCATAAATATTTGATGTTTTTTTTTTTAATGAGAGTTACAACAGTCTGAGATGAGTCAGCAAGGAAATAATAAGGCTGACGTGTGAGTTTACCTGCAGACTACAGTAAGGTAAATACCACGATGGGTGCCTTGCGTTGAGGTGCAGTCTGTCAGCTTTGCTGTCACGATAATCTAACACGTAAATTGAGGTTTAACCCTTTGACTCCCTCACCCTATCCACCAACTGCAAAAACTTAACCCTTTGACTCCTTCACCCGATCCACCAGCTTTCTGCAGGAAGCTGGTGGATAGGGTGAGGGATTCAAAGGGTTACGTTTTTTGCTTTAGTAGCATGGGTGACAATGCAGGATACTAGTGGACCGAGTGCAGGAGTTAAAGGGTTAACTTCTGCAGTCAACCGAAGTGACCTAGCCGACGGTAGGGATCACTAGGAGTGTCTGTATATGTCTGTGTGTGTGTGTGTGTCTGCCTGTCTGTCTGTGTGTGTCTGTGTGTGTGTCTGTGTGTCTGTATGTGTGCGTGCGTACGTGCGTGTGTGCGTGTGGGGGAGAAGTGGTTTGATGGGAGGGGAAGCGGAGTCGTCAACTCGTCTGTCACACTGATTGCATTTGTTTTTAATCCCCCTGGTGTCTGGTTAGGGGGCTTGTGAGGTTGTTGTTTGTAGTCTGTGTTGTTTGCTGTTATTTAGCGTGTGGTGATGTGTCATACTGTAGCTTATAATGTTTGTTACTGTCGGTGATACTGGTCCCTGCTGGAGTCTGCGTGAAGAGTGTCGGGTGAAAGGTCAGCATGTGAGGTGATGACGTCAATGACAAGGAGCACAGTGTTCGGTATTCATTCTGAGCTGTGGGGGTTAGGGAGGTGGTGAAATTGGGGAGGGGGAAGGGTCCTAGGAGTTAGTGATGTGCTGCGATTAGTGACCATCTTATCGCTGCTCTTTCATCTGGCGCTGGAGGAGAACCAGCTGCTACTCACTGTGCCCTCAGAGTCCCAAACACATGGAGGGTGATGTACTATGTATCAGGTGTGGCCCCTACCCCTGTGTCTGTGGTCCTTACGACACTGTGTTTAGTTAAATAGTAAGGTACTCCGTATGGTCCACAGACGTCATACCTAGATAGATGGTGATATGTCTTAAACAGTCCCTAGACATAGTGCCTAGATAGGAAAACGGTGACATGTCCTGGATGGTCTCTAGACAAAGTGCCTCGATAGGAAAACGGGTGACATGTCCTAGATGGTCTCTAGACATAGTGCCTAGATAGGAAAACGGTGACATGTCCTAGATGGTCTCTAGACATAGTGCCTAGATAGGAAAACGGTGATATCTTAAATAGTCACTAGACATAGTGCCTAGATAGGAAAAGGGTGACATGTCCTAGATGGTCTCTAGACATAGTGCCTAGATAGGAAAAGGGTGACATGTCCTAGATGGTCTCTAGACATAATGCCTAGATAGGAAAACGGTGATATGTCCTAGATGGTATCTAGACATAGTGCCTAGATAGTAATATGCCCTAAATGGACCATGGACATAGTGTCTAGATAGAAAAATAGTGATGTGTCCTTAATGGTCCTTAGGCATAGTGCCTAGATAGACTGTAATATGTCCCAAATGGTCCTTGGACATAGTGCCTAGATAGAAAAACGGTGATATGTCCTAGATGGACATAGACTAATGTCTAGATAAACATGGTGATATGTCCTAGGTGGTCCTGAGACAAAGTGCCTAGATAGACGGTAACGTAACCTTATGACCTCTAGACACACGTCTGTATAAATAGATACATGATCTGACAAGGGCTCTAAACAAAAATGATCCCCCTTTATAGGAGGGTACTCTTTACTGTCAAAACACTGTCAGTATGCCACAGCGCTGGCCACTCCACGGCTGTAGTGATTAGTGTCCCATGTCCGTGCATATGTTGCTGGTAAAGTCTAAAATCTGCACAATTACAAGTAGATTTGGGAAGAGGAGGGCTGTAGATAATTATGTAATTGTCTGTGTAGAAACATTCGCTAATAAAGTCAAACTACACTGTTTTAGGATATATTATTATTAATTTCCCGCTGTCCATAAGATGGAAAATATCGACCCGTTTGTTCAGCTGACCAGAGATAGCAGTCGCTTATTCGATTGTAATCTCCATGCACTTTGCGGAACAAAGACACGGGGACTAAAATGGCTTTTCACGATACATCAGCTTACCACCATACTTTGGGCAGCGTGTGAGGAAAGGCTTATAATTATCTTGTGTTTAAAGTGGTAATTTTGTGAAGTACTGAAAGCAATGTAAAATGGTGATTATGTGGAGCACTGACAGCAGTGTGGGCTAATATTCAGACCAAAGTGATCAAGGCATGAAAATAGTTTGACGACATTAAAAACATTAGTTCCAAAACCTCCGTGTGTATACGGACGTTTCAAATCAAATGTGCACGTTAAAGATCCTGTAAATCATATCAGTGGCCTTGGCTGTTTTACAGGTATTGTAATTTCTAGTCAACCAAATCGGTAAAATGTACGACAGGTGTGGTAGTTTCTAGTCAGTCATGTCGATAAAATGTACGGCAGGTGTTATGATTTCTAGTCAGTCAAAGCTGTAAAATGTATGACAGGTGTTGTAGTTTCTAGTCAAATCGGTAAAATGTACGACAGGTGTTGTGATTTCTAATCAGCCAAATCGATAAATGTACAACGGGTGCTGTAGTTTCTAGTCAAATCAGTAAAATTTACGACAGGGATTGTGTAGTGGAGCTGGATAAAAAGGTAAGGGCCATGGTAATGACTACCAAAAACCCATCGCATTTTCAGTTGGGGTTTTTTGGGGGGTTTTTTGTTGTCATTCCATGTCAAACTGTACGTCCTGGATTTGCTGATCTCTTTTCTCTGACGGCTACTCAGGCACCAGAGGGATATTTAGAGACAGACAGACAGATACACGTTGCTGTATAACTTGAAAACAACATCACTGTTTGCCACTTAAGGAATCACTGGCCCCATGTTGTTATCAATGTAGGTCATGTTAATTACAGAATGGAATATTTTATCTACATGTATGTTAGTGCAGTTCTTCCATGTTGTTATCAATCAATATCAGTGTAGGTCATATTGGCTATAAAATGGAATCATCTACGTGCAGATTGTTCTGTTGTTCCATATCGTTACCGGTGTAGATCGTATTGCTTGCAGAATGGAATACTTTTACTTGCAGGTTAGTTCAGTTATGAATGGCATTACAGCCAGCGTAGGAAACCACACAGTACTGCATCATAAGTCGTGAGTCATACCATATGTGTGGCTTTGTCTTGTGTGCGTCTTGTACTCAACGCACAGAACTTGGCTAATATCAACAGGTCTCTGTTAATGAAAGGAAAAGGCAGATAGATTGTTTTGTTTGTTTGTTTGTTTGTTTTTGTTTGTTTGTTTGTTTGTTTGTTTGTTTTGTTTGTTTGCTTGCTTGTTTTTTGTTGTTGTTGTTGTTGTTGTTTTTGGTGTTTGTGTTTTATCATTATTATTATTATTATTATTAATTATTATCATTACTTTAGTTTTAGTTTGTAGTAGTAGTAGTAGTAGTAGTGTTGTTGTTGGTGGTGGTGGTGGTGGTGATGTTCTGAACAAAACAAAAAAGCTGAACACTGTAGAACTATAAGAATGACCAATCAAACGAAATAAATGAAAACAAATCTGTCCTGTCATTAATTCAGAGGTCGGAGGTCCTAAAAGCGAACTGAACAGGACACGTGTGGTCACAGTGGGAGGTGGACCACAGACAAGGATCTCCTGGTGCTGGGCTGTCCAGCAACATCTGATTACTGTCTCTTCCCTCCCTCTCCCACCCACAATCAGCTGTAAAGATCCTCCCTAGAGATTTTTTTTAGTTCTTCTTCTTATTTTTCGTTTCACCCTATTCCTGTAACAGTGTGATATCTTCGTGGTATCTCCATGGTATTCTCGTTTCCGGCTAACGCTGATTCTGTGACTATGCGGAATTTCTGATAAGGCTGATGCGTAAATGGCCCATCAAGGCTGATAGGGTTGATACATAAATGGCTGATCAGTGCCGGTAGGCTTGATCCATAAATGGCTCAGTAAAGTTGATAGGGTTGACACATCAATGGCTGATCACAGCTGATAGGATTGACACATAAATGGCTAATCAAAGCTGATAGGGTTGATACATAAATGGTTCATCAAAGCTGATAGGGTTGATACATAAATGGTTCATCAAAGCTGATAGGATTGATATATTAATGGCTCATCAAAGCTGATAGGATTGACACATAAATGGCTCATCAAGCTGATAGGATTGACACATAAATGGCTCAGCAAAGCTGATAGGGTTGATACATAAATGGATCATCAAAGCTGATAGGATTGATACATAAATGGCTCATCAAAGCTGATAGGGTTGATACATAAATGGCTTATCAAAGTTGATAAGATTGAAACAGAAATGGCTCATCAAAGCTGATAGGGTTGATACATAAATGGCTTATCAAAGTTGATAAGATTGAAACGGAAATGGCTCATCAAAGCTGATAGGGGTGATATGTAAGTGGCTCATCAAAGCTGATAGAGTTGATACATAAATGGCTGATCAGTACCGGTAGGCTTGATACATAAATGGCTCATTAAAGTTGATGGGGTTGACACATCAATGGCTGATCACAGCTGATAGGGTTGATACATAAATGGCCCATCAAAACAGATAGGATTGATACACAAATTACCCTTGAAAGCTGACATGCCTGATGCATAAATGGATCATTAAAGCTGATAGGATTGACACATAAATGGCTAATCAGAGCTGATAGGATTGACACATAATTTAATGGCTGATCAAGCCACTGTAATATTTAACCCTGTGACCGTCTCACTCTATCCACCGGTCTTCTGCTTTATCAGCAGTTTTCAGTTTCTCTTTCTCAAGACAACCAACGTCTGCACTCGGAATAAATACCATATGCATTGATGTCACTGATGCCATGTGATGAAGAAGATCTGAAATCATCATGATATAAGTCTTCAACCTATGCATATGCCCTATACGCTGGTAGGGTCTGGACGTCCTACCTAGCTTAGGACAGCAAATCCGAACTTTAACTCTTTGACTCGTCAACCTATCCACCATTTCCTGCAAGTGAAAGAGTGAAAGGGTTAAGTTTTTGCAACTAGTGAATAAAGTGAATATGTCGTAGGGATAAATAACCTTCAGTCTCTAAAGGAAACTTGGATGGACGAAGGAGCAAAAGAGTGAAAGACTATTTAGCAAGGAAGTAGTTCGATGGTTCCTGTTTGATTCAGATACAAATATTAACCCTTACTGTTCCCCCAGCCAGCACGTGGAAGCTGGTGGATAGGGGGAGGGGATGAAAAGGTTAAGGAGTATTTAAAGTAATGGTAGTTTTCTGATCATGAATCTCTCAGACTCAGTGTGAGGGCAGCTTGGTTTTACAGTAGTTTGATGGGCCATATTGCCAGACTATCAGCATTTCCACATACGTGTAGAATCAAAGCTCTCCGGGAACCACCAGTTACTGGATGTAGCATCTTGATATCATGTGATTACCACACTCTGGGATTGGGTCTGGCCACAGTGAGCGAGCTGTACAGTGTGTTTTTTGTTGTTCACTCTATCTTTTATCTCTCCTGACCATAGATATGTATAATACTAAGATTGAGTCTGGCCACAGTGAGTGAGCTCTACAGTATGGCTTATGTTGTTGACATTATCTCATATCTTCTGACCGTAGATATGTATGTAATTCCAGGATTTTGTCTGGCTACAGTGAGTGAGTAAGACTTATGTTGTTCATTCTGTCTCATATCTACATACCATAGATATATAATTCCAGGGCTGAGTTTGGCTACAGTGAGCTCTACAGTATGTTTTTTGTTTGTTTGTTGTTGTTGTTGTTTGTTTGTTTGTTTATTTTGTTTTGTGCGCACTATCTCCTGACCATAGATATGTATAATATCAGGATTGGGTCTGGCCACAGTGAATGAGATTTACAATATGTTTTTCGTCGTTCACACTATCTCAGATCTCCTGACCATAGATATATGTAATATCAAGATTGGGTCTGGCCAGAGTGAGTGAGTTCTACGGTGTGTTTTTTGTTGTTCACATTATCTTATATATCCCTTGACCATAGATAAGTATAATACCAAGACTGGGTTTGGCCATAGTGAGTGAGCTCTACAGAATGTTTTGTTTTGTTTTGTTTTGACAGAGCTAGTTGTCTGTCACCTTATCCACGTCTATGATCATTACACAGAGTGTGACAGGGCCAGTTGCTTGTCTCTCTATTCATGTCTATGATCATATCACATTGTGACAGAGCTAGTTGCCTGTTTCCCAATCCGTGTCTATCATAGGATAGAGCTAGTTGCCTGTCTCCCTAACCATGTCTATGATCATATCACATTGTGACAGAGATAGTTGCCTGTCTCCCTATCCATGTCTATAATCGTATCACACAGTATGATGTGATCTGCCTACGCATGCGTATGGTGTGACAGAGCTAGTTGCCGTGGACATATCACACAGTGTGACACAGCCAGTTGTCTGTTTCCCTATCCGTGTCTATGATCTTATCACACAGTGTGACACAGCTAGTTGCCTGTCTCCCTATCCATGTCTGTGGCACGGAACAGCTGTAAAAGAGTGTGCAATGAGCACCTTGTGGTTTATGTCTTCGCAGGCTGGCACCCTGTTTACACTGCCTACTTCCCTGAGTCCTGAACTCACAGACCCTGCAATCGTTATCTTGGCTTCCACCAGCAGAATAAACAGTCCCACAAAAAAACATGTCCTTCCCCTATAGGGCATTCGTCTTTCGGTCTCATCCTCTCACCATACCTCCCCACCACCCACCACCACCACACCACCACCACCACCACCACCCGCTCCAACCCCTCTCGTTTCACTTTCATTAAAGCGGAAGGATTCATTGATAATAATCTGAAGTCTGTGCTCAGGATGGACGGAATAGAAGACATCAGACTAAACAGATTGTCACATCTTGATGTTTGATCTCCATCTATTTGCATAACAAAGCACCTTAGGGGAGGGGAGGAGGGGGGACCGAAGTCACGTGATAGGAAGTCACGTCACAGGGAGTTGTCGGTCACCGGTGACGGTTGGATGTCCACTGTGCGGGCAGCGTCGGGGAGCTGGGAGGTCATTGCCCGGTCAGTGGTAAGGCATTGCTGTTGTGGGTTCCATTGAGCACCTTCGCGTGCTTCATGTTAAATGAAGGCGTGACTGACAGTGCATAGATGACGTCACTGACGCAGACGTATAGTTGTTTTTTTTTAATGATGACGGCAGCACACCCTGACACTAAATAGGATTTTGTCGTGCTGATCGCCATAAATCCTGGGTTACACCTCTGCTAACACGGCGTAGTATCGCTCGTATCTCCTCTTCCGGTGTCGTGGCAGACAGACAGACAGACAGAGAGAGGAAAGTCATCCGTCATCCTGCACTCGCCATCACTCATTCTGACATCGTATGCAAATCTATTGTCTCCTTCATGACCAGGCACCACAATACCCCGTCCCCCCTCCCCCCCCCCCCCCCCGCCATACAGACACGCTGACTTTAACCTTTTGACTCACGCACCATCCATATCAACCAAATGCAAAAACATAACCCTTTGACTCCCTCACTCTATCCACCAGCTTCCTGCTGGCGGACAGGGTGCGGGAGTCAAAGGGTTCAGCCCCCATTCTCAGTTCCTCTCTCTCTCTCTCTCTCTCTCTCTCTCTCTCTCTCTCTCTCTCTCTCTCTCTCTCTCTCTCTCTCTCTCTCTTTCTTTCGATTTCAGGATGTGGCCAGCTCATGGGTTTATGTGAAGGCTTAAGGCTTGTGTCATGATCACCATATACATGGCACCTGTGACGTTTGTGCATATGAAATTCGTTCCGAACGCGGAGACGTCGTCTTGAGAAACTGAAACTGAACTGAATTTCTCTCTCTCTCTCTCTCTCTCTCTCTCTCCTCTCTCTCTCTCTCTCTCTCTCTCTCTCTCTCTCTCTCTCTCTCTCTCCCTCTCTCTCCCTCTCCCCCCCCTCTCTCTCTCTCTCTCTCAGGTTCACTTACGTCGTTTCATGCCCACCTCCTTTTGTTGTCTCTCTTTGTTCTTGCTTATGGTATTTGCCATGATGATTGTAGATCCTTGTCTACCTTAGGCCATCAGTGATGGCAGCGTCTATGGAATTTTCCGATCACCGTAACGCCGTCTAAAGAAAAAAAATCAGAAACAGAAACTGGTTTTCTCTAGAAATATCAAGACCACGTTAGGATAAGGAAAAACGTTATGAGGTAGATCACTGTACATTTAAACGTATTTATGTATAGTCGGGCACGGTAGCCAAATTGGTAAACGTCGGACTTTCATTCCGAAGGGTTTGTTGTTGTTGTTGTTGTTGTTGTTGTTGTTGTTGTTGTTGTTGTTGTTGTTGTTGTTGTTGTTGTTGTTGTTGTTGTTGTTGTTGTTGTTGTTGTTGTTGTTGTTGTTGTTGTTGTTGTTGTTGTTGTTGATGATGTTGTTGTTAATGTTGTTGTTGTCAATGTTGTTGTTGTTGTTGTTGTTGTTTAGGATCATTGCACTCAGGGAGGTTACCTTTGTGTTCACCTTTGAGTTTTCTTTTTCTTTTTCTTTTTCTTTTTTTTTTTTTTTTTTTTGTCCCATTTTCTATGCCACCATAATGGCCACAGAAGCTGGAACAGTTTTACAATGCGATGATGATGATGTCGATGAAGATGATAATCATGATGGTATGGAGTTCCATCTAGGATTGAGACTGCGTGACAGGGTTGTACTCTACGCTTACTATTACAACATATCCTGGCATCAGCTAGGCCCGACAGATAGAGACACCTGCGGTGCTGGCCAGAAGATTTGAGCAACACCCTCAATGAGGCATCCGTGAAGTGGATGAGACTCGACAGTGTGGTCCCAGTCTTCCCAATGAGCCCATATCACGCCCAACTCTGGGTAGGAGCCGGTTAGAGCCGAAAAATTCCAAAGTGATCTTTGAAGGGACTGATGGGGATTCGAATCCACAACCTTCCAGTCGGTAGTTCGATGCGCTAACCGCTACACCTCGGCGACTGGTTGAAGGTCCTGGGTTCGATATGTCTAGACGCCTCCGCCTGGTGGGTAAAGGGTGGAAGTTGTTCCGAGCTCTCAGGTCAACATGCCTGCAGATCTGTTGGTGCCTGAGTTCCCTTCGTGTGTACGCGCTTAAGAATAATAATAATAATAATAATTACAATATTTATATCGCGCTAAATCTTGGTAAATCAAATCAAAGCGCGCTCACTCACCAATCACACGCAGGATCGCACTCAAAGATGAACATTTGTAAAACAATCAATTAAGTCAAAAATAGGCATAAATGTCCATACAATGCTGAAATTATGAACAATGGAAAAATAGCAGTAAAAAACGGCGAAAAAGGCCTCAGAAATTCATTGACGTGGAAAGAGGTGAGTTTTCAAACCTGACTTAAATGCGGAAAGAGTAGATGTGGTCCGGAGCGATAGGGGAAGATTGTTCCATGCAGCTGGTCCTGAGACAGAAAAAGAGCGCTGACCAACGGTTAAGAGTCTAACCTTGGGAATTTGTAGGGTAAGAGTATCAGAGGAAGAGCGCAAGGTGCGAGCTGATGTACGAATTTTGATCTTGTCACAGAGATAGGATGGAGCAGAATGATGAGTAGATTTATAGCATAAGGTGTCTATTTTGTATTTGATTCTATCAGCGACAGGAAGCCAATGCAGAGACCGAAGGAGGGGACTAACATGATCAATTTTTTTCTTTCTAAGGACGAGGCGGGCAGCTGTATTTTGTAAGCGTTGCAGGCAAAGGAGACGAGAAGCTGGTAGGCCAGATAAAAGAGCATTGCAGTAGTCCAGGCGTGACAGAACAAGGGAAGTTACTAGTTTAGATGCAGCATCGGTTGAAAGGAATCGGCGAATGCAGCCAATGCGTCGAATCTGAGGGTAGCATGATTGACAGGTCTGGGTGGTAAATTTCTGCATACAAAGAGATTTATCAAGAATCACACCAAGGTTTTTGACAGAGTTCGAAAGAGGGATGGTGTTGTCTCCGAGTTGAATGTTATTGATTGAAACAGCATCTAGTTTATTTTTGGTGCCTACAAGCATGGCTTCATGGCTTCAGAATATCAAGTATGCACGTTAAGGATCCTGGAAATCATATCAGTAACTGGCTTATGAAAAAATGAAAGTTTGCAGCATGCACGCCCTCCGATGGCGGAGTGCGCAGACTGTGCAGAGACTTACCGCCAGCACAGTATGGAAAAGACAACGTGTCTTCACACGTCTGAGAAAAATCAGGATGCTAAGAGCATTGTATACAGAGAGAGAGAGAGGGGGGGGAGAGAGACACAGAGACACAGACAGACAGAGAGACAGACAGACACAGACAGAGAAAGACACAGACAGACAGAGAGAGACAGAGAGACAGAGAAAGACAGAGACAGACAGAGGCAGAGAGACAGAGACAGAGAGAGAGACAGACAGACAGACAGACAGACAGAGAGGAGAAAGAGATAGAGAGACAGAGAGAAGTTAACATGTACGGTGCAGGATCCACTTTGTAAACCCTCGTGCGACCAGCATGGCAAAATAGAATGCTTTCTGTGGAGAGTGGCCAGAAGGTATCCGTGTGCATAGGTGTACATACACATAGTATCCCCGCCACACTCAGGGATTTATCTTAGCAACTACACGTTATCTGCCAATGATAGTCTCGATAAAAGGACACACAAACCCTCCTCTGTCCACATCTCGGCTGGGTTCACTTCCACACCACTTCAGTCGAGCAGCATAGTACCATTTTTACTTATTTCCGCTCCCATAGGGTTGGTTGGTTGGTTGGTTGGTTGGTTGGTTGGTTGGTTTGGTTGTTTGGTTTGTTTTGTGTTTCTAGGGCTGCCATTTCCAAGTGCACTGAAATACACGAGTGGGCTTTTACGTGTACGACCAGATTTTTTGTTGCTTCATTTGTTGTTTGTTTGTGTGTGTGTGTGTGTGCGCGCACTCATACACACGCAAAGGTGCAGGCGTGCCACACACACATAAACACACACGCGCGCACGCACACGCACGCACATTATCTAAATCTAATCAAGCAGGCAAACACACAAGTGATGCAGAGACATGTCAGCTCCACGGGCGGCCACTCCGTTTATCTGAGGCAGCGCCACCTTGCGCAATGCCCTGCTCACTCGCCGCTAATTACCTCCCTCTTGCTCATTACCTGCACAGGAGATCTGATAGCCTGAGTTCAGACCTGGCACGTTACAACTGGCCTGTTCTCTGTCTGTCTGTTGTCCAGCATTTGAAACCCTTGGCCTGTCTAGACACGTTCGTCTGGTGGGTAAAAGAGAGATAGAGAGTTCTCCCATCTTCCCAGGTCAATATGTGTGCAGACCTGCCAGTGCCTAAACCCTCTTTGTGTGTGTACGAATGCGGAATATTAAATATGCACTTTGAAGATTCTGTAAGTTATGTCAGTGCGCGGTAGCTTTTTTTTTTTTTTTCAGGATCATTGCATTCAGGGAGGCTACCTTTGTGCTCACCTTTTTTTGTTTTGTTTTGTTTTGTTTTTCGTCCCATCATTTTCTACGCCACCTTAATGGCCACAGAAGCTGGAACAAATTTTATAATGCAGTAATGATGATGATGATGATGATAATCATGATGCTATGGAGTTCCGTCTAGAACTGAGACTGCGTGACAGGGCTGTACTCTACGCTTACTATCATAATATATCCTGGCGTCAACCAGACACGAGATATACAGACACCTGTGGTGCTGGTCAGAAGATTTGAGCAACACCCTCGAAGGCGTGTCCGTGAAGTGGAAGAGACTCGACTGTATCGTCCCGGTCTTCCCAATGAGCCCATAGCACGCCCAACTCTGGGTAGGAGCCGGTTATGGTCGAAAATCCCACAATGATATAGTTTTGAAGGGACTGATGGGGAATCGAACCCACAACTTTCCAGTCGATAGTCTGTTGCGTTGACCACTACACTATGGCGACTGGTGTGTGTCCGGTAGCTTATGGAAACTTGAAAACACCCAGCATACAGCCCACCGAAGACGTGGGTAACGAAGAGCATACGCACATACGAGAAAAATCGGAATGCTGAAAAAAAAATTTTGGACTGTCTCATCTATCACATCTGCTTCACGCAGAGAGTGTTTCGTTTCGTTATGTTGAATTTAAAGTCCTACCACTCTCGGAGTATATGAGGACTGGCTATAAGAATATTGCTCAAAGAAGCCTTAACACATTTTGGTTGCGCTGCGAGATACCGATGGTATTTTCGGATTCTCTCTGAGTTACGTGCCGCTACTTACGTGGCTGATACTTCCCATACATAGTGAATGGATTGACGTTCCTTTGGCGCTAGTAATGTTGATTTAATATTTGTAGGTCCCCCCCCCCCCCCAACTTAGCTGGTATTAGTTTAGTGTTGATAGGTCCTGTCACAGTATGTGGCGTGATATTTGGTTATTATTGTGATTGTTATGAGGTCTCGCATCCCTCCTCCTTTCCCGCTCATCCCAGTCTTCTCCAGTTCGAGGCCTTGCCACTATGTAGGGTTTTGTGAAGGTTCAAAGAATCAGTCAGATAACTGCTGGCAGATTCTGATGGAGCACATATGGAACTGTCCGAGTGCGAAGAATCTCTCTTGACCAAATTCCAAATGTTGCCCATCTTCTTAGGATCATCGCGCTTTGCCACTTTTCTTGGTGCTCGCCCCCCCCCCCCCCCCCTCCTTTTTATTTTTTATTTTTATTTTTACAACTCTGTCTTAATGACTGCAGGTGCTGAGATAATTTTTGCAATGTTAATGATGATTTAATGATGATGCTGACGATGAGGATGATAACCTTGATGCTGTGGAGTTTCATCATCTAGAATTGAGACTGCGTGACAAGGCTCTACACTCTTCGCTTACTATCATAATATATCCGGGCGTCAACCAGACCTGAAAGATAATAGATTCCAAACTGACTGCCTGCCACTACCCATACCCTCTTATTCCCTGGCCCTGTCTACCAGCTTCTGGCAGGAGCTAGTGACTAGTGTAAGGAAGTGAAAAGCGTTAATTATACCGCTACCGTTACAAAACCTCCCTCCCCCGCTCCTCCCCCCAATTAACCCTCTGCCGTCAGGTGGCAGGTGGGCAGGTCTCAGGTGAGCGCTAAACGGACCTGGAGGTGTACCGTTAACCTAGTCAGGGATCCCGTAATGACACAACACATTATGGTCAGTGCCCTACTGTGAAGCTATTGTCTGTCTGTCTGTCTGTCTGTCTGTCTGTCTGTCTGTCTGTCTGTCTGTCTGTTTGTCTGTCTGTCTGGTCTGTGCCCTACTGTGAAGCTAATGCCTGTGTCTGTGTGCTTGCCTATCTGCCTGCTTGCCTGCCTGCCTGCCTGTCTGTTTGTCTGTCTGTCTGTCTGTCTGCCTGCCTGTCTGTCGGTCTGTCTGTTCAATGCCGTACTGTGAAGCTATTGTCTGTCTGTCGGTCGGTCTGTCTGTCTGTCTGTCTGTCTACCTGCCTGCCTGTCTGTCTGTCTGTCTCTGTGTCTGTCTGTCTGTTTGGTCAGTGCCCTACTGTAAAACTAATGCCTGTCTGTCTGTCTGTCTGTCTGTCTGTCTGTCTGTCTGTCTGTGGGATTGTAGAGACCTCCAGCCAATCACTGACTCATAGAGCGTGTCGGCTACTCTTCGTAAGTTAAGCTCTTTGTCTGGTTAACACTGCCAAGGTACAAGTAGCCGATCAATTGTCTCGTTGCTGTTTTAGATCTATCGTTACGGGGGGGCGTCCTACTTGGATGTGTCCCGTATGTTCGGTAAAAGGTGGAAAATTTTTCTGGAGTGGAAATTTTTCTGATCCTCCTGGGTCAACATGTGTGCAGACCTGTTAGTGACAGTGACTAAACCTTTCCTCCCTTATGTGTATATGCACGCAGAACATCCAACATGCATCTTCAAGTCCCTGTGAGTCATGTCAGTGTCCACCGACCTATGGAAACATGAAAACACCCCCACATGCACACACACTGGAGACAGAGTACGCGATGTAATGTCTGACTTGTTCTTCTTTTTGTTTGTCTGACTTATTCTTATTTTGTTTAAAACCCAGCCGACTTCGTAGCGCCATATCAGGGCTTTAACCGTTTCAATATACATACAATACTTCAACAGGGGAAAAAAAACTAGGAACAGAAAATTAAGTACACATATCAATGCATTCGCGCAAATAGTCTGGTTTTGTTTCTGTTTTTGTTGTTGTTGTTGTTGTTGTTGTTGTTGTTGCTTTGTTTTGTTTTGTTTTGTGAGTTTTTTGTTTGTTTGTTTGTTTTTTTTAATCTAGTTGGTTATTTTCATAGAACCATAGATCAGGATGATGTCATACTGAATTCACTATTCCTACTGCTCCAATCATTCTGGTGGTGTTACTGTCTCATAGATCGCTTCCTTCCCTTCCCTATTTCAAGACCGTGCCAACGCATGGGGTTTTGCGCAAGATCCAGAAGTTTGCAAACTTAACTGCTGACAATTTTGGGTGGGGCGCATATGGAAACCTCTTGAGCGAATTCCAGACTCTTTGAAACCGACGTCTGATCCCCTATCAAATCATCGTGTCGTGGCGGTTATACAGACGTAGACGTAGATATAATTTTATATTCCAATAGTTGAATCACAGTGTGAAAGTAATGTCTGACTGACAACAATACCACACAGACAGCTCCATCCACAAAGTGACGGTCACATTCTCCTGGTGGTCAAATGTGTCTACATTGTGGTCTGGTTCCTATAGGGCCTTCTTGTTTGAAATCCACTGTGTGGATCCTGTGTGAAGGTAACATGGGGGGGGGGGGGGGTAATGTGGGTTGACAACAAACAATTGGACTGTCTCGGTCCTTCAGTTTCCCTCCCAGTGGCCTGATTATCTCGACCTACTGTGATGTTTGAATGGGGTCATAGAGATCTTTAACACACACACACACAATTCAGCGGACTGTGAGGTCTGTCCTCATGGGCCTTGTTTAAACCCACCATATGGCCCCACTGTGACAACTTTGTTATTGACACACAGATCTTTGCTTGGTGTGTGATGGAGGGAGATGGACAGTGAAATATTGTTATGGGGGGGGGGGGGGGGCACGGCACAGACATTGGTTGGTGTGTTCCAGCGAGATCTCCTATCAAGACTTTGCTGTTACTACACATATGTTTGCTTTGTGGTGATGGGGGGAGATCTCTTATGAAGACTTTGTCCCTGACACACAGACCTTTTATGTGGGCTGGTTGGTTCTTTCGACAGAACCGTGGACTCAAGGTCTGATATCTGGAGTTCAAATCCAGCCCACGAAATGAAAAACTGGTCTGCTGGTTGCCCATCTTAATGTTTTCATCATTCTGGTGGTGCCAGCTTATTGTGTCATAGTTTCCCTTCCCCTCCTCCTTATTTCAACACATTGCCAGCGCCGCATAATTGCTGGCAGATTTGGGCGGAGTGCGTATGGAATTGTCTGAGTACAATGAATCCCACCTGAACAAACTCCAACTCCAAAGTATGTTTGTTTGTGTGATGGAATGAAATCCACCGTGAAGACTTTATCATCGACACACAGACATGATTTGTGTAACACTTGGAACAGGTTGAGTGGAAGGAAACCCAATCTATGTACGTTTAACCCACATCTGCCAGCAATTAGCTAACAGATTCCTTAAGCCTGCGCACTGGCAAGGTCTTCAAATGAAGAAGAGGGGAAAGGACCTACGAAGCACTAAGCTGACACCACCAGAATGATGAAAATTCACAGAAAAGCAACAGGCTGATTTGATTTCTAAACCAATTCCCTAGTGACGCAACAGTTACCAACAGCGACCTATACGAGTGGCAACGACGAGCTCGACCATGTGTGGCTACCTCCTTTCTTCTTGTGTTTGAAAATGAAATAGAGCGATAGAAATCACCCCCAATTTCAAATAGAATTAAAGTTACAGCATCAACAACGCCTTCTTCCTCCCGTGATAGAAACATTAAAATAGGCTGCAAACTGGCTACTTTTTCTATTGCAGTCTTGAAACGAACTCATGACAATTAGATCTGGAGCCCAGGGTCCTATCAGAAAAACTAACCGGCTCGTCGAGGCACGAAAAAAAACAACTGTGATCAGCCTGAGAATCGAACTCCGGATCCTGCATTATCAGCATTATACTTTAACCAGCTGAGTTAACGGGCCATATTCACTGTACGTGTGAACCCTGTCATCTCCCTCACTCTATCTACCAGCTGCCTGTACAGTTCACTCTGCAAGATTCTGATAGCCGCTGGTGGATAGCGTGAAGATGTGAAAGACTGATCCACAAACAATAAAATCGCTTTGTAGCAAGAAACTGAAGAGAGTTAGATCTACAAGGTCTTCAGAGGAGACCCCCCTTCCGTCAAGCAGGTTGGGGGGTGGGGTGTTGAAGGATTTGGGAGGTCACAAAGAATAAATATCACTTTCGTGTATACATCAACACCAATCCAGATGAGCATACAAACAATTATACATATATTGTCGTCCATCCTGATAAAAATGAATAAAAATATTGACGGAGAAAAAAAACAGTTTAATGACAGTCTGGATAACAAGGTCTTCTATGAGATGGTCGCCCCTTCCTCAACCAGACGGACTTGCACCCAGGTTTCGTCATTTTTCTCACCTCAGACAGAAACTGGTCGTCTAGGGCCAGGAACTGGTTCATTACCAACCCACTGAGATCTCAGGCTTGACCTGCCCTCAGTTCTATCTGCACCCATTCTGTGGATGTGTTAATCATTCCATCCATATTGTGAATGTATGAATCATTGCATGACTAATAATTATTGGACAAGTGTGGCCATCTCCTATCCTACAGACAACTCACCGATCTCTTCATCTGTCATGAACTTCCTATCCCGTCATTGCCTGTCCTTCCACGTCATCTGGTAATCGTTCCACTTATTTCATTAATCCTTTGACTCCCGTACCCCATCCACCAACTGCAAAGACTTAACCCTTTAACTCCCTCACCCTATCCACCAGCTTCCTTTGCTAGTGTGGTTGACAACGTGGAATGCTGGTGGACAGGATGCGGGAGTCAAATGGTTAATATGTTAACCGTTCGGCTTATCCTGTTTCCATGTTCTTCATTCCACGAGTTATCATTATGGGTGGTTTGCCATAGCCTATCCTGAGGTTAATTCACCGTTATCTATGATCAGACCTGTTGCCAGCCTCTGCCCTCTTAATGTGATCATCACGGCACTTAGTCTGGCTGGGTGGTGACTGCACGAGCACTCTTCACGATGGTTACGCCATCAAAGACACGGCACCCCAGAGTGGCCAGCAGACAGCGGTGCCAGCTTGTGTAGTCATGGAAATAATTATCATGGTTAATGGGAATCAGTTTAGCCTGCACCATCAGACTGGGGAAGACCATAGATGTAAAATAATTACACAGATAAGCCGCTCAGCCAACCCACGGCCTGTGTCAGCCGCAGCAACGATTTCTATTCCTTTTGTCTGTGAACGCCTGATAACGTCAAAACCACGTTTTGTTCTGTTATTTTGAATACGCATTCTGATTCTATTTTTTTGTGTTTTTCTGATTGGTATTAACGTTGAAAAGAGTTGGAATGTTGCTTGATAAAGAATTGCTTTCATGTGGCGTTGGTTTACGCCATGTAACAAGATCCAGTGGTCATGCTAAGTCAAAATACTAGGGGACTGTTGAGACGGAGGGGAATACAGAAAAAAATACAATGGCCTGACAACATTATAGAATGGACAGAGAAACCATTTGTAGAGACCAGGCTTTGGCACACAGCCGACAGAGCTGGAAAAATATTGTGAATAGTTCTTTTATGCGGCGATTCAACGACTCTTCATAGAGTTCCCAAGGGAAAAGAAGAAGAAGAGTTTGTTCCTATTTGTACATCACAGACCAGAATCACTGATGGGAACTTATGTCTCTTTCGTTTTCTGTTTCAATCATGTAGGCCTGTATTATTTTATCGTAAACTTTTCTAATCAGAATTACAAGTGAGTTGATTGCTTATCATTTGCTGTTTTTCTGATAATAGAAATTGGCTATAAATTTGAATGAAAGCTAACTGAATAGCAGGCCAACGTTCTTTAATTCCATGTGCTCGTGAATCCCGAGGTGTAGAAAGCGATCATGTCACATCATTACAGAGCTAGTTGCCTGTGTCTGTGTCCATCTCTATGATCATATCGCCGAATTTGTCAGACATTTTTGTCTGTCTTCATATCCATGTCTATGATGTGACTGAGCTAGCTGCCTGTCTCCCTATCCATGTCAGTGATGTGACAGAGCTAGTTTTCTATCTTCATATCCATGTCTGTGGTGTGAGAGAGCTAATTATCTGTCTCCCTATCCATATCTGTGGTGTGACAGAGCTAGATTTCTGCCTCCCTATCTATGTCTATGGTGTGATAGAGCTACTTGCTGTCTCTCTATCAATTTCTAAAATGTGATAGAGCTAGTCGCCTATCTAACTATTCATGTTTGGGGGTGTGACAGAGCTTGTTACCTGTCTTCCTATCTAGACCTATGGAGTGACAGAACTAGTTGTCTGTCTTCCTGTCGATGTCTATGATGTGACAGAGCTAGCTACCTGTCTATCTGTACATGTCTATGGTGTCAGTTGGCCCTGGTCCCAACTATGATTGCGAGCAGTTCTTTGTGGCGAACAGAACAATATCCATCTGTTTCCTGAATTCTGTCTGACTTTCTTCCTTCTTTTTTCCTGCCTCCCTCTCTCTCTCTCTCTCTCTTTCTCTCTCTCTCTCTCTCCCTCTCTCCCCCTCTCTCTCTCTCCCTCTCTCTCTCTCTCTCCCTCCCTCCCCCCTCTCTCTCTGTTTGAATGCGAGTCTGCATTATGTGTTTATTGGGATTTAATCATAACACATGTAAATGATATCTGTAATCTTATTATTAAAGCAGCTTAATCGAACACATACTGTTGTCGTGTATTTAAACATTCAGTGTTCTTAATAAATAGTTTCACACACACACACACACACACACACACACACACACACACACACACACACACACACACACACAACACACAACACACACAACACACACACACACACACACACACACACACACACACACACACACACACACGCGCGCGCGCGCGCGCATGAATATGTATATCCAGTTTTATGCATTCGCAAACAAACGTCACATATCATTTTTGTGTTTGTTTTGTTTTAGTATTATGTGGTTTGTTTGTTGTTTTTTTAATTCTTTTGCGGTATCCTGTATATTTGTTGTTGTTGTTGTTGTTTTAAGAGATTAATTAGTAGATTTTAAAGAGATTAACAACGTCAGATTTGTAAGTTGGACTATGTGCTAGTATATGTTCTGTTGGAAATAATGCGTTTCATTTTATTTCTCTCTCAGTTTCTCTGCTCTTACTGCCAGTTGTCCATGTCTGGGCCACATTGACTTGTGGCCAAGAACATCAACAAGCATCAGCAGCAGGTGGTGTATGTACTGTAGATCTGTTTGTCTTTCACCACAGACACTAAGCAAAAAGTCTTTTTTGTGGAACCTGAGTATCGACCAGCTGTGTGTAATAACACGAAGACTGACGGAAGCCGAACTAACCATCTGTAGTCTATACACATAGACCTGGACTGAACTCCGCTAAGTTAGTGTATGTTGTACGGAAGGTCTTTGAACTCTAAACCAGAAACAGTCACAGTCGAGACGGTTCGGTTATGAACTAAACATCTACCAGTAATAAACATGTACTTCATCATCCTGTGTTGATGCTGAGTGCCACACAGGTCCCCCATCCTCATCCCCAAACACCACAGCGGTCTTTGGATTAGAAAATGAAATCTGTATTGTATCAAGTGCATGTCTTTCTCTTTTTATGTATAAAATGAGAAACTGCTGCCAGGGACTAATTGTCAAATACAGTAAATGTGGATAGACTGAGAGGACAACAAGAGTAGTCTTCCTTGCAAAGCGTATTGTTGCCCAGAAAGGTCTGTTGTGTCCGTCTTTTTTTTTTTTTTTTTTTTTTTTTTTTTTTTTTTGTGGTGGTGGTTCTGGTGCAATGGAG
>CM060309.1:67374033-67376533 GCA_030674185.1 Monoplex corrugatus
AGTGTGTAGAATTTATGGTTTGTGCCATGGTCACTCTGTGCCTTTTCTTCTTTTTTTTTTTTTTTTTTTTTCCATCACACATCGTTTGGGACCATAGTGCATTTGAAAATTATTCCAAGCGTGATGACGTTGTCTTGCAAGCACGGAAACGGAAGCATTGTCATGCAGTTTTTCTGGGTAGATTGGCATACAACAACGATCCTGGCAATTTGAACAATCCTGGCGGTTTGAACGATCTCGAACGACCCTGACAATTTGAACGATTCTGACAGTTTGAACGGTCCTGGCATTATAGACGATCCTTGCAGTTTGAACAATCCTGGCAATTTGAACAATCCATGCAGTTTGTATGATCTTGAACGATCCTTGCAGTTTTGACAATGCTCGCAGTTTAAACGATTTTGAACAATCCTGGAAGTTTGAACAATCTTGAACGATCCTGGCAGTTTGAACGATCTCGAACGATCCATGCAGTTTGTACGCTCTTTAACGATCTTTGCAGTATTGACGTTGCTCGCAGTTTATACAATTCTGAACAATCCTGGATTTTGAACAATCTTGAACGATGCTGGCAGTTTGAATAATTCCGGCAGTTGATCAATGCTGGTAGTTTGAATGATTTTGAACGATCCTTGCAGCTTGAACGATGCTGGCAGTTCGAACGATCCTTGCAGTTTGAATGATCACGGCAGTTTGAACGAACTTGACAGTATGAACCAATATAGGCGACAGAAGAAAGAATACTGTTATTATCCAAACATTCACGACAAAAGCCAAAACGATAAAATCGTTATAAATGGAATTCCGATATAAAAATCCCACTGAAATAACAATTTCCGATCTGAAAGACTTACTCCTTTCAAGTGAGAAAATATAAATAATTTCGATATATATTCAGTCAGCCATTCATAACGTGCGCACCAAGTGAGTTCAGCCAGTAAAGGTGTATTTTCCTAAAGCGACATTTGCATGCTTGGTTTTCAGCTCAGCACACCTGTTCAAATGTGTGTATGGCGGAATGTTAGAGGGCAGCCAGTGAAGAGCTCTTCAAACACCGGCCCCATGAGTGAAGCAGGGCCGGAGGAGCGCAGGATGTGGCGCCCGCCAAGACTTGGGAGCCTCCCCCTCTTTACTGCAACCTCCTCAGCTTTCGGGCTGGGTGGGCTCTGTTGATATAGTGCATGGAATCCAGATATTAAGTCTCGAGTTCAATCCTAGCCTGCAACATAAAAAGAAAAACTGGCCTGTTGGCTGCCCATAACGCTCCAATCATGCTGGTGGTGTCAGTTCAGTGTTTCATTCATGAGGCTTTACTCAGATCTCACAGCGTTATTCAGACCTCATAGCGGTGTTCAGATCTTATTAATGAAGCCTTATTCGGACCTCATAGCTTTATTCAGACCTCCTTAATAAAGTATTATTCAGACCTTATAGCTTTAATCAGGCCTCATAATGTTATTCAGACCTCGTGTAGTTGTTCAGACTATTATTAAAGCGTTTTTAAGATCTCATTGCTGTGTTCAGACCTCATTAATAAAGCGTTATTCAGACCTCATATCGTTAATCAGACCTCATGACGTTATTCATACCTCACTGACGATGCCTTATTCAGGCCTTATTGATGATACCTTATTCAGACCTCATAGTCTTAATCAGACCTCACAGCCTTATTCAAACCCGACTGATAAAGCGTTACTCAGACCTCATAGCGTTATTCAGACATCATAGCGTCAATCGGACCTAATAGTATCATTTAGACATCATAGCGTCATCCAGACCTCATAGTGTCAATCAGACCTCACCGACAAAGCCCTAGTGGGACTTCATCGATGAAGCGTTATTCAGACCTCATGTATAGCGTTACTCAGACCTCAAAGCTTTTTTTTTCAGACCTCACTCACGAAGCCGTATTCAGATATGATTGAGGAAGCGTGATTCAAAGTTCATTGATGAAGTGCTAGTGGCCCTAATCAATAGGCGCTCTTTCTATGAGGCATGTGTCGTGTTCAATATCATGTGTTAACTGTCCCTGTGTCCCGTGGTGTGTGTGGGGGGGAGGGGGAGGGGAGGGAGGGGGCGATGAGTGGAACAGAACGCCCGTCACTGGAAGTGCAGAGAAAAGGAGCAGTGATGATTGGGACACAAGATCCTCCTTCTTTGTGACCAGACACATGCACACACACACACGCACACCACACACACATACGCATGTAC
This sequence comes from Monoplex corrugatus, assembly GCA_030674185.1. NCBI lineage: Eukaryota > Metazoa > Mollusca > Gastropoda > Littorinimorpha > Ranellidae > Monoplex > Monoplex corrugatus. The sequence continues at coordinate 67,376,248 of CM060309.1, forward strand.
ACACCACACACATTATGACAAATTCACACACACACATACACACACACACCACACACAGACACACGCACACAACACGAATATGACAAATTACACACACTCACACACATCATGACAAATTTCACACACACACACACACACACACACACACACACACACACACACACACACACCACACACACACACACACACACACAGCATACCCAAAGCACACAAGCAGGTCTCCCCCCCCAAACACACACACACACACACACAACGCACACACAACGCACACACACACACACACACA
>CM060309.1:67381533-67391533 GCA_030674185.1 Monoplex corrugatus
ATCAATACCAGCATAGATTGGATGTGTAGGGAGCAAGTACAGGTTTCTGTAACGAAGAGAGTCGCCATCATAGATATCAATACCAGCATAGATTGGATGTGTAGGGAGCAAGTACAGGTTTCTGTAACGAAGAGAGTCGCCATCATAGATATCAAAACCTACATAGATTAGGTGTGTAGGGAGCACAGTACAGGTTTCTGTAATGAAGAGAGTCACCATAGTAGATATCAATACCAACATAGATTGGATGTGTAGGTAGCAAGTACAGATTTCTGAAATGAAGACAGTCATTATCATATATATCAATACCAACATAGATTGGATGTGTAGGGAGTATTGTACAGATTTCTGTAATGAGCATCATGTCTATCATAGATATCGGTAACGGCGTGATACTGTTATCTCAAAATAACGTTGTGATGTGTTATAGATTGTTGCTTTGTGTACGTGTATACGAATTTGTATTCATATGGCGATGGTTTGCTTCTGTCTTTGGTTGACAATGCTGGGAGCTTTATCTCAATTTTTTTTCCATTTCAATTTTAGGATTTTTGCCATAAATGCCTTCGTTCAGAAGAATATATAAATGAATAGTTTATTTCTTCTGTGTTTATAATAAGAGAAATTGGCCATAAATTAGAACTGAAGATTGTTGAATAACAGAGCTATGTTACATAGATTTTTATGATCCAGATTCGTGTGGCATAGAGGGTTGATCATATCATAGAATATAACAGAGCTAGTTGCCTGTCTCCTTACCTATGTTTATGATCGTATGACAGAGTGTGACGGAGCTGGTTGCTTGTCTACCTATCCATGACAATGATGTCGCAGAGTGTGACAGAACTAGTTTCCTGTCTCTCTTTCCATGTCTGTGATGTGACAGAACTGGTTGTCTGTCTCCCTGTCCATGTGTATGATGTGACAGAGCTAGCTGCCTGTCTCCCTATCCATGTCTTTGATGTGACAGAGCTAGTTGCCTGTCTCCCTATCTGTGTCTGTGATGTTGCAGAGCTGGTTGCCCGTCTCTCTGTCTATGTCTGTGATGTGACAGAGCTAGTTGCCTGTCTGCCTGTCCATGTTTGTGATGTGACAGAGCTAGTTAACTGTCTGCCTATCCATCGCCTGTGATGTGACAGAGCTAGTTGCCTGTCTCCCTACCCATGTCTAAGATCCTCACAACTCAGTCAACTGTTGGAAATGGGAGACAACTCAGTGGAATCTGATTGTGCCCCCTTTCTCTCGCTGCCTTTGATTGGATGAGAGCAGCGCAAAGGCTGATGGGATGAAGACTGATACCCGCGCACGCCATTGAAAAATGAAATTCTGGGAATTGGAGATGTTCAGATGGTGTCCATGTTGCTGCCTTGAAAGCGCCAGGAATGTCCCAGCCTTCTGATTTGGCCTTCAAAAAAAAAAAAAAAGAAAGAAAAGAAAAAGAAAAAACCAGAGTGGTAAATGATACTGGAAGGTGGAGGTAGGGGTGGTGGATGGGGGTGAGAGTCAATGGAGTCAATGACTCAGATGGACTGGACTGAAAGGTTCGTGGGTATGTGAAGTGGGAAGGGGAAAGAAGTGAAATGGTGATGGACGGGGTGCCAAGAGGTAGAAATCCCCATGTGTTGTTGTTGTTGTTGTTTATTGTTGTTGTTGTTGTTGTTGTTGTTTGGCATGCAATGAGTCCAATAGACCTCCTAGTATCTGTGTAAAAGCCTTTCACTTTCAGAATATACGACTGCTGGACCCAAAATGACTTAGACAAAATTGTCTGATGACACAAATATTTCAAAAGGAATCAAATACTTCATTACATGGACCCAAAATGGCTTAGGTAAAATTGTCTGATAATAAAAGTATGTCCAAAAAAAAGTCAAAATATTTCATTACACGAAAAGATGATGTTGTGAGAGAGAAAACGAAATATAGCAACAATCACCGACTCAGAACCTTGTGTAATACTTGCCAGGCCAAACTTTTTTTTTTTCCCAGTTGGTTGGTTCGTTCGTCGTTGATCTGCTGTCTTGCGTTCAGTCCTAGACTAAAACAAAACAAAACAAAATCTGGTTTCTTAGCTGCCCATCTTAATTCTCTAATTATCATGGTTGTGTCAGCTTACAGTTTCATATTTCCTACCCCCTAACCCCGTCCCCACCGTCCCTCCCCATTTCTAGACATTGTCAGCGCAAAAGCTTTTTGCGCAGGTTCAAGAAGTCTGCCGGATACCTACTGGCATATTTAAAGGGCGAATATATATATATATATATAATATATTAAATTATATATATATTTATAATATATTATATATATATATATATATTATATTATATTATATATATATATTATATTATATTATATTATATTATATTATATTAATTAATATATATTATATTATATTATATTATATTATATTATATTATATTATATTATATTATATTATATTATATATATTATATATATTATATTTATATTATATTATATTATATTATATTATATTATTTTTATATTTATATTATATTATATTATATTATTATTATATTATATATGTGTGTGTGTGTAATTGTGGAAATGTGATGTCCCTTTTGAACACTCTCTGAACAGTGAACTCTGCCTGTTTGTCATCAACCCATTGTAGTGAGACTTGACATTGTCTAGAATACACAGATGGTTGTCATGTTTGTGGGGTCAGAGAACCTAGTTAAAAGACCAACTGAAATGAAAAAAAAAAGAAAATATTAGGCTTCTTCTTCTTCTTCTTCTTCTTCTTCTTCTTCTTCTTCTTCTTCTTCTTCTTCTTCTTCTTCTTCTTCTTCTTCTTCTTCTTCTCCTCCTCCTCTTCTTCTTCTTCTTCTTCTTCTTCTTCTTCTTCTTCTTCTTCTTCTTCTTCTTCTTCTTCTTCTTCTTCTTCTTCTTCTTCTTCTTCTTCTTCTCTTCTTCTTCTTCTTCTTCTTCTTCTTCTTCTTCTTCTTCTTCTTCTTCCTGAACCACGTGAAGAGTTTTTGGGGCGCTACATCATAGAAATGTTCATCAGATTCCTTCAGCAATTTCGGTTGTGTGTCAAAGCCTGGGTCTTTGTAATTGTTTTTCTGCTCATTCTGCAATGTTGTCAATCCATCGGCTTTTTCCCCCATCTTCCCTCGTCTCCCCCCCCCCCCCTTAAAAGTTCCCTAGAGGATAGATTTAGCAAGGTCACTAGATCTTGTTATATGGTCATACCAGCATAGTTGTCTTTTCTTACCTGATGTCAGTAGATCTTCATACGGCCCTGTGTGCTGCTTGCTGGTTTGACACACTTGATAACTGGTGATATGATCAAGTGTATCTGATGTTTAGCATACTGTGATAGCATCTCATTTCCATGGCTTGGATTCGTCTGTCCAAATCTGCTGGGAGGGTCCAAATCTCAAACGCACACAGAAAGATGGAATATAGCAGTGCACTAAGAGCCTGGTCTTGTGTTTCATGGAGATGTTTTTCCTTCCATACAGGTTTCAGCCTGGACAGTGCTGATGCTGTCTTTGCTGCTCTTGAGAGGATTTCTGATATGGATTCCTTATTGCTAATGATGGATCCCATGTAAATGAATTGTTGAACTCATCCTTGCTGAAATAATGAGAAATGATAATAAGGATAATTACAGTATTTATATAGCGCCAAATCAAATCAAAGCGTGCTCACGTTCCAGACATACGCATGCAATCAATGCAGACTACCTTCCAATGTACAAAAAAAGACTGACACAAATTGAGGAAAGCAGTTTTTGTAGAATTCATTGTCGGGAAAAGAGGTGGGTTTTTTTAAACTGGTTGTAAAAGCAGTAAGGTAGGTGTTAGGCGAAGGGAGAGTAGAAGTCTATTCCAGACAGACGGGTCCTGAGACAGCAAAAGAATGCTGGCCAGCAGTTGATCGTTTCAATCAAGGAACCTGAAGGGAAAGAGTATCTGAAGCTGAACGCAAGGTGCGAGGCGGCGCATATTATGTTGTTGCAAAGATATGTATGAAGTGTATGGACAGTTGTATCAGTAGTGATCGTAGTGTTGTGCCTGGACATCAACTTGATCATAGACATACAGATTGATTAATAAACAAATTTAAAAAAGAAACACGGTAAATTAAAGAGAAGGAGGTGTAAACATGCATGTAACAAATATACAACAAAACCATTATCATCATCGCTAACAGTAACAAAAAAGGAGACCCCGCGAATGTGGATTAGATGAGAACGGAACAGAAGAGAACGAGTGAAAATGAATGAATGAGAATTATGTCAACGTAGAAGGAGGAAGAGGCACAGACATCTTAGATGTCTGTGGGAAGAGGAGGACAGACTGATGGTAGAGGAGGACAGACTGAGTATGATCAACGACAACAACAACAAAAACTGAAGTAATATTATCCCTTTAACTCCTGCACCCTGTCCATCAGCATTCTGCATTATCAACCATGCTAGCAAAGCAAAACCTTAACCCTTTGATTCCCTCACCCAATCCACCATCTCCGGTAGGAAGCTGATGGATAGTGTGAGGGAACCAAAGGGTCAGGTTTTTGCAGTTGGTGGATAGGGTGCGGGAATCAAAGGGTTAATACCGCAGTTATTAGCATGACTGTTACAACCGCTAACACCGCAAACGCCGTAACTACTACTTTCTTATTACAGTGAATAAACATAAAAACGAGAACTGAAGGCTGTTAACGAGAGAGAGAGAGAGACAGACAGACAGACAGACAGACAGACAGAAACAGAGAGAGAGCACATTTCTCTCTGAAGTCTGAAGATAGAGTGGTATCCATCACAAGAAGACTGAAAGTTGCCAATAACACTAGGCTGTCTTTGATGTGCGATGGTAAAGGTGTGCTAACTGTGTGTGTGTGTGTGTGCGCGCGCGCGCGCGTGCGTGCGTGTGTGTGTGTGCGCGTGTGTTAGTGTGTGTCTGTGTCTGTGTGTGTGTCTGTGTGTGTCTGTGTGTCTGTGTGTGTGTGGGGGGGAGGGAGGATGGTTCCATACACAGACCCCGTGTTGCCCATGTGCTGTATGTTTGCTCGCACCCGCCACCCCCTCCTCATTATTGAGTCAAAACATTTGCATACCTCACTCCACGAGCCTCATTTGCATGTATGGAGGACGGGCGGCACTAGGAGGAGTCTGAAGGATTATTGCTGTCAACACGTCTCCAGCTCTCGTCTGCTGCTATTCTACTTTTGTCTGCCTTCAAAAGGGGGTGGGAGCTGAAGGGTGGAGGTGAGAGAGAGGGGGGAAAAGGAATTATTATTCACAGGGAGGAAAGTGGAGGCGCTGTGTGTGCCTGTGCATGTGTTTATGTGCCTGCCTGTCTGCTAGAGGAGTTGCAACGTGTGGGGTTTCCCCCGGCCATTTATGCCCAATACAGGCACGATCTTTACCCCACAATGGGATCATCTGAAGGCTTACTTTGCAATGAAACGTCAGGCTGTAAACGTGCTTACTCCGTAGATTTTATTCTCTCTCTCTCTCTCTCTCTCTCTCTCTCTCTCTCTCTCTCTCTCTCTCTCTCTCTCAGTCTCTCTGTCTGTCTGTCTGTCTGTCTGTTTCTCTCTCTCTCTCTCTCTCTCTCTCTCTCTCTCTCTCTCCTCTCTCTAAGAATGTGATGGAATGTGGGAAAGCATTATTCTCAAAGTGACTAAAATACACCCTTTAATATGGACCTGATATGGGTTCTTATGAATGCGCTGTGAGTCCAAACGAGTTTTGAGGATAGCACTGAACAAGAACGATTTATATAGGGCTAGACTATTGTTAGTGTTGTTTAAAGCCCAGCTGACTGCGTAGAGCACCAGACAAGAACTGTTTATATAGCACAATACAAGAACGATTTATATAGCACTAGACTATTGTATTGTTATTGTTGTATAAAGCCCAGCTGACTGTGTACAGCGCTATACAAGGACGATTTATATAGCACTATACCATAACGATTTATATAGCACTGTGCATGTACAAGAACGATGTATATAGCACTGTACAAGAACGATTTATATAGCACTATACAAAAACGAGTTATATAGCACTATACAAGTACGATTTATATAGCACTATACAAGAACGAGTTATATAGCACTATACAAGTACGATTTATATAGCACTATACAAGTACGATTTATATAGCACTATACAAGAACGAGTTATATAGCACTATACAAGAACGAGTTATATAGCACTATACAAGTACGATTTATATAGCACTATACAAGAACGAGTTATATAGCACTATACAAGAACGAGTTATATAGCACTATACAAGTACGATTTATATAGCACTATACAAGAACGATTTATATAGCACTATACAAGAACGATTTAAATAGCACTACATATGTACAAGAACGCTTTATACAGCACTATACAAGAACGATATATAACAATTATTAAGTGGTTTAACGATGTCACCAGTATGTGAACCTACCTGCTGGTTCAACAAGCCTACAACATTAAAGACATATCGATTTAAAGCCAGAGGCAGACAAAGGAAGACCTGGGTCGATGGTTGAAAAGAGGCCTTGACATCACAAGGCGATCCTCCACTTCAAGCCTTCAAGCTCGCTACTGACTGTGTTAGCTGTTTTCCCAAACACACCCATGATGATACAAGCGGACAGATAAAAGAATGATAAAATAAAAAGGACAAAAACAAATGACTAATGCATGAATCTGTGAGAAGAAAAGGAGCAATCACAGTCAGCGCGGCTGTGGTCATACTTTTTACCTCCTCTCCTGTCCGTTGTGCGGTGTTAGAAATGGCGTCACACAATATAATGCTTCCTACACCAATTGCCACTACTGTCATTAATCGTAATTGCTTTAACCCTTTGACTCTTGCAGCCTGTCCACCAGCATTCTGCATTGTGAAACATGCAAGCAAAACAAAAGCTTAACCCTTTGGAAGCTGATGGGTAGGGTGGGGGAGTCAAAGGGTTAAGTTTTTTTTTCAGTTCGTGGATAGGGTCCAGAAGTCAAAAGGTTAAGGCAAGTTTTACTATGCTAACTTGAATCTAATATGACGTCTAGACACATTGGTCTGTTGTTAAAGTTTCCATGTTGTTGGGTTGTTTTTTTTCCACAACTGTCAGAAATACGATTTTAGTGGAGATAATAAAGGGAAGAGGGAGTAGGACCAGGGATGGGGTGTATAAGAAGGTACATTCATGAGAAATGAATTGTTCATGGAGATACAGATGACCCAGAGGAAGATACTGGTTTTGATTGTTTTGTTGTTGTTGATGTTGGTGTTTTTGTTGTTGTTGTTGCTGCTGCTGCTGCTATTGTGGTTGTTGTTTTTTGTATATCTGGCGGTCACACTGTTTTTCTCCCGTGGGGATGCCAGCGGCTCTTTCAGTATAAATAGTATTCCCACCTTCTGGAAATTCTGTTCTAGAAATTTTCTTTTTCTGTCAATCTCTTTTTTTGTTCTTCTCACTTTGCTTTCTGTCATTTTTTTAAATGATTTTCTGCCTTGCTGCTCATTTCACTTGTGTGTTCTGGGTATATGTATTGGCTGCATGTCTGGCTCAAAGAAAATATGCCGTGCAGGAACAATTTTAGGCAATTTAGGCCATTTTTATGTATGCTTTAGTGTCCTTAGTTATGTTCACATTTGTATTCAGTTTTTGTGTGTGTGGGGGGGGGGGGGTTGTTTTGTTTTGTTTTGTTTTTTGTTTTTGTTTTGTTTTGTTTTGTTTTGTTTTTTTAATCCTCTGGTGGTAAATTGGATGGAAAAAGTCAACGCCAGGGGCATATCCGTAGATTACATGCGCACATGCATTGATATATTTCCCAGCTTTTTTCCTCGACCAGACGTTGTGTACGTTTTGAAATGGTTATTATAACCCTGATATGGCTCTGTGCAGTCGACTGGGCTTTAAACAATAAGAATAAGAATTAGACCTTTTAACACATACATGGGTAAAACGGCTGATGGCCCCTCTGTCTGATTAGACAATATGATCCCGGTTGATGTTTCCGGTTGTGAAATAGCGTAGGCTGTGGCTGAACAAGCCGATTCTTGAGTGGCACTCCTTGGCACAGCTCACGCACATAAAGGTTGATGGCTTTGGTTGGGTGGTCGTTGCCGGAGCTTTCGTTTTCTCTCTTTCCTTCTCTTCCACAATCGAGTTCGTTTCTCCTCTGCAATGAGGATGATACCTGCACGTACAGCCTGTCATCAGGCACAAAGATTTGTGTCTGTTCTCAGATGTCCACACTGATATCAGGGGATCGTAAATCACGTCTGTAAACGTCCCTATATCACAACAGTGGGCATCCAGTGAGCCGGGATCCTGCAGTGAGACCTTTAATTATTCATTTATTTAACTATCTTATGTGTATGTTCCTTTTTTGAAGATAAGATACACGTGTCATTTACATGTAACCAAGATTATTCCAGTGATAGGCTGATACAATACCATTATAAAATATAGACTATGTAAAACATAGGCTAGATAGGGCCTCAGGACCTGGCCAGCTCATGGGTTTATGTGCAGGCTTAAAGCTTGTGCCATGATCACCATACACGTGGCACCTGTGACATTAGTGCATATGGAATTTGTTCCGAGCACGGAGACGTCGTCTTGACAAACTGAAACTGAAACAAACCTAGAGCGATCTCTCCGGGATCCTACAGCGAGATCTTATCGGGTGCGGCCATCCTGCACGCAACCGACATGGCCAAGCCAGAGCAGTTGTCGTTGTGTGAAGACGGCATTGATATGCTTGGCACGCTGGCCTGGTCTAGGACGTCCTTGTGTAGTGCTCTGTCCTTCCAGGAAATGCCCAGGATCTGGAAAAGCACCACAGACGGAAGCTATTGAGGCGGTGCTCTTGGTGTATGTGGATTGTCCAGCTCTGGCTGCCGTAGAGCAGAATACTCAGTATACCGGCTCTGTAGAGAACGAGTTTAAGAGAATTAATCAAACGTCTCGTTCATTTTTATTCGTGAATATACTTCAGATGATCCAGTTTTACTGTTGAAGTCAACTTTTATCAGGAGTGTGTGTGTGTGTGTGTGTGTGTGTGTGTGTGTGTGTGTGTGTGTGTGTGTGTGTGTGTGTGTGTGTGTGTGTGTGTGTGTGTGTGTGTGTGTGTGTGCGTGCGTGCGTGCGTCCGTGCGTGCGTGCGTACGCGTGTATTTAGCATTACAGACGTTTCTCTCAGAGTCTCAAGTCTTTCTGTCTGCCTGCATCTTTCTCTGTCTGTCTGTGTCTCTGTCCGTCTGTCTAGGTCTCTCTGTCTCTCTGTCTCTGTCTCTGTCTCTCTGTCTCTCTGTCTCTCTGTCTCTCTTTCTCTCTCTCTCTCTCTCTCTCTTTCTCTCTCTCTCTCTCTCTCAAACAATTATTGCAATGAACAGTACAATTTGTTTTTACTTTTTTATATGCAGCAGCCTCAAACTCGGTTCCCCGTTTGACTGGTGCATCAGTTTTTCCCAGCTGTCATGATTCCGTTTCGGCTTGTTTGATCTACCGCGCAGCCCCCACCCTTCATTCATGCTTACCTTATCCACTGTACATATGTACATATAGGTGACAGATGACTATGATGCCCGGTTATCCAAGTCTGCGTTTCAAGCAACTGGAATCCAAGAGTTAGGAGTTTGTCTGGCGTTTATTCAAAAGAGGTTCCCAGCAATCGGGCAGTTACAGATGCTCTCCAACGCTCCATTTAAATCTGCCAGCAAATTACCTGGCAGACTGTCTTAGTCTGCGCAAAATCCTATGCGCTGGCAAGGTCTTCAAATGGGGGGAAGGGGGATGGGGAGAGAGACCTAAGAAATACTAAGCTTCAAGTTCAAATTGCTTATAGCCCAGCCGACTACTAGAGCCATATCAGGGCTAAAACACTAAGCTGACCCCGCCATAATGATGGAGACATTAAGATGGGCAGCGAACAGGCCAGTTTTTTAATGTTGCGGGCGGAGTCCACGATCTTAACAAAAGAAAGCAAACAGCCCACAGAAAGTAGCATCTATTTGCCGCA
>CM060309.1:67396533-67481533 GCA_030674185.1 Monoplex corrugatus
AGAGATGGGGGAGTTAGCAGGGTACCCTTCCTTATCCCATGCCACCATCTGGGCCCGCATGGCAAGTCCACAATACACTTCCAGTCTGTCGACAAAGGCCGACGTTGTTTCCTGCCAGAGAAAAGAACGGGCCTGGGTATTCTGTGAAGAGGTTCAGTCACCTCATTTAGCCGCAATGCCTATTGTTCTACTGTCAGATTTGCCCTACAACTACAGGTTCCTGTGCACATCTTAGTTAACCTAGTAACCAGTGTCTTTTGGGGGATTCCATTCATAACATTAAACGTGTCTATTGTTCGTCTGATTTGTGCAGTGACTGAAACTATTGTTCACCCAAGTAATCCAGTTTCAACTTTCATTTATTACAGCTTCATTCGCTCAGTAACCAGTGTCTCCTGCTAATAATTAAGCTCACCCCCCCTCCCTGCTTCCAGTGTCTCATGTCTGTTGTTCACCTGATTAATCCAGTAACCAGTGTGTATTGTTCATGGACTTCACCCAGTAACCAGTGTGTATAGTTCATTGACTTCACCGAGTAGTCAATGTCCATTGTTTATGGATTTCACCCAATAACCAGTGTCTGTTTTTCATTGACTTCACCCACTAACCAGTGTCTGTTGCCATTGACTTCACTAATCTAACCAGTGTCTGTTGTCATTGACTTCACCAAGTAATCAGTATCTTCTCTCCAAGTAACCAGTTTCTATTGTTCATTGATTTCATCCAGTAACCAGTTTCTATTGTTCATTGACTTCATCCAGTAACCAGCGTATGTTGTTCATTGACATCACCCAGTAACCAATATCTAATGAATTTTGTTCGTTGACGTCACCCGATAATCAGTGTCTAACGAATATTGTTCTTTGACTTCACTCAATAACCAGTGTCTGCTAGTCATTGACTACACCCGGTAATCATTGTCTAATGAATATTGTTCATTGAATTCACCCAGTAACCAGTGTTTGTTGTTCATCGACTTCACCCCGTAACTACTGTCTATTGGATGTTGTTTATTGAATTCACCTAGTAACCAGTGTTTAATGAATATTGTTCGTTGACTTCATCCGGTAATTATTGTTTTTTGTTCATTGACTTCACCCAGTAACCACTGTCTATTCAATATTGTTAACTGAATTCACCTAGTAACTAGTTCTGTTGTTCATTGACCTCACCCAGTAACCAGTTTCTGTTTCAGATTGTTCAATGAATTCACCTTGTAACCAGTGTTTATGGTTCTTTGAATTCACCCAGTGTCTGTTAGATATTTTTCAATGAATTCAATTAATTCACCCAGTAACTAGTGTCTGTTGTTCATTGAGTTCACTCAGTAACCACTGTTTGTTGTTCACCTGATTCACCCAGTGACCAGTATCTCTTGTTCACTAAATTTACCCAGTAACCATTGTTTGTTGTTCATCTGATTCACCTAGAAACACGTGCCTGTTATTCACCTGATTCACCCAGCAACAAGTGTCTGTTCTTTACCATATTCACCCAGTAACCAGTGTCTGTTGCTCAACTGATTCACCCAGTAACCAATGTCTGTTGTTCACCTGATTCACTCAGTAACGAGTGTCCGCTATTCACCTGATTTAACCAGCAACCAGTGCCTGTTATTCACCCGATTCACCCAATATCCAGTGTCTGTTCTTCACCTGATTCAACCAGCAACCAGTGTCTGATGTTCATATATACAGACATTTTTCGACTGTTCCTTTGTGTTCGTCACAGAATGCAAAGTGAAGAGCACTATCGTGAATCAAGTCTAATTTTAGGACCAATTGGCCCATTCACTAGTTGGCTTCTAAACCCTCACTGTAAAGTACAGTTCGTTTGAGTTAATTATGTGTTGTATGGCTGCCAGCCAGAACCTTGGACCTGAAGGAAATAGAAGAGAGCTGATTGGAACTTGGGAGGGGAAGGATAGAGACGGATGATGGTGGAGATGATATGGGATCATGCCAGTAACCCTCACACACACGTGAGCATGCACGCGCACAGACAGACAGAAAGAGGAGACCGGGAGATAAACAGACAAAAGACGGAAACAACGTAAAGCTGTTTAAAACAATGCAAGCAGGACAGACACACAGACAGACACACACACACAGACAGACCCACAAAAACAGAGATAGACCAAGACACAAAGAGGAGACAGGGAGATAAGGAGACAATGAAAGAACCTGAAGGTGTTTAGAATTTGGAGTTCACAGTTTGTTTGAGAGAGATTAATGGTATTCGGACTGTTTCATATGCGCTTCACCCAAATCTTTCAACAATTATCTTGAGACTCCGTGAGCCTGCGCAAAAATCTATGCACTGGTAAGGTCTTGAAATGGGGAGGGGGGAAGAGGGGCCTATGAAATATTATTCTGTCTAGGCTGACACCACCAGAATGATGGAAACATTAAGATGGGCAGTAAACAGGCCAGTTTTTAATGTTGTGGGCTGGGATTGATTTCGAGATATCAGATCCTAAATCTACGGCTCTGTCAAAGGAACCAAACTAGATCAGACTAGTGCATTCTTGAAACAAACAAACAAACAAAAACGTGCTTAAATGAAATCCACGGAATGTCCATTTCTATTCAGCAATGTCTCAACCCACAGATCATAAGGGTGTCAGAAGCACTTATTTCATGCTGTTATGTTCATGTGACTTTGGTACTGCTGTTAGGTTCATGTAGATGGCTTATTTCATGCTGCTAGGTTTATTTGCCTGTTGTTACTGATGCTAGGTTCATGTAGATGCTTATTTCATGATGTTAGGCTCATGTGTGTGTTGTATCTGCAGTTAGATCATGTATTTGTCTTATTTCAATCTGTTAGGTCGTTGTAAATGTCTTGATTTATGCTGTTAAATTCAACTGGATGTCTTGATTTATGCTGTTGGGTTCATTAAGAGCTATTAATACACTTGTCAACATCAACCAGCCTTACGTAAAATGGCGATTTGAGATACTGGTATTCCTTGTTTGGAACGGGAGTAAATTATTCTCAGTAACTGCCCTCCCCTTCCCCATCCCACCCCCGCCCCCAAACCACTTTGTTTACTAAACTGAACGTTGGCAATGGAATGACTTTCAAACTAATTCACTCTCTGTCTTTCCTTCAATCCAGTAAGATGACTCTTTCAAAATAACTCACCTTTTTAAAGAAAAAAATTCCGAATTTCAGCGTAGCGAGTATTTCTACCATTTTAGCTCTTTTCAAAACGCGGAAGAATACATCTACTGACCAGTCTGCATTCAAGGTGCCACTTTGTCGACACCTAGACCTGTGACCAGTTCCATCGGCAAAGAAAGCAGACAGAATAATTATAAATGATATTGCTCCACTGGAGTCGAACTGACAGTTTTGTCCTGTGCAGTCTTCGGGTAAGATTGAGAACGTGCAAATTTATCGTCTGACAACGAAGGAGAGGACCTAAGGCTTCGTTTCAAGGAAACTGGTGTGAAACCATTTTGTTAGAATGGATGACGTTGCACTGAGCGAGCCGGGTTAGATCTAGATCTATGTGATTCAGCAACAGTACGTCTGAGGTATAATTTTAAATATAAATCGACACTGCCTAGCTGTTTCTATCCCCCCGAGGCTAAATTCAAACGAAGTAGGTTGATAAATCAGATCCGTGCTACATTTTAACAAATTGCTTGCTAACGGTAGCAGACGATTTGATCAGCTGCATTGTAACATCGTTGATTGTGCAATAGGCCTAGATCTGTGCGGTAAAACTCGTCACCATACAACACCTATCTGTGCGCACATTCAGGCATTAGCACACATAGAAATTTATTCACTAAACAGAAATTCTCAGTCAAATCAGATTTTTTTGCTGGTCGGCATTATTCAAAAAGAGCGTACAATACACAGGTGTTGAGCCCAGATATCTAAAGGCCGTGAATCAGAAGGTGAAGGACATTTTCAGTGGGCCTACGACAATATGTTCCAATTAGAACTTTGTTTCAGTTATTAGATCTACAAGTCGGATTTATACTTGGACTGGACATGTAAATCTTTGTCAAGCGTAATGGCTATACTTTCCTCGTTTTCTACTATTTGTCAGCTTCATTTCAATAATCTTTGCTGGGATTTTTTCATTGCGCGAATGTGTATGCGACAGGATCATTAAATGCATGAGGCCACAGCAGGGATGGGATGTGAATAAAAACTTCAACGGCAGATATTCACAGCACAGTCGTTAAACGATAGTCATCATATCTCCTGTGCATTTTAAGTAATGCATTTGAAGAAGGAGAGGGTAGCAGAGAAAGTAGATAACTGTTTAGTTAGATGTTCACTTTTGGGATTGATCAGGAGAGTCTTGATTGAGACTTACAGCAGGTCAAAACCAATTACATGTATTATCAGATTGATTAGGCTAGGCCTAATGCTGTATTGCATTAAGAGCTTGAAGAGAGCTGTAACCTTTCGATAGCCGTTATCAACAGTTTCTGTTTATGTTTATTAGTTATATTTAGACGTAGGCTTATTACGACATTTCAATTCAAATTGTTACAAAAGTTAATAGGTATGCGGACGATAAAGCGTATTTCATACACAAATGTACCTTACAATATTCGATAATTGTTCATTTGTCGATCAATGAAATTTTGTTCGAGAACCATTTTCTGGATGCGTTTGGGGGTTTTTTGTTTTTGTTTTTGTTTTTTTGCTTTGTTTTGTTTGTTGTGGCATGCAAAACACGGGGTAATAAATAGTCATTAATTGATTCAGTCAAAGGATCCTGGACGAAAAGCCGTAACTTTATTTTTACAAAACCACTTGGCCACTGTTGAACTCAAAGATAAATCACAGTCTGTATGGCCAAGAGAAGGTTTTAAGTCTGTGGTCCCCACCCACCTGGCGACTAGTTAAAGCTCTGTGATGTTAATCTCCCATGATCCTCTAATCCGTGCACTCTCTGTCTCACCCTCTGTCCGCCCATGCACAACACGTACACGTGACCACAGTCGCGTGCCCAAGGTTATGACCTGTGTGTGTACAGGTACTGAGACATGGTGTGGAGGAACAGGTCTCGCGAACCTTCCTGTCCGTCTATCTTAAATGACTTGTTTTTTATCGTTGTAGTTGATGCTACAGTTCTTGATGATGCTGATGACGTTCACTGTCACAGTGTCAGTAGCGACACTCCACTTCAGAGCACACCGCTCAGTTCACTTCTGCGCACAACGCAGATTTACAAAGTCAGCGATTCCTAAAACATTACGTTCGGCTAAGATGCCCAAACTTGAGGGTAAAGTGCTGAGTCAGCCTGATGTAGCATGTGCAGTTGCCCAGCAAACTGTAACACAAAACACATCAGGGAAGCTTGCCAGTTATATGGCGGATAAGAATGATGACGATAATGATATTGATGATGATGATGATGATGATGACGACAAATAATGGACTTTGGTATACAAGACACGTTATTCCCATTTCAGTGATTTGTGATGATGTATCGATGATGATGATGATGATTCTTCTACACGTTATTTTTGTGTGTTTTGTTTTGCTTCTTTCATCTGTTTGTGTGTCACAGCTGGAAAGCAACATTTTGAGAATTCCTAATATGAACAGAGTATAGCTATAGAGACAATACAAATGCAAAATAATGTAATGGTAAAATAATGGGGGGGGGGGGGGGGGATAACGGTAAATAGCACAGTGGTAAATCAATGATAAAAAAGGATAAATTACTGCAAGAACAGCAGCACATAGTATACAAATGTTACTGAACACAGTCCTATGTAAACTTAACAGAGCAACTTAACGATTGAAATTTGTTGTTACTATTTGTTATGCCTATTAGTTCTTGGTATGAATACCACTTACAATAGAAACCACTGTACCGCATTTCCGAAATAAGTTTTTTCAATAACTGTTTTTAATCGCCAAGAAAAATTATGTATATTTGGTGTGATTATGTTTATTCTACCTCTGTAAAGAAAATGTTTCGCAAGTGAAATGATCCCGTCGAATACTTCATCTGTTTTTGACTGCTTTCACCTGTTTTTGTCAGTTTCAAACAAGACACTTCTTAAAGCCATTGACAATCCAACACAATGTTCACACTTTTTGTTAAGAAAAGTTGTTTCTCTCCCAAAACGGACAGAGATCCCGCCCACCCCCACCCCACCTTTTTTTTTAATTTTTTTTTTTTAAGAGCTTTAAGACAGTTCCCACAGTTTGGCGATGCAAACTGTATGAAAACTTCCTGGGTCAATGGATTTGATAGGACAGTGATGATATTGATGATGATGTTGATGGACATGACGATGACTGTGCTGTTGTTGCTGGTGCTATTGATGTTGTCACTGTAGTTGTTGTTAACGTTTAAGTGTTGCTTTTGTTGACAAAAGTGTGTGTGTGTGTGTTTCAGGGATCTGCAGGGCAATAACTTGACGGTCATCAGACGTAGTGACTTCCGGGGCTTTTCCAGTCTCCATACTTTGTGAGTATTATCTCTCTGTCTCTCTCTGTCTCTGTCTCTCTTTCTCTCTGTCTGTCTCTCTGTCTGTCTCTCTCGCTGTCTCTCTCTCTCTCTGTCTCTCTCTCTCTCTGTCTCTCTCTCTCTCTCTCTCTGTGCATTCTATTTTTATTGTGTTAATATAACTAGCAACGGCGTGTAAGTTAACCTATGTGGTAATATCGATACCTTTGGAAATTAACGTTTCAATGTATTACATTTCTCTCCCTCTCTTTGTCTTTTTCTCTATCTGTCTGTCTCTCTGTCTTCTCTCTGTTTCTCTCTCTTTCTCTCTCTCTCTTTTTCTCTCTCTCACTCTCTCTCTCTCTCTCTCTGTTGCTGTCTTGCTCTGTACCTTTCTCACTCGTTCACCTTCTCGCTGTCTGTTTTGTTTTCTTTGTTTATACCATAATAAGACAGTAAAGCAAAGACCTTCCCTTTCTCTGTCTGTCTTTTTATCTGTCTCTCTCCTGAAAAGATCTTCCCTTTCTCTGTCTGTCTTTATATATATATCTCTCTCCTTTCCTTCTGTGTGTACGCTCATCAGTATGTTTGTTTCTCTCTTCGTTTATTATTACTTGTGGTCCACAGTTTTAATCTGCATTCATTCTTTTGTCTTCCAAAAAAGAAAATTTTATTGTATCGTTATTATTTTCGTCGGAAAACGACGTCATTTATTTTCAACCTGTGCCTTTGTTATTCTTTTTCAATATGTTTATATTGTATAGTATTATGAAATAGTATATTAGCAAGGTGAGTTGTAAGACAGGTCCAGTGGGACCTAATGCTACTAATGCTATAGATCTAATCCTTGAGTTTGAGTTTGTTCAAGAGGGATTCAACTCGCTCGGACAATTTCATATGCGCTCCCACCAGATCTACTAGTGATAATCTGGCAGACTCCCTGACCCAATTCAAAACCTATGCATGGCAAGATCTTGAAACAGAAACGGGCAGTTCTGGAGGGGGACCTATGAAGTCACTACGCTCACACCACCAGAAAGATTGGGGCATTTAAGATAGGCAGCGAACAGACCAAAGGCCAGTTTTTGGTTGCGGATTGCATTTGAACTCGAGACATCGGATCTTGTGTCGACATCTCTTGTCAGCAGAGCCAGACGGCCACTATACTATCCTTGAGTAAATTAATACAGTGTTTTGAAGTGTGAAGTTTCTCTTTCTTCCACCCCACCTCCACCCCCACCCCTACCCCCCGCTCCTTCTTCTTCCGTCTTGCTTGCTCTCACTCTCACGAACGATTAAAATGAAATTGGTGGGAAAAAATAATGCAAAACCTTTTTCAAAAAGAAACAATTTTAAAAACCAGCCACCCACAAGAGAGGCAGTGAACTGTACAGTCGGGACAAGAAACGAGGGGCGTGTGTGCCAGGACAGAATAAATTGATTTTATGAGGACGCATGAATAATTAAACCAAGTCCTTCATTTTTAAGGGAATGATTTAAAGACAGGAGTGTCAAACTTTCCCACCCCTCACCCCAAGCAGCAAACCTAGAGACTTTGCCCACCCCCACTGCCACCCCCACAAGCTGCACTACATGAACTCAACACGTCACACACCACTATCTCCCTCGTTTCGCCCTCCCTCACCCGAGGATTCCAAACCTCGAGGAGAACAGATCGATCGTAGCGCGACACTTGGGCTGTGCATAAGAAGTGCCAATTATCAGTTACAGCCGCCGCCGCCAAGACGTGCGGCGGTCATTAACTCATAGCCTATGCAAATGAGACTGGTTCAATGTTTGGACAGCCGGGAACTCCACGGTAAACAGGCATCGAAGGAGTTACAACAGAGATTTAACCCTTTCAGTCCACCAAAGATTTAACTCTTAAGCTGCCATGATTGTACCTGGTGGATAGGATGACGGACTGAAAGGAGCAATTCTGCAGGATCTTGATCTTGATTTTGATACTACGCTGCAAAGACCATGATTAGCATAAAATTAATGCGACAGGGAATGGCACTGCGCTTGGTGGACTAGCTAGTCAGGGCACTGACCTGTGCCCAGTGGCCCATTCGTTCAATTGTTAATACGCCGTGCTGATAATGTTGAGGATGTGGATTCTATCCGCGGGCGGACCACTTTTTTTTTTAAACTGGTGTTTGATTCTTTTGATAGAGCCGTGGATTCAAGATCTGATATGTCAGTCTCAACCAACAACATTAAAAATGGCTGTTCTTAATCTTAACGTTTCCATCATTCTTGTGGTGACAGCTTAATGTTTCGTAGGCTCCTCCCTCCCTCTCCCCATTATAAGACCTTGCCAGTGCGTACGGTTTTGCGCAGGCTCAGAAGCCTGCCAGATAATTGCTTGCAGATTTGGGTGGAGGGCATGTAAATTGTCTGAGTGCGATGAATTTCTCTGACCAAACTCCAGACTCCAAGTTGCGTGTATGGAAGCAGTCAGTTGTGTTGTGACCGCGTCTTCTTCCAGATGGTGCCAGTCTGTTGTCATTTTTGTGAAGATAAAAGTTCTGCATTCTCAGTACGACTGATCCGTTGTCGTCAATTGACAGTTTGACAAGCTGGTGGAATTTTCTTCTTCTCATTTGTTAATTAGATGGTCAGTCCTTTGTGTCGGATGAGATCTGCTGTTCTTTCCAGATCCTGTGTGTTGCTGTTCGTGTCGTAGTTTAGCTTGTACCCAGAGAAAGAGCCTCAGTAGAATGGCCTGTTCCTTTGGTTTAAGCGGATAAGAGGCATCCTTCGCCTGTCTGGTTTGGGCAGCTGCTAAAAGAGTGAAAGGGTTAAAATCTCTTTTGAGTTCTGTGAGCTGGTAATCCGATAGTGGCCCCACGTAACCACTGGGTCAACATGGGCCCCATATCGGTCCTTTCTCTCTTTTGTGGCCAGTGTTGTCTTTGTTGACCTTGTTTACAGGATTCCGGCCCCTCTTACCGTGTGAAGTGGTGCTAGCTTAGAGAGCACAGATTCCCCTCACTCCCCCCTCCCGTCATCTGTGTCTCTCTCTCCTTCTTTTCGTCTCTTTGGCTGTCAAGCTTAAATCTCCTTGAAAGGTGACGTATTGTACAGTGAAGTGTTTTGCAGACTGTGCTGGTCGTCCTGCCAGCACTCAACTCAGGCTAAAATGTGCCATAGTCAGGTGGAAGTCTGAAAAGGCTTAGGTCTGACTAAGATCTCAGTAACACTGGACACCGTCTGTAAAGGTGAGGTCGAAGGTCGATGTTTCTCATAACCCAGTTTCCGTTTCAAGTTCAGTTTCTCAAGATAACGTTTCTGCGCTCAGAATAGATTCCACATGCATCGATAGCATTGCTGCGCTCGGAATGAATTCCATATGCATTGACACCAGAAATCATGAAATGCCACACGATGAAAGAAAATCCGAAATGATTATGACATAAGCCGTAAGCCTGCGTGTATACCCTGTGAACTGGCAAGGTCTTGAGGTTCTACCCGATTTATGGGTTCTACGTCCATCCTTCTATCAATTTGTCTTTGAAGTAACATAGGCTATTTTGCAGCTACATTTTTAGTTCTTCTTCTCCTTTGCCGTCAAACTTGGAGTTTAGTCTCGAGGACGAAGTAGGTCTTCTTTTGTAGTGCATCTACAAACCCGTACAGCTTCTCCTATAGGCTCAAGGGCGTCGGCCAGATCTCCTCCCTTAGCAACCAGGTAGCTCTTGTCCTGGGGGATGTTCTGCTGTCTGGTCATCTTCTTCCCAGGGTCACTGGGGTAATGATACGAGCGCAGAATTAGAGATTTCCCTCTAATTCTGGGGCACGGGTTAGAACCGCTTGCTCATATCATATAGTGGTTCACGTGATGGTTGTGCCAAATCTGCGGGCGGAGGATAGTGACTTGCTGTAACCGGGACAGCTGGTCATATAACTGGGGTGCTCTGAACAGATTTGCCAGTATGATTTTATATTGCTGTGAAATGTATCTCTCCATCCACAACGTCCCTTCAGACCAAAGCGAAATCCTCCGCGGACGATCTCAGATTAGCATAGAACAAGTAACTACCGTCAGATAACTAGAACCAGTGCAGAAACCTCTCATGAGCTGGCACAACAGATCGTATGGGAATATGGCAGTAGAGAAAGACTTCAACTTTCCTTTGGGACAGTTTCGAATCTGGAGTTTATTCAAGAGGGATTCATCTGCACTCTGACAGTTCCACATGCGCTTCACGCGAATCTGTCAGCAAACTATCTGGCGTACTCCCTGAGCAAAATCCTATGTGCTGGCAAGGTCGTAAAATGGAGGTGTGGGGAGGGACCTATGAAACAGCTGAACAGCAAACAGGCCAGTTTGTAACGTTGCGCGCTGGGATTAACTCGAGGTATCAGATCTTGATTCCACGGCTTTGTCAAATGAACCAACCAGGCCGCGAAACGGCATTATAAAATGGCAATGCCCATCTCCTCTCCCTCGCTGCTTTATCTTCCACAATCCTCAACAAGGTTAGGTACCCATTGACAGCTGGATGGACTGGAGGCAGCAGTCACAACATTTTCTCGAATCAGGCCTGGAACCAGTGTAATCAGACTGGACAGCGGGACCTCTGCCTGTACACCATATGCATAGGCCAACGTTTATGATAAACACTGACACATACTGTAAATGCTTTGTTAAAGTCACACTCTGTAAAGATTTTGTTAAAGTCACACATTACACAGGCTTTTTTAAAGACACACTCTGTAAAGGCTTTGTGAAGGTCACTCGCTATAAAGGCCTTGTTAAAGTCACACAATGTAAAGGCTTTGTTAAAATCGCACTCTGTAAAGTTTTGTAAAAGTCACGCATTGTAAAGGCTTTATTAGAGTCACACACTGTAAAGACTTGTTAAAGTCGCTCACTGTAAAGGCTTTGTTAAAGTCACACTGTAAAGGCCTTCTTAAAGCCACACACTGTGAAGATTTTGTTAAACTTACACACTGTAAAGGCTTTGTTAAAGTCGACCTCTACCTGTACACCATCAGGCCCACGTCTGTAGCAAACACTGACACACTGTATAAAGGTTTAGAGACCATCAATACAAATCCAACATGTATCTCACAGTCACTTCCCCTCCCCTCCCGTCCTCCTGCCGCGGATTCCTCCCATTTCAAGAGCTTGTCAGAGCTTAGGTGATTTTTTTACACATGCTGTCGGGGTCCGCCTTATAACTGTTGGCAGATTTGGATGGAACACAAAGGAACTGTATGTGAAAGAGTTTGATATTCAGAAACCTGATGTGTTCTTACTTTACACAATAAAGATGGCTACTAATGAAACTGACCCTGTCATTTTATTATAAAATTTTAGAAATGTTGACTAGTAATGAGCAGAACTGACAGAAATGTTTTGTATGTAGCGCTTGTTTGCCACAGCCGTATGCACTGTCCATCCAGCAACAAACTAAGAAATGTTGGCTATTGTGTTTTTGTGTCTCTGACTGTGTATTTGATTTCACCCAGCGACACTAAACATAAGTTCACAAAGAAAGATAGGCTAGTGTGTTTTTATGTCTCTGGCTGTGTGTTTGATTTCACCCAGCGACACTAAACATAAGTTCACAAAGAAAGATAGGCTAGTGTGTTTTTATGTCTCTGGCTGTGTGTTTGATTTCACCCAACAGCACTAAACATAGGTCCACAAAGTAAGATAGGCTACTGTTTCTTTGTGTCACTGATTGAGTATTTGATTTCACCTAATAACACACAACATAGCCCAATAAGGAAGGTGAGCTACTGTGTTTTTCTGTCTTTGATCACGTCTTTTATTTCAGCCAACGACGCTAAACATAAGTCTGTTAAGAAAGTTACACTGTTGTGTCTGTGTGTCTGATCAGTCTATTCCTCCCAGCAAAACACGAAGATAAGTAGACTACTGCGTCTACATTATGTCTTTAATCAGTTTAGTTCTCCCAGCAACTCAGAAAATAAATAAATAAATAAATAAATAAATAAAAAGATAGATTACTGAGTCCGTGTGTTTCACATTCCTCTCAGCAACACACTGAGAAAGGTAAAGGTAGACTACTCACTCTGTCTCTGACCAGTTTATTCCAGCAAAACAATAAGAAAAAAGGTAGACTGTGTCTCTGGCCATTTTATTCCTCCCAGAAACACACTAGATCTGACAAAGGTAGACTGCTGTTTCCCTGTGTCTCTGATCAGTGTATTCCTCCCAGCAGCGTACTAAGAAAGGTAGACTGCTGTTTCCCTGTATCTCTGATCAGTTTATTCCTCTCAGCTGCATACTAAGAGAGGTAGACTACTGTGCATATGTATCTCTGATCAGTAAATTCCTCTCAGCAACACACTAAGAAAGGTAGTCTACTGCGTCTGTGTCTCTGATCAGTTTATTTCATCCATTAACACCACAGTTGGAGTTCGGAATTTGTTCAAGAGGAAATCTTCGTACTGGGAGAATTCCATATGCGTACTAAGCAAATCTGCCAGCTCTTATCTGACAGACTCCTAGAGCCTGTGGAAAACTATGCGTAGGCAAGGTCTTGAAATGCACATGGGTCGGGAGGGACATATGAAACACTGGCTGACACCACCAGAATGGTATTATTAAGATGGCCAGCGAAGAGACAAGTTTTTCATGGTACGGGCTGTATTCAGTTTGAGATATCATATCTTATGAGTTCTTGGCTGTATCAAAAGAACCAACCAGCCAAAAGAAAAAAAGAAAGAAAAAATTGAAATAAAAAAAAAAAGAAAAGAAAAGAAGAAGAAAGAAAAAGAGAAAAACAGAACTGGCCGCCTAGGGATTGAACCCCACCGCCACCACCCTGCATTGTGATAATAATGAGCATGACACTAATACTAGTAATAGATGCTAATAGATGAGCTCAGTAAGTAAGATAGGCTGCTAGTAACCTACTGTGTCTCTTCACATAATCTGTTTTTGTCTGCTAACGTTGGGTTTTATTCATTGTCTCTGGTTGTGTTGTCTTTCTTTGTTTCTTTTTTGTTTTTGTTGTTTTTCATCTTGCCTCTTCTAGTCTATTGAAGTGTGATGTGTTCAGTCCTGAAACAGATAGTGAACAGTATCATTGTGCCACACACCGGGGCATTATCAGAGCAGAAATCAGGTGGAGTTCAGATAAAAAGTAGTAAAGAGGGGTGATAAGAGAAGAAAGCGGCTGTGTTTTTTCCACTAGTTGGCAGCTAATTACCACAATTATCACAATGAGTTCTCTTCACACTCCTTTCTGTGTACTCTTTTCCGTACTTGGAACGTGCTCATTCTGTGTCTTGGATACTTCACGATCCGCACACATAGTCTGATGTCATAAAACTCATACACGCGTGTTCACTCGCATATATGCAACCTCACAGGTTCTCTATCTGTCTGTCTTTGTGTTTCTCTGTCTCTGTATCTGTCTGTCTCTCTTTGTGTGTTCCTGTCTCTGTCTCTGTCTCTCTGTCTGTCTCTTTGTCTCTGTCTGTCTGTCTGTCCCCCCCCCCTCTCTCTCTCTCTCTCTCTCTCTGAAATAACAAGGATAAGCTGTAAGACACGTCCGGTGGGACCTGGTGGTACTATCTTTAATATAATGTTTTCAAGTTTCTGTCTCTATCTCTCTTTCATTGACCAAACACTGTTGAATCCTGTCATTGTCTTTACTGTTGGAAAATAAGGATCAATCAGTCAATCAACCAATCAGTCAAGCAAGCAAGCAGTCTCTCTCTCTGTCTCTCTCTGTCTCTCTCTGTCGGTCTGTCTCTCTGTCTGTCTGTCTGTCTGTCTGTCTCTCTCTGTCTCTCTCTCTCTCTCTCTCTCATTATATATTTTCATGCTGTTATGGTGTAATTGTGTTGGCGTAAACCCTCTATGGGCAAGGCTGGATGTAAAAGTGCATTGTATTGTTTACGCCACCACTCTTGGGGAAAAAACGTGTTGCTGTCTCTATCTCTCTCTGTCTCTCTCTGCCTCTCTCTCTCTGTCTCTGTCTCTCTCTCTCTCTCTCTCTCTCTCTCTCTGTCTCTCTCTCTCACTCAGCCTGACTGTATCACTCAGCCTGTCTCTGTCTCTGTCTGTCTCTCTCTCTCTCTCTCTCTCTCTCTCTCTCTCTCTCTCTCCTCTCTCTCTCTCTCTCTCTTACTCTGTCTCTCTCAATGGTCATGATTTGTTGAGTTTCAAAGCGTACATATGAACATTGCAGCGGTTCTGGCACAGTCATCGTTGTGCAGCAGATGTGGTAGAATAGATCATAGATGCGTTCGCATTCTGAATGTTTATAGCATTACATGGAGAGAGGTCGAGAGGAAAGGGAAAAAAGAGAAGATAATCTCCTTTATTTACAAGGATAACAGCTGAGAACTTTGTGTGCTATTTACATCAAGCCCTCACCCAAAATGGGACTAAACTACAAATTACCAGGTATCAACAGAAAGATAACATCTAAACATCTTGAAATAGTGTTAACTGCTAAGGCTAAATTTATGAACAGTTGGGGGGGGGGGGGGGGTAGAGAATGAAATGAAAGAAACTTTTTTCAGTGGTATAGACATTTGTAGACAGGGGTCAATTTATATACCTGCTATTGCTAATCTATTTATGTCAGAGCGACAGAAAATAGGATACTTGAAAAGAATTTTTTTAAAAATAAACAGATAACACACTTATGCACACACACACACACACACACACACACACACACACACACACACACACACACACACACACACACACACACACACACACACACACACACACACACATACACACACTCACGAGATAAAAGATACTTATCGCAAATACATAAACGTGAATACACATATTCTGGTGTGTGTGTGTGTGTGTGTGAGAGAGAGGAGAGAGAGAGAGAGGGTAATTTAGCTTTGGTTTCTTTTCGCTGCCCTTCTCTTTAAGCAGACTGGTTGGTTTTTTGATTGAGCCGTGGAATCTTGATCTGATATATCGAGGTCAGTCCCAGCCTGCAACATTAAAAGCTGGTCTCTTCGTTGCTCATCTTAATGTTTCCTTCATTCTGGGAGTGTCAGTTTAGTGTTAAAACGCCCTTATTGCTAAAGAGCAGGACACAGCCCTGCAAAGCTAGATATCGCTATCAATGCACAACAAACCACAGAAAAAAAAGGAAAAAACAACAACAATAAGAAAAGGGCGACAGCAGAGGGGCGTCCAGGAGTCATGACCTGGATGCGGCCTGGCACCCCTTAGAGTATAAGGAGTTTAGGGCCACAACACCTGCTTATCCAGCTCACCCCAAAGGTTCTTGCTACTGGGTTCGCACCCCTTCCCTGTTTCAAGACCTTGCCAACGCAAAAGATTTAGCGCAGGTTTAGGGAGTCTACCAGTTGACTGCTCTCAGATTTGGGTTGATCGCATATGGAATTTTCCAAGTGCGATGAATCCGTCTTGAACAAACACTAGACTCTTGAACTCATGTCTGCCTACCCTGGAAAACAATGTGTGGCGCGGTGTTGGAGAGGCAGTAATGACAGGACTATGGAGGTTTATGGAGACTGTGGTGAGTGCTGTCAGCAGCCTGCAGAACAACAGCAGCTGGGGATAGGGGGGCAATGCACACAGCGGGTTAGAAATGAGTTTTTTGACTCCCCACACCAAATCTATGCAGACCTCCCACACCTTCACTTCCTCAAACATATACAGTCACACGCAAATTCACACACGAACAAGCATTATTCACAATTCACACACACACACACACACACACACACACACACACACACACACACACACACACACACACACACACACACACACACACACACACTAATGCATGCTAATGCACACGCACGCACGTATGTGTGCGCGTACATACACACACACGCACACACACATACACACGCACACACACACACACACACACACACTCTCTCTCTCTCTCGATCTCTCTCTCTCTCTCTCTCTCTCTCACACACACACACACACACACACATACTCACACTCACACTCATTTCATTCACAAATGCACAGCTTCAGTACCTTCTGCCTATTTGTCCGACTCTACATTTAAGTTACTGGTGCTTCAGTAGGAGACGCGGTGCTGGGGTTATTCCATAGGCGCTGCCAGCTCCCCATATCTGTCTGTAATTGGGTATAGAGTGAGTTGATAAGAGATAACCAATGTATAGACTCACGGACCATATGGGCACATCAGTGACCCATTAGGTCAGTTGGAGAGAGATAATTGACTGTAGACTGACAGACCACATGGGCACATCAGTGGTCCATTACGTTAGTCGGTGAGAGATAATTGACGTGTATAGTGTATACCCGCAGACCATATGAGCACATCAGTGACCCATAAGGTCCGTTGGTGAGAGATAATTGACGTGTAGACTCGTAGACCATATGGACACATCAGTCAGGTCAGTTGGACTAAGATAATTAAGGCAAGGCTCTCCCATGGAAAAATGCAAAAAATAACTTTTTGGTATAATTTGGGGTTTTACGTGATTTAGATTCCGAAAACCCTTACTGGTCTCGTAGTATTAATGCCTTTTGTCGTTAAGTTTGGTAAATATTTTTAAACGATATTTTTCTGAGGTATGTGTGTTAATGTGTAGACTCACAGACAGACCAAAGCACCATATAGCTAAAAGTGTAGGATGGACTCCCGAAAAGCTGGATGTCACTATCAATGGACAACTGTTAAGCAAACCACAGTTCAGATATTTAGGGAGCATCTTGCTGAGGATGGGAATCTGGACAGCGAAATAGAAAATACAGTCTAGAAGGCAAGCTTAGTCACCTGTCATGTAGTACCCTTCCCAAAGCCCCCAAGCACGCGTGTGTGTATATGTGAATAGAGTAGAACAGATTCTTGAGGAGCCCCCGTGTAAAGTGACAGTCCTGAAGAGAAACGGTATGAGGCTGTAGGCTTTGCTCATCCACCTGCATGGAGTTTCTTGCTGCCTATCTGTCTATTGTTTAAGACATACGTTTTATAGATATATCAGTGTCATCTTCGTCTAAAACCATAACCTGTATCTGGTTGTGGGGACTGATGGTACACAGCAACAGCAGACACGCTTTGGCAATAGACAGTATCATACTTGTCCCTGGGATGCAGCAGCAAGCACTTCCAGCATGCTGAGATTGGTTTAGTCTTTGTATTACTTGCCAACTGGCTGTTCCTCTGTCGACCTTGATGATGACCTCCTCCTGAAAGATGTTCTTTCACAGTGTGACCTGATCTTTAAACACAGAAACTGACTTTGCGGACAATGTCGTAATGTGAGTCCTCTTCGCCATGAGAGATGGAGAGACAAGAGCAGTTTAGGAGAAATCACTCCAACTGTTCACTAAAGTGAAACACTGGTTTGCTGCCTGTGTGTTGAACTTCTTTATGTTATGTCTTGTGTGCTCTGATAATTCTTTCGCTGAATGGATTGCTGGAACAGTCTGACCATGTTTGTTTTTATGTTATCATTTGGTAAATGATGCCTTGGGCGGTGTTACGTTACAATAGTCTAATAGATGAGGCAGTGTTTGTTACTGACATAGACAGCATGTAACTCTGACAGGTGATGACTTGTGCAGTGTTGCGTTACAATAGTCTGATAAATGAGGTAGTGTCTTGCTACTGACAAAGACGGCATGTAACATTGACAAGTGATGCCTTGTGTAGTGTTACGTTACAAATTGATAATGAAACGCCTCCTTCTCACAAAGGCAGCATGGAACACTAACAAAACAGTCTATGATGTTACTACTGTTGCTGTTACGACTGACGTTTTGGATTGCTGTTTAGAAAGGATTTGATACACCTCCATACATGATAGCTGTTTGTATTTATTGGTGTGCATCATCCTGTCTGTGCCTTTGTCTGTATTTCTTAATTCTAGGCAGGTATGTAGATTAGTGACGGCAAGTTTGAAAAAAAATGTCTTTTAACTAATAACTTCTGTATTCGGATAAAAAAAAAATCATTCTCATTATTACTGTCTGTCCGTCTTGTCTATTTATCGGTGCATCTGTTTGTCCCTCTTTGCTTCTGTAATGCAGATCTAGCTGGGGGGTTTTTGTTTTTTGTTTTTGTTTTGTTTTGTTTTTTTGTAGATGGATATTAACAAAGTGTAACGTCAAAGACATGTGTTAGAGGATAGTCAAGAATGGATGTGTTCAGAGAAATTTGGGCGGTCGTTTTGTTTCTTTCTGGTGTTTTTATCTGAAAGCTGGTTGTCACATTACGACATTGTCCGCAAGAAATGAGAACGTTGCTGCTGGCTACAAATGAGTATAATTTTCAGCAATAAATAAGAATCTTGTGATTGCTGTGAAAATAGTATAACTAAGTTGTCTGAAAGAAACAAGCAAGTTGTTATTGATATGAACATGGTAAAACTAAGTTGTTGGCGAGAAATAAGAATGTTGCTATTGTTATAAAAGTGTTATTGCTAAGTTGTCAGCAAGAACTGAGATTGTTGCTATCGCTATAAAAGAAGTTTAATTGTCAGAAAGAAATGAGAATGATGCCACTGCTATTAAAATAGTATAACTAAGTTGTCAGAAAGAAATGAGAATGTTGCTATTGCTATAAATATAGTTTTATAACTAAGTAGGGTGAAAATCGGGTGACGAGGGGACTTGAACTTATGCTCCAGACGTCACACTTGTCCTAGTATGGTCCCTGCTCTTATGGCTTCGAAGTCGGTACACCTCGTTCACCCACCCATCTCCCTCCCAGCCCACCGTCACTATGTTTAAATCAGTCAGAAATGACATGATGTATGTAATGTAGCACAGTTGACTGCTGCAAGTGGCAGTAGCCTAGCTGAATGTGAAGTCAGTCAAGGTGTGTGGCTGTACCGACAGTTCCCTGTACCGGTGCTTAAAAGCATTTGACGTGGCGCTCATCAGCTGTGAAAATTAGACACGTGACGTCAGCAGTGCCTCGCCACCTGCACGTGTGGCTTTGTCGTCAGGCTCCTCTCTCTTTTTTGTTTGCATCTCTTTTCTTTGATTACAGTTCATCGTCAGCATGCACCCCCCTCCCCCCTCTCTCTCTCCTGGTTTTACTGTACTGACTTGTACTCTCTCTCTCTCTCTCTCTCTCTCGCTCTCTCTCTCTCTCTCTCTCTCTCTCTCTCTCTCTCCTGGTTTTACTGACTTGTGTAATCAGATTCCTTGAGAATACAGGCTGTGCATGGAAGGGATGGACTGCTGGTAGTATGTTCCATGTGTAGTGTGTTAAAGAATGGAATGGTGTTCATATTTTCAATACACAATATGTTAATTAAAGAAAGAATAGAGTGGTGTTTGGAGTTTGTTGAAGAAGAGTTTATCACACTCGGACAATTTTATATGCACTCCACCCAAATCATCCAGAAATTATCTGGCAGACTCCCTGAGCCTGCGCAAAACCCTATTCGCTGGCAAGGTCTTGAATGGAGATGAGAGGATGAAAAGAAGAAACTTATGAAACTTTAAGTTGACACCACACGAATAATGGACATATTAAGAAGGGCAGCAGCAAAGAGTAGAGTGTGCTAATATGTTCAGTATGTTATATGTTAAAGGAATGGTGTAGTATTGTTCACTACGAAGAAAAGGATTATAATCAGTTCAAAGCAGAATACTTCCAAAGTTTACAGTGTTTCTGATTATGGCGTGTCATGCTTTGTTTATGATGACGTATGTGTGTGTGCGTGCGTGCGTGTGTGTGTGAGCGTGCGTGCGTGTGCGTGCGTGTGTGTGTGTGTGTGTGTGTGTGTGTGTGTGTGTGTGCACGCGCGCGCGCGCTCTCTGATACTGACATACGTCGTATGATTATGGCGTGTATTCTATTATACTGGTGATGTGAATTGTTTTCTCTGATTACAGTGTACTTTACGTTGTATGCACTTTTAATGAACATGACGTGTTTTGTGCGATAGTGACGTGTGTTGTGTGATGGTGATGCATAATGACTCCTGTGGCATGATGACGACCGTCTTTGTGATAGCGCCTGATATTTTGCGTGATAAGAATGATATATTTGTGTGACAAGTATCTCGTTTGCAGCGTACGTTTAGCACACGTTAAAGACACCATGGCAATAACGGAATTCTTCCTAGCAAAATTCTTTAGCAAATCCACTTACAGAGTGAAACAAAAATACATGCATACAGAAAAAAGAAGAAATAGGTGGCGCTGCATTGTGGGGACGTGCTCTCCTCAAGGAAAGCAACCCTGATTTCAAAGGTCAATAATAATTTCACTTATACAGCGCAGACAGTCTCTGTCAAAATTGTGCTTGTTGCATCCCACAGGAATAGTACAAACAATGCTTGTGCACATACAGATAGAAATTGCTGAGCTAGGGTACAATCAACCTGCTCAGCGTGTGACCCTGACCCAAGCTGTCCTTCTGTATCTCTCTCTAAGACACACACACACTCACACACACACAACACACACACACACACACACACACAATTGCCCTTTATCTAACATACGCGCGCGCGCGCGCTCGCACACACACACACACACACACACACACTCACTCACTCATACACTCATTCCACACACACACACACACACACACACACACACACACATAACACACACTCATACGCACACACACACACACACACACACACACACACAACACACACACACACATACATACATACATACATACACACACACACAACTGGATGTTGAGCTTGGGATGTTGATGTATGTATATTACATTTTAGATTAGCTTTTAGATTTTCTTTTTCCATTATTCACATTCGTATTCATTTCTTTTTGTCATAATGGATTTACCATGTGAACCTCGGGCTCCTGTCCTCGTTGAGAGCGTGTCGCCGCGTTATCGTGACAGTAAATAGTTTTATCCTTTTATTAACAAATAAATTAAATAAATGTATGTGGTGATGACGTAGTCCGTGTGATGAACATGTATTAATGTTTCAGACACCTGCAACCTAAGCAGATTCTCTGCATGTGTGATACTGATATGGATTAGAACGTTATTGTATGATGCTGACGTCGTCTTGTGATGTTAATTGCGTGTTTCATACACCTGCAGCCTAGTCAGATTCACAACGTGTGTGATGCAGATATGGATTATGACGTCACTAAGTGATACTGACGTCGCTGTTTAAGAATGATGACGTGAAATGTGTGTATGTTTCAGACACCTGCAGCATAACCAGATTCACAGTGTAAGTGATGTTGATATAATTATGTGATATGATTATTATTGAATGATGCTGACGACGCTGGGTAAGTATAATGATGTGAGGTGTGTGTATGTTCAAACACCTGCAGCATAACCAGATTCACAGAATGTGTGATAATGATATGCAGTATGACGTTACTGAGTGATACTGACGTCACTCCGTGATGCTAATGACGTGAGGTTTGTTTATGTTTCAGACATCTGCAGCATAACCAGATTCACAGCATAGAGAAAGGAGCATTTGACGATCTGACCGATCTTGTGCGAGTGTGAGTAACTCTTTATTGTTCACTCTTTGCACACTTCCTCCAGATTTTTGTAGATTTTTTCTCTTTCGTCTTCTTTTGTTTCCTCTGTTTCGGTGTCTCCTCCTATGCCTTTTTTTTTTTCTGTCAATCTCCTATAAAGACAACATCAACAAGAACAACATAATTATTTCGCTTCAACTGTAAAAGGCTGTGTGTTTTGAATGGATCTTTGTGTGAAAGGTGTGGGTGTTCAAGAGCCGCAGATGCGTGAGTTTGGAAGTCATGGCGCAAAGCCAATGTCAGAAAACAACAACAACAACAATTTTTCAATGATTGTGTACATGTTTGCTATATGTAAGCTGTATACATGGTGTCTTCATCGCCTGAGTGACGGTGGGTGGGAGTGCAATAGGAGGAGGTGCACTCTGATTCTTCTGCCTGTCTAATCATAGCAATAAGCGGAACTCCGTATTTCCTTGTCAAAACGCAGCCCTCCTCCCAATCATGCCCCTTTGTAACTGGCAGTCTTGCCTTGCCACCATGGCGGTTTGCCATTTGACTGATACAGTTCATCTTTTTACCGATACCGCTTGTCTTTTAACTGTGTTGGCAATAGAAAAGAGAAATCAATCCAGCGCTGAAGGTTTTGTTTTGTGATAAACGCCCAGCTAAAATACACAGTATCTGCAGAGGGCGGTTGAGGTAACCATCACGTGCGTTTACCGACAGCTTTAGGCGGCGTCGCTGGGTCTGGCGGGCCTGTGAACGATCCCTGTTAATGATGCACTGATGTCTGCCCTCTGCGCCCAGCGGCGGCTAGGCCTTCTGCACCCTCCCCCTCGGGCCCGCGCTTTAATCTGCCGGATTTGTTATCGTCTGTGTTGGCGCGCTGCGCGGAGATTAGGGCGTAATCGGAAAATACGCACGATTAACTCGGCACACATTGGCGATGGGGGTAGGCGGGATTGGGGTTCCAGTCTAATGACAGGGTGGCCCACAAATCGGCTCTACGCTGGAACTCCCACAGTGTCGGCTAATTTTTTATCTTCTTTTTTTTCCCCCATTGTGGGTGGCTCTGCCAACGTCTGCTACCTTTATAATGGTGGTGGGTGACGGGGGCCGGGAGGAGGCAGTAGTGATACGACAATTTAATGGCATTGACTTCATCACAGTTGTCATAATGGTCGAAAATATAGGTCGTTTGATTTTATCCAGAACACAAAGTTTTGAGTCGGTCGTCCAAATGGACTAGTTCATGATGGTATACTTTATGCAAAATTGATCGGCTTTCTGAACACAAAACTTGGCAACGACCAGAGGGACTGTAAATCCAGCCTTGCATATTATCAGCGCAAATATTTCGAAGCTTAGATAGGAATAAAAGTAATGAAAGCAAGGAGAGAGAGATCCAGGCATGTAGATAAGATACTGCATATACCCTTAAACGGATGTCTGTGGTAGATACCCATATGATAATAGTTTATCTTTGCCATTGTGTATTGCTGGTAGGCTGTTTTTATACGCAAGAATAACAACAACAACAAAAATGAACAAAAAATTAAAAGTTTGTTGCCACATCACAACATTCACCTTCCACACACACACACACACACACACACACACACAGAGAGAGAGAGAGAGAGAGAGAGAGAGAGAGAGAGTATAATTGGGCAGCATCTAATCTCACTGCATGTGTTATCGTTCCGCATGAATGGTGAGAGTTCAACAAGTCACACACATGTCATCAGTACAACAATGTACCGCCCAACTTCCCCACCGCTCTGTAGCCAACCAGCGATGACGTAACGTTTCTAGGCAACGATGAAAGAAAAAACAGTTTTCCGATCTTCGACGTTTTTCTCATGCACAGCTGGAATCGGCGGTTTCGACTGGCAATGGATAAGACAAAAGAAATCTAAGATATATTTGTAGGCATCGTTAGTAATGACTGCACAGGATTCCTAAGATGGAAAATTATACAGCAATGCGCGCAATGTTGTGTTGGCAAACCCTAATTCCGCACCATTCATTTTCTGCACTTCCTCATTTTCGCACCGCATATTTTCAGCACATTATTATAGGCCTAACGCATGCACATTCTCTGCACTGATTATTATACACCTAATGCGCTGCTCATTTTCTGCATTGCCCATTTTGCGCAGCGCTCGTTTTGGGCTTTTGGGCTGGCAGCAGATGGCATGGTGATAGAGCATGCAGTGCGTTGTGGTCAGGCGGCACTAATGGCCACTGTCTGTCTGAATGGCAGTCCAGCTCGAACATGTAGTCAACCACAAAACCGCAAATGTGTGTGTGTGTGTGTGTGTGTGTGTGTGTGTGTGTGTGTGTGTGTGTGTGTGTGTGTGTGTGTGTGAGAGAGAGAGAGAGAGAGAGAGAGAGAGAATGAATAGTTTATTGCGTTATGCCGCGTTTGCCCTTTCACAGATGGGATTATGAGGTCTGGAGGTTTGTTACGTAAGTTTGGATCTGACACAAACGCAATAGAATGACCGACCAGTTCCGAAATTCAGCCAATGACCAGATACCTTTTTGAGAAGACTAGACGTGACTTGATCGGAAACACTGAGAACAGAGAAATGGTGGAAACAGCCTCAGTCCACCATCATATTCATAAATGGAGAATTAAATTGTTTGGCAATCTGACCAAAATGCCAACCCCACTATCTGGTTCAACAGGCATGCAACAAAATGAGATCTGGATTTAAAACGAGATGCAGACCAGGGAAAATGTGGATTGACGATGTGAAGGAGACTTCATTGTCACATTAGATTATTGTAATATATAGTATATCATTACATACTATTTATTATGTAGGCCAAGAATTCTCTGGTGGTTCCACATTATGATCGCAAAACCAACCCAGCGGAATGTAGGGGCTACATATGTCTAATGCACATGCTTTTTTTCTCCCCGCTGTAACCTAATATGAGAACACTGAGCAGGGATTTCTTGATTCTTAGTAAGGGGTATGGCCTTTCTTAATTTGGTCATTTCTATGCCATAATATTACGAACAGATTTTATGTGGACATATTTCAAAACCATTGAACTATTTGTTAGGTGACTGTAAAATACAAAGTATATCATAGGCCATGATGACAATTTGATGATCATAAGGGAATGAACTAGTTATTGAGCTGTCTTTGTCACCGAGTTCCTGTCCTGGCCTGTATGAGTTCTGAACGTATGTTTGAAAGATGCTGTCTGTTTATTGTACCATGGCGCAAAACGTAAAAGATGAAGGAGATTGGTCAGTTATCTTGGTCACAGTGGCACAATATGAATCTGAACTGCGGGGAGGAGGTGGCATTTCATCACTGTCTATCGGTGTAACTACCTCACAGTTGTTCCTCTTCTACAGTGATGTTTTCTTTCTTTCTTTCTTCTTTCTTTCTTTCGTTTTTTCTTTCTTTCTTTCTTTCTTTTCTTTTTTCTTTTCTTTTTTATGTTTTATAGAGAAAAAATATGATAAAGCCCCCACCCCTCCCGTCTTCTTCTTCCCCATTTAATCGCGGCACTCGCTTTGTTACCGTCTGTGCCAAGGTGCCGTGATGCCACATATCAGAGAAGATCCCGCACTGCTTCTAAGAGGGTCACTTAAGTACTGCCCAGTAGTGTCTGTGCTTGTACAGCACAAGCAAGAGGCCACTGACTGTGTCCCTGTCTGACGGCAGTAATTACTATGTCCCGACAAAGATACAATCCACTCCCGTACAAAGATATCCTGGTCTCAGACTGAGACGGAGAGAGGTGCCCCTGCTGAGGAGACAGTCACAACGTCTCTCTATTGACAGAACCCATGAAGCAACTGACACTGACAATATTTACCTGAACGTACCCCCGACCTGGGATCAGCAGGACAACTTAAAACTGAGGCCAGGAAGAGAGCTGGTCTCCCTGTCATGTTGAGGTACGGGCAGGATTTGTCTGTTGGTGTCGCTTTCCATCCCGGCTCCCCTTTCACGCCAGGTGGGCTGGGATGGGTGGGGGCGGGGTGAGGACTAAAGCCTTTCACTCACTCACCTTCTTTGCGTCAAGAGGCTTAAATGTTCTTAACAACGAAGGTACAAAGAAGAACCCTTCAGTTCTGGAATAATGTGAAAAACGCAAAATCCTTTACAACTCAGTCGGAAAAGAATATCACCTAAAGCCTTTCATGACTAGTTGCAATAATGCTAGGCACAGAACAGCATTACGATAAGCACACGCGAAGTTGAAATTGAGAGGGATCGTTATTGTAACATCCCTAAACAAGAACGGCATTGTAGAGCATGTGGAGTCATACAGGATGAAGTATACTTTCTAGATAAGTGCTATCTATATGACATCTTGCCAGCGAGTAGCGCTTATGTGCAGGTTTACAGCTTACGCTGTGATCATTTTGGATCTTGCCGTCATATGGCATCTGTAGCGTCAGTGTATGTGGAGTTTATTCCGAACGTGGAGATGCCACCTTGAGAAACTGAAACTGATTCTGAAACTTTGTGACACCAAGAGATCATATCTCATTATGACTGTTGATAAACGGTTTGGTTCATATCCATTAATTCGTGCTCCGGTTGATTAGTAACCGAAGAGTTTTTGTTAGCCAAGTTTTCGTGTTTTAGTAGACTATACTCAGGCTGAATTAGCTAGATATGTATATGAATGTTTAAACTACATAGCTTATAAGTATAACTATGCACATTTTACGCCCTCAGTTTGCAGATGAACAGGTGTGCTATTTTTCTTACTTCCTTAAGCGTTCCGAAACTGTTCAGGCAGTATGCTGCTGCACAGTGTGCATAATCCATCTTTGGTGGGCGTACAAGTTAGGTGTTTTCATGTTTCCATAGGCACACTGACATGACTTACAGGATCTTTAACGTGCATACTTGATGCTCTGCGTGCGTATATACACGAAGGGCACTGTGATCGGAACAATCTCCACCCTTTACCCACCAGACTGGAGTACCCGGAGAGGATCGAACCCGAGACTTTCCCTTTGGAAGTCTGGCGTATTACCTGCTTGACTACCACACCCGTCAGTCAGCTTTCATTTCTTTCTTTCTTTTTGTTTTATGTTTCGGTGGTTCCATGAGTTTTCTTTGTGACAGTATAATGTATCTGGGTCTGAATTAATACATAATAGCTCCTGTCCTGCAGAAAGCTGTTGGATAGGGTGATTGGGTGGAAGGATTAAGGGAGATGCTGGTTAGAGGATTTTCTGGTGATGGATTGAAAGAGTTAATGGGAGTGTTGGTTAGAGGTGTTTCTGATGATGGGGTGAAAGAGTTAATGGGAGTGTTGGTCAGAAGAATTTCCGGTGATGGGGTGAAAGGATTAATGGGAGTATTGATTTGAAGATTTTCTGGTGATGGAGTGAAAGGGTTAATGGAATGTAGGCTAGAGGATTTCCTACTGATGGGGTGAAAAGGTTATGTGAGTGTTGGTTCGAGGATTTTCCGGTGATTGGATGAAATGGTTAATGGGAGTGTTCGTTAGAAGATTTTGTGGTGATGGGATTAAAGGGTTAACGGGAGTGTCCGTTGGAGGATTTTCTGGTGACGGGATGTAAGGGTTTATGGAGGTGTTGTTGGTCAGAAGATTTTCTGATGATTAGGTGAAGTGGTTAATGGGAGTGTTGGTCAGAGGATTTTTCTGGTGATGGATGAAAGTGTTAATTGAAGTGTTGATCAGAGGATTTTCTGGTGATAAAATGAAAGGGTTAATGGGGATGTTGGTCAGAGGATTTCTGATGCTGATGTGAAAGGGTTAATGTGAGTGTTGGTAAGAGGATTTTCTGGTGATGGTATGAAAGGGTTAATGGAACTGTTGGTCAGAATATTTTCTGGTGAAAGGATGAAAGGGTTAATGGGAAAGTTGGTCAGTGGATTTTCTGGTGACAGGATGAAAGGGTTAATGGGAATGTTGGTCGGAGGATTTCTGGTGCTGATGTGAAAGGGTTAATGTGAGTGTTGGTCAGAGGGTTTTCTGGTGATGGTATGAAAGGGTTAATGGAACTGTTGGTCAGAATATTTTCTGGTGAAAGGATGAAAGGGTTAATGGGAATGTTGGTCAGAAGATTTTCTGGTGCTGATGTGAAAAGGTTAATGTGAGTGTTGGTAAGAGGATTTTCTGGTGACAGGATGAAAGGGTTAATGGGAATGTTGGTCGGAGGATTTCTGGTGCTGATGTGAAAGGGTTAATGTGAGTGTTGGTCAGAGGATTTTCTGGTGATGGGGTGAAATGGTTAATGGGAATGTTGATTATAGTATTTTCTGGTGATGGAATGAAAGGGTTAATGGGAATGTTGATGAGAGGATTTTCTGGTGGTTGTTTTGAAAGGGTTAATGGGAGTGTCGATAAGAGGATTGTCAGGTGATGGATGAAAGCGTTAATAGTAGTGTTGTTTAGAGGGTTTTCTGGTAATGGGGAGAAATGGGAATGTGGGTTAGAAGATTTCTGCTGGTGGAGTGAAATGATTAATAGAATTGTTAGTTACTGGATTTTCTGAAGATGCGATGAAAGGGTTAATGGGAGTGTTGGTGGTGGATAGGATGAGGGGCATGAAAGGATTTATGGGAGTGTTGTTGGCTAGGGGATTTTCTGTCGGGTTACAAACGATAGCTGGCGGCGTTATACCATGCAATGTTCGTGCCAAGAAGTTGTTGTCGCCATGCATCAGGTTCTGACTCTGCGTGACCAAACCTACTTCACCTGTTCCTACATAACTTTGTACCCTTTAAATGTTGCGCTCACTGTGTGTGTGTGTGTGTGTGTGTGTGTGTGTGTGTGTGTGAGAGAGAGAGAGAGAGAGAGAGAGAGAATGCAATCGTATGTGTATGAATTTTTTTCTTGCCCTCGGTGATTCTAGAACAGAGTTTTCGATTCTCGACCTTGACATTAAGAGAAAGATGTAGAAACTACGAAAAGATTGACAGATAGATAGACAGAGGGATGGATAGATGGATGGACGGACGGATAAATAGATAGATAGATAGATAGATAGATAGATAGATAGATAACGTTGTCCTGACTTTCTGGTTAATAAATAGATCGATAGAGATAAAGTAGTTTAGATAGGTAAAGAGGTAAATAAGTAGATAGACAAGAAGGTAAGTAGACAAATAGACTGATTTACAAATGTATTGACTGATTGATTGACTCATTCATTCATCAAATGTATTGACTGATTGATTGATTGATTCATTCATTCATTCTATACTTTTCAACGGTAAAGACTATGACACAGCACAACATGGTTTTGTCATTTTTCATATATTTTTTTTTATCAGTTGATAAGATTAATAGTGAAACAGAAGTATGACACACGACTTTTGCTTTTTTAAAGAGATGCCAAAGACCCATACACCTAAATAGCTAGTGGGTGTAGGCCTACATGTGAAAACGACGCAAAGAATTGAAACACGAGACTCACTGCTCTTGGAAGACCGACTCCGTGCGAAATAGACTTAAGACTTCAGATTTCAGACTTCAGAACGCTTTATTACTCAAGGATAGTAGCATTAGGTCCCATTGGACCTGTCTTATAGCTAGTCCGTGCTACTCTGCACACAAACTAATATGCATAAAAAGAACATTAAAAAACAAATCATGAGACAAGTTGTAAATGAGTTGTGATAAGATACTGACTTTACATAAATGCCAATGGGTCTTGCGCATTACAAAAGCACACATGAAAATAAGTACGTGTTAATCCTTAGCAATAAGAACAAGAACATCAACAATAAAATATCGCTACTGCTAGAAGTTATGTTAATGTTTTCTTCTTTTTTTTTTAAAGTAAATTACAGACATAAGATCAAAGGGAGGAAAGGAGGAACACAAAATCAAAGGGAGGAAGTAAAGGAACCATTCTTCTTCTTGGCGTACGCTGCTACACAATCAGCTGAGTGCGGGTGATGAATGCATCCGTCTTTTCCAGCTCCTGTCTGCAGCCATGGAGTTTGGTTGTCAGCGGAGTGTCTGTAGGCCACATTAAGAACAAACACTGGTGTAGGGGAGGGGGGAAAGACGCGTCAACTCACGCAATGATGACACTAGATTAACTATAACATATGCCACGTCACAGCAGTTATGAAAAGTTCAAATGAGAAAACAATTTCCATGTATATGTCAATCGATAAAGTGCATTACAAAAGCATGAGATAAAGGCAGATAGGCCTACCCAACACCATAAAGTAAGTACAAGTCAACCCGCAATAACAACAACATAGGCCTATATTATACATTACTAACAAGGGAAAATATACGAGAAGAAGAACTTGAAAGAAACAATAAAGAACAAATAAAGCGGTGTGGGAGCGGCTGACATGTCAGCTGTAACGCTGTGACGCAAACAGGTGAACCGTAACACATATAATAATAAAACAAGTCATAAATGGCTTACTACTTTCTAATTAAATCAATAGAAAGGGAAGAAAAACAGAAGGAAGATTAAGTGTTTTTGATATAGAAAGATGATAGCCTGAAAGTGGGATGAATATGACTCATAAAAGGCTTTATTAGCACAGAAAAGGGGTTATAATTAGAAAAATATTTACGATATTTCAGGTAGATACTTGTGAAACTTTCGTATAAAGCTGTTCATTAATGTACATGGTGTTTGTGGGTAGTGTATTCCAGAGACACGTACCAGAAAAAGATGCTTCTTTTAAATGTCTGATCTTGGTCTTGGAAGATAAAGATTGTATATGAATAATGTGTAGGATGTCTGGCTCAATATAAATAGTTCTGTTTAATATTTTGGGGCGGATCTGTGCGCAGTTTTGAACATTTGTGTGCTTTTGTTGTGCCTAAGTTGGTTTTTGGGTGATTCTAGTACCGCTATTTTAATTTTTGGTCTGGGATATGGAGCTGTCAGTTACAGGAAATTTTCCTGCTCTTCTGTGTATGGAATTAATTTTCTTGAATAGAGCTTCGCTGCAGCCATCCCATATTAATGATGAATAGTCAGTGTGGGATTTGATATGGACTGTGTGAAATATTTTTTCTTCAGTGTTGATAGAATACGAGAGTTAATTAAAAAGAAAAGATTCTTCG
The DNA here is from genome assembly GCA_030674185.1 of Monoplex corrugatus. Classification (NCBI taxonomy): domain Eukaryota; kingdom Metazoa; phylum Mollusca; class Gastropoda; order Littorinimorpha; family Ranellidae; genus Monoplex; species Monoplex corrugatus. Next base: position 67,427,457 of record CM060309.1, read on the forward strand.
AAAGCTTTTTCGTAGAAGATCAATATGGACTTCCCTCCCATGTAAGTGTTTGTTTGTTTGTTTGTTTATTTGTTTGTGTCTGTGTATACACCTAGTATACGATGCTCAGAAACATGTTCTGTGTTTGCACCATCTAAAGTTCACTGAAAATGTAGATTTGAGAGTTGGTGTTTTTTGCGAGTTGTTAGTACCATTGATTTTTATTTTTAGGATTGATCTGCATTACACCATTCAGATACTTGGTTTATACATAGTTGCAATGTTTCTTGGATTTCGGGAGTCTTGTTTCCCAGATGTGTTTAGAATAGTATCGTCGGCAAGCATGTGACATTCAATAAGAGTTTGATGTTATGCGTAAGGGTAAGTCATTGATGTAGATACAAAATAAGATAGGGCCTAGAATTAAACTCTGTGGTACACCAAACGATACACGCCCTTCTGAAGAGAATCTGCTCTGAGCATGTACACGTTGTTCCCTTTCCTTATGGTATGGCTCTAAGAAAGGAAGGATTTGGATGTTATTTAAATAGACACTAAATATTTCAAAGACTGACTGGGCACTATCACACTAAGTACTTCAAACACTGACTTGGCACTGTCACACTAAGTACTTCAAACGCTGACTGGGCACTATCACGCTAAGTACGGTACTTCAAACACTGACTGGGCACTATCACACTAAGTATGGTATTTCAAACACTGACTTGGCACTGTTACACTAAGTACGGTACTTCAAACACTGGCTGGGCACTATCACACTAAGTACTTCAAACACTGTCTTGGCAATGTCACACTAAGTACTTCGAATTCTGACTGGCCACTATCACAATAAGTACGATACTTCAAACACCGACTGGGCATTATCACACTAAGTACTTCAAACACTGACTTGGCACTGTCACACGAAGTACTTCAAACACTGACTGGCCACTATCACACAAGTACGGTACTTCAGAGACTGAGTGGGCATTATCACACTAAGTACGATGTTTAAAACACTGACTGGGCACTATCACACTCAGTACGGTACTTCAAACACTAACTGGGCACTATCACACTAAGTACGGTACTTCAAACATTGACTGGGCACTATCACATTAAGTAGGGTACTTCAAACACTGATTGGGCACTGTCACACTAAGTACGGTACTTCGAACACTGTGCTCTGTCATACTAAGTACTTCAAACACTGTGCACTGTCATACTAAGTACTTCCAACACTGACTGTGCACTGTTATACTAAGTACATCAAACGCTGTGAGCTGTCAAACAAAGTACTTCAAACACTGTGCACTGGCACATAAAGTACTTCACACACTGACTGTGACCTGGCACTCAGGACACCATGTGCAAGCAACGTCCTGAACACCGCATGTCCCCAGTGCTTCTCAAAATACCTATTCTTGTAAAAATGCCCTTTAAAAGCACCCATTGTCTCCGACAGACCTTAATAAATAGTCTAAATACCTCTAACAGACCTTGATAAATACCCTAAATACCCCTTTCACAGCAATGGAGTGGATGGCCTGCTTTCGGTTCGCCTTTCGTAAAGACAGTTATTCTGAGCTTGGGTGGACAAACACAAATGACGGTTTTAGTGACGCTGCAGCTTCGTGTGTGTGTGAGGGGTGGGTGGGTGGGTGGGTGAGTGAGTGAATGAGTGTGTGTGTGTCAGTGTGTGTATGTCAGTGAGCGAGTGTGTGTCAGTGTGTGTGTGTGTGGATGGTGGTGGGGTGGTGGTGTGTGTGTGTGAGAGAGAGAGAGAGAGAGAGAATGTGCGTGTGTGGCGTATGTGTGTGCAGGGCGGTAGTGTGCGTGAGTCTGAGTTTGTGGAAGGAATGTGTGTGTGTGTGTGTGTGTGTGCGTGTGTGTGTGTGTGTGTCCGCTTGCGTCTGTGTGTGTGTGAGAGAGAGAGAGAGAGAGAAAAAAGAGAGAGTGTGAGTGTGTTTGTGTGTGTGTGAGAGAGAGAGAGAGAGAGAGAGCGTGTGTGTGTGTGTGTGTATGTGAAGGACGGTAGGAGTTGTGTGTGCGTGCTTGTGTGTGTGTGTGTGTGTGTGTGTGTGTGTGTGTGTGTAGGGGCGTGATAGGAATGGAATGATCCTAGTTATCGTTGAAAGACGAGCAGCTTAGGTTTATTTTGACTTCAACTCCACCCGTCTTCCCACCAACACACCCAGTATTTAACAAAGAAATACAGAGAGAGAGAGAGAGAGAGAGAGAGAGAGAGAGAGAGAGAGAGAAAAGCACAAAAAAAGAAAGAAAAATGACATGCAAACTATATTAACCGTCTGTTATTTCAACGTCGCATTACGCCATTTTGGCCTTGTGGCTTTGAGATAGAGCTCCCGCCTATCAGTCTGACTGAATGGGTTCGAATATGACGGGAGAAAAGCTTCGTGTATGCGTCATCCAGTCTGCCCAGCTATAATTGGGTACCTGACCCTCTTCGGGGATGTGAAAGGTAAAGCGAGGGGAGAGAGGAGATAAGTGCTGCCCCCCAATTAAAGAAATAAAACACAAAACAAAAAAGAAAAGGCTGAGTCTCTGCCACCTCGTTACCCCGTGACATCAGGACTTTGGAGTTTATTCACTTGGACAATTTCACATGCGCTCCACCCGATCTACCACTTGTTATCTGGCCAAAACATGGGCATATATGCATGCTTAAAGCCTGTGCTATGATCACTTTGGATCTTCTCTGTCTTGTGGCATAGTACATATCGAATTTATTCCGAGAGCGAAGACGTTATCTTGAGAAAGTAAAACTGTTGTCTGTCAGAATTTTTGAGCCCGCGCAAAACACTATGAAGGTCTTGAAGTAGAAAACAGAAGGGAATTGGGTGGCACCAGACCTCTGAAACACTGAGCTGGAACCACCAGAATGATTGGAGCATAATGTAGGCTGTGAATATGCCAATTTTTATGTTCCAGCCTTTGGCTTTGATATCAGAGCTAGCTAGCCAGCCCACGGACCTCATGGGTTAGGGGGTAACCTTGACCTGTCCTATACAGTTCAGAGATAGGAATTTTCCGTCTAAATACGGAATTCGGTATTTTTTAGAGCCCCATAGGTCCTTCTCGTGAATCGTGCAAATCCGTTGAGAAAATTTGAGGGCATATTATATTGGTGCATGAACGTCAAAACTCGCTTTGCCGTCAGTCGATATTCGGTTCCGAAACGGTTTCTGTTTTCCCTTGGTTGAATTTACCCGATTGAGAATACGGGCTCGTTTCCGTTCTGTTTGAGGATTTGCGTTCACTCGACGTTCGTTCTCTCTTGAACTGGGCGACTACTCGTTAATGTGAAGGGAATCATGTTTCGGAAGTTTGCTGATGACGAAAAGACGCATGTTCGTGATATTGATAAAGGTCGTGGTGTAAAAAAAATCTATTGGAAATTTAACTGGCTTGAAAACAAATCGATATTCCTTAGAAGAAAGGCGGAAAAAAAAGGAAAATAGAACTGCAACTTCGAGACAATGTCACGAAGATCGACAAAGTGTGCAAAGCTTTGTGTTCCATGTGTGGTGATTTTCTGAACTACGCCTCAAATGGCAAAAAGGCGCTGATAAATCGCATGAAAAGAAGCAGTAGAGAGCAAGTTCTTCCCTAACAACGAGAACTGTGAGGCACTGAATGAGTCAGTTGTACAGGAAAAAAAATCTTCTGTTGCCCTTGGATCTTTAGCTCTTCTTGGATGAAACATTTGTGTGGATTAACTGCAGGCTGAATGCAAGCCACTTCATTTTGTATTTTTACTTTGGAAAGAGAATAAAAGTTTTTTTTTAAATCATTGTCATGGCACATTTTAAGCCTTAGAGATTATAGAGGCTTGGACCTGTGTAAGTTTGCACAACTGTAGTGACTTAGTTTTCTTCCTTGGCTTTTTTCAGTTCTGACAAAAGTTCTGCCAGTTACCTTTTTGTCCATTGCTCAGAAAATGGTGTGAAACATTAGGAAATATCTTCCACGTGTATATTAGACCACAGTGAATGAGACATGTTTATACAACCAGAGTACCGTGATATACAGGCTATGTGTTGACTGGACTATAAAGAATAAGACTACACATCAGGCTGTGAGTATGAGTTGAGAGATGACTATAATTACACAGTTGATATTTGAGACTTGCATAAACTAATCCTTTTCATACATATTTGGTTAAACACTATTTTCAGAAGCAAGGAGAGATCATAATTTGCCTCTTCAACTAATTTTAGAAGCAAGGAGAAATCATAATTTGCCTCTTCAAAAGTGAAAAGACTTCTCCTTCCGGGGGCGATAATAAAAAGTGAAAAATCTTCTCCTTTCGGGGGGCATCGCCCCCCAGCAGGGTATTGCCCCTGCACCCCACCAGGTGCCTAGGCCGCCTCTGGGCCTCGGCCCACTTTTCAGTCTTTTACACAATTTGCCAAACATTGTATGACAATGACCTTGACCATGGACTACTGTCGCAGTCCCACCTCATGTCTGATTTTGACCTGAATACGCAAAACGATTGGTTTGACATAACCGGAAAGTCCATGTTCACTCATATTAAGTTTTATCTCTCATCGTGACCCCTTATATCTCTACATTTGTCACGGACCCTTCTTGCGGATGTGTCTCCAAACTTCTTGTTCCGTTGGATAATACTCTGTACTACGTGACAAAAAAACAAACAAAAAAACCAACAACAAACAAACCAAAACAAAACAAAAACCAAAAAAACAAACAAACAAACAAAAAAACGAAGAGACAAAAAATGTATTAATTTGGCAGCTAAGAGATGATTTCATTCTTTCTGTTTATTTGATTATTTCATAGTGGTTTCTCAATCAAGGATAGGCTATTTTAAGTTGTCTGTAAACATTTTAAAAATATCAGCAAAAATTAACTAGCTGTGTACAGGTGACAGGACATAGGAACACAGACACACACACACAAACACACACACACACACACGCACGCGCGCGCGCGCACGCACACACACACACACACACACACACACACACACACACACACACACACACACACACACACACACACACACACACACACCTGATATGAACCAAACTAATCAAGCCATACTGGCAGTCTGTGTCTTCAGACGTGTTTTGTCTGTTGAAACCTTGACACTAAACCTGTCCCTGTGAGACACGTACAGCAGACGAATGTTGTTCAAGGCCACACGTCGATCCATTGTTCAGATAGCGCTGAAATAGCGAAGAGAAAGCACAAGAGTGTTGCGGGGTGTGATGCGATTGTCCTGATGTCTTTGGACAGGTGAGTGGGGTATCCTGATCCCCATACCCGAAACCCACTCACAGGTGTACCTCGCTGTACCACTGACACCCGCGCACATGTGAACCACACTGCACAGTTACTGACCCCTGCTCTCAGATGTACCTTGTTGTAGCGCTCTTGCTTTCCTTCGTGAACAAAATATGTGGTCATAAGAATGTACAATCGCTCTCTTTCTTTTTCCTCTCTCTTTTTACCACAGTAAAGGCAACATGGTGTGGCTGTCTTTCTTTTCTGGCCTGTTTCAGGGGTAATACAGACAACATGCTTTTTGTGTTGTTTTTGTTGTCGTTATCTGTAGTGGCAATTCCGTCAACAATGTATGACCCTGTTGTGATAATAACCCTCCTCAGTGACAAGAACACATCAAAACTAGTCAGGAAGGCTAGCTTAATTCAGACAAGACGGGTACAGGTTGCTGAAATTTGCTCCTGTGTATGCTGTCATGGAGCCTCAGTTTACAGGCGTCAGCAATGTTGCACATGTGGGATTTTGCTGGCCTTCTTTGTTTTCTCTCTGCGTCGACTCTCCCCTGCAGGACTGATGTCATCAAGTCGGTTCTTGTGTTTCTGTTTATGTGCCGGATATACTTCAATTTTCTTTTGTTAATCTCTGGGAGCTTTTTACGTTGGACAGCTAATTACTTTAGTTCACTTTCACTGGTTCTTTGTCCATTTTACTCTGGGCTTGGTTGACACCAGGACATATTGTAAACGTAAGAATAGAGTACAGCCCTGTCACGTAGCCTCAGTTCGAAACAGAACTCCATAGCATCATCGCTATTATCCCTATTTCTATTTTTTAGCACAGTAGCCATTGTGAAGCGTAAAAGACGAAACGAAAAAGAAAAAAAAGGGTAACAAAGCAAAATGCAAAATGAAACAGAGTGACAAGCTTTCGAACCCAGCTGAATCAAAGGCAAGGAACTGTCATTTGTCATTCATTTTCTGAATACTTGGTGATCGTGTTTTTCTTTCTTTCTTTCTGTTTTATTTTTTATTTGTCTTCTCTGTGGCTGTGACAGAATTCTCCTGTGTATGGTGTTGTTATTTAAAACTTTCATCTTCTTTTTCTTTGAAATGTGTGGTTATTTATATCAGAGGTGGTGGTGACTTTGACCTGAGCTGACTTATTCAGTCACCACGTGTGTTGGCTGACAACCAAACTGTTGACCACATTCTAATATCCCTCACTTTTTTGCAGAATATCCGCTGAAAATGACGGAAGCGGGGTGTTTGCCCTTGTTTGTGTGTGCCAGAGAGAGGGACTGCTGGGAAGGGGAAGAAAAGAGAAAAAGAGAAAGAGAAAGAGTCTATGCCTGTGATTTTCACCGTTATTGTGCACTCTGCGATGGCCCTGTTGGTTCAGTTGGTTAAAACGCTATTCTGAAAACCAGGAGTTATGGGCTCGAACCTCAAGCAGATCACAGGGTTGGGTAGAGCACCTAGCAGATAATATTTGTCTTGGATTGGACCTTAGATAGTCTTGGGCCTTAGTCGGGCCAGAGTTTTGGTTCGTTTCGTTTTTATGTTTTTCTTTCCTGCAGGCTGACTGGTTGTCTAAAATAAGAGTTGTGAACTCTTGATCTCGTCTTCAGTCCAGTCTCAACCTGCAATATTGTTTGTCCACTGCCCATTTGAATACTTCAGTCATTGTGGTGGTGTCTGTGTTTTTTTAGGTATTGGGTTCTGATTCCCTCAAGATTTCAAGACCTTGCCAACCAGTAAGATTTTCTGCTAGTTGAGGAGCCTTTCAATTAACTGCCAGCATGTTTAGATTGAGCGTATATGGTACTGTCCGAGAACAGTGAATTTTTGTTGAAAAAACTCCAAGAGATTTTGTTTCCTTGCACAAACATTTCATGCCAGAATCATCTCTTCAGGCACAGTAATGGGATCAGCAACAATTTTGAAGCAGACAGCAAATTGAAAAAGACAACATCATATAATTATATTGATCAGGTCCGGTGATCAGTGAACTGAAGATAAGATCAGTTGTCGATCAGGTCACACAGTTGATCAGTAGAAGATAGTATCAGGTATGGATCAGGTATCACAATCAGTCACATCTCTCCAGACTGTTTTATCTCGTCTGCTCGGTGATTTCTTATTACTATTCGCCAAATGTGTATTTACTTTGCTTCATGTATTGGCGATTAGTGTGAGCCCAATATCTCGATACATATCGTTTACAACAAAGTGATATGCCCTCAGCTTCCAGCCCGACAACACAAGCAAGCTGTGTGTGCGTGTGTGCAGTTTGAAACCGTATCGGTTTACCGCCAGTATTGACCTAGTGGCGCCCCCCTGACGACACCAGGCAACACTGGGTCAACGGCCCGCAACTCATTCACAGATTATGCCCCTTTAATAAGACAGGCAACTCGAGGGCCATCGCCAACATGCGGAGTGATAGCAGGTTGCCTGGCCGTACTGTCACTCTTTTCCGGTATGACTATGATGACTGTCGAGAAAGGGGCATGTGGACCGTGTAGCCAAATGATTAAAGTTTCTGCGTTCGACGCGAAAAACCCAGGTTGGAATACTGTGCTAGATCTGAAGTGGTGGTCTGGGTGCTTGTCTTTTAGATGAGACGATAAACTTATGTGTAGCTACGCTCATTCGGTGCAATTTAAAGATATGGTAGCAAAAGAATTGTTCTTTAGCAAAATTGTATGGGAAAATCCACTTCCATAATAGATTTTTAATATATGCAGACGAAGAGAAAAATAAGAAGGTGGCGTTGCTTTGTAATGATGCACTATCCCGTGGAGAGCAGCCTTAGCTTTACATAGTATGTCCATTGTAACAGTAAACAAATAAATGAACATATATCTAAATAAATACGTTGTGGTCATTTCGGTAACGGTCTGGACTCCTGGAGGCTGGATGGCGTAAAAGGGAAGCTACCAGCGTGATTGCACGGTTAGACTCTGACTTTAGAAAAAGTGTGTGTCGCCTCCACTCCAGCCAGCTGTTCAAGACCAGGGAAGGGAAAGCGGCGAAAGAGAAGAGATAACGCTATCTCATAATGCAGGGCACCAGTAAACGAGGTCTGTATGATCTCACTCCTGAAGGATCTCAAGACTGAACAACAACCATGGCCTTTTATCAGAATTGTTGCTAGTCCCAAAAGAATAGATAAATCTGGCTGAACATTTCATTATTTCGTAGTCTTTATTTCTGTTGGATGCAGAAAACTCCATGCAGACAGACGTATGTCTGTATCGTTGACCATTGTGAGTGTCAAAGTTGGACCAGGTCCCTTCGAACTGGTGTTTTGAAGACTTGTCAGTGGTGGTCACATCCATCACCAGAAAACACCCCAGGCCATAGATGTCAGTAGTGATTTGTCCCAGGCCTACTGACACACTTTTGCCCACAGCCTTACACTGTCTTTCCTTTGGTGCATTTGTTTCATTCTTCGCACCAGTCCGATCGGAAATGACAGTCAACACTCCTATCATGATATAAATCCCAACTGAAATAGCAGTGGGGACACCGATCAGAGCAGACGATCTCGTTTGTCAGGTGGTGAGAATTAAGACAAGAGTTAGGTGATCGTGCAGGAATCTCGTCACCAAACACTTACTAACCAAATGGGGGCAAACGTTGCTCCCGAGCACCCTCACCCACACACAGATCGCAACCTTTGTACGCCATCTCCTATCCTGCAAGGGGTCTGATCCCTTGATCTTGGTGGCAAACAGTCCACGGAAACATAGTTACTGCCGGGGATTGTGTGTAGGGGGGGTGACCTCTCTCGTGCACCACCGTCAGCGTGATCCGTTGTCGCGCGATGAAAAGACGCCACGGTGCGCTAAATAGACGTGATATTGCGAGGCGGGTTACGTGTGAGGTCTAGTTGGGTGGGGACGTTTCGCGACACGCAACACCGCAACATAACAGCGCTGAGCAACAGAAACGAATATAGACCTTCCTGCCCTACTCCCAACCTGTCGTTAGTTTGTCAATGAACACCAGTAGAAATATTGTAACAATGTACAGGGACACTGACTGACAGGATGGTGATGATCGGACACACTACCGTTCAGCACAATTCTCGAGCCTGTGACCTTGATACAACATCGCCTTCATAAAGACTGTGTGTGTGTGTGTGTGTGTGTGTGTGTGTGTGTGTGTGTGTGTGTGTGTGTGTGTGTGTGTGTGTTTCGAGCATGTGTTCCCTCGTGTGTGTCTATATCCGATATACAAACATCATATAGTCTGCATATTTCGTCTTCGGTGGGTGTGATGATGCATGTATTCGTAGTTCCAACAGCCCTTGAACACTTACATGGCTTACAGAGTCTTTTTAACGTGCGTATTTGATGTTCTGTCTGTGTATAAGCACACGAATGGAGATTCAGGTAACAGGAGATCTGTACGTGTATTGACCTATGAGATGGGGAAAATCTCTACTTTGTAGTCACAGGTGTTACCCAGGCAAGATCTAACCCAGACCCTCTGATTTGAAGTCCGACGTCCCATTTACAGTGCAAGAGCACTACTTATTGAGATAATTGGCAGCGTTGAGCAGTATTATGACTGATTTTGCACGAAAGAATAAGAGACCTGTTACATGTATTGTACAAGAGTATTTTAAATGACGGTGTTCCTTATTGCAGTGATATTGTACGAGTACATCAGCCAGCAATTTATATCAAGTTCTGTTTCAACTAAAGCTTCCTTATCACACTGACCTTGAGAATTACAAACTCTATTTTCAGTACTAGTATTTTGTATAAAAGGCAGACTGTTACAGTGGCTTGCTTGCCTTGTTTGACGTTTGTCTGAGACCTGAAACAAGATTAGCGTACGGCGTATATGGTCCTCTTCACACACAAATTTACCTCCACTCCCTAATTTATGTACTGCCACGAAACTTTGATATCGTCTGCACAGACATGTGGAAGGCTTTACGAGCTCTTCAAGTATGAGAACGTGCACAAAGAAATACTCCTTGTGGAAAACAGTGCTTTGCGTTGATACAAAAACACAGCTTATGGTGCTTGACAGGGGCAGTTTTGGCACGCTATTGAGAGCATTTTGCAATCTCCCTTTACAAAAAGGAGACTGTTTCGCATCGACCAAAGACAGGAGGTGTCTGTTTGTGTCTGTCTGTGAAAAAGTGTGCAGCAAATTTTTTCATCTCTTTATTGGTGGATCCATACCAATTTTTGGTCACATGGACAGTTCAGGAATCTCCAAAGCATATGTTCGGAAGGTAAAGCTCAAGGGTAAAGGTCACGAGGACCGAAATATGCCTAGAATCAACGCTTTGTGAGGAAACTGCGTGAACAGCATTTATCTAGAAACTTCTGATGATGTTTGAAAATGTGTTTTCAGTGTCGTGACAGTCTACCATTATCCACAAAGCACGTCAAGATTTATTTGAATCGAAACTTCTGTAAGGCCGCAGTGATTTGGAGAAGTATGAAATCTGGATGTTCTGCATTAATTGTTATATGGAAAGAGAGGTTTTGGAGGTAATTGGAATGGCTTGACCGCTTTCCCTGTACTTAAAAGCACCAGTGTTTTGGTGCGGACGTCGTACACGATAAGAGTCAGATTTGGCGTAGGGACGCTTGTGGTGTATGACATCATGACGCTGTAAGAAGAAGGTCGGTGAGGGTCAACTGGTGCTGACGTCATGACATATCGTGGTGTCGTAGGAACAGGGTTAACAGAGGTCAGGAAGCAGGCTGCATGATAGCTGTGACCCTGGCTACAGTCTGCACGCTATGGATTCTCAGAGGTACCTTTACCCAAACCGGTTAATATAATGCTCCTACCATTATCCAGCTTTTTGTCAGGGCCGGCATTATGAAGGCAGTGCCCGTCTCCTCTCCCTTGCTGATTTACCTTCCCCAACCCTGAATGAGTTCAGGTACCCATTCACATCTGGTTGGACTGGGCGCACAAGGTTTTCCCCAAATGACTATCAACCTTGTGCATTCCGACTGGAAGATGGGAGCACTACTTCGACGCTAACTAGGCCAAGTTGTCTGCGTTTAAAAACCGGATGAACAAGCCGTTCTGATAGTCTCCCATTATATACATGAAGTTATTGTTTCCACCAGAAAGTTCATATTTTATTTTTCTCGTGGTCGGTATGACTTTGTCACACACTTTCTGCCCTCCCCCCCCCCCCCCCCCCAAAAATGCTGACCTTATATACTTCTTTCCGTGTGACCTTGACCTCGTCGCTGTGTCTTTCAAACTTCCGCATTCGAGACTCCTCAACTGTCTATACCATTGACCCGAATAAGGTAAAAACCCATCCAGAAACAGCTGAGAAAATCTTGCTGAAACATTTTTGTCACAGATTCACAGACACGTCTCTCGGGTCGATATGAAGCAACCATCCTTTTCTTATAAGTAAAAGGAAATTGTAAAAGGAGGACTTGTATACCTTCATGACCATGGCCTTATTGTCCTAGTCGTATCTGTTTCCCCCAGTGTTTTCTGCCTGGCTGCGTTATGGACACACAAGATGTTTTCGTTTAGTTTGCAATACAGAGATACTTTTTTGGCAGATGTGTAGCCTGCGCTGTCTATCTATCTATCTATCTCTGTTTCTTTCAGTCTTTCACTCCTTCTCTGTCTCTCGCTGTCTCCCTCTGTCTCTCTCTGTCTGTCTGTCTGTCTGTCTGTCTGTCTGTCTGTCTCTCTCTCTCTCTCTCTCGCTCTCTCTCTCTCTCTCTCGCTCTCTCTCTCTCTCTCACTCACTCACACACACACACACACACACACACACACACACACACACACACACACCACACACACACACACACACACAAAACACACACACACACAGTGAGGGAGAGAAAAGCAGTCATCCAGTAAGAGATGTTCTATATTGTCTTCTTCATATCTTCATATAATGTCATAACCAGTGTTATCATTGTGGGATTCGTGGGGGGGGGGGGGGGGGGGGGGGGCGCAGTTCAGGCGTATTGAGATTGAAATTTAAAATGTAAATCTATATTAAACTGGACTGCCACCGTTCAAGCAAACAGAAACGAGAAACACACGAAAATTGAATGAGGACGTGTACTTAATATAAAGTAAGACAAAATGTTGGCTTGTTCTTGGGCTTTTATCATCCAAACTCTTATTTGTCTCTGTGACGGCCTCTTTCCTGGTGTCTTGTAGGATGGTTTTAGAACTGATGTGCTTCCATCTTTCAACAGACATGTTGTCTTGTATTTACCGGTAGCATGGTTAACTATCAGCCGATGTTGATTTTTGTTTGTTTTGTGTTTTCAGACGTGTGGACCGGAACCAGCTGGAGACTATTCCTGACGGTCTGTTCTCCACCATGACCAAACTGGAGAGAATGTGAGTTATTGATGCTTCATCTTGCCTTGTCTTGTCTTGTCATGTCTTGTCTTGTCATGTCTTGTCTTGTCTTCTCTTCTCTCCACCATGACCTAACAAGGGAATTGTGAGTTATTGATATCTTGTCTTGTCTTATCTTGTCTTGTCTTGTCTTGTCTTGTGTTGCCTTATCGTGTCTTGTCTTTTCTCTCCACCATGACCTAACAAGAGAAACGTGAGTTATTGATACTTCCGTCTTGTCTTGTCTTGTGTGGTCTGGTCTTTTCTTGTCTTGTCTTGTCTTGTCTTGTCTGGTCTGGTCTGGACTGGTCTGTTCTGATGTCTACCATGACTAAGGTGGAGAGAATGTGAATTATTTTACCTTGTTTGTTTTTTTTAACTGTCTCGTCTTGTCCAAACTAGATAGAACGTTAGTGATGTAACTGTCTCTGCTCATATCTTGACTGACATTGTCTTTTCCTTTCAGTCCTGGTTTCTTGTTTCGTATATAATGTTTTGTTGTATCTGATATTGTGTAGATATGTTTTTTCTTGACGTTCTCTCTGTTGTCGCTTTTCTTCTCTACTTCTGCCTTGCCTTGCCTTGCCTTGCCTTGCCTTGCCTTGTTTTATATTTTTGTTAGCTATGGTATGCTGTACTATGCTATGGTGTACTTTGGTCTGACAGTTGTTGACTCAAATTGCTAACATCTGAAAAATCATACACACAAGATAGGCATTAGGACAAGGGAGAAAAAGGTCGTGTCCAATTTCTCAGACGGCGTACGCAGCGAGTGACGCCAGTAGAGGATGTTTGATCGCAGCCTGTCCATTTACAGCTATTGTGAGAGGTGAGCCGACGACAGAAACAACGACGTCTACATTGGAGCAAGAGACACTGAAGGATCAATGCATTTACACCAGAAATGCCAGAAAGAGTATGTATGCGTGCGTGCGTACGCGCGCGTGTGTGTGTGTGTGTGTGTGTGTGTGTGTGTGTGTGTGTGTGTGTGTGTGTGTGTGTGTGTGTGTGTGTACGGAACAGAAAAGTACGTTTGTTGTGACTAATGAAGATGACATTAAGAGAGAGAGAGAGAGGACACAAATCAGTTAAATCGTGCTCCATGGCCTTCATGCAGCTGAGGTCTAAAAAGGAAACAACACAACACAACGGAACACAACACAGCGCACGCAACACAACACAACACAACACAACACGACAAGTAAAAACTACATATGAATTTGTGTGACGGTGTATGCCGAACACGTCTTATGTTTTTCGAGTATAATAACGTATGGCGTAAATTTGAAGCCGCTGAAGTGTGATTTCTAAGAAGAATGTTAAGAGTTCCATGGATAGCAAAGAAAACAAACGAAACAGTTTTGAAAGAAGCAAACACAAAAAGAACATAAATGAAGAAGATTAGGAAAAGACAAGCACTATTTGTAGAATACTTTATGAGAGGAGAGAAATTTGAGTACCTAGTCATAACAGGAGAGCTAGAGGGAAAAATAGCACTAGTTAGACTTAGGGAGAAAATATTAGACAGTTTTGCGGAGTGGATGAGGACAGAAAGGGTAAGAGCTATACTTGCAACGATAAAAGATATTCAGATGAGGGCCATGATAGCCAACGCCATGCGGCTGGCACATGATGATGAATTGCATGTTCTACTGTGTTCACTGTACAGTCTTATCTATACATGTTTACATCTGTCTCCATTCCACTCTTTAATGTTTTCCTTGAGACCATAAAAGACTCAAAGCCGAATTAGGGCTTGGAACACCACCGCAGACATGAAAACAGTCTTGCAATTGAATGGCCGCCATAGTTGACCTTCTTGGGCCTTCAGAGTTGCAGCCATTGCCCCCGTCCTGGTCCTCTCAAAGAACCGGAAATGACACGCGTTTTGGAATCTATACACCGAAGTGGTGACAAAAAAAAAAAAAAAGAAAACACCCCCCCCCCCCCACACACACACACACACTCACTCACACACACACACACACACACACACACACACACACCACAACACACACACACACACACACACACACACACACACACACACAAAACACACACAAAACCGCCGACTGTGGCATTTCCGTATTTACAAGAAACAGCGCCATTGGGTGCCAGGCACTAGCGGGATCTCGGTGCTCTCTGCCAATTTCAACACCATACGTCTGCTTCAGTCTCCAGGCCACCTTCTCCTGTCAACAGGCTGTGGCATTGACAGTCGGTGATAACAGAACGATGTTGACCAGTGAAACTTGAAACTGTTGACAAGGACTGAAGGACTAACATTGATAGGGTCGGCCGTCACATTGAGTTATTGAGAACATTGTTGATTCATGTACACTAGCATTGCTTAATCTGTCCTCTTGAGTTCTTTCATTCTGTAGTCTCTACGCGGGCGACAACAAAGACCATAGCACGTGAAGCTGGTCGTTGTAGGGACTGTGTGCTCATTGTAATCCGCTATCTGTGGTCAGTACAGAGACTGTATGGTCAACACTGTAGATTGTGGTAACTGTTGGAGTTGTACACTGTAAATCATTGTAGAGTACCCTAGGTCACTGTAAATCGCTAAATAGTACTTACGGTCATAGTCAAGTCGCGGTGTCAATCTTGTCTATGACCGTGTTGAGAATAACTGGCTAAGTACCTTTCAGTAACAGTTTGTATTGGAGTTAGACTTCAAAAACCTTAGTATTCAGGTTGTTGCCCATATACAAACATACTTGCTTGTATAGCAGCCACTGGGGAGTTAGACTGTGAAAGCCGTGTTCAAGTTAATGCTCATACTTACTGTCTGCTGGTCACTATTTACATTTCCAAAAGACGGCCAATACATAAGGTCTACGGGTAAACCTTGTGTGGTGACCGGGAGTTCTGGGGAAAATGATGTGTCGGGCAAATGCAGGGTGTCTCTCAAGCTTTTACCTTTCCAAGAGGAGTCCTGCTGTGCCCGACTGTCTATGGACTGACACGTTACAACAAGTTACCTGGGGTCAGTTCAGTCTTAATTCATCAGTCAAATGATTGAGGAATTGTGAATGACTTAATTTCTTAGATATCGGGGGTAGCAGTTCGTACCACGCTTCTATTGTTGGTAGATATTTGAAAGGGATGATTTGATGGTCTACACGTGCCATGGACTGTCAACATTCATCGTGATCTCACATCCCTGGACATTTTACAGTGTTCACTTCCATGCAGGTTTCACTTCCCGACGCCGTCCGCTGTCACGTGACAGATAAATGAGTCCCTGAGTCTTCGAGTGAGCCCTTGAGTTCTTGAGACAGTGAGTCCTTGAGAGAGTCCTCGAGTTCTTGAGAGTGAGAATTCTGGAGAGAGTCCTCGAGTCCTGCATTCAGCGAACTTTGCGTAAACAACTCTAATTTTGACCCCGTCAAATGCATTGAAGGTCTGTTCAGATCGTGCACAGCCAATGTCTCTTTCCTGACCAAACAAGTGAAATCTCGGCAACGAGTATGGTTGTGCCTACACACACACACACACACACATACACACACACACACACACAACACACACACACACACACACACACACACACACACAACACACACACACACACACACACACACACACACACACACCACACACACACACACACACACACACACACACACACACACACACAAACGAGAGAGACTGACAGACAGACACACACATATACGCACACATGAAAACACACACACGCGAAGAAATCCACACACACATACATACACACACACACACACACACACACACACACACACACACACACACAGAGAGAGAGAGAGAGACAGACAGAGACAGACAGACAGACAGACAGAGATATGGAAAGAGACAAAAGAGGGACAGAGAGAGAAACACTCAGACACACAAACACACACAGCCACACACTCGTGTCTGTGATCCTCTCAGAATTTTGAACGGGTTCTCTTAGCATCAAGCGTGGTTCAGAGACAGGACGGACAGACAGACGGAGATAGACAGACGAGGCAGATAGACCGATACAGAGGGAAACAAACAGAAAGGACAGATACGGACAGGCCAGAGGACAGACAGACTGGACAGACTGGATAGAGACAAACAAGAGAGGACAGAGAACAGACAGGACAGAGACAGAGAGGACAGACAGGATAGACATGCAGACAGACAGGGACAGATTGAGAGACAGACAGTCCCTGGTTAAGCAATACCAGGCTAACATGTTGGGGGTTCTAACTCAAAGCAAACAAACTTTCTTCTCGCTTCCGCGCTCGTCCAGTACAGCGCCGTACCCCTGATACCCCATAAGACAGCGAAAGAAGGGAACAGCTCGCTCCGCTGATCCTCAAGAATGGGGCTGTCGTGGAGGTGGGGAAAGGGGTGAGAGGTTGGGAGACGGAATTGGACGGTGGGGGTGGTACGTCCCTGTTTGCTGAAGTACGGCGCCGAGGTATAATGACAGTAGGGGGTACAGAAGGGAAGGGGTGATGGGGGTGGGGATTAAGGTTTTGGAGGTATGCTGAAGAGGAGGCCCTGTCGTCGTGTGACCTTCGTTCAGAGCGACACATCTGTATACACCTGTACGCTGACATGACAGTCAAGACACTTCCCCGCTCTCTGAAGCTGTGTCGTAAAGAGAGACGGTGGCCACATTGTTCTCTCTCTCTTTTTTCTTTTTTCTTTTTTTTTTTTTTTTTTTGATTCTTTTTCTCTGTCGCTTCTTTTTCTTCTTTTGTATCGTTTTTCTGTACTGCTTTCTCTCTATTGCTACTTGTTGTTTATCATGTTTCTCTATTGCTTCTTTCTCTTCTTCTTTGTACCGTTTTGTCACAGCTTCATTTTTTTTTTATCATGTTTTGCCTTGAAGATAAAACACGACCCATAACCTAAGGTCCACGGAATATGAGGTGATAGGGATCTTAACTTGTCTCCAGGCCAGCTATCACTGTGAGGATGGTGCCAATCTCCTTTCCGTGTCTGTTTTACATTTTCTAATCCTGAACAGGGTCAGGTACCCTTTCATAGCTGGATAGGCTGGAGGCTGCACGATGTGTTTCCCCAGTCAGTCAAACCCATACAGTCAGACTGGATGGCGGGAGCTCGATCTGCACGCCAGTTATGCCTCACTGATTTCTCTCTATCGTTTTTCACAACTACCAGAGCTTCTTTGACCAACTCAGTCATTTAGTCTGGCTCAGTTGACGGAGGGCCACATCTTACAGACCAGACCTGAAACTTGTTGACTTCAAAATAGATATTGGTCGCCGACTTGTCTCTCACTGTGGTTACGTGTTTCGCCTCTTAGCGATGTCGCACGCCTACAGCTCATTGAGCAATGCTCAGTGGACGAATCGTAATTTTTTGAAAAGGTTACCTGACAGTGTCGTGGAATGCTTCCCAGAAATAACATAAAACCTGACCTGTTTTCTGTTCATCTTAATGTTCCAATCGTTCTCATGGTGCCAACTAAAATCTGGCCTGTTTTCTATACATCTTAATGCCCCAAGCGCTCTCGTGATGTCAACTAAACCCTGATCTGTTTTCTATCCATCTTAAATTAATGTCCCGGTCAGTCTTGTGGTGCAGTCTTAGTGCTGAATAGATCACGCTAGCCTGTAGGGATTTTGCGCAGGTGCAGTATCGAATAATTGCTGGCAGATTTGGTTTGGAGCTTATTGCAGCACACATAAAATAATCCGACTATGGTGAGCCTCTTTTATACAAATGCCAATTTCAGTCCCGCGAAGCCATTATGTCCAGGCGACCTGTAGGCGTGGAACAAGTGCCTTCACAGTGCCCACAACACGTGTTGTTGATCTGTCAGTTAACCATGTTTTCCTCCATTGTCTTCCACTTCTTCACGTCTTCTGTCTCTTCTTTCCAGCTGTCTGCTGTGTCATCCTCGAGCTACTGATAGGTGATTATTTCACGTTGACCAGGGGAGGCCGTGTATATTTGTGTGTCCTCCATCTGTTTGAGTGAACAAATATGTGAGTAAAGAATTGTAAATAGTTTGTGGACGGAGTTCTACAAACTATAGATAATGTATTCTGTCTTAAAGGATTTGTGGTCTCAGTTTAATGCAGTGTGGAGGTCACGATCTTCTAAGAGCTGAACATTATTATCATAACGGCCATATCAAAATAGGTAAACTGTTTGCAGTGAAGCAAACTGCACGGTCAGACCCTCCATGATGTGACATTTCGGTAAAACTAGATACGACCGCATTTTGGGGTCACTGTGATCTTTTGAGTGTGCCACAAGTTTTAGCAAAAATTTTTTTTTTTTTTTTTCCTTCTTGCTATTGTGTATAAGTCAGAGTAGTAATCAAAAGAACTTTTGAGTTTATAACTTGGGATGCCACTTTGTCCATTGTTGCTTCACAAAGACTAATCACATCACATAGTTCACCACTGATTCCTCGACAGTTTGAGGACGATTGTATACCGAACTTGGTTCAAAGGTACAAAAACAAAGAAATATTAAGGGAAAAAAGCGATATTATTGTGTCTCTTTGAAAAAGCCTGGCATAGCTTTCGAACCTCAACCCACCTACAAATGGAACGTATACTCTGCTAAAGGGGAAATTATCAATATGGCCATGCTGTATAGAATTTTCCCTTAAGAACACGTACAGCTAGGAGACAAAAGAGAACGTGGAAGAAAGCCGGCTGTCATTGTTGTGATTAAGAGCGTCAAGAAGAATTCCCGAGTGTCGGCTCCACAATTTTAATGAGCAGAGACTGCCATTGGCTTCTCCCTGTCTTTCCCGATCTGCTATTGCTTCACGTTTCCGGCTTCCAGTCTCCCTCTGTTCACCCTACCCTCACCCTCATCCTATCCACCAGCTTCCGCCACTTTCCTGTAGGACGCCAATGGAAGCTGGTGGGTAGGGAGAGGGAGTGAAAGGGTTAAGTTTGACACCCACATCATTAACACTGACAGGTTGGAGGAAGGGGTGGGGTAGGGCTGGGGAAAGCTGAAAGGAGAGTTTGTCTTGGAACAAGAGTTTGTCGTGGAACAAGATTTGGTTGGGCTTACTACACTGGGATAAATCAGGGTTTGAAGTGTTTTAGACTGGTTTGAAATAACGAGTTCAGACCTGTGAAGGAGATTTTACAAGCAGAAAGAAATAGAAAAAGAAGATAGTCAAACCATTCTAATATTTCCCACTTTATACAAAACTTCGAACAGAAAATCACATTTTGTACTTTGCAGGGATACTATGACTGAAGAAGATTCAACTGAAATGAAATATAATGTACATAGGGTGGTAGATTGTCGCAACAGTGAAATCAGATTTTGAATATTATCAGAAATTTTTTCTCAAAAAGTGTTCAGATTAGATACTTTTGTTTTACTTTTTTTTTTTTTTACCGTGTGACCGTCACCTTGACACCTTGTCCTCCGATCTTATTTGCATTCGTGATTCCTCAGCAGTCCTCACCTTTGACCAAACAGATTTCGTAAAGATCCACCCAGAAACAATTGAGAAAATCTTGATGTGAGCTAACACGCGCGCACGCATACGTATTCCTCCTGAGAAAGTATGAAATAATCTCCCTTTTTTTCCAAAGTAAGATTTTTTTTATTGTTTTCTCTTGTTGGAAACGTAGTGACGGAGGTTTGAACAGTGCACTTGGTCCTGACATGGCCGTGTCCCGTGTTTCTCTAGTAGGTTGTCAGGAGCAGTTCGAGAGGAATCATAGCACAACGCTTGTTGTCTGACTGTGCTGTTCAAAACAGTTAGCTGCAAAGTCTAAATCTAAGTCAGTGCCTTATCCCTCTTCATGTGTAAACGCATGCAGCATATCAAATATGTACACTATATTTCCTGTAAAATATACCAGCGTCTGACTCATGGAAACATGAACGCACCCAACATGCACACCTACCAAAGATGTAGACTGTGGAATGTGGTCAACTCACCTAACAGCTTATGTTCTCCGTGCTCCACTAAAAGTCTGATCGTGTGTGATGCGCAGTAAAACTAATTCAGTTTGGAGAATAGCGCTGTAGAAAATTTCTGATGACATCTCTATTCATGGCTTTTCTAATTTTCCTCTGGGAAAGTGTTTTACTTAACCGGAATTTTAATATTTTCTGCATCTTGGCATCTTTTGTATCTGCAGTATTCTGGCCCTGCTATCAAAGAGGACCTTGCAGAGCTCGTGAGATATTCTGTTATTCTGATTCCCGGTATGCTTGCGGTTTCCATGAGGATAATCAGAAAAGCCCTGGATATCAGAGGAAAATCAGAGAAGCCATGGATATCAAAGAAAATCAAGAATGTATTTCAGAGGACATTTCAAATTTGAACACCTACAAAATCCTTAAGAAACATTCAACAATGATTATTTGCATCACAGGATACAGATCAGAGGCCGTCATCTGGTTGTGGCAAATATCACACATTTCATGTTACAAAGGTTTCGTGATGAGACCGAACGCTTGTGCGGAGCTAGCGTGTAGGCTTTGCAGGTCTGGTAAATACTTTGTTAGTTGTACAGGTGTTTAGGATTGGCTCAGTTGTCACTGACCACTTTGTTAGACAGACGAGAGTTTGTGGTTTTACTTGATGGAACATTTCAAAAGGAAATATGACGATACACATTTCCCTACCATATGGCTTGGGTTCTTTCATTACTTTCATTGACAGATTGAGTTCGAAGATAGACATAGAAGCAATACGCTGGGTAGGACTTCAGTACTTGCCAGCATGTAAGGCTTAATGTACAGGTTTATGGCTTATGCTGCCATGATCATTTCGTCCATCACTTAGGGTTTGTGGCGTCAGTGCGTGTGGATTTTATTCTAAGCACGGAGATGCCGTCTTGGAAAACTGAAAAATGAAAGTGGAATATTTCAGCTGTTTAGTAATGACGTGTATTCTGGGTATATTTTTTGTGAGCGTGAAAAACATGTTTATTCAAGATGACCAACAGCATGCACAATACGCAGCAAACTGTTTACACCTGCATCCTTAACATGAAAAATGTCGAAACGCAGATTACGCTTTAAACAAATGTGGGGGCGGAGGGCGAGGAAACGGGTGAGGCTAATGTGGATGAGGTTAGTGATGTGAAGAGTCAAAGGTCAGGACAGGTGAGGTCAGTGTCACGCTACGATGACCAGCTGGACTGACAAGCGATTATCGCCTTACGCGCCGGCCTGTAATTACCTGAGTGCTGCTCCTGTCTTGTCCTTCCCTCCAAAACTCTCTTTCTCTCTCTCTCTCTCTCTCTCTCTCTCTCTCTCTCTCTCTCTTTTCTCTCTCTCTCTCTCTCTCTCTTTCTTTCTTTTTTTTTTACCTTCACGTCCTCTTCTTTTCTGCCTGACTTAAAATACTTACTCTTCCCCTCCCCCAGCATCCGCTCCCTGTCCCTCTTTCCGCCCCGTCTGTGTTCCTTCCCCATCTGTTCCGTCCCCTTCCTGTTCCATCACGTCCACTCCTCTTTTCCTTTTCCAACATCTGCCCACTGTAGACATCGACCACGGAGGTTGACGCTCCTCCTTTTATTATACACACCCATCAATGATATTGACGCTGCTCCTTTCGCCCAAGGACTTGTTCATATCAGCCGGATGAAGGGGAAGCGTATGGCGAGCCCTGAAATATGCTAAAATGTTTCAGGGAATGAAGAAGGCAGAGATTTTCGCTTGAACCTGGGTGGTCTTTGGCTGTGATATGTTTGAGTTCCCTCTTTTTCTTTTGGGGATAGGGGAGTGTCAGTCTCCTATTTCTCAGGACCATCATGATAGGGCCGATGTCTGTGTCTTGTTTCTCTGGACCAGCATGATAAGGCCGGTGTCTCCTGTTTTTCAGGACCATCATGATAAGGCTGGTGTCTGTCTCCTGTTTCTCAGGACCAGCATGATAAGGCCGGTGTCTCCTGTTTTTCAGGACCAGCATGATAAGGCTGGTGTCTGTCTCCTGTTTCTCAGGACCAGCATGATAAGGGCGGTGTATGTCTCCTGTTTCTCAGGACCAGCATTATAAGGGCGCTGTCTGTCTCCTGTTTCTCAGGACCAGCGTGATAATGCCGGTGTTCGTCTCCTGTTTCTCTGGACCAGCATGATAAGGGCGCTGTCCGTCGCCTGTTTCTCAGGACCAGCATGATAAGGGCGCTGTCCGTCGCCTGTTTCTCAGGACCAGCATGATAAGGGCTGTGTATGTGTCCTGTTTCTAAGGACTAGCATAAGAAGGCTGGTGTCTGTCTCCTGTTTCTCAGGACCAGCATGATAAGGGCGGTACGCTGTGTATGTCATGTTTCTCAGGACCAGCATGATAAGGGCGATGTCTGTATCTTGTTTTTCAAGACCAGCATGATAAGGGCGATGTCTGTCTCTTGTATTTCAAGACCAGCTTGATAATGGCGATGTCTGTCTCTTGTTTTTCAAGACCAGCATGATAAGGGCGATGTCTGTATCTTGTTTTTCAAGACCAGCATGATAAGGGCGATGTCTGTCTCTTGTATTTCAAGACCAGCTTGATAATGGCGATGTCTGTCTCTTGTTTTTCAAGACCAGCATGATAAGGGCGATGTCTGTATCTTGTTTTTCAAGACCAGCATGATAAGGGCGATGTCTGTCTCTTGTATTTCAAGACCAGCTTGATCTGGACTGTGTCTGTCTTCTCTTTCTAGTGATCAGCATGATAAGGACGGACAGCGTTTGTCTCTTTCTCAGGACCTGCATGATAAGTGGGTGTTTGTGTCCTGTTTCGGGTGACCATCATGATAAGGGCGATGTCTGTTTCCTCTTTCTAATGACCGGTATGATAAGGGCGGTGCCTGTCTCCTCTTTCTGTTGACCATCATAATAAGGACGATGTTTGTCTACTGTTTCTCAGGACCAGCCAGCATGGTAAGAGCGATGTCTATCTCTTTTTTTTTTCTTTCCCCCATTCTCCCACAGAATGACACGCTCTCGCTTACAGCTGTGTAGACTGGGTCGCTCGTCCATTTGGAAATCACGCTTGTTGAATCTGAATTATTTAAACCTCGTCTTTCTGGGGGTCAGTGTTTTAACTATGATGCTGTCTCGTGATTCGATGTATGAAGACCTCGACTGTATCCAAAGCCTGTAATCAAAACCTGGACTGTACATATCCAAAGCCTGTAGTCAACACCTGGACAGTATGTATCCAAAGCCTGTAATCAACACTTCAACTGTACATATCCAAAGCCTGTAATCAGGACATCGACTGTACACATCCAAAGTCTGTGATCAGGATCTGGACTGTATACATCCAAAGCCTGTAATCAAGACCTGGACTGTATGTATCTAAAGCTTGTAATCAAGACCAGGACTGGACATATCCAGAACCTATAATCAAGACCAGGACTGTACATATCCAAAGACTGTAGTCAAGAAATTGACTACATAATCAAAGCCTGCAATCAAGATAAGGACTGTATGTATCCAAAGCTTGTAATCAAGCTCAGGATTGTACATATCCAAAAACTGTAGTCAAGAAATTGACTACATATCCAAAGCCTGTAATCAAGACCAGGACTGTACATATACAAAGCCTGTAATCAAGACCTGGACTGTACATATCCAAAGCCTATAATCAAGACCAGGACAGTACATATACAGAGCCTGTAATCAAGACCAAGACTCTACATATACAAAGCCTGTAATCAAGACCAGGACTCTGCATATACAAAGCCTGTAATCAAGACCAGGACTGTGCGTCTAGGACTGTACACATCCAGAGCCTGTAAACAAGATCTGGACTGAACACATCTAAAGCCTGTGATCAGTTTACTGACTGTACACATCCAAAAGTTGTAATCAAGATCTGGAATGTACATGTAAATATCCAAAGCATGTAGTCAAGATCTGGACAGTACATATACACAGCCTGTAGTCAAGACCCTAACCCTAACCCTAACCTGGACTGTATATATCTAAAGCCTATAGTCAAGACCTGGATTGTACGTATCTATGCTTGTAATCAAGACTTGGACCGGACATATCCAAAGCCTGTAATCAAGACCAGAACTGTACATATTCACAGCCTGTAATTAACTTATTAAGACCAGGGACTGTACATGTCCAGAGCATGTTATCAAGATCTTGACACTAACACCCCAAAGCCTGTAATCAAGACTACAAGTCTAAAACCCCAAAGCCTGTAATTAAGCCAATACAAGATCATGAACCTAAAACCCAAAAGCCTGTAATCAAAACCATGACTCTAAAGCCCCAGAGCTTGTAATCAAGACATGGACATCCAAACCTGTAATTAAATGTAGATTATAAACTGCCAAAGCCTGTGATCAAAACCTGGACTGTGAACCTTTGAAGCCTGTAATCAAGACCTGGACTGTAAACCTCCAAAGCATGTAATCAAGACCTGGACTGTAAAGCTCCAAGGCTTGTAATTAAGATCTTGACTGTAAACCTCCAAAGCCTGTAATGAAAACATTGACTGTAAACCCCAAAGCTGTAATCAAAACCATGACTGTAAATCCTCCAAAGCCTGTAATTAGTTAAGATATTGAGTGTGTTCACATCCATAGTCTGTAATCAACACCCATGTAAACATCAAACTAATCAAGTGTCCGTAAATCTCCAAAACTTGTTATCAAGTCCCCTGTAAACTTTCAAAGCCTGTAATCGAGACGTTGACGGTCAACCCCCAAAGCCTGTAATGGAGACATTGATTGTACACTTAATCTTTGATTGTAACCCTCAAAGCCTGTAGTGAAGACCTTGATTGTAAACCCTCAAAGCCTATAATCAAGACCTTGATTGTAACCCTCAAAAACTGTAATCAAGACCTTGATTGTAAACCCTCAGAGCCTGTAATCAAGACCTTGACTGTAAGCACTATACAGCCTGTAATCAAGACCTTGACTGTAAGCACTATACAGCCTGTAATCAAGGCCTTGACT
Organism: Monoplex corrugatus; assembly: GCA_030674185.1. NCBI lineage: Eukaryota > Metazoa > Mollusca > Gastropoda > Littorinimorpha > Ranellidae > Monoplex > Monoplex corrugatus. Next base: position 67,452,967 of record CM060309.1, read on the forward strand.
GTAAGCACTATACAGCCTGTAATCAAGACCTTGACTGTAAGCACTATACAGCCTGTAATCAAGACCTTGACTGTAAGCACTATACAGCCTGTAATCAAGACCTTGACTGTAAGCACTATACAGCCTGTAATCAAGACCTTGACTGTAAGCACTATACAGCCTGTAATCAAGACCTTGACTGTAAGCACTATACAGCCTGTAATCAAGACCTTGACTGTAAGCACTATACAGCCTGTAATCAAGACCTTGACTGTAAGCACTATACAGCCTGTAATCAAGACCTTGACTGTAAGCACTATACAGCCTGTAATCAAGACCTTGATTGTAAATCCTCATAGCCTGTAATCAAGACCTTGATTGTAAATCCTCATAGCCTGTAATCAAGACCTTGATTGTAAACCCTCAAAGCTTGAATTCAGGACTCAAAGCTTGAATTCAAGACGACTGTAAACACTCAGTCTGTGATCAAAGTGTTGATTGTAAACACTCAAATCCTGTAATCAAGGCCTTGACTGTAAGCCCTCAGAGTCTTTTAGTTGATCGGTTATACAAGCAATATTGCTAGACTATACGTTGACAGACAGATAGCCAGAAAAGGAGAGAATGGTTTGTATGGCTTGATCATGACAGGTTTTTATTGTTGTAGGGTTGATGTCTTAGTTACCATCTCCACCCACGTGTGCCCGCACCACTCCTCTCCTCTCGCACTACGTGCGCCGGGGCAGAGTCTGATATATTACATGATGGGGTGAGGGCACATGTATGTCTGTGGGTAAGGGGGACTGAATTACTGACTGCCTGTTGATGAAGTGAATGGCCAACCTGATGATACCTGATCCACCATACCCACCGCTATATGCTGCACTCCGTTTGACAGTACTTGTCTTTGTAGTGAAGATGACGGCTGTCCCTAACCCGAGGTCGTAAGGGAGGGAGATAGTAGTAACCTCAACTTCCGAATTACGAAGGTGATGTCCGTCCCCACCTCTCTCTCTCTCTCTCTCTCTCTCTCTCTCTCTCTCTCTCTCTCTCTCTCTCTCTCTCTCTCTCTCTCTCTCTTGTCTGTCTATCCCCACCCCACCCCCACCCTCTCTCTCTCTCTCTCTCTCGTTGTTTTACCTCCCAAAAATTTAGATACTAGAAGCCAGGAGGGATGGGAATATACACTCCATATGTATCGGCCTTACAGATCACCGTCACCAACTAGATCTATGAAATACAAGAAATCACCAAGCCATATGTGATAAGATCGCTGGCACACATCAGTGCTGAGATGAAAGAAGCGCTGTAAGTGTAACCCTCTGCCACTGTCTACATGTCAGATCTATGCTGGCAAGATTTTTTTTTTTTTTGTCATGCAAAATGAACTATGTCTCTTTCGTGGTAATCTGTTGGGCCTGATAATAATCTTTTTTGCCCCATCTAGTGTGGTCTGGCATGGGGCTGTGCAGTCCAAGTCTTGAACAGCATAGAAGCTTACAGTCAGGGATGTAGGAAATGTTCAGGTTTTACTGGCGTGCTGCTCACACTGCATTCCAACTTGACTGTGCCAACAGTGTCCCTGTTGGATAGACGTTAAAAATATCTGGGTTGGATATGGTGAGGCATCTCTGGTGCGTTGCACAAAAGTATGTTTCTGCCATTCCTGAGGGTGTGTGTGTGTGTGTGTGTGGAGAGTTATTAATGTCGATGATGGTGTTGATGCTCGTGATGGCGAGACCAGACCTGACTCTGTCCTCCCCTGTGTGTGCATAAGTCATCATGGGCGGACCACCCACAAGCAGCTGTCACGTGATTGTGTCAATTTGTTGCCACTTCCGTTTCACCATCTTCTCTCCTCAGTGTAACACAAACCTCTCTGCTTCACTGAAGCGCAGCAAACTCTTGGCAGACTGGCACTGTGATTGGTGGCGTGCTTCACGACCTGTTGACACTGGCGAATAAACAACCTAAATTTAAAGGATAAAACCTGGATTTTAATCAGAAAATAGTTCCTTTTTAATTGCGAGACCATGACTTACATTGGGGAGGGGGTGCATTTGATAGAGCCGTTAACTCAAGATCTGTCTTGAGTTCTATCAGCCTGCAGCATAAAAATTTCATGTCTTTCTTAAGTCCTCCTTCCCATATTTCTACTAGCGTTTAGGGTTTTGGACAGGCTCAAGGAGTCTATCAGATTAACGCTAACAGATTTGGATAGAATGGATATGGTATTGTACAATTATGATGAATCTGTCTTAAACAAATATGAAAAGTATACATAGAAATATATTTCTTTTTCATCTGGTATGCTGTGGACAAAATCATGCCTCACAGAGGTTTATCTTTCATTTACCTGTTTCTGGGCAGATCTTCACCTGTTTTGTTCTTCCTGTTCCTGAGCAAAGAGAGATGGGTGTGCAGGATTGAATAGACTTGGACTAGTTTAAAAGTTGTACTTACTATCAGTTACGTATGAGATATCCTGAAAAACAGAATACAGCACTGGTCGTTCTTTAACCCTTTGACTCCCGCACCCTATCCCCCAAATCCAGGAAGCTGGTGGATACGGTGAAGGAGTCAAAAGGTTAAGTTTTTGCTTTCCTGGCATGGTTGACAATACAGGATGCTGGTGGACAGGGTGTGGGAGTCAAAGACTTAACTGCTAGTTTGTTTGTTTGTTCATTCGTTTGTTTGTGTTTGTTTTCTTTTTGTGTATGGTATGATTTTTCCTTTAGTTTCTTGGTTGTATAGTTTGTTGATTGGTTTGTTGGCTGGATGAATAGACTAGCTGGATGTTTGTTGCTGTTGTTGTAAATTATGTGTACTTATTGAATATACATACATCTGTTATTAACATTTGGAGTTTGTTCAAGAGAGATTTATGGACTCAGGCAGTTTCATATGTGCTCCACCCAAATTTGCTAGCAGTTATATTTTTTTAATGATATATATGCAATCCTGTTATAATTTTTGTCATGAACTTTTGTGGTTAATACTCTCTCTCTCTCTCTCTCTCCCTCTCTCTCTCTCTCTCTCTCTCTCTTCTCTCTCCCTCTCTCTCTCTCTTCTGTAAAGGGAATGAGCGAAGAAACAGATGTGTAGTCCATGATGTGGGTTGGAGGTCTAACATATAGGGTGTACTACAACTGATCAGAGATGGGGGATTTGTGCTGTGGATATTGGAGACTGTTTGTAACAACATTGCCACTGTTGTCATAACATGTCATTAAGGGACGTCACTGGGCACGGGCCGCTGGCTCTGAAATCTTCCAAAGAGTAACACACTTGGTTTCCACTGACAGTGAGGCTGTCTGGTGTGGAATGGGGGAAAGGGTTCGGGTGAGGAGGTGGGAAGAGAGGCTGGGAGGTAAAGGCTATCGTCTTTCGCCATCTTCTCTCCCCTTAGTACAGACACTGCAGACACTCTGTGAATGCCCTCACATTAATGTGTTTTTCTTTTCCACAAAGCTCAGGGATGCCGTCTCCAACACACTTTCTTTCTTTTTTTTTTTCTTCGTTTGTTTTCCTTCTGCTGCCTTTTCCTCTTTCTTTGTTGTACACTTGTATCTTTTTCCCCCCAATAAAAAGACTCGACTTCGTCCCTTTCTTCTTTTTCCTTTCTTCTTCTTCTTCTTTGTTTTACAGTTGTATCTCTTTGCTTTCCTTCAAAAGCGTCCCTTTATTCCCTTCATTCTTCTTCTTCTTTGTTTTCCTTTCCTCTTCATAGTTTTTTTTCTTACTATACCTAGTGCGCTTTTGTTTTCATTTTCTTTCGTTTCAGTCTTACTGTTCGAGGGTTTAAGTGCTGACAGGAGGCTAGGCATTTAATGTTAAATGGAAATAACTGCTGTGAATAAGGAAAAAACATTCTGCTTTTTCTGCCATGCATTAACTGAAACGAAAAAGGCGTCTTAATTAAAAAGACAACAAGCTCTTAAATATGACAGTGTTTTGAGGAGCACGACAAATTACGTCGAACCTTAAACTGTGAATCAGCCTCTCTTCTCTCTCCCTCTGTTTTAACCCCTGTGTCTGTTTCCCCCTCTGTTCTTCCCCTCCCGTTCTCTCTCTTTCTGCATCTCAAATGGGTTAGGGCTAGATGAAAAAAAGCAATAAAATGTTCTTATGTTATTACTGTCAAAACAGTTCTTGTTCTTCTTCATCTTCTCTCTCTGTCTCTATCTCTCTGTGTCTCTGACTTTGTCTCTGTGTATCTCTCTGTCTGTGTCTGTCTGTCTGTCTATCTGTCAGTCTGTCTGTCTGTCTGTCTCTCTCTCTCTCTCTCTCTCTCTCTCTCTTCGTCTCCCCCTCCTTCCCCTTTTCCCTGAGATGATTGTCAATATCGGCCATATTACGTGAGGTAGATGCTGATGTAAAGATTGAACAAATCAGTCGAATCAATCGTTATCAGTTAATCCAGTAATCTATTTATGTATCTGTCTGTTTGTTTGATCTCTCTACGTTAGTAGATAACGATTTTCTTCTTCTTTTTCATTTTTTTAACCTGTCCAGCCCCTCACCTGCACTCCCTTATGAAAATATTTGAACAAGATGAACCATAAATGTAACTATCACCACAGGAACATGATGTCAGTCAGTGTCTGCAGAGCTTGAGTCTTGTTCTGACGTGATGTTTGTACAAAGGACGCTTTTTTGTGTGCAGTTGTCAGGGCTTTGGGACATGTGTGCATGAACTTAAAGTGCAAGGGGGTGGGGGTGAGGGTGTGAGGGATGAGTTATGATCATGTCACGAGTAACAGGCTGACAGCAGGAGAGACTCCACCAACATCTAAAGATAAAGCCTGTCACGTGGTCGTAGTGTCACATGGTGGTTTAAGTGTCACCAGTCAGAAGTGTTGTCAGTACAAAAGACTGGCAGTCTGCGGAATGTCCCTTTGAGGACATGTTTTAGGCCTGAATTGGAGTGAATGGCGTCACATTTTGAAACTGACGTATGAGGTGGACTTGGCTGGTGTAGAGGTAGAACTGTTGCCTTCCATTCAGATAGCGTAGGTTCAGGTCTAGCTCTAGAAAACTTTAGCAGACTGGCTGGGTGGATCTAGTAAAATACCATGTCTTGCATGTTGCACTGCAAGTGTGCTTTCTGTCCTTCCTTAGGTGTGTCTGAACTAGGGGGTGGCGTGTTGTTAAATGGTGGTGGTGATGGCAAGACCAGATCTTACTGTGTCCTGCATTGTTTATGCTCAAGTCATCAGGAGCAGACCACCCACAGCCAGCCTTCACGTGACTGTATCAATTTGTCGCCACTTCTGTCCGCAAGTTTTGCCATCTTGCGTGAAACGGACACCTCCCAGCCTTACTGAAGCGCAGCACACTCTCACACTGATGAGTGGTAGCGTGCTTCACAGCCTGTTGGCAATGTCAAATAAACAGTCCTGGTTTAAGATGAAAACATTTCTATATAAAAGGAAAAACGAAAAATTCAGCCTCATGGCAGGTTTTATGTTTATCTGCCTGGTATACTGTAGATAAAATCTGGCCACACACAAGTCTGCCTTCTGTTCAGATGTTTATGTACAGATCTTTACTAGTATTTTATGGAACGTTTTCCACTGAGAATGACAAGGTGTAGGTCTGCAATCTTGAATGAGCAGGGTCCATTTTCACTCTCCCTTTTTCTGAAGTAGGATGATTGTATTATATCAAGTGGAGGAGTGTGTGTGTGTGTATGTGGGTGTGGGTGTTTCTGTCTGTCTATAACAGAAATAGTTTACCAAGATTTTTTTCCTCGGGTGCTTCTGGATGGATCTTTACCAAATGTGGGTCAAGAGAGTGACCATTGACAGTCATTAATTCAAATATTAGAAAGTCATGGCACCAAGGTCTTGACTATGCAGACCAAAACAAAATAATAAAAAAAAACTGTCTAAAATCCGCACTTTTTGAGGAAGGTGTGTGAACCACATTTTCCTAGATGTTGAAACTTCTAACAGTATTGTAATTTTGTGTTCACTGTTGTTACAGTATCACGTTTTATTTAGTCTGAAAATTATTTAAGGTCATAGAGAACTTAAGAAGTACAAAATCTCGATTTTCTGTAATGTTTTCAGTTTAAAAATGGAGGTTGTTAGAATAGCTAGACCATCTTGTTAAAGTTGTTTACTTTAGTGGTGGGCCAATAACTTGATATGTTAGAATGAATTTTCATAACTTATCCATCAGCTATGTCTGTCGTCTACTTTATTCTTTGATCATGTGGTTTGATCATTGGTTTGTTGTTGTTGTTGTTGTTGCTGTTGTTGTTGTTGTAGAGCCATGTACTCGTGATATGATCAGTCTCAGCCCACAACGTTTAACACTGGTCTGTTTGCTGCCCATCTTGATATTTCTAGATCTATCATTCTGGTGGTGTCAGCTTAGTGTTTCATAGGCCTGTTCCCCACCCACCTCTACTTTCCCACTTCCATTTCATGACTTTGTCAGCGCAAAGGGTTTTGCGCTGGCTCAAGACGTCTGTGATTTAACAGATGGCAGATTGGGTGGACTGCACATGGAATTGTCCAGATGTGACGAATCCCTTTTGAGTAGACTTCAAACGTAGTTAATAAACTTCACTTTTCAAAGTTGGTTGGTTGAATGGTGGGTTGAATGTCGTTGTTATTTTGGTTTGTCTTTATTTACTTCATGCACATATATAGCTTTTGTGTACCTTCAGCCTCATTTCTCTCTTCATCTTTTGAACTGATGTTTTGTTTTTCGTAGGTGAGTGAGTGCAAAGAAACATATCTGTAGTCTCTTATACCCATAATGTACCATGGAGATCTGACACACAGGGTGTATCCCAGCAGATCAGACATGGGAGATTGGTGCTGTGGGTGTTGGGGACTGTTTGTAACAACATTACCTCCGTTGTCATAACATGTCATAAAGGGACGTCACGGGCACGAGCCCTCGCTCTGAGATTCTCCAAAGAATAATTTGGGTTCTACTGTCAGTGAGGCTGTCTGGTGTGGAATGGGGGAAAGGATTGGGGTGAGGGGGTGGGAAGAGGGGGTAGGAGGTAAAGGCTATCGTCTTTCGCCTTCTTGTCTCCTCTTAGCACAGACACTGCAGACTCTGTGAGTGCCCTCACATTAATGTGTTTTTCTTTTTCACAAAGCACAAGGATCTCGTCTCCAACACACTCACTTTTCTCTTCCCTTATTTTCCTTCTTTTTTGTCGTATTCTTGTATCTTTTTCTCGAACCTTCAAGAATCTCCTTTTCTGCCTTTTCTTTTTTCTTCCGCTTTTCTGTTTTTTCTTCTTCTGATTTTCGTTTTTTCATCTTTGGTTTACAGTTTTAACTTTCCTCCTAGCCTCAAAAGCCTTCATCCGTTTCCTTTTTCATTTTCTTGCAGTACTGTGAGTGATCATGGTTGTTTTTCTGGGGGGGTTTTGTGTGTGGCTTCTCTGAGCATGTGTATGTCTGTGTGTGTGTTGGTGTTAGTGTATCTAATGCCATACAGGAAGTGTTACTGAAACAGGTTAAAGATTTAAAAAGAACGTTGTAGTTTGATCAGCAGATCACTTAAAGGAAAAATGGCTGATATTTAAGTAAATAGTTTCCTGATATGGCAAAATTTGAAGGACATGATGACATTTTAAATATTCTGAACTTCAAAATATAATCATCTTGCCTCTCTGTCTGTCTTTCTGTCTGTCTGTCTCTATCTCTCTGTCTATCTGTCTGCCTCTGTGTTTTGTGTGTGTGTGTGTGTTGTGTGTGTGTGTGTGTGTGTGTGTGTGTGTGTGTGTGTGTGTGTGTGTGTCACTCTCATTATCATAAACTGACTTTGAGTCCTCTCCCTATCCAACCCCCTTCCTGTCATTGTGATACAGGATGTTGGACAAAAATCATTAGTCCTGAAATATCATTTCTCTCTCTCTCTCTCTCTCTCTCTCTCTCTCTCTCTCTCCCTCTCCCTCTCCCTCTCCTCCCCCCCCCCCCCATTGTTTCTCTGTCCCCTTCTCCCTATCTTTTTCTCACACATACGTACATTGAATCTCTTTGAACATGAAGATGAACCATAAATTTTTTACTGTCATCATGGGAATATGGTGTGTGTCTGCACAACTAGAGTCTTGTTCTGAGTGGTGATTGGAACAAAGGAATCTTTCTTGTGCAGTAGTGGGAGTTTGGGGACATGGGTCCATAGGTTTAGTCAGGCGTGCAGAGATGTGGGGGGAAGGGGGTTGGCAAGGGATGAGTTATGATCATGTCATGAATAACAGGCCACCAGCTGGAAACTGCACAGACATCTGAAAAATGTCCCATGGCAAGCCCTGTGTCACGTGCACACGTGCATATGTGTGTGCAGGAGGGGTAGGAATGGTTGTCTGTATGCATGCTTGTGTGCATGGGCGGAATGCCTGTCACGTAGAAAGCCTGAGTCACCTGTCATGGCAGTATTGTTTTTCAGGTAAAACGTTGAAGTGGGGTCCCATGTATAACATAAGCTCTGACCATGTTGAAGATGCCATGGCAACAAAAGAGCTGTATTGGCAAACTTTTTGCAGCAAAAGCGTGCTTTTATAGGCAAACAGGAATACATACATAATTCTAAAAAAAAAAGAAAAAATTGATGGCGCTGCACTGAGGCAACGCACTCCTCCTGGAAGAGAGCAGACTGAATTTCATGTGATAAAACCATTGTGACAAAAAAGAAATGAATACAAAATTAAAAACTACAACAAATACAGGAGACTGGAAATCTGATGCAGTAAAATTAGTACAGGAAATGTGGTTTATTATGACATGTTTCAAGCCTGAATTATGTCATATTTATGTAACCTGTTGTTTAATTCAGTGCTATGTCCTGTTGTAGAAAGTCTCTGATGGAAGCCATCGATTGATTCGATCCAGTCTTGCTTTCTTTCTAGGTTGCGTCCTTCCACTGAAGGAAGTTTCCCTTCGCTAGCGTTTTCCAAGTCTCTCTGTCTTTTGCTGTCCTTGACCATGTTGCTCTTTTTTGCCACGTAATGTCATCTTTCCAATGAATTTTCGGTCTTCCCACTGGTCTTGCGCCCTTTGTTACCTGTCATTCTATGCTTCTGATTGTCCATCTACTGTCTTTGATGCGAGCGATGTGCCCAGCCCATTTCCATTTTGTTTTCGTGACATGTTCAACTTTAGGTCTTTATCTTACGGTAACGTTTCGGATTCTGTCTTTTAATTTGATGCGTAGCATTTTTTTTCACCATTGCTGGTTGGCTTGTTTCGAACTTCTGCACTATTGCCTTTGTCAAAGACTACGTCTGACATTCATATGTTAATGTTGGTAAGATACATTTGTTGATGACTTTCCTTTTTAGACATGTGGAGGTGCTCGTCTAGAAAGACTTCTTTGTATTTTCCGAAAATCGGTGTCCCATGGTTTGGCTGAATTCCCCTTCTCTGTCGTAGTCTCTTTCTCGTTGTCATTGTTGTTGTTGTTATTATTGCTCTATTGTTTTGATATCGGTGATGGAAACGATCCAGTCAGATTTGTGTTTTCCCCTTTGATGTTCAAGAAACAAAGTTTTCTCTCTCTCTCTCTCTCTCTCTCTCTCTCTCTCTCTCTTCTCTCTCTCTCTCTCTCTCTTTCTCTCTCTCTTTGTCTCTCCCCCCTCTCTCTGTCCTTCCCTCCGCCCCCACCCACCCCGAATACACACGTGTTTATTGTCATAGATTGTTGTTCACTTTCTTTTTGTTCACTCTAACGTTATAATTATTTTATAGTATCCTTCTTTTTTGTTGTTTTCTTACAATTTAATTAGCACCAGACGTTATGTAAGTTGATCTGTTAGCTGATAAAGTAACATCTACACTGTTGGAAAATAAAGTTGTTGTTTTTTTCATTCCCCTGCCTCCCTCCCTCCCTCCTTCACTCTCTCTCTCTCTCTCTCTCTCTCTCTCTCTCTCTCTCTCGATCACTGTATTTATAGATAAATTCATTTGGGTTCACGCATGGAACGATTGCTTTAGTCTTAGCAGTCGTAGCATTGTTAACAAACACCCACCCGCGCGCGCGCGCACACAGAGAGAGAGAGAGAGAGAGAGAGAGAGAGAGAGAGAGAGAGAGCCTGTCTGAAAATGATGGGTAAGCATGCACTTTGGCCGTGAAGTGATTAAGCAGATATTTCAGCATCAGCGCCATTGTTGGCTCCTTCCAGGTGTAATGGAAGCGATTAGCGAAGTGAACGTTTGATGTCCGTTATTGCCTTCATTTTTTCTTACAGCACTGGGTGTGTGTGTGTGTGTGTGTGTGTGTGTGTGTGTGTGTGGTGTGTGTGTGTGTGTGTGTGTGTGTTTGTGTGTGTGTCGGGGTCTGTATGCGCGCCAGTGGGATAGGAAGAGAGAGAGAAGGCTCTAATAGTCAAATTTGCAGACACCAACTTTAAGACAAGGCAGTCTCTGTTCCGTTAAAAGCTTTATAGACGCACGTTGCCAGATTTCTAACAGTGCGTTCATTTTTGGAAGCCACGAATATCATTTGTCTGAAATCATTTGAATTATGCCATGGTAGTACCTAGCCTGATTTAAGATCCAATCGCTTTTCCGTAATTGACATTTTGCTGCCTTTTCACCGTAAAAGAGACACAGAGAGAGGGAGGGGAGAGAGAGAGAGAGAGAGAGAGAGAGAGAGCAGAATGTGTTCATAATTGCCTTAGGCCATAATGTATAATACAGCATAAGATACAAGTACATGGTGTGGCTTGTGGAAGTGAAACTTGTTAGAGTTGCTTGTTTGCCATGGTGTAGTTGCTGCCCTCTCCAAGATGATACCTCTTAGGATTATATTTTAAACGTGATCTGTTTGTTTTCAGTGGCTTCCGGAGGTAAAATATAGATTTCACGTTGTTCATAAAACATTTATCTGAAAGATGTGTATCTGTGCATGATGTGAAGAAGTTGAGAGACTGCAAACTGTAGATGAATGTGTCCACATGTTGACTGTGTCATCTGTTTCTCTCTTGAAAGTAAACAGTGTTCTTCTTGGCCTTCCACCACCCCCACCATTACTGTCTTTCTTTTTCTTTTTAGCTTCATTCTTTCTTTCCTTCGACTTTATTGACTCTCTGATAATTGGAGAGATATGAAGGGAGGAAAAACTGTCAACCCGACTGACAGAGAAAGCAATAGGAAAGGAATTGGGAAATCCTGGAGCGTGATATTGCATTTCATTCACTGCTCTGCTGGGATCCAGTGCAGCGACACAGCGTGTTGATTGAAAGGAGAGATTGATGGGGGATATATTGGGCTGTATTCACCAGTGTGCCGGGGATCAGTGCGGGCAGCACAACTTGTCTGGGTTGTCTCCCTTTCAAGCTGACTCACGTTCTTATTCTGTGCTCACGTCTCTTGAAGATAATCACAGTTCTTATGAGTGCCTGTCCCTGGAGTTCAGTCTCGTCATGTTGAAAGGAACTGCTGGTTTTCGTCATGTTGGTTTGGGTTGAAACACTTTGAATTATGTTGTTCTTGGTTTTCAGGGAACGAATTGAATGCAGATCGTGTTTTGACATTTATTTGTGTATTGCTTCGTTTATTTATTTATATGTTTATCTTATTAGTGCACGTTTCTTAGGACAGAGTTTTAATGGAGGTAATTTGATTTATTTCTGTTTCAGATAAAGGGTGGAAGAACAAAACGAAACAAAACAAACCAAGACCACGAGTTGTTAGTTGTTATCCATATCCCACGTGTTGCTGACTGTTATTACCAAATTCAACAGACCACTTACGATTTTATGTCTAAGATCATGAAATGGTTGCAGCAAACATCTGTACCAGTGACAGATCTCCTGTGACAGATTCGGTTTGTTTGTTGTTGACATTGGGACTGGTCAGAATTGACTGAATTGACTGTGTGTATGTCTGTCTGTCTCTCTGTGTCTGTCTTTCTGTCTGTCTGTGTGCTGTCTCTCTCGCACACAGTGTGGTTAATGTAGACTTGTCGGATGTCAAGGAGAAGGACGGGTAGATGAGGTCTTCATTAAACACAGCCTGTTCCTGTCGGCCCCTTACCCTTCCAACGTCACTCCGACTCGCACCCTGACCCTTCATTCACTGCAGAAGGGGGGGGGGGGGGAGGTGGCTGTTAATTGTCCACTTGCAGATGAAGTCTTAGAGGGGCGACAGTGAAGTCTGGCAGTCTAGCATTGTACTGTTGTGGTTGTCAGGGCAACAGAGGATGAAATTGGAACTGCCGGCGCAACAGATTGCTGGAACCAGGCGGCCATTGAGAAGGAACCATAGATATGGATAGGGAGACAGGCAACTTACTGTGTTGTACGGTGTTTTATCATCGCCTGGCTGTGTCACACTGCCAGTCTCGGGGTTCGCGTGTACAGAGAGCAAAGTAGCGTCACTGTATCATTCAGTTAGCTTCATTTCACGTAAGTGGCACGTCTGATATTAAAAGCCCAGGAGATAATAAGAAATCAGCGTGCAAATAGTTCTGAATGAGAACGATACTGATAAAAAGAAAAAAGGGACCGCGCACTATTGCTACATATTCATGGAGGCAGAAAACGACAAACTTGAGATAAGCCCCCATTTTGGTCAATCATGCACAAATAAATCAAGTAGCATTCATTGATCTTGACAGGTCGTGTGATTGCGTCTTGGGGTGGGTTTGCGGTACAGCTGATTTTTTTTTTTTTTTTTTTTACTTCAGTGATGAAGTCCAAGGGAAAGGCAAGAGCCAGTACATTTGGCACCAACAATGTCGCTGGTGTTGCGAAAACGAGGCTGAGAACAGCAGCGAACCGCCCTAAGGACTCCAGCTCTAGGTTTCTGTCCAGTTTACGTCTGACCTTTTCCTTCATACAGGTTTATGTTGCAGGTGTAGAGTAGCAAGGACTAGCTGTAAGACAGATCCAGTTGGACCTAATGCTACTATCCTCGAGTAATAAAATCATTTGAGATTTGAAGTTTTTTGCATTGGAAACAATAGCAAGAGAACAGGTATTTGTTGGTGGCTATTGACTCGAGGTGAGTGTATCCGCCCCTCCAATACACAAATAGGACTTTACTGTAGCCACTAAGATACAGTCTTTTCCAAACAACAACATTCAACTTCTTCCAGCACTTCTTCAAGGAATAAATGCATTCATTCGAGATTCATTAGGAGTTAAGAATTTATTCGAGGAAGATTCGTCGCATTAGGACATTTTCATAAGCGCTCCGCCCAAACTACGAATCATTATGTAGCAGATTCCTTAAACCTGCGCAAAATCCTATGGCTGGCAAGGTCTTAAAAAGGAGGTAAGGAGAACAGAGCCGATCAAATGCTCACCAGAATGATTGGAGCATTAAGATGGCAGTTAACAGGCCACTTTTTTATGTTGCGGGCTTGGGAATGACTGGAGATATCCGTCCCCGAGTCCACGGTTCCATTACAAGAGAGAGATATTGGAGAGATAGGTTCATTTCCCAGGTCCTTCCCCGTGAGGTCCAGTTAGCCTTCTGCCTTTCTGAAGTCTTGGTATACAAAAAAAAAAAAAAAAAAAAGAGAGAGAGAGAGAGAGAGAGAAAAGTAAATATATGTGTGTGTGTGACAGAAGATGACAACTTGGGTCAAGGCTCATTCATCGAACAGGCATGAGCTTACCTTAGCTCAGCACTCTGTCTGTGTCTATCTCTCTCTCTCTCTGTCTCTGTCTGTCTATCTGTCTGTCTGTCTGTCTGTCTGTCTCTCTCTCTCTCTCTCTCTCTCTCTCTCTCTCTCTCTCTCTCTCTCTCTCTCTGTGTGACAGAAGGAGGATGACGGCTTTGGTCATGGGTCACACGCCCTACTCCCTTTCTGTCTTCTCACTCCCAGTATGCGTGTACTTTGTGCCCTGGAGATTTGGTCGTTGTTGGTGATTGGTTTGGTGAATGATGAGATTACGCGCCTTAGTTTGATTCTGGAATCAACATTTGGCGCCTTATAAATGTCATTATTATTATTTAATTATTATTATTATTACAAAAACTATCCAGCCCCATGGTGTAAAACAAGTAAGAGGAGTTGGTGCTGAAGCCAACAAGATTTTTCTGAGCAGCCAGTCCCTGTTGCTATATCGCTCTGTGGAAGGGACTGGGATCTGTATTGGAGTGACGGCGCCCAAGTGACTTGCAATGGGAGCGGTTTGTTATCAAAGACATTTGATTAGCCTGATGTTGGGGGGCCGAGGCCATTTTCTGTTTGGGAGGCTGTGATCTGGTCCCCTGGGGATTAGGATGACGGGCTCTTGGTTTGAAATCACTGCTGTATTGGGATCGGTCACTGCTGGACTCAAGATCTCTTGTCTCGGGTTCAATCCCAGCTCGCAATATAAAATTTGGTCTTTTCGCCGGGCATCTCAATGCTTCAATCATACTAGTGGTGTCATTGTTTTAACGGCCCTATTTTCCTGCCCATTTCAAGATCTTGCAAGCGCGTAGGGTTTTACGTAGGTTGAAGGATTCTGACAAGTGGTTGTTGGAAATTTTGGGTAGAGTGCATACGAAATTGTCTGAGTGCAGTGAATACTTCTCAGAGAAAGTAGAAACTTCACACACTGGTGGGAACACAGGTTCTTAAATTTGACCGTCAACAGCGTCTTTCACCGCGACTACTGCAAATAGTGGCTGTTTCTTCTGGACCATGACTGCTACTGAATGATGGCTTCGTTGGGCTATATGGCTGTAATTTGTGTTTCATTGGGGCCTGTTTCATATGACAACAGTGAAGACCATTTGGCTTTATGGCAGTGATTTATTTATCTCATTGGGCTTTATATCAGTAGTTTGTGTGTTTGATTGGGGCCCGTTTCATATGACAACTAACAATGATGACTCTTGGGCTTTATGGTAGTAATCTGTTTCATTGGGCGTTATATCAGTAGTTTGTGTGTTTAATTGGGGCTTGTTTCATGGAGACCGCAAACAATGTCACTAAAATCACTAGTTACTTCACTGAAACTAGAGTATGTGGCTGTGTCACAGGCATCGATCACTATTTCAACGATAATTTCTTGGAATAAAATCGCTGTGATTATGCCAACCCGCTCTTCACCCCTCCCTCTACAGTGTTGGAGGCTGGTGGATAGGGTCAGGGAGTGAAAAGGTTAATACAGGGAGGTGGTAGATATGGTCAGGGAGTAATATAATTAACAGCGCATGTCAGAGGTATTCTTTTTCTAATCACAACAGAAAAGACTGTCTGAATTAAGGCGTCCTCTTTGATGATAATGTGAAAAAAGTTTCTATTTCACAGCAATTGAGGAGGGTAACAAGGCAAAGCAGAGTGAAAGTGCCGGGTCATGATCAGAATGACCACACAAGACACCAGGCTGTCATGTGTCCTGGACACAGGTGGCCCATGCAGAACACTGCCCCAGGACAAATCTGTCCCAGTATTTTTCGCGTCCTTCAAAAAGAATTTGGATAATTGGGAAGCAGCCAGCTTGAGATAAGCTAATCAGACCCCCGTCATAAAATGAAATGCAAATTAAAACAGTTGTATCACTAGAACTACTTAATATTACTTTACTGAAATATCTTAGATATCTGATTAACATACACCGTCTGACGTGAAACTGAATTGAAATGAAAATTACTTATCAGTTAGACAAAAATGTGATGGATCTTACAGTAAATAAGATCAAAATTTATACACAGCTCCGTATTGTCATTCTAACGCCGTAAGATCCGTATTAGTTTCCCTGTCTGTGTCTTGTCTTATATTGTCAGCATTGTGTGTTATGTGCCACATGTGATTTGTGTATGTCTTGTCTTCTTAGATTGTCTGCATTGTGTTATGTCACGTGTGGTCTGTTTCTATCTTGTCTTAGATTGTCAGGATAGTGTGTTATGTGCCACATGTGGTCTGTTTCTGTTTTGTCTTAGATTATCAGCATTGTGTGTTATGTACCACGTGTTGTCTGTTTCTGTCTTGTCTCAAATTGTCGGCATTGTGCGTTATGTGCCACGTGTGGTCTCGTTCTGTCTTGTCTTAGATTGTCGCCATTGTGCGTTATGTACCACGTGTGGTCTCGTTCTGTCTTGTCTTAGATTGTCGCCATTGTGCGTTATGTACCGCATGTGGTCTGTTTCTGTCGTAGATTGTCTGCATTGTGTGTGTTATGTACCACAAGGGCTCTGTCTTGTCTTAGTTTGTCAGCATTGTGTTATGTGCCACGTGTGGCCTGTTTCTTGTATTGTCTTGGCTTCAGGGCTAACGGGCTAAAACGTGACAATCCGTTGACAATTGAGAGTGCCATGTCACGTGTTTTGAAATGCTTTGAACTCCTTATATACAGTGCAGTATAAAATATGATAGTGTGAAACAGTGGCCCAAGTAGTCTGAGAGTGGTAAGTGGGTGAGGGGCAGACTTCAGTCCGACGCATGGAAGTGTCTGAGGTTAGACTTTGCCTAGTGTAGTCATGACTCAAATGGCCACAACAGACCCGCCAGGGCAACGTCTGACAAGGGAACACCTGTCACACTAATTGTAGGTGAGGGGCCTCCCTATGTGACTGTGGGTGGTCGGTTCGCATCGCTATATAGATATACTCGTATACATGTTATATATAGCTCAGGGGTCAGGCTACACAACCAGACAGTGAGCGAACTAGATCTATATTTGGTACTTTCCAGCTCGTTGCGTAGTGACATTGCCATAGGCGATGAGGTTTAACACAGACCTGGTTTGTCTTAATTAACGCACGAAGACGGAAAATGAAGGTTGTGCTTTGCTTCCTACTCCCTGTCCCCTTCATCACCCTAAAAAAAAAGTTACTTCCATTTCAGTTTTCATAGAGCAAGGTCTTTTTGCCCGAGCAATTTCCACATGCTTTAACGCTACAAATGCCATGTAAAAGAGAAAAAAGGATTCAGATTAATTGATATACCTACGCGGTATCAAGGCGTTGAGATTGTGCCGTATTGGTTCTGTACATTGTTTTATCGTTGTTTTATCTGTGATAAGATCCATTCAATCCGCGCCTTCATTACAAGTGCCTTTTGACCTGGATGCCAGTCATTCATCCAATCCAAACATTCAGCAATACGCAAAATACACCAAGAATACACACACACCCAAGTGTCATTTGATGCCAGTCACTCGACCAATCCAAACAGTCAGCAGTATGCAAAATACACCCAGAATGTACACACGTCCAACTTCCAGATAATATATGAAAACACTCAGATATGGTAAACATCCTTTGAAGATGTCCAGGTAAAACACGTTCCTCTTTATTTCCATTTTCCAGCCTTTGTCATAGCATTGCTCCTGCGGCTTACTTTACCCTTCCTCGTTGCCACTCAACTCTGCGCTCGGAGAGACTTCAGACTTTAAAACACATTATTATTCAAGAATAATAACTGGACCTGTCTTACACAGTTAGTCCGTGCTATTCTGTACACACAGGACAATTTCTAAAACGTGTGTGTGTGAATGACAAGATGCTTTTACAAAAGCATGAAAGACAAAGGCAGATATATGTAAAGCAAGTATTTGTCAACCCTTAGCAATAGCAACAAAAAGAATAACAGTAATATAACAATGTTGCTGGTAGTTGCAGGTTGTTTTTTTTAATTTTTTTTAGATTAAGTAAATTATGGCATACAATCCAAGGGAAAAAAGTAAAGGAATCATTAAGAACAAACAAGAAAAAGAGAGGTGGAATACATGTAAACTAATGCTATGATGAAAATAGATTAATCATAGCACATGCAACTCTCAGAAGTTATGAAAAAAGAATCTTAATAAAGTATCGATTTGAGAGAGAGAGAGAGAGAGAGAGAGAGAGAGAGAGAGAGAGAGAGAGAGAGAGAGAGCTCAGAATTCATAGTTAAAAATGTTAATGTACGACCACTGACAAAGGATTTCACGTGCTAATTGCGCATATAGCATAAATCATTTGTGGCACATAAATAAAGGATATAAGAATCAACACAAAGAAAACACTTCCCAAACAGATCAAACGATTCTTATGCTATTTAAAGAAACGGGGGTGGGGTGGGAATGAAGAGAAGAAAAGTGAAGAAAAAGAAAGACAACAATCCAGCACAGCACTTCAGCACCCCCTGTCCCTGCTGGTACATATCAGGGTGTGTCAGGTGGCTGGCCACCCCATTAAAACCCAGTGTCAATATTTTGGGAGGACACCAGACACCCGAAATCCTCCCAACCGCTATCCTCTTGTCTGCGCGCTTCTCTAACCTCACAACAGCCACTACATTGTGTGTGTGTGTGTGTGTGTGTGTGTGTGTGTGTGTGTGTGGTGTGTGTGTGTGTGTGTGTGTGTGTATGTGTGTAAGACAGAAGCTGATTATGTCTTGACTATGAGAGACAGAGATTGTGGTGTAGTAGTGTTCAGAAAGTGTTTTGACAGTACAGAGGATGTAGTTACGATATGTGTGGGGAAAAAAGACTGCAATGTGACATAACATATTCACACACCCGAAAGGAAGAGAAAGAAGAAGCAGAAAAAGGGTGTTGTGGCTTGTTGTGTACAAAGGACGTTTGTATGATAGTTTTGTAAAAGACAAATATAATGACAGCTGACGGAAATATTGTGTGGAAGAGGATGCCATGACATGATACTTTCAGAAAATCTGGCGTGACACCACATGTTTTCTTTTCTTTTTTAAATACTACGTGGAAGGGGGTATAATACAACAAGACAGATTCCAAAAAATGTGACTTGATACCGTGTACTTTTGGTGTATGTATTGAAAAGGGTGGTATGACGTGATGCATTACAAAAATATGATATGCCACAATGTAATTTTTAAATATTGTATGGAAGACGGTGGTATGACATGAATGCATTCAAACAATATTCAAACAATATGGTATGCTGCACATGAATGCATTCAAACAATATGCTATGCTACAATTTATTTTTTAAATATTGCATGGAAGACGGTGATATGACATGAATGCATCCAAACAATATGGTATGCCACACTGTATGTTTTAAGTATTGCATGGAAGACGGCGGTATAACGTGAATGCATTCAAACAATATGGTATGCCAACACTGTATGTTTTAAGTATTGCATGGAAGAAAAATGCGATATATATTTTTTTCGAATAGTGTACGGAAACAGTAGTATGATGTGAATGCATTCAAAAGTACGATATGCCTCGATATGTTTTTTTTAAGATTGCATGGAAGACGGTGGTATGACGTAAATGCATCAAAATATGTGGCATGACATTAAATGTTTTTGAAATATTGTATGGAAGGTGGTGGTATGACGTGAATGCATTCAAAAATGTGGTATGCCACAATGTATTTTTTTAAATATTGTTTGTAGACGATGGTATCACATGAATGCATGCATACAAAGTAGCATGGCACAGTGTATTTTAGATATTATTTCGAAGACGGTGGTATGACCAAATTCAACGGAAAAGTGTAGTATGACACCATGGTTTGTACAGAACCAAAGTGATTTGGCGTAACAGACGAAAGATGCAGGTACTTATTATTATTGCTGTTTTAAGTCCAGCCGACTGCGTAGAGCCACCATATCAGGGCTATAGCCGCTTAAAAACATACACAGTACTTCATCAGAGGAAAAAAGAAAAGAAAATTAAGTACACATATGAATGCATTCGCGCAAATAATCTAAGGAGATGATCCTGGCGTAGACCTCCGTCCAGTTTATCACACAAGGGATTTAAAAACAAAACAGACCTTAATACAAATGTAAACATGACTGATAACTGTAAAACATGTATAGAAACAGGCCTAAATTACCTAAAACTGCTTCTGCATATCTCATTTCCCTAGAGCCAAAAATGCACTTAATATAATTATGTACCCAATTATCAGTCCTAAGAGAAATTATGTAAGACTTCGTCGAACACATACAGGTGAATGGACCAGCAAGGCAGAAAATATAGAAGAAATGACTTAAAGCAAGAGAACAAGGCAGAAACGAAGAGAGTGACAGAAAAGAGGAAATTTCTAGCACAGAATTTCCAGGTGGGGATACTACTTATACTGAAGGAGTCCCCACGAGGGACACAGGTACTACATCTCTGACCTCCTCCATCTGTACACCCCCTCTCGTCAACTTCGTTCCTCGGCTGATACTCGTACCTTCCGCATACCATTCTGTCGCACTAAAACTTATGGTCAACGCTCCTTTTCCTATCAGGCCCCTGTAATCTGGAATCAGCTCCCTGTCTCTGTTCGCCACTCTGCAACTCTCACTTCTTTCAAGTCCTCTCTGAAAACCCATCTCTTCCAGTCCCTCTCATGATACTTATAAAGACTCTACCACCTAACTTCCCCAAATCCCCCCTTGTTGTCTTTTGAGCCTTGAATGTCGGCTGGTGTGTGTGTGCGTGTGTGTGTGTGTGTGTGTGTGTGTGTGTGTGTGTGTGTGTGTGTGTGTGTGTGTGTGTGTTTGGTTGTGTCTGCGTGATACCTGTAAGCGCTTAGGGCTCTTGTTTTCATCAGATTAGGCGCTATATAAATGCTCTTTATTATTATTATTTATTATGATATACCAAGAGAAATACGTTAGTGCGACATGGCTGACTTCCAGTTGTATGATAGTGAATGTAAAGGAAGATGTGGTGTGACCCCTGTTTACAAGAAAAAGCACTATGAAATTGTATGTAAAAGTCTGGTGTGACATCTGCTTATAAGGAAAGTAGTATGACATAGTATATAAAAGAGGATGTGGTGTGACAGCTATTTGTGAGAAACGTAGTGTTGACATAGCATATAAAGAAGGACATGAAATGACCGCTATTTATGAGAAAAGTGGTATGATTTAATGTATAAAGGAGGAATGGTGTGACAGCTATTTATAAGAAAAGTAGCATGACATGGTAACTAACGGAGGATGTGGTGTGACAACTATTAAACAGAAAAGTTATATGACTTAGTATATAAAGGAGGATGTGGTGTGACAGCTATTTATGTGAAACATAGTGTGACATAATATAATATGAAGGAGGATGTGGTGTGACCGCTTTCTAAAGGAGAATATAGTAGACAAGGTGTTACACAAACCTGTGAGGACGAACAGGGAAGGTGAGGTAGGGTGTGTGTATGCATGTTTGTGTGAGTTATGACAGCAGGTGTGAAGGGACGGGGACATAGGCGCGCCATGTACCACAGGGATTCTGACTCCCCTATTCAGAATGTGCCCACAGTCATTTGCACCACCCCACATACATCTCGGATAGATCCTGACGCCTCCTTTCACAGTGTGTCTCTCTCATTTCCATCTCCCCGCACACCTCGTCTGCCTGTCTCGGTAGGGGTTATCTGTAACCAGACACCACTACTCACACTTACACATACTTTTTGAAAGCCCTGCCACTCCCCTACCCTGTCCACCAGCTGGTGAGCGAAGGGTTTAAAAAGGGAGCTGGTGGCTAAGCCTTGTAGAGTGAAAGGGTTAACTCCCTTCCCTTCTCAAGACGCCAGAGGAAGCTAGTATATAGGGCTAAGGAGTGAACGTGTTTTAAATAAAGTAAGTTATGAATGTCGTGGGGAAGCGAAAGGACTAGAAAAGGAACTTGGTAGGTAAGGTGAGCGAGTGAAATGGTTCAGTTCTGTCTCTCTCCGTGATGCATGCAGATGACAGGGAATTTGAGAACTTTTTTTTTCGAACCAGTCTGTCCTTTCCATACTGTACACAATTCATTATCTTCACGATACTGGGTACGCTTTCTTTTCCCATTCCTGTTTGGTGTTCCTGCAGCTGCCAACATCTTCTGTCTTTTGTCCTCGAATCTCTCAGTGCTTGCTTATCTCGGTTCATAGCTGTCCGGCATTCGGTTTGATAGCAACTCACACATCATCATCACGTCATTTTTCTTTTTAATATCATCTTTATTATAATTACTGTCATCATCATCTTTTCGACATCGTTCAATGTAGCTTGCTTTTACCTACTTAACCAGAACTGTTGCATTGTCTCGTTGTCTTTACGGTTAAAAAATTGATAAGAATCAGTCAGTTACATTCCCTGTCCAGCCATACCGGGAAATGACGCCTGGTGATGAAGATGACGGTGTGCAGCCAGAAAGAAAGCCATTTCTTACTGCGAGATACGGTAGTTTGATTTCTGATGATTGTGGACTTGACAACTGTAGACTTTATGCCAATTGATATTGTTCGTTTGTTTGTTTGCTTGATTTTTTTTTTTTAATTTGTATTTGTATGTCTGTTTGTTTTTGGTTGGGTTTTTTTTTTTTTTTGCTTTTGTTTTGTTGTGGGTTGTTTTGTGGGTTTTTTGTTGTTGTTTTTTGGGGGGGGGGGGGGGGGCGTTTTCGCAGCCCCATCTTCTGCACCGCTTCTGTGTCACTACTCCACGCTAGTCATTTCAGCTCTCCAACACATCTCCACACCCATCGAAGCTGAGGTCACCAAGAGAGCAAGGCATGAAGGTCCACAGATTCTGGCACAAATTTAAAAAACGATAGTGAGAAAGGGGATGACAATGGTAATTCTGTGTAGTTTCATTTTAGATGATACTGCATGACAGGATTGTACTCTACGCTGTCATAGCATCTCTGATTTCAACCAAGCCTGAAAGATGCTTACACCTGTGGTGTTGGTCAAAAACGTTTAGCAACACATTCACTGACGCATCCATCAAGCCGATGAGACATGACTGTGTGATCCGAGTCTTCCCATAGAGCCCATACACACTCACATCTGAGTAGGAGCCGGTAAAGTATGGCACTTCTAGTATGCCTCAGAGTAGATTTGAGTGGAAAGTATAATTTTGGAATTTTCCTGGTGCGATCAGTCCTTCTTGGGCAAAGTCCAAAATCCAGACTCTGTATCAAACCGGTGGTTTCGTGTTTTTGCTGATCTGTAAAAAAACGAGACGGATGGAGGTTAGCAGGTTCAATTGAACAAGTATCTATGAGATTAAAGTGCCAAACAAAGCCACTGAGCCCACAAAACGTGAATTGTGAAGGCGAAAGAACTGAAATCTTGTGATAGATTAGAATGAATGCTGTGTGTTTGTGCTGTCACTGCCAGCAAGCATGTAAACAGCAAGCATGTAAACATATGACACCTGTCTGTTCTTTAGTGTTCTGTGTTTTAGGAAATTGGCTTGGTGTATGCATTCTTTTCTGTTGATTGCAGTGATTAGTTGGTGGGTGGGTGATAGAATTTGGGGAAATAGAAGCATGCAGTGATTAGTTGGTGGGTGGGTGATAGAATTTGGGGAAATAGAAGCATCACACAATCTGTTGTATTTATTGTTGTTATTGTTGTGCCACCGTATGGCACTGTGTTCAGTCCCACATCCATAGAGGTCCACCACACCTATTACAACAGCCCGGCTGTACCATATATTAATGTCACTAACAACATCTCTCTCCTCCAACTAGAGACTGTATACATCAAACTCAAAGTAAAAACTATGCTTTAACCTTCTCCGTCCCTCATCCTATCGATTAACCGCAAAAACTTAACGCTTTCATTGCCTTACCCTGTCCTCCAGCTTCTACTTTAAAGAGTGAAGTTTTTGCTTTACTATTATGGGTGACAAAGCAAGAAGCTGGTGGACAAGTTGAGGAAATCAAAGGATTAAGTTTCTGCTTTCCTGTCATGGCTTATAATACAGTAAGCTGGTGGACAGGGTGAGGGACTCAAAGGATTACACTTTTGCTTTGCTGTCATGGCTGATAATAAAAGAAGCTGTTGGACAGGGTGAGCGTATCAAAGGATTAAACTTTCGTTTTGCTCTGATGGCTGATAATACTCTAAGCTGGACAGGGAAAGGGAATCACAAAGTCAACAATGACCACACCTGCATATGTATGACATCTGCAGATCGTGCGGATTACACTTGTAGAGACCTGTGATGTATGTTTCTACATATCTGTCTGTATCTACAATAGATATCTGTACTTACAGTTTGTGTATTACGGTATATGTCTGTATCTATAGTCCGTGTACTGTGATATATGTCTGTATGTATAGTCTGAATCTATAGTCTGTGTACTATGATATTTGTCTCTGTAGTCTGTGTACTATATGTCTGTCTATAGTCTGTATACTAAGATATATTTCTGTATATGTAGTCTGTGTACTACGGTATCCTTGTATATGTAGTCTGTGTACTACGGTATCTGTCTGTGTCTGTAGTCTGTGTACTACGATATTGTGTTGTATCTTTAGTCTGTGCACTACGATATATGTCTGTATCTTTAGTTTGTATATTACGATATCATATCTGTTTCTATGGTATCGTATCTGTACCTGCGGTATCATACCTATATCCACGGTATTGTATCTGTATCCATGGTATCGTACCTGTATATACGGTATCGTGCCTGTGGCGACGGTATCGTACCTGTATCTAGGGTATCGTACCTGTGTCCACGGTATCATACCTATATCTGCGGTCTCGCACTTGTGTCCACGGTATCGTACCTCTATCTTAAGTAACCTACCTGTATGTGAAGTTTATAAGGTAATCCACCGTCGTGAAGATGTATGATCTTGGCTTGTACGCCCCATGCCGATGATAGTCGTAAAGTAGCGTCTCTGGCGACCTCATCGTAGGAGTTAAGCCCCTTCTACGGCCATGTGTTGTTAAAGTTAAGTCCCTTGTGGAGCCATATGTGGAGGGAATTAAGCCCCCTAGCTCCCTGTAGAGCTGTGTGTCCAGCGAGGATTTTCGTGTTAATCCCACCGCACTGTCATAATACACCTGACCTCTCTCACCATCATCTTCCTGGACAGTGACATGTAGCTGTGTGGTCACTATACCCTGACTTCTCTCTCCTTCATGAGATGGTCACAGCCAGTGACATGTATCTGTGTGGTTACTGAACACTGACCTTTCTCCCCACCATCGGACTGATCGCAGCCAATGACTTATATCAGTGTACATGTAGACCTGATCTCTCTCCTCATCATCAGAGTGGTTAGTGACATGTATTTGTGGTCAGTATATACCTGACCTCTCTCCCCATCATCAGACTGGTCATTGCCATGTTTCTGTGGTCAGTACAGACCTCATCTCTCACCCCATCATCAGACTGGTCATTGACATGTTTCTATGGTCAGTACAGACCTGGCCTTTCTCCCTATCAGACTGGTCAGTGATGTGCATCTGTGGTCAGTACAGACCTGACTTCTCTCCCTATCAGACTGGTGAGTGATGTGCATCTGTGGTCAGTATAGACCTGACCTCTCTCCCTATCAGACTGGTCAGTGGCATATGTGGTCAGTATAGACCTGACTTCTCTCCCTATCAGACTGATCAGTGACATGTATCTGTGGTCAGTATAGACCTGACCTCTCTCCCTATCGGACTGGTCAGTGGCATCTGTGCTCAGTTTAGACCTGACCTCTCTCCCTTTCAGACTGGTCAGTGACATGTATCTGTGGTCAGTATAGACCTGACCTTTCTGTCATGAGAATGGTCAGTGATAAGCGTCTGTGGACAGTATAGACCTTACCTCTCATCTCATCACAAACTGGTCAGTGACATTATCTGTGTGGTCAGTACAGACCTGGCCTCTCGTCTCATCATTAGACTGGTCAGTGACATGCATCTGTGTGGTCAGTAAAGACCTGACCTCTCTCCCTATCAGACTGGTCAGTGACATGTATATGTGGTCAGTTTAGACCTGACCTCTCTCCCTATCAGACTGGTCAGTGACATCTGTGGTCAGTTTAGACCTTACTTCTCACCTTATCAGACTGGTCAGTGACATCTATGATCGGTGTAGACCTGACCTCTCATCCTATCGGATTGGTCAGCGACATCTATGATCAGTGTAGACCTGACCTCTCACCCTATCAGATTGGTCAGTGACATCTATGATCAGTGTAGACCTGACCTCTCTCCCTATTAAACTGGTCAGTAATATGTATCTGTGGTCAGTTTAGACCTGACCTCTCTCCCTATCAGACTGGTCAGTGATATGCATCTGTGGTCAGTATAGACCTGACCTCTCCCCCCATCATTAGACATGTATCTATGATCAGTATAGACCTAACCTTTCTCTCCGCCATGAACTGGTCAGTAGCATGTGTCTGTGTGGACAGTATAGATCTACCTCTCTCCCTTTCATTAGTTTCAGATTGATTAGTAACATGTATCCATGGTCAGTATAGACCCGACCTTTCTCCCCCTCACACTGGTCAGATGTATCTGAGATCACTATAAACTGACCTTTCTCCCCCTCACACATGTATCTGTAGTCAGTATAGACCTGACCTGTTTCCCCATCACACTGGTCAGATGTATCTGAGGTCAGTATAAACTGACATTTCTCCCCTCACACATGTATCTGTAGTCAGTTTCCCCATCACACTGGTCAGTATAGACCTGACCTCTCTCCTCACAACCCTGGTCACTGATATGTATCTATGGTCAGTATAGACCTGACCTCTGTCCCTATCATTAGACTGGCCTGTGACATTTATCTATAGTCAGTTTAGACCTATCTCTGTCCCTTTATACTGGTCACTGACATGTGTCTGTGGTCATTATACACTGACCTCTTCCCCTGTCAGACTTGGTCACAGCAGTCGTGTTTATCCACCCCCATCAAGATGGATCGTCTTACCTTTTCGCCGTTTGTCACCTTCATTACGGGTACCTCTCCTTCCTCTATAGAGGAAAGCTACCTTGTATGCCCTCCACCCGTTTTACACCGTGACAGAGCTGCTCGTTGCCTTAGCGCGCAGAGGTCTGTCTGACAGTGAAGTGGGACAACGGTGAGGTCTTGAATCAGGGTCAGCTTGAGTGGGGAACTCTATCTGCAGACTCATGGAAGCTCGAGTTACGGTGTTTAGCTGCTGCTAGTTATTTGATGTGGTTCTGAAGATCTCAAGTATTGCCCTGTAACTGCTGATAGTTCACTAAATTTGGATGTACATGAGCTTGTGGGTTTTAAGGCGACGACGTTTCACTACTGGTCAGGTTATATGTTGATCTGAAGGTGCTCATATGTCTGTGTTTAACTACTGGTCAGGTTTATAAGTTGATCTGAAGGTGCTCATGTGTCCATGTTTAACTGCTTTTCAGGATTTATGTTATCTCGTGGTGGTCATGTGATACTGTTTAACTGCTGGTCAAGTCATATGTTGATCTCATGGTGGTCATGTGACGGTGTTTAACTATTGGTCAAGTCATATGTTGATCTCATGGTGGTCATGTGACGGTGTTTAACTATTGGTCAAGTCATCTGTTGATCTGAAGGTAGTCATGTGATGGTGTTTAAGTACTGGTCAAGTTATATGTTGATCTGAAAGTGGTCATGTGACGTTGTTTAACTGCTGTTAAGTTTGAGTATAACTGGGTCTGTGCATGTTCAAGTGTGACGTTTAACTGCTGGGAAAGTTGTGTGTTGTTCTGAAGACGCTTAATGTCGGTGTTTAACTGATAGAAAAGCTGTTTGTATATGAGGCTGATGGTGTCGAGATTGCCTTGTTTAATTGCCAGTATAGCCGTAGGGCCTGGTTGGCGTACAAGTACAGTTGCCGCCTCGTAATCGGACTTAGATAAGATTCTGTGCGAACAGACTCCAGTGCACACAGCTGTGAATGGGTATCAGCTCTTGGTGAGGGTTATAGTAGGTAAAACATTGAGAAAGAGGAGATGGGCATCGCCCTCATAATGCTGGCCCAGAGAAAAGAGTTGTGGGGAAAGTTTTACGTTTTACCTTTGTAATTATATGAGGTTTCTAAGAAAAATGTTAAGAGTTACATGGACAGCAGAGAAAACAAACGAGACAGTCTTGAAAGATTTAAACATAAAAAGAACATTAAGGAAGAAGATTGGGAAAAGACAAGCAACATTTATAGCACATTTTATGAGGCAAGAGAAATTTGAGCACCTTGTCACAACAGAAAAGCTGGAAGGAAAAAAGCACCAGGGGGAAAATGTCGGATGGACTTGCAGAGTGGATAAAGACAAGAGAGGGAGATGTACTTGCAGCGACAAAAGGTAGATTCTTATGGAGGACCATGATCGTCAACGCTCTGCGGCAGGGCCATGATGATGATGATGATGAATTGTATGCGGATGGTCCAGGCAGCTCTATGTGGAATTGTTGGACTTGTCTGTTGCATTGTCTTGTATGACATAAATTACAATGGCGGCCAACTCTTTTGATACTTTTAGACAGGAATTATTTTCCCAAAGTGCGAATCGAAGTCACGCAGATATCACAGAAGAATTCAAAATTTTATTGATTATAGGCCATCATAGCGGTAGTTGGAGGGGGGAGGGAGTCAGTAAACATACCTGTTTCTAAAATGAAATTTATCAAATGTGAATATATCTATGTATCTAAGGCAGATTCACACTCTTGTCTTGGAGGCAGCGACGGAAAACTTGGCAATGTAAATTATAGGTCTTTGGACATCACAGAAGAAGCATACGGTAGAGAAGACGTCGGGGGATTTATCGTTTGTCCACAGACGTCCCCATTCCGACCAACACCATGAGTGTCAGGCAGTGGGGGATACCCGACACCCAGCAGACAGATAAACGACGGATGCGTAGGTCACCGTGATACACCATTATACACCATGGACACCTTCAGTCCCACTCTACACCAACCCTTCCCTCCTCTTCATCGCTTGTAGCACTCACCCCAGATACACTC
>CM060309.1:67486533-67494033 GCA_030674185.1 Monoplex corrugatus
TCTCGTTGCCCCTAGCATCTCTCCCACCCCCCTCGTCTCCAGCCACTCTGCAAGTCCGTCCAGCATTTTCTCCCTGGGTCTACCCGGTGCTCTCTTTCCCTCCAGCCTTCCTATTGTGACCAGGTGCTCCAAATCCCCCTTCCTCATAAAATGGCCTATAAATGTTGCCTGTCTTTTCCTAATCTTCCTTATGAGTGATCTACTTGTGTCTGCCTCCATCAAGACTGTCTCATTTTCTTTGCTGTCCATGGAACTCTCAACATTCTTCTTAGAAACCACATCTCGGCTGCCTCAATCTTGTTCTGGTTTTGTTTGTTTGATTTTGAGGTCCTCCACCTCTGCCAGTCTTGAGGTCCTCCACCTCTGCCAGTTTTGAGGTTCTCCACCTCTGCCAGTTTTGAGGTTCTCCACCTCTGCCAGTTTTGAGGTTCTCCGCCTCTCTCAGTCTTGAGGTTCTCCACCTCTGCCAATCTTGAGGTTCTCCACCTCTGTCAGTCTTGAGGTTCTCCACCTCTGTCAGTCTTGATTGAGATCCTTCACTTGTGCTGGTCTTAAGGTCCTCCATCTGTGTCAGTCTTTAGGTCCTCTGTCAAAGAAAGTCCAGTATTATAAGAACATGAAGATGATGCTTAATGTCTGGATACCTCTTGTCATAATTGGATGCCATTTTAAAGATTGAAGAAAAACATTAAAGGGAACTGCTGTGGATTTCTTTTGACAAAAAAAAACATATTCCATTGTCATCACATTGTGATCAAGGTTTAAAACTATTTCTAACATCATCACAATGTGATCAAGGTTTAAAACTATTTCCAACATCATGGCAGTGTCACCAATGCTTAAAACTATTTCCAACACCGTCACTTGACATCAAGGTTTAAAAATTATTTCCAGCATCATCACTGTGTCCTCAAGGTTTAAAGATATTTCCAGCATCGTAGCTGTGTCATCAAGGTTTAAAATTATTTCCAACATCTCTGTGCCATCACGGTTTAAAGCTATTTTCAACATCGTCTGTGTGTTACTAATGTGTAAAGTTACTTCCAAAATCGCTAGTGTGAAAAGAATGTTAGAAACGAGTAAATGTTACGGCTTGTTCATTTCAATTTTAGATGGATTTCCAGTTCATTTTTAGATAGTGTTCCATTACGACGGATCATTCAGATAAACAATCAAATAGACATGGGGAGAAGGAAGGGAGGTGGCATGATGTTGTCGAACGACGTTAGCCCACTGACTGTTACATTCCATGCCCCGCATCACTACTGTAAATAAACACTGTTTTGTGTTCGTAGATCAAGGCTGAGATTATGTGCAGACTTTGGCCTCTTCTGTGTGTGTGTGTGTGTGTGTTTTGGGTGGGGGTGGGGGTTAGGTTACATGCGCATGCAATTGTGTGTGTGTGAACAAGCACGCTTTGATTCAGTGAAGCAACCTAACCAGTTTCAGAGATTTACTTTGGCAAACTATGTAGAGGATAGGAGCACCAGTGATGTTTTGTGTTGGCGTAACACGGACCACAATAAAACTCCACGCTAACAAATAAGCCAGACTCAGGCATGTGAATGATTATTTGGCTTGGAATTGTGTTCAGTGCAGAGTGAAAAGAAACAGTGACTAAAGCCAAAATTTGGGCCCCCCCGCCCCCCCCCCCCCCCCCCCCCCCTCCGATAGAACTGATGATCTCTGCACACGCGCCATCAGTACCAATGCATGGGGTCGGTGAGGATGTTTGGTCACGGCTTATTAGGCGTACCTGTCAACCTGGCCTGCAACCTCGTGTAAATAAAAAGTCGCCGTGTAAATAAGTCATTGTGCTTCACTACTCTCCTGTAGTATACAAACATCCTGTTCTCTGCCTTGTTCACTTCTTTCTTCTGCCTTCTTTACTGTGCCCAAATCTCTGCCTTCTTCGTGTCTTCTTTTACGTTCTTAATGCGTTCTTCTGCCTTTTTCACTATGCCTTATTCTCTGCCTTCTTCAGCCTTCTTTACTGTGCGTTATTCTCTGTCGTTCTTACTACAATCTTCTACCGTATTCTTTGCTTTGCTTATTTTCTGCCGTTTTCCACTTCTTCACAGTGCCATAACTACTGCCTTCTTCTGTCTTCACTGTGCCTAAATCTCTTCCTTCTTCATGCCTTCTTCTGCCTTCTTCACTGTGCTTTAATCTCTGCCTTCTTCATTGGCTTTGACTACGTTATTGTGGTCATGCCTTTTTTATTAAGCCATCTTCACAGCCTTCTTCGTGCCCTTTGGTTCTGCGGGTCTGTGTTTCTGTGTATCCATGTGTGCCATGTCTTTTTGTTTCTACTGGGCTGGCGTTATGTGTATCCATGTGTGCTAGGAGGAAGGTCATCTTTTTTCTTTTTTTTTTTCCCCTACGAGTCTGTGTGAATCCATGTGTATCACATCTGTTTTATTTGTACTGGTCTGGTGTTCTGTGTATTCATGTGTATCATGTCTTTTTATATCTGCGGGCCTGGTGTTCTGTGTATCCATTTGTATCATGCCTTTGTGTTTGTACTGCCCTGGTTTTCTGTGTATCCATATGTATTATTATTATTATTAAGGGCATTTAGAGCGCCTAATCTTTCTGGAAAGCCCTAAGCGCTTACAAACTGTACAATACACATTACATCGAACATAGAAACATAGGCCTAATATAATTTTCATCATACATGGCGGACCTCTGTCACTCCATCCCACAAGCACATACACACCGTTAATAATATCAAATATTAGTACCTACTCTCTGGCACACACACACATATCCTCCTCCCACCCCGAGACATATCTAAAGGCGCATAGCAATAACATACACAGAAGCACGCTAGCGCGCAGACAGCATAGCTCTTTTAGGTTAATAAATTTCAGAGAGGAAAGAGATGCGTTTTCAAGCCAGATTTAAATGACTGAAGACTTGTTTTGTGCCTCAGCGGGTAGGGAAGTGAATTCCATGAGGAAGGGGCTTGAAAAGAAAAGGATCGCTCACCATATGATTTTGTTCGAAAAGTTGGGATTCGAAATAAGCGGGTATCGGCTGAGGTACGAAGATGACGAGATGGAACGTATAGTTGAAGATATTCAGACAGGTAAGAGGGAATAGAATTGTCGAAGTATCTGAAGCACTGAACAGCAATTTTATGTTGGATCCTTTTCAACACAGGTAACCAATGCAAGTCTTGGAGAAGAGGAGAGACATGCTGAAATTTGGAAGACCGAAATACTAGCCGAGCGGCATGGTTCTGTACTTTCTGAAGTTTGTCAAGGAGCTGTTTTGGGGAACCAGACAGAAGGGAATTACAATAGTCAAGACGAGAAAGAACGAAAGCACAAACTAATATTTTAGTAGCTTCGAGAGTAAGGAGATGACGGATGGAACCTATTCTACGAAGTTCAAGGTAACAGACACGACAGATGTTTGAGACATGCTGCTGAAAGTTAAGAGTGTTGTCGATGGTGACACCTAGATTCTTAACTTTTTGGGAGAGGGTGATGTCTGTCCCATTCCGTAGCAGTTGTGGAGGCGCCAAAGCAGTATCTCATGGTCTATAGTGTCGAAGGCAGCAGACAAATCTAAGAGAGAGAGAATAAATGGTATCATGTCTTTGTATTTGTACTGGCCTGGTGTTTTGTGTATCCATGTGTATCATGTCTTTTTGTTTATACTGGCCTGGTGTTCTGTGTATCCATGTGTATCATGTCTTTGTATTTGTACTGGCCTGATGTTTTGTGTATCCATGTGTATCATGTCTTTTTATTTGTACTGGCCTGGTGTTCTGTGTATCTATGTGTATCATGTCTTTTTATTTGTACTGGCCTGGTGTTCTGTGTATCTATGTGTATCATGTCTTTTTATTTGTACTGGCCTGGTGTTCTGTGTATCTATGTGTATCATGTCTTTTTATTTGTACTGGCCTGGTGTTCTATGGTATCCATATGTATCATGCCTTTGCATTTGTACTGGCCTGGTGTTTTGTGTATCCATACGCATCATGTCTTTGTATTTGTACTGGCCTGGTGTTCTATGTATCCATACGCATCATGTCTTTGTATTTGTACTGGCCTGGTGTTTTGAGTATCCATACGCATCATGTCTTTGTATTTGTACTGGTCTGGTGTTCTATGTATCCATACGCATCATGTCTTTGTATTTGTACTGGCCTGGTGTTCTATGTATCCATACGCATCATGTCTTTGTATTTGTACTGGCCTGGTGTTCTGTGTATCTGTGTATCATGCCTTTGTACTGGCCTGGTGTTCTGTGTATCCATGTGTATCATGTCTTTGTGTTTGTACTGGCCTGGTGTTCTATGTATCCATGTGTATCATGCCTTTGCATTTGTACTGGCCTGGTGTTCTATGGTATCCATATGTATCATGCCTTTGTATTTGTACTGGCCTGGTGTTCTGTGTATCCATATGTATCATGTCTTTGTATTTGTACTGGTCTGGTGTTCTGTGTATCCATATGCATCATGTCTTTGTGCTCGCTTGATGTTCTGTGTATCCATCTGTGTCATGTCTTTTTATTTCTACTGGTCTGGTGTTCTGTGTATCTATGTGTATCATGTCTTTTTGTTTCAACTGGTCTGGTGTTCTGTGTATCTATGTGTATTATGTCTGTTTATTTCCACTGCGCTGATGTTGTGTGTATGTATGTATATCATGTCTTTTTATTTCTACTGGTCTGGTGTTCTGTGTATCCATGTGTGTCATGTCTTTTTGTTTCTACTGGTCTGGTGTTCTGTGTATCCATGTGTGTCATGTCTTTTTGTTTC
Organism: Monoplex corrugatus; assembly: GCA_030674185.1. Classification (NCBI taxonomy): domain Eukaryota; kingdom Metazoa; phylum Mollusca; class Gastropoda; order Littorinimorpha; family Ranellidae; genus Monoplex; species Monoplex corrugatus. The sequence goes on from CM060309.1 coordinate 67,491,317, forward strand.
TACTGGTCTGGTGTTCTGTGTATCCATGTGTGTCATGTCTTTTTGTTTCTACTGGTCTGATGTTCTGTGTATCCATGTGTGTCATGTCTTTTTGTTTCTACTGGTCTGGTGTTCTGTGTATCCATGTGTGTCATGTCTTTTTGTTTCTACTGGTCTGGTGTTCTGTGTATCCATATGTATCATGTCTTTGTGCTTGTACTGGCCTGGTGTTCTGTGTATCCATGTGTGTCATGTGTTTTTGTTTCTACTGGTCTGGTGTTCTGTGTATCCATGTGTGTCATGTGTTTTTGTTTCTACTGGTCTGGTGTTCTGTGTATCCATGTGTGTCATGTCTTTGTGCTTGTACTGGTCTGGTGTTCTGTGTATCCATGTGTGTCATGTCTTTTTGTTTCTACTGGTCTGATGTTCTGTGTATCCATGTGTGTCATGTGTTTTTGTTTACACTAGTCTGGTGTTCTGTGTATTCATGTGCATCATGTCTTTTTATTTCTACTGGTCTGGTGTTCTGTGTATCCATGTGTGTCATATCTTTTTATTTCTACTGGACTGGTTTTCTGTGTGTCCATGTGTGTCATGTCTTTTTATTTCTACTGGACTGGTTTTCTGTGTGTCCATTTGTGTCATGTCTTATTTTCTACTGGTTTGTTCTGTGTATCCATGTGTGCCAGGAGAGAGATCATCTCTTTTCCCTCTGTCGTTGACACCACCTTAATTTCCACCCTCCTCTACAAACACGCATACACGTGCACGCACGCGTGTTCATACTTACACATCGATACACACACACACACCTCTCTCTCTCTCTCTCTCTATCTTAATCTTTGATGAGGACGTTTCAAGTCAAAGGTTCATTACCAGAATACTCATAACTGAAGATGAAAAATATTAAAAATCCCTCGCTGAATTTATCGCCCTTGCTTGGGAAAGTCAGAGAAAGAAAACAACACAGCAATAAATTAATGTAAGTTTATCTCCAGTGAAGATATCACTTTATACTGTTCTTATGTTTATTTGCCGGATTTGGGTCTTCCTCTTACTTATATGACTAATTACGTCGGATGGTCAACTGTTTCCTCAATTTTTTGTTCAACTTTTTGTTCAACTTTTTTTTCTTCAATTTTTTCTTCATCATTAGGAAAAAAAATTAAATGGATGTAATGTTAGCCATGACTATATTTATAAATCTTTATTTTGCGAAAACGTGGCCATAAAATTTAATGACTTTGTTTTATGCTCCTTGCCACAAGGACAAAAATATCAATGGCAATAAACCATTTTCAGTTTCAGTTTCAGTTTCTCTCTCTTTCTCTCTCTCTCTCTCTTTCTCTCTCTCTCTCTCTCTCTCACACACACACACACACACACACACACACACACACACACACACACACACACACACACACCACACACACACACACACTTACACACACAGAAAGAAAGAGAGAGAGGAGAGAGAAGGAGGGGCACGGCAGCCAAAGAACCAAAGAATCCCTGTTATTTTTTGTCTCTATCGTAAAGAAGAGTATTCAAGTTTCAGTGATGCTTGTTCGTTTTTGTGGACAACTGCGAAATACACAATTCTTCACCAGCTTGAACATCAGGAAAGTGGTTTGATTAATCGTTTGTTTATGAGACTTTTATTTGTTACACACCAAGATTCTATCCACTTGTGTGTGTGTGTGTGTGTGTGCGTGTGCGTGCGTGTGTGTGTGGTGTGTGTGTGTGTGCGCGCGCGCGCGCTAGTTTTTTACAAGTTGTCTGTTTCTTTTAATTGACGAATTTTGAGCATACATGATCCCTTCAGACAAAGTAGACGTCAGAGGCAGGGCGTCACGCTGTTAGCAGACTGACAGTTTCATTCCGTCCCCTAACATCATCACTGCAAGTCAACCCGTCGTATTTTTTGCTCATTGATCAAGCGAGAAATTAATTTTTTGACTTTGGCTATTGTGTGTGTGTGTGTGTGAGAGAGAGGGAGAGGTAAGCATGTGATTTGATTCAGTAAAACAGACTCAACAGTTTTTTGTTGTTGTTTGTTTTGTTTTTTTAGTAAGCCGAGAAGAGGCGCACTAGTGATGATTTTTCTTGGCGTAATACGGATAGTAAGCCGAGAAGAGGCGCACTAGTGATGATTTTTCTTGGCGTAATACGGACCACAATAAAAATCCACGCCAACCGACAAGCCAGACTCGGGCACGTGAAAAATTGTTTGGCTTGGAACTGTGTTCAGTGCAGAGTGAAAGGGAACAGTGACTAGATCCAAAGTTGGAGGGGGGGGGGGGGGGCGAAAAGAATTGATGATTTCTACACACAAGCCACAGATACACTGGAGCAGTGAGGATGTTTGGTTGTGGCTCATTAGGCATACTGTCAACCCGGCCTCCAGCCTCCTTAGTCGCCGTGTAAATAACTCATTGTACTCTGTCAATACACACACGCATCCTTTCTTCCCTTAGGCTTCTCCATGCCTTCTTCGCACCTTCTTGCTTCTCCTTCATCATCGCACGCACGTACAGAGAGACAGAGACAGAGAGAGAATATTCTAATCTACGAGAAAATATGTACCCCACTAACTCTCACAGCTGTGTGGTTGCCATTAACTTCATGGACACTTGACGCATAGTTGATCGTTTAACGATGGCTCTCAGCTAGTTTTGAGGCATGTTGGCAGAGAAACAAGAAAGTATACTGAGAGAGAGCGAGAGAGAAAGAGGGTA
>CM060309.1:67499033-67509033 GCA_030674185.1 Monoplex corrugatus
GGGCTGAGACTAGTGCTCCTTTGACATGTCTCTGACGAGCGGCTAGTTTCCATGGGAGTTGGTTCACTGTCTTAAGGAGTCTGCCAGATCATTGTGATGGATTTGATTTAGATCTAGTGCATATGGAATTGTCCCAGTAAAACGAATCCTTGCTTTATTGAGTCGGAGCTGAAAGCTATCCGTTGATTTTGGCATGATATCGGCCATGGTGTGTAGCACACGACTTACTGATTCTTAAACCCACGTGATGTTAAGAAACTGTACCACTGGACATTGCGCCAGTTGCCTTAATCTTTCATAGTTGTGGGTAAGTGGGTTGTGGTGTAGTTCTCTATAGTCCACTCTGCAATATTATCTACTGTTTCATCCTCTTCCCATCCCTTGTTCTTTGACAGTCCACTAGACCTTGCTACATAACAATATTGTCTCGATTTTCAACAGGCTTTCATAGTGTTTTATGTGTTAAGCGATTTATTTTAACACTTCTTTCTTTGTGCTGTGGTCACTGGAAGAGATGCGAAGATGTCGTCTGAAGCATTCCGTCTCCAGTACCTGAATCTTTTGTCTGTAGATCTGCTGTCAGACCTCTGTGTTTGGCTCGCATGAAAGAAGATTAGGGCGAGAGTGTACTATTAAGCCTCAGTCTAATTTTGACAGTTTTTGTCTTTCCAGATGCTGGTGCTGCTTTTGTCTGCATGGACACGCAGCAGATTTGTTTCCTGGTATTGCTATTGAGACCAAGAAAAGTCTCATCTGCAAAATGTACGGGTGATGACTATGCCATTAAAGCAAAGAGGAAAGTTTCTCATCTGCAAAATGCACAGAAAATGGCTTTACCATTAACACCAAGGAGAAAGAGTCTGATCTGCAAAACGTAGAGTTGATGGAAGTGGTTGGCCATCATCCCGTCTCCCCTGACACTCGTTGTTTACAAGTCAGATGTTTGTAGCAGGATGAATTGGCTGAGAACCCGTTTGTCTTGGACAGCTTGTGAGAGTTGGGAACGAAATTATAGTCTGTCACACGTGGTAAACGTCAGACAGTCTTATTGCTCTCTCTGTCCCTCTGTCTGTCTATCTGTCTCTCTGTTTCTCTCTCTCTCTTCTTTCTTTCTCTCTCTCTCTCTCTCTCTCTCTCTCTCTCTCTCTCTCCTCTCTCTCTCTCTCTCTCTCTCTAACTGTGTGACTTGTGTGTATACATTTGGCGCAGAGCGTTTTTCTTTATTTTCTCATTCCGGGTGGCAGCGAGAGAAGGATGAATGATAGCTGATGAGTGATGGTGTAGGGGTGGGGGTGAGGATGTGTATATATGAGAGTGCTGCTGCTGATGAGGATTGGTGATGGTGTGTGTGTATGTGTGTGTGTGTGTGTGTGTGTGAGTGAGAGAGAGAGAGATGGGAGTGTGTGTGTGTGGTGATGGTTGTGCTGATGAAGAGATCTTCATTTATTGGCGGGTGGCTGGCTGCGCGTGCTGGCCTAGTGCCATGGTTATGTTTTGTTTCCCTGCCTCTGTCACCACCTCCCCCAACACACACACACACAAACACACACACACACTCACATACACACACACACACACACACACACACACACACACACCACACACACGCACACGCACACACACACACACACTCGCTCACAGTGCCTGTCTTCACCTGACCTGCTGACACTTTCACTACCAGTCACTCACACATACTGTGAGAGCTAGAGGGGGGGGGGGGGGGTCAGAGATCTAGAAAGGGTAAGAAAGATAAGGAGAGAGAGGGCGTCAGAGGATGAATGGCTGGTTTTTAATTTCCAGTATTAAAGGCAATGACTTAATACAATAAAGCTTAGGTCCAACCAATTTTTTTACGAGATAGAGAGAGAGAGAGTGTGTGTGTGTGTCTGTGTCTGTGTCTGTGAGAGAGGGACAGACAGAAAGACAGGATGGTAAAAAGAGGAAGAGAATATCAGAGAGAGAGAGAAAGAGGGAGAGAGAGGGAAATCTAAAACTTAAAAAATACTTTATTACTGAAGGATAGTAGCATAAGGTCTCTTTGGATCTGTCGTATAGCTAGTCCATGCTATTCTACACATACAGACATACAAACATGAAAGTGAAATACATTGATTAGAAACAGATATGACATCAGCAATAAACTGTTGTATAGATATAAACAAATACAGTAAAAGAAGCCAGAAAACCAAGCATAATAATGTTTAGAGAGAGAGAGAGAGACGGGGAAGGGTGAGTAAGAGCAAGACGGAGGAAGGGGGAGAGAGTAGAATCTGAGAGTCAGAGTCACAGGCAGCACAGAGATTTGGGGGTGGGAAAGAGTCTGTTGTTTCTTAACGATCGTCTCATATTTAATTGGCGTTGATGAGAATTCCAGGCAAGTGTGTGTACTACTTTACATACATACCGATGTCTGTAAAACAGTTGTGTCTGACGCGGATACATACCGTAAACTAGAAGACCAACAATAAAGTATTCAGAAAACTGAACAGTTCAAAATAAACAGGCAGCCATAGATATTGAAGATAACCGAACAGTTCAGAGTAAACAGACAGCCACAGACACTGAAGATAACTAAACAGTTCAGAGTAAACAGCCATAGATACTGGATAACTAAACAGTTCAAAATACCCAGCCAGCCATAGATACTTAAGAGAAATGAACAGTTCAAAATAAACAGTCATAGATACTGAAGGTAACTAAACAGTGCAAAGTACACAGACGGCCATAGGTACTGAAGATAACTAAACAAAATAAACAGACAGCCATAAATACTGAAGATGGTTAAACAGTTCAAAGTAACAGACAGCCATAGATAATGAAGGTAACTAAAGAGTTCAAAATAAGCACAGTGGATAATGAAGATATGAGTAAGGTCAAGCTTGTCCCATGCCCCTGAAGTCACAATCAGTGTTAGATGATCTATTCATTTAGGCCACAGCCCCGTATGAAGGAAGGGTTGTGTTTTACAAAACATATCAACTTGTTCTTACCAATGCATTGGAAACCCATAAGCGCAATCCGTCGAAGTAATTCAAACAATTCTGCTGCAAGTACAGGTCATAAACAAGTGATAAAACAAAACCTTTGCATTATAGTCTATCACTGTTTGTATGAAGCATGTTATGCAAGCATTTACATGCGAAATCTGATACTCAGAAATGTTTACGATCGGATTGCAATGTAAATCATATAACAATTTGTAAGTCTTTAAAGGTAATCTATGGTAGTATATACGAGTTGACTTCAGCCAGTATGTTATGCATCTAATAAGTGAAATTATACATAATGGAAATTTCCTATACATAAGTCACATCATTTGTTTCTTTCTCTGTTTCTTTGTTTGTTTGCATTTTTTCAGTTTCTCAAGAATGCGTCTCCGCGCCCAGAATAGAGTCCATACGTTCTGACGTCTCACGTGCCATGTTATGGTTAAGATCAAAAACGATCGTGTCATAAGTCCTTGCTGGCAAGATATCTTGCAAATTTTAATATTTGGAGTTCGCTTGTACAACTTGTAGGAACAGCATTTAAGTCGTGGAGGAGAGAGGTGGTAGAGACCTGGACTTTCTCTTATGAGGGTGGTGCCTATCGTCTGTTCCTCACTGCTTAGCCTTTCCCTGTTCAGGCTCAGGTCCCCAATCACACTTGGGTGGACTGAATGCCAAATGTATACAGCTTTATGCCAAGTCAGACTCGAACCTGTGCAGTCAAACTTGAAAAAGGAAGCTGTACGTCTGCACTTAGGTGGTAAATGGTATAGATATAGAGCCATTGAAATACCGACACCGAAAAGAGTTTGTTTTGTTATAGTGTGAAACTACTGATTTCGGTATGGTTGTTGAAATAATTTGAAAAAAAATCTCTTTTATACTTGTCATGCTGAGTGAGAGAAAGAGAGAATGCAATTTAACCAAATGCAAAAAAGTTCTGAAAAGAAAAAAAGTAAGCTCAGAAAATGGATGCACTTTCAGCCTTAGAGAACAAGAACAAATTTTGTTTATGAGGGTAGGTTAGGGAAAAAAGTGAAGTAAATGCATTTTACATCTAGCCCACTGAGAGAGAGAGAGAGAGGGGGGGGGGGGGTTGAAAAATCAAGACTGAAAATGCTTTATTTGTTTGACAATTTACCTTCACAAAAGGTTGAACAAGTACATGTACAATAACACTTGAATTTATTTAGAAAGAAGAGAGCGAGCGAGCGAGCGAGCTGTAGAATATATTTGGAAGATAGAGACAGGGGTTCATTCTTTTCTTTCTTTTCTTTCTAAACAAACGAGAGGAAGAGGGGGTGATGGAGAGCGCGTGAAGAAATGAGACAATGCCCAGAGGGAGAGAGCTGGGGTAAATAATGGCCATGCACTGTTTGTTGATGTTGCTACCTGGGGCTTTCTACCCCGAACTTCTATCTCCGTCCCCTTCTACGGTCTCACACACACACACACACACACACACACACACACACACACACACACACACACACACACACACACACACACACACACACTCTCTCTCTCTCTCTCTCTCTCTCTTTCTTTCTCTCTCTCTCTTTCTCTCTCTCTCTCTCTCACACACACATACGCGCACGCATGCACGCACACACACACACACACACATACGCGCACACATATATACACACACAGGACCCCACTACACCACACACACATACATATACACACACACACACACACATAGTCATACAGAAGCTCTCTCCACACACACCGCAAACACACACACACACACACACACACACACACACACACACATGCACAAACGCACACACGCACGTACGTGCACATAAGCGCACGCGCGCACATACACACACAGAATTCCTCCATAAATCCCATTCCCTCCACACACAAAAGATCTCTTTATACATCACCCCCAAACACACATTCACTCACTCTTTCATGTGTATTCCGTGTCTGTTGTACATACTTTACTATAAGTCCTGTGTGATAGATAAATGGTTAACGTGTCCTGTGTAATGTATGAACGATAACCTGTCCTGTGTGACGTGTAAAAGGTTAACCGATCCTATGTGATATTAAAAGTTAACCTGTCCTGTGTTGCACGTAAAGGGTTAACCTGTCCTGTTTGATATGTAAAGGGTTAATCAGTCCTGTGTGATGTGTAAAGGGTTAATTTGTCCTGTGTGACATATAAATGGTTAACATGTCCTGTGTGACGTATGAAGGGTTAATCTATTCAAGTTTGTTACTATGTTTCTCCCAGCCACGCCTCCCTCCGCTATCTACCCGTCTGATGGTGAAGGGGTGAATGTGTTGGTATTTGTGGTATTTACTGCTCATAACACTCTGACTTCCTTACTCACCCATCATGACCTTACAGAGATACACACACAGAATGAGATACAAACACAGAATGAGAGAGAGGTACGTGTGCGAAAGGGAGAGGGGGTTGGAAGGGGAGGTGTTAACCTGTAACTACAGACTTCGAGCGAAGGGGCTGTCTGAATAGTCAGGATATTCGGTCAGAAAAGAAAAGCAGTTTCCAAGCGGTGTGCAACATTTTCTCCGGCACTTAGGAATTTGAAAACCTTAGAAATCATCATCATGTGCCTTACCGCATGGCGTTGGCGATCATGGCTCGCCACACGAATGTATCGTTTGTCGCTCCTGTATATCTCTACCCCTTTTTGCCTCCACCCACTCTGTCTGCAAAAGTAATATTTTCTCCCTGGGTCTATCTGGTGCTTCTTGTCCCTCTATCTTTCCTTTGTAGCTAGGTGCTCAAATTTCTCTTGCCTCATAAAATGTCCTTTACATGTAAATGTTGCTTGTCTTTTCCTAATCTTCTTCACTGATACTCTTTTTGTGTTTGCTTCTTTGGAAACTCTCGTTTGCCATGGAACTCTAACATTCTTTGTAGAAGCCACATTTCAGCTACCTCAGTCTTGTTGTGACTTTGCTTGTTGATTGTTCAGGCTTCGCATCCGTATAATACTGCTGGTTCTATCTAACACTGAAAAATTTTCTTCCTGATGTCATTTGAGAGGTATTTGTTGGTAAGAACGCTTTTCATTTTCTTGAATGTTGTTTTGGCCAATTTTTCTGGCTGTTTCTAATAATGTGCATCTGCCATCTGTTGAGATGACTGTTCCCATATATTTTAACTTATCAACTAGTTTCAGTGTTATGCCATTTGCTGTTACTTTACATGAGGGAATTTCTTGTTTTTTACTGATTACCATGACTTCAGTCTTCTTACTTTTTCGCTCTAGCCCTTTATTTCTGCTGTCTATACTCACAAGATTTTGTAGGTCATTTTCATTTTCTGCAGTTAGGACGGTGTCATCTACATAATGAAGATTGTTTATCTTTTGTCCTCAAACTTTTATCCCAGGGCATCGTTTTATGTTTCTTAAGATGGAATCGCTGTAAAGTGAAAACAAATCTGGTGTCTAACCGGTGTGGTTTTTGTTGTTGTTGTTGTTGTTTTTGTTTTTGTTTTGTTGTTGTTGTTTTTGTTGTTGTTTTTTTGATCGTTTGAAAAGAGTTTATTTCATTTTCTACTCCCATTGCTGGTGTTTGTTCCCAATAAACATTCCTTATTATTCTTAGATCTTTTCCATCGGTATTGAGCTTTTCCTGTTGGTAGATCAATTCTTGGTATCTTACCTGATGAAACGCTTTGGTTTAATTAACAAAGCGTAAATATAAATCTTTATTCAACTCACTTGATCTTTCCGTGAGAGTTATTAGGATATATATGACATTAACGGTTTTTTCCCCTTTAACAAATCCACATTGTTCTTCTGCTATTTCTATTCCTATTCCTTGTCCTCATCATGATTATTCTTAATAGAATCTTTGCCACATGACTCACCAAGCTGACTGACACTGTGAGGGAGTTTGCATTCTATACCTCCTGCTTTGGAAGTGCAATAAAAATTGACTTTGATATATATCTTTAGGGATTTTTCCGGTGTTATAAATTTCATTTAGGAGGATTGTTACTTTTTCAATTCCAAATTCATCTAGAACTTCGATCATTTTATAGTAATATTGTCTGGTCCTGGGTCTTTTCCCAGTTTCATCTTTTTTATCGCCGCTGTAACTTCATCTGTCGTCATTGGTGGTCCTTCGAATTTTTTTCTAATGATATGTTCCTCCCTTCTGTCATCATGAAAAAGGTCTTCAGTGTACTCTCCTTATCTGTCTAGAATATTGTCTGTTGTCTAATTCCATAATAATAGTATCATCTTTTGATTTTAAGCAACCAAGTTGATGTGCATGTCGTTTTCCAGTGAGCAATTTTTTGAGTATTTGTGAACATAAAACTTAGGGTATATTTTGTGTCGGTCTTCTATTTCTTTGCACATTGCTTCTAGCCATGCTTCCTTGGCTTCATTGTATTATTCTTGACTTCCTTAGCTATCTTTTCATATTCTTCCTCTTTTCCCGTTGCCTTCATATGTTCATCTATCAAGCCTACAATTTCTTTGTCATTCAATTCATTTTTGCTTTTCTTTTAACCCTAAGGATATCTTCACAAGCTTAGTTTTCTGAGATTTTCAAACTTGTCCATTGTTTCTCACTTTCTGTCTGTAACATTTTCCAGAGCACTGAGTTTGTTTTGAACAGACACGCTAAATTTGCACGAGTTGATTCATCTGTCGATAAGAATCCAAGATATAGTTTAATGTTATTTTTGGTTTGTTCAGGTCTCTTTAGTTTCAGGATTAATTTCCGCATTACAGGATTATGCTCACTATTGCATTCTGTGCCTGGCAATTTTTGCTGTCAATAAAGAATTTCTAAATGTATTTATCAGGATGTAATATATTTAATTTCTTGTGCTGTCTCTTGGATTCGTCCGTATTTATTCTCTTCTGTTATGCTGTTCAAACCAAGTGTTTCCTATTATAAATTCATTTACTTGTTTCCTCTTAAAAAGTGTCTCTTCCTTTCATTTCACATGCCAAGACCATGAGGGCAAGGTGTTTTCCTTTTTTTTTTTTTTTTTTTTTTTTCATGCTTACCCGATGTTATCATTTCTGTGCCCTTCCATCTCAATTCTCCTACTCCTAAAATATCGATGTTCAGTCTTTCCATTTATATGGTGAAATTCTCTAACTTTCCCTTCTGTAGCATTTTTCTGTCACTCCATTTTGCAGTTTTTATATCTTTCAATCCAATAGCAATAGCTTGATTATAGTCTGATGTCATCCGCTTAACATGACCTCCCTCTGAAAGAAAGTGCTCCAGTGGAGTCCCTATTCACGTCGTTCACTTTTCTTGTATCCGTATTTCGGGTCATGATGTTGCTTGGAGAGTACACTGGTGATTTCTCGTTGCCTTTCATCGGTTTTTGTACGGACTTTCCGCTGGCCTTTGTCGTTCCCATGACTACCCACAAGACAGTGGGGGCTGATTTTCTGTCAGAGGTTACTCCCTTAGCATTTGTCTCTCCTGAGAAAGGATAGCGGTAACTTTCTGTCAGGGCTTACTCCCTTAGCCATGGTCTCTCCCAAGACAGCCGCAAGCGGTGGTGCTATTTACCCATAGCTAGGGAGTCTGGTTCGTGGACCCCAGTGGGCTTATGTGCCGCACATCTGAAGGCCAAACCTTCTCTGAGCGTCTTGAGAATTCAGTCCGAGTCCGTGAGGTGCTCAGTTACCATGTCGCCACGGGGAGGCACTACGTAGGGCTTGCTGATGGAGAGGCTATGTACTGACAGAGAGAGACTAACGCACTCTGCTTTCCTTTTCGCAGAGCTGTAAGCAGCAATACTAGTCAGCAGTGCGGGCTCAAAGCGAGATGTGGTAAGCACACAGTAACTAGCCAACACACTAGACAAATCACGTCAGCAATAAAACACATATAATTAGGAATGTTTTCAACGGGGGTTCAGGCTCTCAGGTAGCCCCATACACTCGTCTTTTAAATCTACCTGAATTGCAGTGGAAGTGGAAGATTCAGCGTAAACTAATGCTGCTGAACGGGGGAGACCTCAAACTGGATGAAACACCGTACACTGATTTGATTTGAGACTCGTTGCTGACCAGCGCTGAGAGATGAGCATATTACAACTGGCAGGAAACAGACAATGGCCATACCCGTCTTGCGGGTTGGGATTGAACTCCGGATTATCAAATCACAACCTGAGACCTTACATTTTCTTTACTACAAGTCGACAGCTGTAACAGTTGGGTGATACGAAGAGTCACTGGTTGTTTTGATATCTTTAAAGTCAGTGATAGCTTTGATAACTGAAAGTCAATGGTAGCTTTGATAATTTCAAAAACATCAGTGATAGTACTTTAAGTCAGTGGTAGTTTTGATAAAGTCACTGACAATTTTGATAACTGCTGTTCAGTGATGACAGTTTTGATAACGTCAGTGGTAGTTCTGCTATCGTAAAGTCAGTGGAGTGCAGCAGTAAGCAGATCATATATGCTCATGTTGGTCCAGTCTTTGATATAATATTGTTTGCCATTTAGCTCTTTCTCTGTCATTTTTGGCAACAACCTCCTTCCAGTGTATTTTGGGACTGAGAGGTTGAGGGGAATCATCACAATCGCGTATGAGGCAAGGAGTGAGGGGAAAAGAAAGTAAGAATGCAGTTACAGTTTTAGTTGTAATTTCTGAGATGATAGATATCTCCGCGCTAGTAATAAATTCCATAAGCACTGACCTCACTAGGGCCATGAGACGGAGAAGATCCAACATAATCACGGCACAAGCCTTAATTTTAAGCCTGCACATAAGCACTGTGCGTTTGCAAGGTCTTGAGGTCTTACTTTGTTTATGGGTTTAAGAATGCAAAGAATGGAATAACATCAGTTTATAACCTCAAGGGTCATATGACCATACCCCATCTTCCTCTCTCTTTGTCTCTCTCTCTCTCTCTCTCTCTCTCCTCTCTCTCTCTCTCTCCTCTCTCTCTCTCTCTCTCTCTCTCTCTCTCTCTCTCTCTCTCTGTCTGATGTGGCGTAGCTATCATGGGAGAGAGGTAAAATATTTGTGTCGGAATGAGC
>CM060309.1:67514033-67549033 GCA_030674185.1 Monoplex corrugatus
AAAGAAGTTGAAGTGTTTGATAGTAATAACATGACACGATCTACAAAATAAGTTAAAATGTTTGATAGTAATAAAACTATTCAATAGATGAACACATTCATAACACAGTCTACAAGGCAAGTTGAAATCTTTAATAGTAATAACATTCAGTAACCAATACTTTCATAATACAATCTACAAGTTGAAGTCTTTGATGGTAATAAGGCTGTTCAATAATCAACACCTTCATAACACAATCTACACCACAAAGTGAAATCTGTAACACTATATCATAATCAATACCTCTATGATACAGTCTACAAGACAAAATTGAAGTCTCTTACACTACATGGTAAGCAACACCTTCATAATGCAATCAACACCTTCATAATACAATCTCCAAGAGAATGTGAAGTTTGTGATACTTCTTCCCTACCACCGATCATGTCAGTAGAAAAGCTTGGCCTTGTTTTTCCAAACAGTAAAAACATTCCTTATTCTGGTGACCAGTAGCCAAACTCATGCGATACGGTATATCTTGCATTTCTCCTACCCATATGCTCCTCCCCTCTATTCCCCGCAGAAGACATTTAACCCAACAAAACGTCGTCTGCATGGACACAGTGGGTGACTAGGAAATAACTGCCCAGCACTGGTCTTTATGGGTGCGATTCCCGCCCAAGATTGTTCCAGCGATAAAAATTGTTCCAGCGATAGACCGATACAAATTCTAGTATGAGATACAAAACCCATACGCTAGATAGGACCTCAAGATCTGGTCAGCTCATGGGTTTACGTACAGGCTTATGGCTTATGCCATGATCATTTTGGATCTTCTCCATTACATGGCGCCAGTGCGTCACAATCTAGACCTAATCTGCTAGTGACACAACCTTCCCCTAATTTGACAGTGACACAACCTTCATCTAATCTGCCAGTGACACGACTTTCACCTAATCTGCCGAAGACAGTATTGAGGTAATCTGCAGTGACACTTACCTTGACCTAGTCGGCTAGTGACACAACCTTGAGCAAATGTGCTGGTGACATAACCATGATCTGATCTACCTGTGACACAACCTTCACCTTATCTGCCAGTGACACAATCTTGACGTAATCTGCCAATGACATAACCTTGATCCAATGTGCTAGTTACACAACATTGACCCAATGTTCCGGTGACACAACAATGACTAATTAGCCGATGATACAACCTTGACCTAATGTGCCAATCACACAACCTTGACCTGAAGTGTCAGTGACACAACCTTGGCCAGATGTGCCAGTGACAGAACATTGACCTAATGTGCCATGACGGCCTTGACCTAATGTGCCAATGACACAACCTTGACCTAATCTGCCAGTGACAGTGAGCCTGGGGTGGAGACAGATGGGAGACAGGCAGTGGGGGAATGGGAGGCATTCCAAACTTGCATGTCGAACTGTTCAGGTGGGAGTTCCCTTTGCGACGTTAAACCCTTGTGGCTCATTCTGCCACCTGAGGCTCATTCTGCCACCTGACAGGGGTGTGTAGAAGTGGTGGAGCAGTGGTGTAAGCCCCAGCTAATCCCCTGACAAAGCTCCCACCCTGCTACTGCTCTACTTGATAGTCGTGAGACACCTCTTGTGTCTACTACTTATTATTACCACCTCCACTCCTACACACGCACACACACACAAACACGCACGCACGCATATTGTGCACACACATACACGCACACATATATAAATAAACACAAACACTCACACACGTATGCACACACACACATATACATACAAAAATGCAACATACACACTCGCACATACACACTTTCCCACGCACGCACGTACACAAATACACACACACACACAGAGAAATAAACACGCGCGCACACACACGCACATACACAGATACACGCACGTACATACAGACAGACATAAACGAGCTGGCGCGCGCGCGCGCACACACACACACACACACACACACACACACACACACACACACACACACACACACACACACACACACACTCATCCTGACCCTTTTACTAACGGTCTTGACGCGTCTGCCGTTACGTTATAATATACTGTCCCAGCACAGTACACTGAAGAACATAGAGAGGAAGGCAGTTTGTTACAACAAGGTCACTTGACTTGCAAGGAGACCACCTCTTGCCTTCACTCTGATTGCCTGCAAGTCATGTCGAGTTTGAGAAAACTGAGTGCTTAGCCTCCAGTCCACCCAGCTGTCAATGGGTGCCTGATCCTGTCAGTCCATTGGGTGCCTGATCCTGTCAGTCCATTGGGTGCCTGATCCTGTCAGTCCATTGGGTGCTTGATCTTGTCAGTCCACCCAGCTGTAAATGGGTATCTGATCCTGTCAGTCCTTTTGGTGCCTGATCTTGTCAGTCCATTGGGTGCCTGATCTTGTCAGTCCTGGGTGTCTGATCTTGTCGGTCCATTGGGTGCCTGATCTTGTCAGTCCATTGGGTGCTTGAGCTTGTCAGTCCATTGGGTGCCTGATCCTGTCAGTCCATTGGATGCCAGATCCTGTCAGTCCATTGGGTGCCTGATCTTGTCAATACATTAGGTTCCTGATCTTGTCAGTCCATTGGGTGCCTGATCCTGTCAGTCCATTGGGTGCCTGATCCTGTCAGTCCATTGGGTTCCTGATCTTGTCAGTCCATTGGGTGCCTGATCTTGTCAGTCCACCCAGCTGTCAATAGGTGCCAGATCCTGTCAGTCCATTGGGTGCCTGATCTTATCAGTCCGTCCAGCTGTCAATGGATGCCTGATTTTTTCAGTCTACCCAGCTGTCAATGGGTACCTGATGCTGTCAATCCTCCCAGCTGTTAATGGATTCTTGATCCAGTCATTCCACCCAGCTGTTAATGGGTACCTGATAATGTCATTCCACCCAGCTGTCAATGGGTACCTGATACTGTCAGTCCACCCACCTGTTAATGGATAATTGATCCTGTCAGTCCACCGAACTGTTAATGGGTACCTGATGCTGTCGTTCCACCCAGCTGTCAGTGGATACCTTATCCTATCAGTCCACCCAGCTATCAGTGGGTATCTGATCCTGTCAGTCTACCCACCTGTTTTCGGTTAGGGAAATTAAAGCATTGCAGATGGGCATGGCAGGCGCTATCGTCATAAAGCTGGTTTCCCCAAAACGTGGAGGTCTCTGCAGTCTCATTCCCCTACGACCTCAGGGTGATGGAACAGCATTGACCTTTAGTTGTGACTTTTGTAAATACCCAAACCGGCACCATAAATTCATATCACTATGAACGCTTTCAAACTAGTAGGGAAAAAATCCGTTCAAGTTGAATGCCAGCAAGCACGAGACATCAGTTTTAAGCTGAGTGCCAACCGTTTAACATGTAGGGCATTCCACTCAGAGCCTGTCGCCACTGCGTCTGGTCATCTCGTCACCAGAGTCCCAGTCAGTCAACATAGGCAGGCGATATGTGTAGCTTTGATGGGGACGCCGATAGGCCTTAGTTGAATGCTGGCGGCTCTAACCGACCTGTAGGTCACATTATCAGGAGGAGGGGAGGGGTGAAATGGGGTGTAGGGTGAAGGCAGTGATTGTGTGCAGTGTGTGCATTGCTATACAGGGCCACTAAACCCTCACCGTATGTTGCCCAACAACCACTACGACATCGCCACCGCCACAACACCTACTGTCGCTCCTTACGTCTGGCCTCCTTGTCTCCCTGTTTAAACACCGCTACAGTGACTGATTTAAATCGATCAAAGGCAGGGTTGATCTGTCTGTCTGTCTGTCTGCGGACACCTCTGCACTGGCAACGCGTCTCCGTTTGATCTTGCAGATCTTTTGTCTCCTTATTTGTGGTCACTTGGTTGGTCCGGTCCTACTGCGTCGCATCCACCTTGTCATGTAGTGCAATGTCCTATGGCCAGACGGTCCTGCTGAGGGCATTATAGCTCGGACACATCTCGCAGTTTAGTGTGGGTGTCCACCGTAAGGTCGAAGTCATCAGCAAACCGAAGTTTTCAGATGCTTCTGCCACCATTGAAAGTGGACAGTTTGTAGTTTGAAGTTTGGGGTTTGTTCAAGAGGGATTCATCGCACTTGGACAGTTCCATGTCCGCTCTACTCAGATTTGCATGGAATTATCTGTCAGACTTCTTGGCCTGCTCAAAACTATGCGCTGACAAGGTATTAAAATGGAGACAGGTGGTGGGGAAAGGTCTATGAAACACTAAGCTGACACCGCCAGAATGATGGAAACACAAAGAGAGGTAGCGAACAGGCAAGTTTGTAATGTTACGGTTTGAGACAATTCAAAATATCAGAACATGAGTCTACGGCTGTACCAAAGGCATCAACCAATCCGCACGAAAAACTTTGCCCGGCTTAGGGTTGAACTCACAACCCATGCACGGCATTCAAATAACTGAGCTAATGGGCTATAAAAGAGAAGAGAGAGAGAGAGAGAGAGAGAGAGAGAGAGAGAGAGAGAGGTATGGTGGCTGTGAAGGTCGGGAAGCGTTGTCTCCAAGATATTTTTACCAGGAGAATGTTTGACAGCATCGGCGATAGTAGACAGCTGTATTATGAGTTTGGACGGGAACGATTCATCTTACTCGGACAGTTCCATATGCGCTTCACCCAACTTTGCCAGTAATTATCAGCTAATATGAGTAGCATGCTGGTACCGCAGGGGTGGTAGGTTCGACGTTGAGGCGGGCCACATTATTGTTTAAATTGTCCATTTAACTCTTTTGATTGGGGCAGCGTGCTGATAATGCAGGAGTCTAGGGTTCGACTCTCAGACGTGCCACAGGAGAGTGCGATAAATCTGTCTGAAATAACCTGTAAACTGTAAATTCCATGATTCTAGCGCTATGCTGATAACGCTGTCTGACAGTGGTGCCAGTGCTGTGCTTCTCTTCTTTTTTAAAATTTTACAGAAAAGATGATATGGCTTGACCGTCTGTCGTCTTTCCGGGTACGGGTTACCTCCTTGCGAGACATTCCAGTGGACTGGCGGGGTGTGTTTATCGGCGACATGATGAAAGAGTGGGGTAGCTGTGGGTGTGGCCACTCCACCCCTACTCTAACGCCTCTACCCTATGACCACTGTCCATGTCAGCCTTCCCTCTTACTTTGCTTAAGACGGTATTACAGCGTTCGGATGATTCCATATGCGCCGATCCACAGATGTCATCTGGTGGATGGATAAAGATAAAAACGCATGCTATATTCCATTACACTGCCGTGTGACCATTGATCAAACCACTGTGTAACACCTGAAGCCGCCTTATTTAGTTTGGTAAAAAAAAAGCCGTTCCTGTCTGAACTCTGCCTCCACCCCCGCCACTTCAAGATGGCTGTAATTGTTTAAACTCTTACCTGTCTGAATCCCCCCCCCCCCCCCCGCAACTCTCAGATGCGTGTGAATGCTTAACTCTTATTTAACACCCCACCTACCACACCAACACACTCTTAGGATAGATTTAAATGCTCAACTGTCTCCTGTCTGAATTCTACAGATCCCCACACAATCACCAAAATGAATGTAAATATTTTTATTTCTCCGAACTCTCTCCATCCCTCACACACTCCAAGGTGGGTGTAAATGCTTAACCTTCACCTTTCTGAATTCTCCTTCCTGTATGTATGCTTAACCTTTACCTGAATCAACTCCCCTCCCCACTCTTCACTTGGCCCCCGTGACTTAAAAGCACAAACCATGGTAGGTACAGCGGTAGTTGTACTTTCTGGCGGGGTGGCTGCGGGGTAAGGGGATGCGGGGGTGTAAGGAAGACTGTAAGAAGAAAAGTCACAAGAAAAAAACGTTACGGAAGTAATTTCACAGGGGAGAAAAATCACAGGCTACAGATAAAACGTCACAGTATCTTCACATATCTCTGTACAGCCTACTGTTCAGGCTTCATCATACAAGTCCTCCTCAGCCGTCTTTCTGCCTTCACGCCGTGCTAAGCAGAAGTTTCTCAGCCGCTCCTGCATCCGAACGTAGTGTCTCTTGGAACGCTTGTTTGGCTAGTTGCCTGTAGTAGGGCTAGTTGCCGCTCGAGGAAGAATACGGACAGCGGCTTTCTCTTTTCTGAATCAGTCAGTGGTCCTCCAGATTGACATATGGTAATATCCAACCAGGTTGTGAACATGTTGTTCCAACTCTCGCATATAAGGTTTGTGGGGGGGGGGGGGGGTTGTTGGCTGTTGATTAATGAACATGCTGTCGTCTGGAGAAAGCGTGGGCGGTACGTAGCGCATCCTAACAGGCTTAACTGCGTAAAGGTCTCTAGCAGCTCGGTGCTGAATCTGGCGGTAGTGGCCACTAACATAAATTCTATCGTAGTAGTCCAGTAGGTTTTCAGCTTCAGGTGGGTCTGCTTAGTCCAGTAGGTCTTCAGCTTCAAGTGGATTCTGCGGTAGATTAGCCATAAGAAACTGCTTCCCGTCTTGAATATCTGCTGGTGGGAGAAACCCTAGGCCGTCAACCATGCCACAGAACAGACGGAATTCTTCATCAGCTGTGTACTGGGGTCCAAGACCTAAGTCCTGGATTTTCCGCCTCGTTGATTGGGTCAGGTGGTAAAAGGAGCCCCTAGATGTCACGTGTCTTCCAAACATGGCTTAGAACAGCATCTTCAAAGTTTGTGATGGCAGTTTTGATGTTAAAGTCCAAGTTTATTTCTGTACATTTATCAACAAGTACCTGGAAGAGTTCTTCA
The DNA here is from genome assembly GCA_030674185.1 of Monoplex corrugatus. Taxonomy (NCBI): domain Eukaryota; kingdom Metazoa; phylum Mollusca; class Gastropoda; order Littorinimorpha; family Ranellidae; genus Monoplex; species Monoplex corrugatus. Next base: position 67,520,727 of record CM060309.1, read on the forward strand.
TATGTTGTCCGTGACTTTGTTGTCAACAAAGCATACACTGCTGTGACAGCGGTGTTTCCCAAGGGCACGCAAATAACGTAAAATCTGCCTGAAGATGGGTGGTGCCATATAAAAGTTGCCATACATAAAAAGAGTTTCTGTTGCTGTAAAAAGCGTCAGCCCAGCCGTTGTGCAAAACACAAGAATGCGATCATCTCCGTTGATACCATTATCAGCAACAACAAAACGTTTAAGATTGAGACCTGCAGTGATGCTGAACTCATAGGGAAGCTCCCTAAGGTCGACCAGGCGATGAAGTACGGGACATGTGAGACGCTAGTTCCGTATAGGTCTTTTGCAGGTGTCAGCTGTGGGTAGTAGGACTTATACATCATCCTCACACTGACATGCGAAATTTTGAGCTGGAGTATCTCTGGTCTCTGCAGCCTGACGCTTCGTAATGATCTTCACTTTAGCAAGACAGATTTGACTTTCTTTAAGAGTATGATTATGAGCCTGTCCTATGTCTGGATTCTCTTACTCCAGGTCTGTTTTCAAGCTGGCCTGTCACTGGGCACTTCTCCTTTTGATACACTTCTGTCATATTTCAATTGTACGACTAGAGTGCTTGGTGTACATAAAACCAACATGGCAGAGTTTCATTCAACTTTTGTTGCTCTGGATAATCTCCATGGCAGTAAAAAAAAAAATTAATGACAGTGAAAAATTAATGACAAAAATTTAAATCGAACAGTTCCTCAATAAAAAAATAACAGTTAAGTATAAAGGCTTCACGTTTGCATTGAATGAGTTCATTATACAATGATACTGGCAAACAGAAAAGCTTCAATTCTGATCAGATATCAGGTAGGTGTGTGTGGGTGTGTATGTGTGTGTGTGTGTGTGTGTGTGTGTGTGTGTGTGTGTGTGTGTGTGTGTGTGTGTGTGTGTGTGTGTGAACTTTGTGTGTTGTGAACGACAACCAAGAGATCAGATTCACTTTTACCGTTAGACTGAGGAGTCCGAGAAATATCAGAGTTTTATTCAATGCATTATCCACAACTGCATTTAGAGGAGGAGTGGGGTAAGTGTATGAAGGAGATAGTTTAGTGGAGGTGGGGGAGAAGGAATCATTCATTGAGAAAGATACTGCAAAGAGCAGCTGCCCAAAACTGCCTTATTTCCGTGACTTTTTTTTTTCTGTGACTGTTTTTCGTGACTTTTTCCCCGATAACGTTATTACCGGGGCCCCTTAAGGAAAGGCTGTGGGCATGGGGTTCTAAAGGAGTAGACACTAATCTACACCTACATGGAGCAAGGGAGGGGGAATGGAGGTGGAGAGATTGAGTGTGGAAGGAGGGAGAAGCAGGCAGCCCATCATTACGAGCTTTATGAAGGTCCATTCCAGGGTCGCCTAGCTGCTGAGCCTTGTGTCGGCTGGCGTCGCCCCACTCACCCCGCGCTCTCTACCAGCCGACAAAAAGCCACAGGCCAGCCCCTGAAATAGATCGCGTCTTCATTGCTCCACCGTCTAGACCTGCCACCCGCTCGCCACCCGACTCACTGACTGACTCGCCGGCTCCTACCCACTTTACTGCCGGCACCCGACTCTGGTGACTCTGGTGTCACATCTATTCCCTATCACAGACATGGATAGGGAGACAGGCAACTAGCTCTGTCACACTGTTATATGATAATAAACATGGATAAGGAAACAGGCATCTAGCTTTGTCACACTTGGGATAACGTAGACATGGATAGGGAGACAGGCAACTAGCTCTGTCACACTATTACATGATCATAGACATGGATAGGGAGATAGGCAACTAACTATGTCACACTCTGCTATATGATCATAGACATGGATAGGGAGACAGGCAACTAGCTCTGTCACACTATTATGTGATCATAAACATGGATAGGGTGACAGACAACTGCCTCTATCACACTCTTGTTATATGATCATAGACATGGATAGGGAGACAGACAACTATATGGCACACTGTTATATGATCATAAAATGGCTAGGGAGACAGGCAGCTAGCCCTGTCGTGAGAGACAGGCAACTAATTCTGTCGCACTTTTTGAGATGATCATAGACATTGATCGGGAGAAAGACAACTAGCTCTGTCACACTCTGTAATGTTATCATAGACATAGGGATAAAGGCGACTTGATCATACACACGGACAGGAATACAGGCGACTAGCTCTGTCATACTCTGTGATGATTCCCTAGTCAAGGCCAGAAAGACAAGCAACTAGCTCTGTTACGCTTTATGATCTTCTTACTATGCCTTGGAGTCCACAAGCGTATTGAAGTGAGATAACGTTGCTGTATTATGAATTTAATTTCGGTTCAGTTTTGTAGCAAATTTGGTTACCAGAATAACAGAAAAACAGTGAACAATCAGTTTAACAGATTATTGTTAACAGAGGATAACACCCATAATTGAAGCAGAAAAACCAGAGAAAAAGCTACCATATTGTCAGTAATAACCAAACAGGAGCAAACTATGGTTCTATGAATGCAGTATCATTTACCAAGCAACAGTAGCAAGAAACTCAGGATAACCGAAGGTCCTCAAGAGAGAAGCCCCCCCCCCTCCACACACACACACACGCGCGCACGCACACACACACACACACACACACACACACACACACACACACACACACACACACACACACACACATACACACACCCCAGACAAATGTTTTAGCCCTGAACTCTTTACATCCAGTGGGGCTGGGCCGCATCCAGGTCATGACTTCTGGATGCCTTTACAATCTGCAATCAGTAGCTCATTTCAACTTCATTTTGAGGCATAAAGGCGTTAATTAGACAAAACAAGTAAGAAGTGATGGTGAGACTTCCATAGGCCAGAAGTGAGCCGAATTGCCAGTCTGTCTTGCTGTAAATATGTTTGACTGTAGTGCCTGGCAAGTGCTTATCAGAGTCGTCATCACAGACATAAAAACATTTCTAGGTCTGTGGTCAGCAAAGCGTACGGCCTGGCAGGGACTTGTCCAATCTGTATAGCTATATGAACGTTCTATCTACAAGTAACTACAAGTACACAGCAGATGTCGGCTCACTGTACGACCTGTTAGGGACTTGTCCAGTCGATATACCTGTATATATCTATGAACGCATTACCTGGCAAGTACATGTCAAATGTGAGCACACTGTACGACCTGTCAGGGACTTGCTTGTCGATCTCTATAACAGTCTATATACCTATATGTCTGTGAACGTACTATTTGGCAAGTACACGTCAACTGTCGGCTCACTGTACGGTTTTACAGATACTTTACCAATCTATATAACTGTATATATCTGTGAACGTACTACTTGGCAAGTACATGTCAGCTATCGGTACACTGTACGGTTTTGCAGACACTTTACCAATCTATGTACCTGTATATATCTATGAACGCACTACCTGGCAAGTACACGTCAACTGTCGGCACACTGTGTGGCCTGTCAGGGACCTGTTCACTGTCTACTTCCATAGACTGGTGTGAACACCGCTCTGTTACAACGTGGCGTCAAAGCTAAAGTGACTTTTTACCACAAACACTCGGGGTGTCAGTCTTATGCTTTTTATTCAGGAATGACAAGCACTTGAGCCGATGTAGCCTTGTCTGTCCAGCTATACAGCAATCCTAAGAGACGTGAGCATGGAAGACAAGCTGATTATCTGTCTCCTTTGACTGTTGTTTGAGCCAAGTTGATGGAACTGACACCCCTTCCCTCCCCGAATATTCCTCTTTAAAAACAATTTCTGAATATGAATATTATAATCATAGGAAACTTGACTACTAATTATCTGTTTCTGTCTTCTGTGAGTGTTGTTTGAACACAGTTGATGACAACTGATTCCTCCCCGCCCCTCTTCCACTCCTCCCCCACCCCTCCCCCACCAGATATTCCTCTTTAAAAACAATCTGCATATATGAATTGTATGAATAGAGAAAGGTTGTATGCGTCCTCAACTGGTAAAAGATATATCTACTGGGGCCTAATAAAATGCTTGGATTTCGTAAGATGGAAGCCGTCTTGAAATCTTTTGAGATATGTTAAACATATTTCAACAGACGCAGGCTCTGGTTTATCATTATGGTTATACTTTCTGTCCGTCGGACGTGGTAGTCCGGAGAGTAAACGTCGGACTTCCAGTCGGAAGATACTGAGTTCCAACAAGATACCTCCGCCTGGTTGGTAAAGGATAGATATTTTCCGATTCTTCCAGGTCAACATGTGTACATGCTGCCACTGCCTAAACCCCCTTTGTGTGTATACGCAGGCAAAATATCAAAGATGTACGTTAAAGATCCTGTAAATCATGTCAGTAGAGGCTTATGGAAACATGAAAATAGCCAGCATGCAAGCAACGGCTAATTTGAGAAGTGGTTGTGAAATAAAGTATCATCATCTTCATCATCGTCATCATCATCATATCTATGAGGATATGGAAGCATTGTAGCAGCTGTTTATTCCGGTGAGTGCCCAGTACTACCATAGGTACAAACACATGCTAATATCTAAGTAACCATCAATATCATTATCAACAACAACAACATGGAACCCGACTTCTCAAGATAGACGTGGAAAATTTGTGAAGTAGATTTGTCTTGGCCAAAGAAGACACACTGAGTGTGACAGGTGTTTGCTGTTTTCCGTGCACTGTATATACTTTTTCTGTTGACTCACTGTTATTGTTGGTCTTCCTTTTTGTTCTTTGTCTTCTTTTGATACAACTGGAATCCAACACAAGAAGGGGGAGAAAACAAAAACAAACAAAAAATGCAAACACATAACTAGGGGGAAGAATGACCTTGCGTGTAGATGGGATTATTACGATATTTTAATTTGATTATAGGTAAATATATGAATACATAGATAAATCTTTTTTTTTTAAAAGTAATTTTCTTGCACGTCACGTTTAAACGATTTTATATGGCTTAGAATGATACAGATTAAAAGCAAAATGAAAAAAAAACAGCACATCAACAGTAAGATAGCAATGCCATATTGTCAGTATTCCTTTTATGACTCGTATAATTAATTATTGTGGCTCAAAATCTGGTAATGGTCATTCGACATACAGAGCAAAGTGTGTTTCTTTTGTAGTATAAGCACGCCGTTATGCCCCGTTTGGCACAGAGTCCTTCGTAACTACTGTGGAAAACCTCGATGACCCATTTTAAGTCGTTTAGCCTCTGTGACCCAGAAACATCGTTATGAACTGTTGTGAGTGTGTGCTTGTATCATCTGTCTCCCTGGTCACACAGGGGAAGGAGGGAGGGCGTGATTGGTGGAAAGAGAGGGTGTAGTATCACTATCAGGACATCAAAGTGGGAAAGGTGAGCAGAGCTGTCTATCAAATATCAAAGCGACTCAACGCCACTTTTGTGCAGAGAGATTACCAGACAGGGGAGACTAACACCACGCACATCAAGATAGCTTATCTCCCTTAGTCCTTGAATTGCATGTGTCGTCAGAACAAGCTGTCGAGGCTGTACTATAGATATCCATGTCTTTGGCCGTACCGCTGGGATCTGTCTATGGTATAGATATCCATGTATGTGGCCCTAGCCTTGTGATCTGTCTGTACTTATATATCCATGTAAGTCGCCTGGATCAGTCTGCACTATAGATATATGTGCCTGGGATCTGTCAGTACCATAGATATCTATGACTTTGGCCTTATCTCTAGGATCTGTCTGTTATATTTATATATATATATATATATGTGTGTGTGTGTGTGTGTTGTGTGTTGTGTGTGTGTGTGTGTGTGTGTGTGTGTGTGTGGCCCTATGTCTGTGGCCTACTCCTGTGATCTTTTGTACTACAGACATCTATGTCTGTGGCCTCACCCCAGGGATTTGTCTGTATTATAGATATCCATATATGTGGCCCTGTAGATATCTGTATGGTCCTACCCCGTTGATGTGTCTGTACTATAGGTATATATGTCTGTTGCCCTAACCGTGGGATATGTCTGTACTATAGATATGTATGTCTGTAGCCGTACACCTGGGATCTGCGCTACAGATATGTCTGTGGTCCTGTTCCTGGGATCTGTCTGCACTGTAGATATCTATATCTGTGGCCCTGTCTCTAGGATCTGTCCGTACTGTAAATATCTATGTGGCCCTACCCCTGGGATCTGTACTGTAGATATTTATGTCTGTGGCCTAACCCCGGGGATCTGTCTGTACTATAGATACATGTCTGTGGCTTTATCCCTGTGATCTGTCGTATAGATCTTTATGTCTGTTGTCCTCCCCCTAGGGTCTGCATTTACCACATATATCTATGTATGTGACCGTATGGATGGGTTCATTCTTTATGACAGGTATCTGTGTCTGTGGCTCTACCCCTGGGATCTATATGTACATAAATATCTATGTCTGTGGCCTGGGATTTGTCAGTCGGCTAGATATATCCTCATCGGTGTCGGACCCTTACTGGGGCCTAAGTGACCTACAGGACAGTTAGTCAAGCCACAATGGCATTCTCTAGTGTTGTCTCAGTGCTGTGCTCTGCGAACTGTGGGCTGCTCTACCTGGTAAAAACGGTTCGCCAAGGTGTACTGCTGCGTCTTTTTTATTTTTGCTTTTTTGTTGTTGTTCTCTCTTCTCTCTCTCTCTCTCTCTCTCTCTCTCTCTCTCTCTCTCTCTCTCTCTCTCTCTCTCTCTCTCTCTCTGTGTGTGTGTGTGTGTGTGTGTCTCTCTCTCTCTCTCTCTCTCTCTCATTCTCTCTTTCTCTTTCTTTCTCTCCCTTTCTCTCTCTGTCTTTCTCTTTATCTCTTTTGTTATTGTTGATAACTCTTACATTTGCTTTATTTTTGTATGCATTCTGTATTTTGTAGTTTGTTCCTCATGCATGTTGGGCCACAAGCAACCGATCTACTGGCTCTAGGCTCTAGCTTAACATAACCTGCATCAACCACGTCGTTTACTACTCTTGGCTTCCTCATAAACTGCTTTAAACCTTTCGTGAACTGGTCTTCACTTTATCATAAACTGCTTTAAACCCCCCCTACACTGGTATTATCCCCGCCATAACTCGGTTTAAACCCTTCATAAAGTGGTCTTAACTTTGTCATAAAGGAGTCTTAGCCTTGTCATAAACTGGGCTTCGGAGTTCTTGGACAGATGGTAACCCTGCCATCATGTGGAGGGAGCGGGAGGGATCTGTGAGATGTTACAGCGTACGGGCCAGCGCCAGTTACAACAATTCACATCGTGTCACATTGCACTTATTGCCAAAATCTCTCCTGTCAAGATCGGATGTCAGGTTAAGATCGAAATGAAGCAAGCCGGTTAGTGTGTGTGTGTGTGTGTGTGTGTGTGTGTGTGTGTGTGTGTGTGTGTGTGTGTGTGTGTTTGTGTGTGTGTGAGAGAGAGAGAGAGAGAGAAAAGAGACAGAGAGAGTGTGTGCGTTCGTCAGTGAGAGTGTGTGCGTGTTCACATATTTGAAGTGGATTTCCCCCTCATTATTGGAAGGATTGGGTGGAGTGCATAAGGAGCACTTGGCATGGAATGAATGCCTCTTGAATGTCATTACTTCACTTCCAACAGATTCTTTGTTTGTCTGCCTGTCCGCCTTTCTGTTGGTTTGTCTGACCTACATGCTTTTAACATTTTTTCTGTCCGTCTGTCCGTCACTCTCCATCTCCTTTCTCTCTCTGTATATCACTTTTACATTTCTCGTGCTTATGTTATACAAGTGTAGAGTACGTATCAGTGACTAGCTGTGAGACGGGTCCTGCTTCCCTCTCTTTCTTTCTTGTCTTCCTTTTCTCTTTTTCTGTGACTTACTCCTTCTCGCTCGCTCATTCGTTTGCTCACATGCTGACCTGCTTTACTTGGAAACTGAATAAAAAGGAGAGGATAGATGCACACAGGCAAACAAACAAACAAACAAACAAACAAAAAACCACAGAAAAAGCCATACGGTACGTGTGTATAAAGACATAGAGACAGACAAATAGACGACAAATGCTCAAACAGTAAAACAAAGAAAGAGAGAGAGAGAGGACTTAAGAACACAATCACACAAGGACAGTAGCGTAAGTTACCATTGGATCGTCTCACATTTACAGCTAGTCCTTGCTATTCTACACACGCGATATAAGCGCAGAGAGAGAGGGTGGGGGTGGGGGGTATGAAATGTGGCATCTAAATATCTTGCCACAATATAACACATAGAAGAATATAACGCAAAATTAGCATGAAGTTTGCACATTCGTAAAAGTAAATGACTGAGGCGTGATATTTGAATATGAAGTTGCTTGTTCTTTATTCAGCTTACTTGAATGTTGATTTGTTTCTTAAAAGACTGTATTTTGTAAATATATGTACATCTTTGTGAGAAAAAATGACGTCTTTTATTAATGTTCAAGTTTAAATCCTGAAAGGTGATCTTAACTGCGCTGTGCTTTGCTAAGAAAACATGTATGTGGTTTGTTTTCAAAAAGAATAAAAGGACTGTGAGGAGGGAGAGAGAGGGGCAGGGAGAGAGACATTGATATAGAGGAGGGAGGGAGAGACAGGCTTCCAAGAAAAGGCACACGTTCCAGTGCTCGTTTCTACAGTATGAGAACAAAGCATGAGGTATCTGGTAGAGACATCAGTCGTACAGGCTTTTTTCTAACTGTGCCATTGTCTTTAAGCGCCTTCTCTACTTTTTTCTGTGTAACTACACACCCACTCTCATCCTGTCTCTCTCTTCAGCCCTCCATCTCTCTATCTTTAGACCCCTCCCCCCCCCCCCCCCGTCTCTCTCTTTCTCACACTCATGCACTCACTCACTCACATATCAAAGAAAATCATTATCAGATTAGTAGCATATATCGAGATAATGGAATGGGTGTATACCGGTGTCCTCTCACCTTGTTCACGATAGGAGATGAAAGAGATGAAACAATCCATATCAGCATCACCTCACGACCGCCGTGACCAAGTAGTTAAGACACAGGACTTTCAGTTGGAACGTCTGAGTTCCATCCTTCCAAGTAGGGCCTGGTGGATAAAGGATGCAGATCGTTGGCATCTCTCATGTCAACATAGGCACAGACAGATGTGATTGTGCCTGAACCCCGTCCGTGTGTATACTTACATAGAACATACATACGCAAGTTAAAGATCATGGGAGCCATGTCAGCATTTGGTGACTTATGGAAATTCGAAAATATCTGGCGTGTACATCAACTGATGACGGACCACGCAGATTGTACGGCAACAGCGTGGACAAAACAACCCACATGCGGAAAAAATAACTGTTCGACAAAAAATCCAAGAACACCCTCCCCCCCCCCCCCCCACCCCAAAGAAAAAGGATCAACAAATCAACACAAGGCAAAGCCAAACTCAGAACAAACTAAAACAAGAAGATCAATAAGCAGGTCACAGAGACAGGTGAGACAAAGAGATGAAAGCGTGGAGGTGTGAATGACGACAGGCAGATCAAAGAGCGGAGCGGGCGAGGGAAGACTGATAGCAAGGTCATCAGCCCTCAAGTGGTCTGTGGTCCTCATTGATGACTCGACCCTCTGTCGCCCTCCTTATCTCCCTTGTCTTTATCTCATCACTGACATCAGTTCTCATCGCGTGTGTCTCCTGTTGCCTGCCTGTCTTTCTTGCTGTGTGCCACACCTTCCTTTCTGTCTCTCTCTGTCGTTCTGTCTCGCTGTTTTTGTCTGTCTTTCTGTCTGTCTCTCTCTCTGTCTGTCTGTCTCTCTCTGTCTGTCTATCTGTCTCTCTCTCTTCTCTCTCTCTCTCTCTCTCTCTCTCTCTCAGTACCTCTCTGTTTCACGTTACTCCCCTTATCTTTCTCTCACCCGTACACACACGCACGCGTGCATGCACATGCACACAGTACCGTCTAATATCACTCATAGTGAACAGACGTTAAATCAAAGAACGATACGATACGATGCACACAGTATTTACTATTTTCCTATCCATGTCTCTTGTTATACCTCTCTCAAATGACAACACAGTCCTGCTGTTCTTTGCTTTCCTTGTGTTTTATGTCCTATATATTCATTTATTGATGTGTTACTTAACACGCCTCAGAGCAAAGATCAAAGTGCGTCAGGTCTTGTAGATAATCTTCGCTGATGATGCTACCTTGGTGTCGCACACACATTCTGGTTTCCAGAGGCTAGTCAGCTCCCTGGCGCAGGCAAAGCAAGAGTTTGGCATCATCATCACTATGATGAAGACAGAGATCATTGGCCAGAATGTCAGTGAAAACCCCAGCGTCAGCATCGGTGACCACACCCTGAAGGTGGTAAATAAATTCACCTGTGTATGATCGACAATCTCCAGCAACCTGTTGCTCGACCCAGAACTTCATAGGCGGATCGGGAAAGCTGCTGCTGCCATGGCCAAGCTGTGCTAGAGAGTGGGGGGGGGGGGGGATAACAAGCTCACCATAGCTATCAAGATTGGAGTGTTTATAACCTGCATACTGAGTGCCCTTCTCTACAGCAGTGAGAGCTGGACAACCTACGTGCTCCAAGGACGCCACCTAAATAGATTCCACCTTCGGTGCTTGCGACAGATCCTGGGCATTAACTGGAAGGACCGTGTGTCAAACAGTGACATCCTAAACCAAGCCAGCGTGCCGAGCATGTATGCCTTCTTCACACAACGATGACTACGCTGGCTTGACCATGTTCGCTGCATGCAGAATTGCCGTATCCCAAAGGATATCTTGTACGGAGAGCTTGCCGCAGGATCCTGGACTACAGGGCGCCCATAGCTACAGGACAGGGACGTTTGTAAATGTGCCCTGCGGTCTGCTGGGAAGAGACAGCTACAAACGGCTATGCCTGGCGACAGGTCGGCTGTACAAGCAGGCATCGCCTGTGGTCGGACAGAAGAGAAAGACAGCTGCAGCAGCGACCATCCAGCCACAGTCTTCGTCTGCTGCGGCTGTGCCACTCATAATATACACTTGTTCAGTCACAGTCGACGCTGTTTCAAATACAACGGAGTCCATAACCGGGCGCACCCATTGTCTAATCAGGCAGACGGAGTCATCACATTGACGTATTTCTTTTTCAGTACTTTTAGTTCCAGGCAGGTATGTAAATTAGCAATGGCAAGTTTGAAAAATGGCTTTCAGCTAATTTCCATCGTTGGAAAATGATGTATCGTTGTCATTGTCATTATGTCTACTTTTATGACCATTCCCACTTCACATATATCTATTTTATTTATAGTGCGATGTACAAGCCTGTCTTTGTGCATACATTTGTGTCAGACATTTACACAGGCAACCATTTCGTCATTAATCAAGTTTTTTTCCTCCCCTCCCCCACTCTACCGCATTTTTTGTTTGTTTTTAGTGCTTTATCTTTGTCCTTCCTTTCTTTTGTTTGTTTGTATCTGTGTTTTAACAAATCATTGATATTTTACTTGTTTAAAGTAATGCATTTCACTTATATGTCTTCATGCTTGTGTTGCATGTGTAGAGTAGCAAGGGCTACCTGTAAGACAGGTTCAGCGGGACCTAAGGATACTATCCTTTGGCAGTAAAATGTTTTGAAGTTTGAAAACTCTCTCTCTCTCTCTCTCTCTCTCTCTCTCGCTCTCTCTCTCTCTTTTCCCTCTCCTTCTGTCTGTCTGCTCAATCTCTCTCTCTCTCTCTGTCTCGTTCTCTCCCTCTCTGAACCTTTCTTCTTAATTGCTCTGAAATCAGACATCAGAATGAGGAACACGTCTGGTTTTTATAACCCCACACGTCAAGTTGACGGCCTGAAACTCATTCATTGTGAAGACACTCACTGTTGGTTCGTGGAGACATCTTTCTATGCAGCTCACTTCTTACCTGAGGACACCATAGACATGGATAGGGAGACAGGCGACTGACTCAGTCATATCATAAACATGAATAGGTCGACATACGACTAGAGTTGGTCAAATCATAGACATGGATAGGGAGACAAGCAATTATTTCTGCCACATCATAGATATGGATAGGGAGACACCATTAGTTTTGTCACACCATTAGCGTGAGCAGAGAGACAGGCTACTAGCTCTGTCACACCGTGGACATGGTTAGGGAGACACTGCTAGTTCTGTCACACCTTAGACATGGATAGGAAGACAGGCAGCTATTTCTGTCACACCACAGATCTGGATAGGAGGCAGTGCTAGTTCTGTCGCACCATCAGCGTGACCAGAGAGAGCTCTGTCACACCACAGACATGGAAAGGGAGATACTGCTATTCTGTCACACTGTAGATATGGATAGGGAGACAGGCAACTATTTCTGTCACACTACAGATATAAATAGGTAAACAGGCAACTAGCTCTCTCAAGCTTGACGAGTAAAGAGATAACTAGATCTGTAACACCGTAGACATGAGTAGAGAGGCAGACAGCTGGCTCTGTCAAACCACTGACATGGGTAGGGAGCTAGACAACTACCTCTGTCACATCACAGACATGGATACAGAGACAGACAACTAGCTCTGTTACACTTTTATTATTGCCTATAGACATGGATAAGGAGACAGGCAACTAGCTCTGTTACTTTAATATGATCAGGGAAGTATGACATGGGTAAGGAGACAGGCAGCTAGCTTTGTTACGCTCTGTGATATGATCACCCATAGACATGGATAAGTAGACAGGCAACTAGCTCTGTTACACTCTGTGATTTGATCGCCTGTAGGCATGGATAGGGAGAGACACAACCAGCGCCGTCACGACCGGCAATTACGGACAGCTCTGTCACACCTATGCTATGATCGTCTCGCTTTGCTAGGGGGCTGGCAAACAAAATGCTGCATAACTTTGCGGCATCAATCACCGAATTTCAATTAAAGTTTGTGGCCTGTTTTGGTCATCGGAAAAGAGATATGTACAGATCATCTGATTCTAAAATATCTGTCTCTGTGTGTGTTTCTTTGTCTCTTGCAAATTTATTCTGAACAGAGAAATTCGCGGGGGGAAAAGCCCATGATAGACAGAAAACGGGACTTTAGAAGAAAAAAAACTCACCTTGATCTGTAAAACAAAAAAGAGGCAAACTACCGTCCCATGAATAGAATATCATTTATCATCATATAGTCATTGACATGTTTGAATGTCATTCCGACGCATACAGGTATTAATTCGATTAAAATAAAAAGTAGAAATCCATGCTGAGATCGACAAAGCCATGAGTTACTTGGGTTACTTATCTGTGTTACTGCCTACGTCTGTGGCGTTTGCAAGACGCTTGTTACCTGGAGAAATTGGAGTGGAGGGGGAGGAGGCAGGGGATGATAGGTGAGGGGGGCTGAAAGTGGTGTGTTTGAGTTATGTTGGTGTTGAAGGGTGTCATGAATAATCTCCCTGCTCCACAGACAGCTCTTGTCTTCACTTTACACAATTATCTGACTGGGAGACAGACAGAGACGGACAGACAGGCAGAGAAACAGACAGACAGACAGACACAGACAAATAGTCAGACAAAAGATAGAGAGATTCAGAATAAGGTAATTTTTTTTTTCATTTAGGCCGTAGGCCCTTATGTAGGGGGTATGAAGTACAATTTTCCAGTGTAGGTTTGGCGAAATAACACGATAGATTGAGTGAGACAGAGGGAAGGACAGATGGACAGATGGACAGAAAAACACACACACAGAGAGAGAGAGAGAGAGAGAGATGTATTTTTGTTGGCTTAAACTTGGCTGAAACACAGCTACAGAGAGATAATGCGATTTCTTGATTTGTTTATTTCGTGTATTTGAGAGAGTGAAAATGCATGGTGTGTGTGTGTGTGTGTGTGTGTGTGTGTGTGTGTGTGTGTGTGTGTGTGTGTGTGTGTGTGTGTGTGTGTGTTTTCTGCGATAGTGTGTGTGACAAAGAGAGAGGGGGAGGGAGAGAGAATTCTGTTTTTATGTACTCAGATTTGGCCAACAGAGATGCAAAGATATTGTTATATTTGTTGGTTTGTTTATCTCTCTTTCTCTCTCTCTCTCTCTCTCTCTCTCTCTATCTCTCTCTCTCTATCTCTCTCTCTCTCTCTCTCTCTCTCTCTCTCTCTCTCTCTCTCTGTATGTGTGTGTGTGTGTGTGTGCTATAAAAACTGACACTTGTTCTCTTCCTCTCTCTGTGCCTCTCTGTTTGTCTCTATCTCTGTCTCTGTCCTTCTCTCTCTCTCTCTCTCTCTCTCTCTCTCTCTCTCTCTCTCTCTCTCTCTCTCTCTCTCTCTCTCTCTCTCTGTTTGTGCGTGTACATGTGTGTATGAGAGAGAGAGAGAGAGATCAAAATTGTCTGTTGCTGATGCATTTAGTTCAGACATTGCGTTCGAGTGTGTCTGTCTATGCTAAATAAAAGCCAGTATTTTCAGGCTGGTTGCTAAAACAGACGACACCACTGTTTTCAGTTTGTCGTTTTGTATGGACTTTGCCTTGGTTACGTGCACATGCATGGAGACCCTTTTTTTTTTTTTTTTTTTTTTTTTTTTTGTGTCTTTTTCTATTTCAATCGACCGGAGAGAGGTTTCTCTTTGTCTTTCTGTTTCTGTCTGTTTGTCACGAAACTATGTTAGCGAGATTTTCTCAGCTCTTCATGGATGGAGTTTTACCAAGTGTAGACTGTTGAAGTGTCACGAAAATGTAAGTTTGGAGGTCGTGGCGCCAAGGTCAAGGGGATAAAAAGCATTGGTATTTGGGGGGAAGGTGTGTGAGCAATAGGTTATCAGGAAGTGTTGACAATATTTACGTTCTGTTTTCGCTGTTAGGACAATCTATCATTGTCCTTACATCAAACCAAGCTTTATTCATTTGATGCTTCTTCAAGATCACAGTGACTCAGAAGAACAAAATCTCCATTTTCTGTCGTAATATTTGCATAGAACAACAGATTATTGAATTGTTTTACCATCTTTTTTCAGTTTGATAGTGTTTGTGTGTGTGTGTTTACTAAACTTTTCTTCCTTTCTCTGTGATGTGTGTGTCTTATGATTTTAGTTGTTTTTTTTCCTTTTGTGTGTTCTTTAATCTAAATAATGTATGCGTGTTTTTATTTGAACTCTTCCTTTCTGTGTGTTTCAGTGACCTCAGTTACAACCAGCTACAGAACATCGGGCGTAAGACAATCAAAAGTTCCAACCTCCTGAAAAATGTGTAAGTATTTCTATTACTCTCTCTCTCTCTCTCTCTCTCTCTCTCTCTCTCTCTCTCTCTCTCTCTCTCTCTCTCTTTCCCCTCCCTTCCTCCCTCCCTCCCTACCTCCCTCCCCCTCGATCTCTAACTATGCCCTGTTCCTTTCCATAATCATGGGGTTAAGTGTGTAATTCGCTCATCAGTCATGGCACTTAAGTTTGGACAGTACAACCCATCAACAGATAAGAAGTCATTGACTTCCCACTGTCTTGCATTCTTTCTTTCCTCTCTCTTCTGTAAGTATGATCCAAAATGTGGATTGTGCTTATTTTAATGAAACTGAAAGCAACTTCAGATCAGCAATCACCTATAGTGAGATTAAGGATGTTGTGCTAGCAAGAACAATAACCAGGTTATTCATGAGAACTGAAAAGATATGCGCATTTTTTTTTAAAAAGGGAAAATAATGGGACTAGGAAGCATTAATGACATTAGTTACATAGCTGATGGTGGATATAGCTGATGGTGCTTGATTGAATATGATACGACATATATGAGTTGACGAATTAAAAAAAAAGATTATTGCCTTGCAAACTGGAATATGAGAGCTTGTGTTTTCGTCATGCATATGATGTCAGCTTGTATTGTGATGTAGGAGTTGTGCTGTGACGTCAGTTTGTGCACACTGTGATATTGCACCATGTTTGATCATACGACTGTCTTGATGAGAAGACGATTATTGTCGTTTTTATCTGTGAAGCATTCGTTCTGGAATATGTTTCAGTGTGTGTATGTGCATGTGTGTGTGTGTGTGCTTGTGTGTGTGTGTTTGCGCGCGCGTGCGCGTGTGTGTGTGTGTGTTGTGTGTGTGTGTGTGTGTAGATTGTGGAGTGACCCTATAGCAGTAGAATCATAATGATCCCCACACCATTCCAACGCATAAAGTGAATAAATGGGTGAATTACCAAATAAATAACCCAGTCGGAAAGGGAGAACAAACAGAAGATGTAAAACCTTAGAAGATTCAAATAGGATAGAAAGAAAAATTTAAGCTGGTCTGGATTTGAACAGTGTGAATGTATGTTTACAAACAAAGTGAAAGCACTCAGGATGGCTAGTTCTGTTTGTTTAGAGTTGGTCCTTTCACAGGGAAACTAAGAAAGTGAAGACAGTCAAAACAACGCTCGAACCCACTACTGATAGTCTTATCTCTCTCTGTCTCTCTCGGTCTCTTCCTTTCTCACTCTCTCTCTCTCTCTCTGTCTGTCTGTCTCTCTCTCTCTCTCTCTCTCTCTCTCTCTCTCTCTCCTCTGTCTGTCTGTCTGTCCGTCTCTCTCTCTCTCTCTCTCTCTCTCTCTCTCTCTCTCTCTCTCTCTCTGTGTGTGTGTGTGTGTGTGTGTAGGGAAGTGGGATGTGTGGTTGTTGTGACAGCAGTCGGATGGGGAAATGGAGAGAGAAAATTGTCAGTCCTTCTGGACGTGTTCATATGTTCTCAGAGATTCCACAACTTCTTGCTCTTTGACTGCTGCCTCGGCTGTGCCTCCCTCTCTCCATATCTCGCCACCTTCTTTGCCAGCTCCTCGCCTGTTATTTCCTCTCACTTCATTCCCACTCTGCCTTCACCTGTTATATACCCCTGTACTGTTCAAAAAGAACCAAACAGTGGTTTTACGGGTAGGTATCAGTGGAAAAACAGTTTTGGAGCACTAACGGAAGACTATGTAAGACCATATCTTTCACCCAGACCGCAGAACTGACGATTTCAGGTGTGGCCATACTAAAACGCAGAAATTTCCCTATCAATCGTCCTCAGAATTTGAGAGTTGTTTTCGTGTGTTGTGTGGGTTTAATTGAGTTTGTTTTGTTTTGTGGGTTTCGCTGTGAATAAATCTTCATACGCCTTTCCACCTCATCCTAACATTTTTATGGTTCTACTTCTATTGTGAAGGTTTTTTTTTTAATTGTGTGTGCTATTTTCATTGTCTCTATTGTGATTACAGAAAATATGTACTAATATAAATGTTATGTTATTGCTGTTATTGTTGTTGTGCATTTAGGGGTTGATGAATATATTTGCTTTTCATGTTCTGCCTTTGTCTCTCACGTTTTTCTAAAGTGCTTGACTAATTATTGTATCTAAGTCAGTATTTGATTATGATTCATTGATGAGATGGCTATCGTGTGGCCTCGGGAGCTTGGGAGATGATTTTCCGGAGAGTAGTGAGGCACTGGAGGTCTGTCCCATCCAACACCCTTGGGTGTTTCTTGTTAACTTTGTTAACTGACACTTACAATGTATGCTAAGTACAGTGCCTAACACACCTTCTTGTTCTGTATTGCAGACATCTGTATCATTTACATGGCAAGACACAACCAATTGTTTACAATGCTTACAAAACACACAATGTTACTTTGTTGCAGACAACTGGATCACAACCAGATCACTTGTGTGGCCGATGAAGCCATCCGTCATTTGAACAAGATGGAGATTCTGTGAGTTACTCTGTGTCTGTGTCTGTGTGTCTGTGGGCGTGTTTGGCCTTTGAAACAAATCATCATTTGAAGAAGATGGTGATTCTTCGAGTCACTCTTTCTGTTTATTTTCTCGTCTGTGTCTTTGAAAACAGCTAACATCACAGCCGGTAGAACCGCATTGTTGCGAATTAAATCTCAGACAGAACGTTGAACTTGATACTTTCAAAGTTGGAGAGTGCTGCATTCCCTGTATGTCGGATTTTTCCAATTTTTATATTAATCTTTTTTCTAAATGGTCTGAATATCTCGTTTCTCGTGTTTCAGAATGAAATGATGTAAATACGCTTTTTTTCACATATACTTTTTGTTGAGCACGTACCATTCCGATGCATGTCCTTTAAGATTCTTGAATGAAGCGATATTAATATATGTTCTTCACCTGTTAAAGTTAGTTTAGTTTGTTTTGTTCAGCTGCTACTCGCATATTCTATAGATTCTGGAACGAATGGATGTAGATTCGTGCTGTTCATGTGTTTTAACTTGTTTGTAATGTTTTGATTCTTTTGTAAAATTCTACGGTGAAATAGTACACACTATTTATGTGGTAAATTTAGTCCTGTACATTTTTTTTGAATTGTGTTATGTGAGATTCTACAGAATTCTACTGGCTAATATATAAAAATGGAAACTTGGAACCCTGAGAGGGAGAGGAGCAAAGAAAGCTGGAAAGGGAGGATCAGTGCGCTGACTGTAGTTTGTCATGTTATGCAGTGTTGTGGGACTACTGTATCTCTGTCTGAGAATACTTTGATGATTGTATACTTTTGCTGCTGGTGAATACATTTGATCATTAGTTCTTCATATCATTGTGTCTGCCTGGTTTGGACGTGAACTGTAGGCAGAAACAAAATAAATTAGTCAACAGATCTCCGACTGTCTCCATGCATTGAGAATACAGTCATAGCATTGCCTGTGTATAGTGTCACGAAGCAGTACAAGACTCCATACCATCAAACTGTAGGCAGAAACATAAAAGAAATTAACAGATCTCCGACTGTCTCCATGCATTGAGAATACATAGCGTTACCAGTGTATATTGTTACGAGGCAGTACAAGACTCCATACCATCAAACTGTAGGCAGAAACATAAAAGAAATTAACAGATCTCCGACTGTCTCCATGCATTGAGAATACATAGCGTTAACAGCGTATATTGTTACGAGGCAGTACAAGACTCCATACCATCAAACTGTAGGCAGAAACATAAAAGAAATTAACAGATCTCCGACTGTCTCCATGCACTGAAAATACCAGTGTATATTGTTACGAGGCAGTACAAGACTCCACACCATCAAAACTGCTTTCAGCCAACTCAGCACGACACGAGACAGTAGTATAGGATAGGAGGTGATGTGGTTTGATATATGATGATGGTACACTTCCTTTTCTTGCTCTTTCCCTTTTTCACACTTAACTCTGTTAAGAGTAACTGGGATGCCACACGAAAGAACTGTTCACTGTATTCTTCCGGCTCTGTCGGTTGTACGCCAAAATCTGGGTCTCTGCAAATGGGTTTTTTTTTCTCCATTCCACGGTGTTTTCAGTCTGTTTTTTGTTTGTTTGTTTGTTTGTTTGTTTGTTTGCTTGCTTGTTTGTTTTTGTTTCTTTATTCTGTCTTCCCTTCTGATTCCCTCCCTCAACAATCCTAGAGGACTGATTTAACAAGCCCACTGGATCTTGTTTAATGGCCATACCAACATAGTTTTCTTTTCGTATCTGATGTCAACAGATCTTCATATGGTCCAGTGTGTTACTTGATGGTTTGGCGCACTTGTTCATTGATGACCATTGTATGTGATGTTTATTATCTTGCGATAAATCTCATTTCCGTGGCATAGATTTTTCTTTCCAAATCCGTTGTGAAGGTCCATGTTCCACATGCACACAGGAAGAGGGAATATACCAGTGTACGTAAGAGACTGATCTTTTGTTGATGATTTTTGTAGGATGACTAGGTTGGTTAGTATTCTGTAAACTGACGGCATTCAGGATGGAATAAGACAAGACATGACAGGACATTGATGGGATTTGGCAGGAGGAAAAAAGGCATCAGAAGACACGATACACTGTCTTCTTGAAAAGCAAAAACATATATTGATTTTGTGGTCCTCTGAAAAAATTCAACAGTTTAGCCATAGATAAGATCTGTCATAATATTTGTTTGTAATTAATTGTTAGTTCCTCTGTAAAGTATTTTATGTCCATGCCTTTCCATTGTGACTTGCCATTGATGGAAGGCCAATAAAGATGAGTGTACATGTGTGTTGTGTTGGTGCGTATTTGAAATAAATCAATACAGTGCAGTGTCATATTAGATTTGTACCCAGGAATCACAGCTGCATGGTCGGAATTGTTGTGAGTCACATCATTCACAGCAAAAAGACATTTCAAACGATTACAACAAAAAGACATTTAATATTATCACATCAGAGAGACGTTTCAAACGATTACAGCAAAAAGGCATGTTAAATGATCACATCGACATGACATACCAAACGATCACGACAAAAACTTATTTCAGACGATCATAGCGAAAAGACAGTTTAAACGGCCGCGGCAAAAACACGTTTCAATCACAGCAAAAAGACATTTGAAACGATCTCGGCAAAAAGATTTTAAACGAGGTCGTTGCACACTGACCCGTTTTGGATCAACAAAATTTTTCTGTTTGAGTAACTTCAAAACTTCAAAACATTTTTTTTATCACTGAAGGATAGTAGCATTAGGTCGCATTGAATCTGTATTACAGCTAGGCCTTGCTATTTTGTACTATAGAAGTGTATTAAAAAACAGACAAACCATAAAGCATACAATGTTAAAGAAGTAATAAAAATGAATTATAATGACTTATTGACTTCGGTATGGCTTTGGTCAAGTGCTTAACAAGAGTATTTGAGAGAAAAGCAAAGACATGTAAAGCAAAATATTTGTGAAACACATAACAGTAACAACAACAAACAACAGTGATAACATAATCATAGTAGTAGTTGCAATAAGATATGTGTATTTTTGTAAAACAAATTTTAAAAAATAAAAAAACTAAAACAGAACTAGGAGAGACGAGGGAGGGAGTGGTGACCAGAATAAAACACCACTCCTCACACGCACGCACGCACGCACGCACGCACGCACACGTGTTCTGACAGGCGAAAACATATGAGCATGCAGGAAGCGACCAGAGACAGTAAGGCAGGTGCGCCTTCATGTTGATGCCTTCATCTCATGGCCATCATTTTCAGATTGACTGTTCACTATTTCAAGTGAATCCTTTTACTCCCTCACCCTGTCCACCAGCTTCCTGTGGGATTACTCAGCTTTGTGCAGGAAGCGGATTCAAAGGGTGAGGGGAGTGAAAGGGTAAACTATTCCAGTAACGTTTATCGTTCAGGACGTTGTAGGTGACAGCGATCACCATGCCCATGCAAGAAACTGTCCCCGGACAAGGATGGATGCGAAATGCCATGGAGCAAAGTGACAGTGCTTAGTGAGATCAGCACCGTCCCCTGTCTCTCTTCGTGACCTGCACGTGCGTCCTGTGCACTGACAAATGATGGTGACATTGGCCGGTCTATCCTCTGCAGGATAAACGCTGTGGTCTGTGGCCCACATCCTTTGAGTTGTCAGCAGGCCTCAGTTGATAGATCCGTGATAGATCTGATATCCTGAGTTCAGTCCCAGCCGGCAACGTCAAAGCTGTTTGTTTCGCTGGTCACTGTCATGTTCCCAGTCATTCTTGTGATATCAGCCAAGTGTTATTTTTCTTTAACCCTTTGACTCCCGCACCCTGTCCAGCAGCATCCTGCATTGTCAACCATGAGAGCCAAGGAAAAACTTAACCCTTTGACTCCCTCATCCTGCAGGAAGCTGGTGGATAGGGTGAGGGAGTCAAAGGGTTAAGTTTTTGCAGTTGGTAGATAGGGTGCGGGAGGCTAAGGGTTAAGTCACCCTACCATCCAGTCTTTCCCATTTCAGGTTGTGCACAGGTTCCAGGAATCTAGCTGGAGCTCATATTATGGAACTACCACAGCGCATTGAGTCCTACCAGGTCACATTAAAATCCATCCTAAGCTGGTATCGATCATTGCTGTCTTATCTCATAGCAAGAGAGGAAGTGGACGAAACCTGGAATTCGTCGCACCTGTAATACCCTGGCAGTTAAACGGATGCAGCGGCAGATTTTGTGTTGTAAAAGTCTGTGCAGTCAAAAACTGTGCTGCTAAGGTTGAGTGCAATCATCCTGATGAGGTGCTGTCTTATTTTCTTGGCCGCACAACATATTGTTTGTGTCCAGGATGCACAAGGAGAGGGGACAGTCGGAGTTTAGGAGAGGTGGAGTGGTAGAGGAGAGAAGCCTGGTTGTGATAAAGAGGCAAGGGGAGGGGAGGGAGGGTAAAGAGGCTGGCGGTTGCACGGTCTATTTGTACAGATGAGGGGGGAAATGTGGAAATTGGCGCGGTGTGGCAGCCATTAGCTGTTGTCGTGGCCATCCAATCACCCCACGCTGACTTCTGGCTTCCGGCCACCACCACCCGGGCTGTGTAGCCACCACCACCACCACCACCACCTGGTGCTTTGTCTCCCCTCCTCCCCGAACCCCCAGTGCTGCGTGGCCCCCAGTTTGCCCCTCACTACACGCCATAGTGCAGGTAATATAGCACGAAGCACACAGAGATGAAGAAATCAGAGACCCCTTGTGCTCTCCCATGCAGGCAACACTAGAGTCAACTTGAAGCACGTGTCCACAGTCTCCGTACGTGTTCAGGAAGAAATCCAAGGCCCAGGTGCACAGCACGCAGCCATCTTCCACAGGCGTTCTAAACGTTAACATTACTTCAGTCTTATATATGTTTTTACGAAAAGTCTCAAACAATTACAACATTTAGATTTCCAAAATAAGTGTGGCTGCCTGCGTTCAAGACTCATTTAAAATGTTTCTAGCAGATGGGAAGATGTTGTAGACCTGGGACGTGGTAACGGGATAGATTAACTTTGGCCATGGAGTAATGGTGATGGGGACAAGCTGAGACATTGTGAACAGTGCACAACAGCTGCCATTCAGTAGAACAGAGATCGGCGAAGTCAGAACCTGGGGCTGTATATAAATGCAACTGAATAGTTTCTGTAAAATACACAGATAAAAATAACTGAACAGTTTCCATAATGTACACAGGTAGAAATGACTGAATAGTTTCTATAATGTGCAATAGTTAAAATAACTAGTTTCCGTAATGCATAGAGGTAAAATGACTGAAAAGTTTCCGGAATGCACAGGTAAAAATAACTAAATAGTTTCCATAACATACGTAGGTAAAATGACAAATTTCCATTACGTACTCATATATAAAAATGACTAGTTTCCATAACGTACACAAGTAAGATGACTAAATAGTTTCCATGACGTACACAAGTAAGATGACTAAATAGTTTCCATAACGTACACAGGTAAAATGATTAAATAGTCTCCATTACGTACACAGGTAAAGTGACTAGTTTCTATAACAATACACAGGTAAAATTACTAAATAGTTTCCATAACGTACGCAAGTAGAAATGACTAAATAGTTCCCATAACGTTATACAAGTACAAATGAATACATAGTTTCTATAACGTAACAGTAAAATAATACTTACTTAGACTTGGTGACTCCCTCGTCTGAAGACCTTTAAATTAAGGCAGGCAGGGTGCTCTAGTCACGTCTGTTTTTGCCATAGGCAGACGCATCGGTACATCAGCGGTTCGCCCGTCATACGTAGGTCCATGCCGATGTTCTGCCGCCAGTTCATCTTTGGCCTTTTCCTTTTACTGTGATCTCTTGGAGTCCAGTGCAGAATCTGGCTGGCGGGTCTTGACCGAGGAAGCCTCGATGCATGACCCAACCAGCTCGAGCATCGTCTGCAGGTCGTGGATGTTACTGGGGACTGTCCTGACTGCTTTCTAATTTGTTCGTTGGAAACGGAGTCGTTCCATTGGCTGTCAGGGATTTTGCGTTGGCATCTCATGTCACATGCATCAAGTTTCTGTTCTTGGCTGGATAACGTACACATTATGTACACACTATTTGTGCTTAATAGTTACCGTTCCCTCCCTATTCGTCATTTCGAGGCCTTACCAGCGCGTGTGGATCGGCGCGGGCTCAAGAGTTCTGCTAGGATATTACTGCAGATTGAGTGAAGCGCATACGGAACTATCCAAGTGCGATGAATCTCTCTTGAACAGTCCCCATTCCCCGAATTTCATCATGTCCACATGTCAGTTTGATCCTCCTCATGTCACGTAAACTGCTTGCCGTACAGTACACAAATGAAAATGACCAGGGGCTCAATGGTTTCGTTATGGTATAATTACATCTCAACTGCTCGTATTACTTTCAATATGGAGAACAGCTTGGAATGAAAGGTATTTGGACTTTTTCTGAATCAGAGATAAAAAGAAATTTTTAGAAATGGAAAAGACAATCGGAGAACAGCTTGGAATGAAAGGTTTTGTTTTTGTTTGTTTTTGTACAGTTTTGTTGGGGTTTGCGTGTGTGTGTGTGTGTGTGTGTGTGTGTGTGAGAGAGAGAGAGAGAGAGAGCCAGACAGACAGACAGAGTGTGTGTGTGTGTGTGTGTGTGTGTGTGTGTGTGTGTGTGTGTGTGTGTGTGTGTGTGTGTGTTTACGTTTTTTTTTATTAGGGTGGAAGACTGGAGGAGTTGGGATAATGAAGACGATAATTTAATCATGTTGGTGGGCAGATAATACTGTATATCCTATTGATTGGGGATGATTTCTGTGGTGTGATTGTATAGGACGTTGACGAGGTCAGTTTATACGAGCGGCTGGTTTTGTTTTCATCCGTTTCCAGATTTGTTTGTTTGTTTGTTTGTTTGTTTGTTTTGTTTGTTTTGTTTTGGTTTGTTTGTTTTAATTAACATTACAGATTGAGATATGCATTTCACTACAATGAAACGTAGGTTGTTCCATCGAAAGACTATAAAGAAAATAAGATACAAAACCAATATGCTATGTAGGACCTCCAAATTTTGCATACGCATAAGGTTTTTGAAAACCCATACACTAGTAGGACCTCAAAATTTTGCATAGGCATAGGTTTTTTGTGCAGACTTAAGGTTTATGCCATGTTCATTTTGGATCTTTCCATCAGATAGCATCAGCAGTGTCATTGCGTTTGGAATTTAGTACGAGTTTGGAGGTCTTATCTTCAGAAACTGAAAATGGACATTGCTCTGGAATCCAGGCAGGACTATAAGCTTTGCGTCAAACTGGTGGGAAACCACAGTCAGAAGTCCAGCAGTCTTACTGCGTATGCGTCCTGGCCTGCTAACCTTAGATACCTTACAAGAGGCCTGACCTTTAACAGACAGGGGTGCCGGACTTAACTTGCTGCCCTACACGCCAGTGACCTAACTTGAGCAGTAAATGAGTCAGTGATGATCTGAATGGTGGGGATGCTACAGTTTCAGCACCAAGTCTGTGGAACCACAGACCTAAAAGTTTTAGAGGTCTGTGTCTGGGACACCGCTTGAGGACAGAGAGATGTGCAGATAGTGAAATGTAACAGGGAGGGGGGAGTGATGTGGAGATAGTGGAATGAAGCAGGGAAGGGGAAGGATGAGAAGATGGAGGGATGGCAAAACCAGAGAGAGGGGAAGAGATGGGCAGACAGAGTGGATGGAGATGGAACTCATGACTGTCAATTGATCAGAAAGACAAATAGGGAGTGTGGGGGGATGAAGCAGGGAGGAGGAATAGGGAAGGTGAGAGAGGGTGGGGAGAGGGGAGTGACGAGTGTCAAAGTGATCAGCAAGACAAATAGGAGAGGAGACAAGCGACAGCAAGAAGCCGACATAGTGCCTCATTTCCTGTGACCATTACATCGTTATCTCTCTCTCTCTCTCTCTCTCTCTCTCTCTCCTCTCTCTCTCTCCTCTCTCTCTCTCTCTCTCTCTCTCTCTCTCTCTCTCTCTCTCTCCCTCCTCTCTCTCCCTCCCTCCACGCGTGTCACCTGTCACTAATGGCTTCATACATCGCTCCCACATCCCTCTTTATTTGTGTGTGTGTGTGTGTATGTGTGAGTAGAGAGAGAGTGTGTGTATGTGTGTGTGAGAAACACACACACATCACACACACACACACACACACACACACACACACACACACACACACAGTGGGGGGGGGGGAGACAGGCAGACAGAGAGAGAGAGGTGATGGAATGACCTGAGCCTACTCCATCACAATGTGCAGATAGTATGAGATGAGTTCTCCGTGTGCATCACCTCTGTCGGAATAAACAATATGTCAGTGCACCGCCTGCTGCTTTTTCTTTTTTGCAGATGACACAGGAAAAGTATTTAGTGTCCTTGTAACACTCCATAATATTCGGTTGTTGTTTTTTTTATCCAATCGTATTTTTTTGTTTTGTTATTGTTTTATTGTTTTCCTGTTATGCCCGGCGAGTTTTTGATATATCCCATTATTGTTTGTCGTCAATATTAGTTCATTTATTTGTTGAATATCTATGGATAAGGGAGTCGCCTATTTCAGTGAATTTCGGGGAAGGGATCATCTACCTTTGTGGATTGTTTGTCCCCAGTTTATTAGATTTGTTTTGGGGGAGCTTTCTGTTGAAATGGATTGTTTTTATTTTGGTAACATACTCCAGTCAGTGGGTTTGTTTGTTTGCTTGCTTGTTTTGTCTCCTCTTTTAGTGGATTTCTTGTCAGCGACCACGGTGATTTTATTTGGCTTTTATTTTCTTCCCGCCTTTTTTTTTCTAACGGAGTGGATTGCCTATTAATTCAGTGGTGAAAGTTTCCCAACTTACATAAATTGATTTGGACGGTTCGCCTATTTGTAGACCTGTAGTGTGTGTGTGTGTGTGTGTGTGTGTGTGTGTGTGTGTGTGTGTGTGTGTGTGTGTGTGTGTGTGTGTGTGTGTGTGTGTGTGTGTGTGTGTGTGTGTGTGTGTGTGTGTGTGTGTGTGTGTGTGTGTGTGTGTGTGTGTGTGTGTGTGTGTGTGAGTGGTGTGTGTGTGTGTGTGTGTGTGTGTGTGTGTGTGTGTGTGTGTGTGTGTGTGTGTGTGTGGTGTTGTTTTGGTTGATTTATCCGTATTTTTCGCCGTCTACCTCAGTGGGTTTTTCGACAGATTTTGATTTGATCGGTTTTTGTTTTCAGTCTGTTTCACTGCATTGCTAATGACGGCCAGGTATCAGTCTTGGATGGTACTATAAACCAAGGTTTCCAGTGCGACGCGCACTCAGCCTACGCTAAGATTTTTATTTTATTTTATTTTCCATAGCAGTGATATAGTTAGCTTGGCAAAGTTGTGTGGAAAATCATGTTTAAATGACCAAACAAAATGAAAAGATAAACCAGTAAATAAAGAAGGTTGTGCAGAAAAAAGGATGACTACACTTGGATGACGCCGCGCAGAGCAGCCAATCATTCTACAGTCAGTGACGTTTGTTAGTTCGCCAGGATTTTATGACAGCATTACACTCATGTTTGTAGTACTATATTTTGAATAAATGTTTTGTAGAATGATGATTTTCTGTTGGATTTGAGAGTATAATCAGTCGTTTTTACTCACCAGTCATTGTCGACCGAACGGTTTCCTATGTATTGAAATGCCAACTGATGTAGGTATATTATTGAGAATGTATGTTGACAATTGATGGTATGATTTGAAAATGTTGCAGTATTTCAGACATTTATTGCCATTAGGGTTTACATCTTATCTTTGTATCATTGAAATTGTCTAGATTACATTGCAGTGAAATGTATATATCATGTTGTAATATAATAAAAAATAAAAAATAAAAAAAAGATGAAAACACAACCAGCCGGTTAGTATAAACTGACTTGACCAGCGCCCTGTACAATCACATTACAAAAATCTATCCCCATACAATACAATACATTTAATCCATCCGCCCCCCAACACCATTTGTTGTCTCTATCATCCCGTATCATCTCACATTATCCCAAATCATCCGCGGATCAATACAACACATCATAACAAAATTTAACGAAAACGCAATAGAATACAGTACAACGCAACAGATTGCAATACATTAGAACACTTAATCAGAATCAGTTTTGCTGCCACAAAATAAAAATCAGAAACATGAGAACAAGAAAGTGTGTGGTTGACAAAACAGACAGGCGCAAAATTTTGGCTAACTGGACTTCGTCAAACATTATGAAAAATAACAACAACAGATACTCGGAATTAGGACAAAACAACAAAGCAAAGAAATAGTGGGTTTTCCTTATTTTATGTTCTTTTGTTTTTCAGCAATGAAATGAAATAGAAGGGAGACGTTTAACAGCAAACGGCTTTAGGAAAACTAAACAAATAGTAGTATCGTGTGTTTCTCATCTTAGCAACCTACATTGCCTGCATCGTGTTCTGTTTGACATTCTGTTTGTTTTCCACAGGCATTTGATTCCAGGGAACACACACACACACACACACACACACACACACACACACACACACACACACACACACACACACACACACACACACACACAACACAAACACACACACACACCTCTCTCTCTCTCTCTCTCTCTCTCTCTCTGTCACACACACACATACACAGAGACACACACACATACATGCATTCATACATACATGCATACATACATACATACACTACATACA